>CM077244.1:26516648-27251648 GCA_039654775.1 Spinibarbus caldwelli
AAAAATCACAAAAATCTAACCTTTCGTTGGATAATAAGAATTTAAATTTTTCTCTAATACACGTTGGACACAATTATTGGTACCCCTAGAAATTCTTATGAGTAAAATATCTCTAAAGTATATTCCCATTCATATTCACAATTTTGAGCACTCCAGGGTGATTATTAACATGAAATTATCCAGCCATGGCTTCCTGTTTTACAGAAATATAAATAGGAGGGAAAACAAAAACCAAATTCCCTTAATCATCCATCACAATGAAAAAAAGAAAATATTTCTAATGTGCAGCAAAAGATAACTGAGCTTCACAAATTAGTGAAGTGGCTTTAAGAAAAGAGCTAGAGCAGAGAAAATTCCCATTTCCACCATCAGGGCAATAATTAAGAATTTCCAATCAGCATAAAATGTTACGAAACTGCCTGGAAGAGGACGTGTGTCTATATCGTCCTAATGCATGGTGAGAAGGAGAGTTTGAGTGGCTAAAGACTCTCCAAAGACCACAGCTGGAGAATTACAGAAAATAGTTGAGTCTCGGGGTCAGAAAACCTTAAAAAAAAAAAAAATAATGGTCAACCAGCACCTACATCACCACATGTTGTTTGGGAGGGTTTCAATAAAAATTCTCCTTGCTCATCCAAAAACAAACTCCAGCATATTCAGTTATCAGACACAACTGGAACTTCAAATGGGACTGGCTTCTATGGTCAGATGTAACTAAAGAATGAGCTTTTTAGCAGCAAACACTCAAGATGGGTTTGGTGAACAGAGGGACAAAAAGTACCCCCCATGTGTACAATGAAATATACTGCTGTATTTTTGATGTTGTGGGCCTATATTTCTGCTGGAGGTCCTGGACATCTTGTTTAGACACATGGCATCATGGATTCTATCAAATACCAACAGATGAAAAAAATCAATAAGAGACTGACTCTGTTAGAAATCTTATAATGGGCCATGTTTGGATCTTCCAACCGTACAATAATCCAAACACAAACCTCAAAAACAACACAAAAATGAGTCACTGGGCACAAAACCAAGCTTCTGCTATGGCCATTCCAGTCCTCTGACCTGAACCCTGTAGAAAATGAGTGGGGTGAACTGAAGAGAAGAAGCACCAACATGGAGCTGGGAATTTAAAGGGTCTGGAGTGATTCTGGATGAAGGAATGGTCTCTGATCTCTTGTCAGGTGTTCTCTAACCTCATCAGGTATTATAGGAGAAATTTTACAGCTGTTAAACTGGCAAATGGAGATTTCAACAAGTATTGAATAAAAGGGTGCCGTTAACTGTGGCCAGTGTGTATTAGAGAAAAACATTTATTTGATATTTTCCACCCATTTTAAATTCTTATTATCCAATGAAAGGTTAGATTTTTGTGAATTTTTTAAATAAAAGATCAAAAGGATTAACAATGCAGATTAATTTTCACAGCCTTCTTTGATCATATTTACCAAGGGTTCCGACATTTTTGGCCAAGACTGTATGTATATATATATTCATAAAACACATTTACACACACACACACACATATATACTGTATATATATATTTATACACACACAGTGCCTTGCGAAAGTATTCGTACCCCTTCATTTTTTTCACGTTTTGTTATGTTGCTGCCTTATGTTAAACTTCTTTAAATTACTTTTTCTCCACATCAATCTACACTCCATACACCATAATGGTAAAGCAAAATACTGGTTTTTAACATCTTTGCAAATTTATTAAAAATAAAAAACTTAAATAATTCCATTGCATAAGTACTCATACCCTTATCTGGGACAGTTTAAATTTAGCTCAGGAGCATTCATATTGTTTGTAAATGTTACTACACTTCGAGTGAAGTTAACCGGCAAATTCAATTGAATGGGTATGATTTGGAAAGGCACACATCTTAATAAAAGGCCTAACAGCTGATAATGCATATCAGAGCAAAAACCAAGCCCTGAAGTCAAAAGAACTGCCTGTAGAGCTCAGAAACAGGTTTGCGTCAAGCCACACATCTGGGGAATTTTCAGAAAAAAATTCTGCTTCATTGAAGGGTCATAGAAGCATGTAGTCTCTGTTACCCTTAATGGAAGAAGTTTGAAACAACCAGGGCTCTTCCTAGAACTGTCCTCCTGGCAAAATTGAGCAACTGATGGAGAAGGGTTTTGGTTAGTGTGGTGACCAAGAACCTGATGGTCACTCTAGTTGAGCTCCATGATCATATGTGGAGATAGGAGAAATCTACAGAAGGACAAACATCACTGCAACACTCCACCGATCTGGGCTTTATGGCGGTGTGGCAAGACTCAATCCTCTCCTCAGTGAAGACACATGAAAACACACTTGGAATTTGCAAAACAGCACCTAAAGGACCCTCAGACTGTGAGAAACAAGATTCTCTGGTCTGATGATCCTCAATTCCAAGCATCATGTTTGAAGGAAACCGTCTGCTCATCACCTGCAGAGCACCATCACAAAAGTAAAGTGTGCTGGTAGCAGCCTCATGCTGTGGGGCTGTTTTTCAGCAGCAGGGACTGAGGGACTCGTCAGAGTAGAAGAAAAGCTCAATGCACCAAAATATTGAAATAGCCTTAATGAAAACCCAGTCCAGAGCATTCAGAACCTCAGACTGAGCAGAAGGTTCACCTTCCAACAGGACAATGACCCTAAACACACAGCAAGAGTGGTTTATAGACAACTCTGTGAATGTCCTTGAGTGGCCCAGCCACAGCCTGGGCTTGAACACAATCAAACATTTCTGGAGAAACCTGAAAATGTGCGTCTGCCCCCATCCAACCCGACAGAGCTTGAGAGGTGAAGAGGTGAGGAGAAGAATGGCAGATAATAGCCAAATGAAGATGAGAAAAGCTTGTCGCATCAAACAAAAAAGACTTTAGGCTGTAAAGGTGCTTCAGCTAAATATTTAGTTAAGGGTATGAATACTTTTTTATTTTTAATAAATTTACGAAGTTGTGACAATTCTGTTTTTGCTTTGTCAGTATGGTTATGGAGTGTAGATTGATGTGGAAAAAAGTAATTTAAAGCAGTTTAACATAAGGCAGCAACATAAAACGTGGAAAAAAAATGAAGGGGTATGAATACTTTTGCAAGGCACTATATATATATATGTGTGTGTGTGTGCTGTGTGAATTCTGGGGGGAATTCTGAAAGAAATTACTTTCTCAAGTACAGATTCCATACAGTTGAGTAATAGTAGTGCTAGATCATCTGAGCATTGCAACACTGCTATTGAGACATTTCTGTGGGGCTCGATGGGTAAGTCACTAATTGTGCCGTCCAAAAATGTGCTGACTTGAGTTAGTGTCTGGGAGGGTCTCATGTTTGCCAGCAGGGGAAATCAAATCTTGGACTCACTCCAAGCCCTGTTAGTAAACAAAATTTTGCAGTCAGCTGCATTAAATTGAGACGTCAATCATCTCTCACACTCAGAGGAATTTATGAAAGTCACATCTCTGAGCGAAGACAAAGCTGGAAGAGGAAAAATCAGATCAGACCTGAGATAGCATCTCATTTCCAGCCAGTCTCGACAGTACCATTAAAGATCAAACGGCAGCGCTGCCGCTCTGTAAATTCCAATGTGGTTTGCGGCTCCTGACAGCCATGCTGAGAAGGCATTTAGCAGGAGAAAAAAAAAATCATAGTTTATCTTTTCTTTGTTTATGTAAAACTAAGAGAATACAAGAGTAATAGCATGTCTGGAACAGAAATAAATCATGCATCCCAAAATTTAAGATGACATGGGACAATAAAGAATTGAAACCAGTAATAAAACAGACATAAACACAACATGATTAAGGTTGAGATGCATGGCTTAATCTGGTAACCTGAGAAAGTATCTGAGAAAGAGTCTGAATGCAGTTAAAGTAATGCTCACCTCGTTGAGTAAAGCCCACTGTCCACTTATTCATGTGCTACTGCTCTGAAACGTACAGACGATCTTAGAAAAACATGAATGAAGGTTTTATGTTACAGTCTAAGTGAACCCTTTGGCACTAAACCCACAGCTTGATTATCTTGTTAAATACTTCAATTTTCCACCTCAACTGCTAGTTTTGACTGAACAACTGTCACAACTCTACGCACATCTTGGCAACTGATTCTCCATATATAAAATCTAGATAGACAGATACACAAATGATATGGTTATTCCAAATCAAATAAGTTTCTGTTCACAAACAGGCATGATTTTAAGGCATAACAACTAAACTAGAAATCTATCAGTGTATTAGCCAGAGGTTAACGTTAGACATTTAGTCATCTAGTGTGAAATATAATCAATTATGCAAGTGATTAACTCACATAAACTAAAAACACTTTCGTGTAGGCAAAAGTTTGAATTTGATTGGCTGACTTCAACAGGTTTTCCAATACTGCAGCAATGAATGCTTGAGAGGAGCAACTAAATGTTTGATTTAATCAATGTTTGTGAAGTTCAAAGCACAGAAACTATATATTCAGATATTCAAGCATTATGTTTGAGGCACTTAAAAAAAAAAAAAAAAAAAAAAAAAGAGATATTTTTGCATGTTTACTAGGGGTGGGAATCTTCAGGCACTTCACGATCCGATCCAATTCCAAAACGATTCTTGATCTACATTTTTTACCCAATTAATTCTTCTGCTGTGCAAATACATCGTTACAACTTTACTTTACTTTACTTAAGCTTTCCTGTAGCTCAAATAGTAGAGCATGGCACTAGCAACGCCAAGGTCGTGGGTTCGATTCCCAGGGAAAGCAAGAGCTGATAAAATGTAAAAACTGTAACTTGAATGCAATGTAAGTCGCTTTGGATAAAAGCGTCTGCTAAATGCATAAATGTAAATGTCTTTACATCTTAACCAAAACTGCAGTTTCTGTGCTTTTTGTTTATAGTTGGAATCTCTGTATGTCAGTACTGCCATCTTAAAAGTAGGGGTGTGAATCTTGGTTTCACGATTCAGTTCAATTAGGATTATCATTATCAAAATATCACGATGCGTCAAATTCTCAGTTTTCAATATTACTGCACATGGCTACATTTACTTATATTTTAAATCAAATTTATTTTGTGCAAAATTTACTTATATATATATATATATATATAAGCAGGCTACTTTTTAAAACAATTACTTATTTAAAATAAATGTTCTTTTAAGTATCCGAAAGTTTAAAGACAATAAAAAAAAACCCAAGCTCAGAATCGTTGAAGAGAGAATCGCGATGCATCGGAGAATGGTTTTTTTCTCCCGCCCCTAATGTTTACTGACAAGATTTTCCAGATTCGGCCAACCCTTTTTGGATTCTCCCTTCAGGTAAACATGAAAGTTTGTAAACATGATGTCGAACAAAATACAACTGTGATTGGTCACTTTACATGTCAGTCAGACGGCCTCTTCCTGACTAAGTGGGCGGTCCTTCGACTAACATCATGGGATTGATTCCCAGGAAATGCGTGAAATAACTGATCTAATTTAAACCACTGTTCTGGCCAAAATACACAATCCACAACACTTCCTCCAGTGAAACACTCTCGCCTGTTGTCCTCTGAATCCCAAGAAAAATGGGCAATATGTGTATCTTTGGATAAAAGCCTTTGCCAAATGCATAACTGAAAATGAAAAAGAAATGCTCAACTTCAGGAACTAAGAAAAAGCAGTAAAATTATTGAATGCACCACTTTTATTTATTTATTTATTTATTTATTTTTTGGCCTTTCACGTTTTAAGAATTGTTTTATCTAACATATTCCAACAAAGCAATTTTCAATGCAATGATCCACCTACATTTTCTTTTCACAAATATAGCTTCCTTTCCCAGCATCTGCTCATACAGCTTTACTCTACTCAGCATAAGTGGAGACTCGAGCCTCTGTGATGACTGATCTGTAGACAGAGAAACCATAAACCACTCGTTCGCCATGAGAATGTTTAGGCTAGACGAGAGAGGAAAGCCGTCACCATTGCAAAAACTTCTGCAGCCTTCACCGTTTTACCACAAAGCTGAAAAATATGTCATGTTTTTGAGAAACTATGACAAATGAAAACATTTTTAAAGACAATCCACCAAAAATGCGAGATATTTTATTGACAATCAATCATTTGCATTAACCTATCTGTACATTTTTTAGTTTGTGTAATACTTTTTTTTTTTTTTTTTTTAATTGATCATGGCAGCAGTTAAACAGCAATCAAAACAAGGAGAAGAGTATTATAACCAGACAGGCAATTATCCAGACTTAAGTTGCAGTCAGACATACTTTTGCCATTTAAAGAGTTAATTCAGGTGCCTTTCTCCACATAATCACACTGTATCCAGCACCAGTTTTGTGACCCCAATGCATTTGTGCTATTCCCTGATTTAATTCCCTAGAAGTGAAAACAAATGATAAATACATTTTATTACAAGCAATTAATTTGTGAAAGCCTTCTACTAAAGTTTCAAAGCATTTAGGTAATTCTAATGTTACGCCATCAAAAATAAACCACAAAAAGATTAAATAATAATGACCATTCAAGTTTGAAATCTGAATTTAGTCATTCATCCTGATTCCTGAAGTTTCGTTTGTCTTCCCGTCATTGTCTGGAAACATGAGAAGCTCTCAGTTACTGTTTGTTTTTGTGTTTGGGGAGTCTGGATCTCCGCACTACAGGACCCTTCACTCCCCAGCACACACAAACCACTGGCTGTTTAGACAGCTGTGTCAGACGAGCTGATAAACCTGTCTTTCTCTACCATCATCCACACAAACAAAGACAAGTGATAACAGACACACATGGCCACTGCACACTATTATTGATTACAAAACAAACAAACAAAAAAACAATGGGAGTTTTATAGTAGATGTGAACACTCATCTTCTCTGCTTTTAAGGGGGTGGAGGGTCAGTATAACAATAAGACATTTGCTTGTGTCCTCCTTAAAGCAGTAGTTCAACTATAACTGACAATTTGATGATCCAAGTGTAGCTACAAGTTTGTTACTCCATCAGAACAGATTTGGAGAAATTTAGCACTATTTCACTTGCTCACCAATGGATCCTCTGCAGTGAATGGGTGCCGTCAGAATGAGAGTCCAACAAGCTGGTTTTTTTTTTTTTTTTGTTTGTTTTAAAATAAACCCACCACTAAGATGTTTTCAACTTATTAGCCATCACTTTTGGCCAAAATATGAGTCCATAATAATGCTTCCTCCAGTGAAAATGCATTGTTTAGAACTGTTTTCACTTGTAAACATTACTTTTTCACTAAAGAAAGTAATATAGAGAACTCAAGATAGAGGATTCGTATTTTAGACTAAAGTTAAAATCGTCTTAAGTTAAAACACAGTTTTTCTCTTCACTGGACGTTAATTGATGGACTGGAGTGGTGTGGATTATCATGATGTTTTTATCAGCTGTTTGGACTCTCATTCTGACGGCACCCATTCAGAGCATCCATTGGTGAGCAAGTGACATAATGCTATATTCCTCCAAATCTGTTCCCGTGAAGAAACAAACTCTACATTTTGGATGACCTGAGGGTGAGGACTATCCTTTAAGATGCTCTATAGTCAAACATACAGTCTATATCGAAAATATCATAAAGGTATGCTAACAGCAAAATTAAGAAATTAATAAATAATCTTAAAGGGAAATTAATATCAGTCATTCTCATTAAAAATGACAAACAACATCATTTGAATGTTGCAATAATATATTTTTTTCTTTTGTAATTTTAAATATATTATAAAATAAGATTTCCATTATTTTTATATTTTAAACAATTAAATATTAGGAGTTGAATGAGAAAATGTAAGATTCTAACTTACATTATTACTAGGTCACTAATCAAATGTTTGTGACACTGATCATGAAACATGAACATGATACTGTAATTCATTTATGATTTTTAAAATTACTGTTATTGCTGTAACCCATCCACTGAATCAAGAGGATCGCTCGATAGTTTATCAGATATACAGTTGTTTAATATATGAGAGTTTTAAGCACGAGTCCATTCAGACATGTGTTTCTGACATCTCTCCTGACAACCCACAACTCACCGCGAATCCCGAAAAACACTACACACACCAAACTACTGCGATATACATTCAGCCGGTGTGTGTTTCTCTTACCAGCACAGTTAAACAGTCGACATCTACTGAAGGTAATCCATAGTCGCCTTTCCAACAGAACAACTCCAAGGGGGCAGCCATATTGGAGAGACTTTTAAGTGACTTTTCACCTGGAAGTACTGCGCTCTATGGTTGCTACTAGCAACTGTCAGTTATTGTAGGACACCACAAAAATTTATATTAGTTATAAACTATGCTACTCATAAAACCTCTTGACCCCTTTTAAATTTCGTTGTACAGCTGGATAATGACAATAAAGGTATTTATTCATTAATTAATTCATTCATTGATTGATTAATTCGTTATTTCATAAGATGGCAATATGATAGAAATAATAATAACAATAAAAATAATCATCATAATCATAAAGCTGAAATAAAGCGAAGTTAATGTTTTCATTGATCCAAAACACGTTTTTTTTTTTTATTTATCAATTAATTAATCAAATCAGTTTAATAAATAACACTTAAATAAACTCAATCTTAAAGTCATTTAAATCGCCCATACAGTTTATATCACCGTTTAAATGATATAATGTAATATAGTAATATAGTAGCAAAATTCTTCTTTTTCATCACAGGTGTGAGAAGGACTGACTTTCCAAGAAAATCACTGCCTCTTTAGACTGAAAGAAGTCCAAAAAAAAAAAAAAATGTTTACTGAGATATGTGATCATATATGTGCTGTGTACTCAGGTTTAACATTTAAATTTAGATGAACTGCATGCTATAGGAGGTCAGTTTCAATCATATGCAGCTTACAGTGCAGAGAAATATTTAGACTATATTAAATGAATAGTTCACCAAAAAATGACAGATCACGTGAAATTTTTTTTTTTATTATTTATAGCTATTTCATTCAATTAGTATTTTTAATATGTATATAAAAACATTTTCAAATTATTTTTGACTGATTTTTCCATTCATAGGCAGGGTTCTGTTGATTGTGCTATACGCGGCTGTGACCAGCAGAGAGAGCCAATGTTACATTCAACCAGACAATCCTTCTTCCAGAGGGAGGCTCTGTTGTTCTCTGTTCTCGTTATTTTTGCCAAGCTGTTCACAAATTATCAACAAATTCACGTTAATCATATTCATGTTAAATGGTCCCTCGAATGAAGAGTCTGTTGTGTGGAGAAGAAACACTTTCCCCGTGATATGGGTCTTTTCCATCAGAGTGAGGCAGAGAGGCCTACATTTTCCCACAGCCTAAAAGAGCCGTCTGGAAATGATTGATAAATAAATTATTATTATTATTATTATTATTATTATTATTATTATTATTATTATCATTATTATTAAATATTTATTGTGTAGACTGTTTAAGGTCAGCTCAAAAACACAATATGAGTTTAGATACATTTTTCTACAATACAATGTTTTTAGTATGATTTATGTGTGGGATTATGTTGCTTGTGTACATACATATGTGTGTGTGTGTGTGTGTGTGTGTGTGTGTGTGTGTGTGTGTGTTGTTGTTGTTGTTGTTATTATTTTTCCTCTATTTTTTTATAAGATGCTTTTTTTGTATGCTTTTTTAGGGTTGACTTGAGTCTACAGATGAAAATTAGACTTAAACCATAGACTTAAACTTAACCCATATGCAACTATAAACTTGCATTATTGTAGAATGCATGATAAGACGTTGAACAAGTTTATTCAAGTTCAAATACACTTTCTGGAGAAAAACAAAAAAGAAAAATATATTATATCTGAGAAATAAATAATTTGTGCTTCTCATAAATTGTAAAAAAAAAAAAAATGTAAAAATGGTTGTATTTTTCTTTAAATATTAAATGGAGTAAGAGCAATGCCAGTTTTCTGGAGACCCGGACACCACAGAGACTATTCGTATTCATATTTACATATTTGCTTTTTGTGATCTCAAGATCTCTCCACATTTTTAATTATTATTTACAACAATTTAGAGAAAAATATCTCAAGAAATAAGTTTGTACAAGAGTGTTAAAGGGATAGTTCACACAAAAATAACAATTTTGTCATCATTTACTCTCCCTCATTTTCCATGGGTTATTCCCCATATTATGGAAGTCAATGGCTATAAGCAACTGTTTGGTTACACACATTCTTGAAAATATCTTCTTTTATGTTCACCAGAAGAAAGAAATTCATCCAGTTTTGGAACAACATGAGGATGAGTAAATCATAACAGAATTTTCCTTTTCTCTTTAAATGCCACATGATGATAAAGATGTTTTCATATCATAGTATCAAATACCAGAATCCTAAAAATAACAAAATCCCTCTCTCCCAAGGGTAGGGGTGCAATGGGTTGTGTAGGACCTCTGAAAAACATGTTGACAAGTGTAAAAGTGCATAAGAAATGTTCTCACGGAACAAATAAATCATAAATCATACAGATCTATGCTAAACCGCACACTGTTACGATTACTATTGCTGCCATATAAAGATAAACAGCAATAGTGTATACACACTGGTGGTCAAAATTATTATAACGTTAGTATTTTCACCAGCTAAAAATGGTTTTAAGTGAGTTATTTCTGTCTTTTTCTGTAGTGTGTCAGTAGGAAATATCAGTTTACATTTCCAAACATTCATTTTGCAATTAATTGTAATAATCCAGTGATTTTTGTCTGATAGCAGCCAGTGCTCCACACAGAGATCTGATCTGATCATCATCAGTCTGTCTGGAAAGAAACAGAACAAACTGATATTAATCACTGGATTATTACAATTAACCTGTTTAATTCCAAATTGTTAAATTCATTAGATCCAAATGATGTGTCATTAGTAACTCTTAAATAATCAATAATTATTTTTGGAAAAGAGTGTGAAAAAATGTGTTTTATGCTCAGTCACAATTGTGACCGGTAGGATAATGTGTATTGAATTAACATATTTCTGTAGTCATAAAATTTAATTTATTTATATATCTTAGCCTAGCTATTTTAAACAGTTTGATCATATTCTAGGGTTACTATTATGCATAAAAACCCCTTATACAAAACTGATAGGAGATAAAAGACAAATAAATAAATAAAAATACAACCATCAACAAATTTCAAAATTTTTACTTATTTGTAACATATATCATCAAATTTTTATATTAGGGCTTTACATCACTTTTGTAACATTTGAACTTTTAATTTAGTGCAACATTTTAGTGCAATTTTCACTAACAACTGCAACTGGATTTATATTGTATTCCAGTTCACTGTTATCTCACCAGTCACTATAGTGACCATCAAGATGTTTACTCATTGTATGACCACACTCAACATAAATGTGAATTCATATATTTATACTAGACACCTTAAAGATAATGTGTACCAAAAATCTTTGTCATATCTTTATGATAGCCTTTCGTTTTAGAGCTTTGATTCAGCCATCATCTTCTCACTTCTGACACACTACAGCAAAAGATATAATAACTGACTTAAAAAAAAAAATTAGCTGGTGGAAATACAAGTTTTCTAACAATTTTGGCCACCACTGTATGTATAAACGTGTATAAATACATAACATGCGGTTCCGAGTTCAGCACTAATCTTGTAAACACAGTCAAGTGCTTTCAGATGTTAGTTTGTAGCAGCAGAGACTGGGGAATACCGCCTCAACTGTCTTCTTTTAGGACATCCAAACGGTGCACGTAGCACACATTAGAGGTTTCGGTTGAATTTATCATTGGTTCTCTAAATTTTTGGGCATGCCCTTGCAACATCCCACTCCTTTGTTCTTCTTCTTCTTCTTCTTCTTCCTGCAGCTGCTGTGCACTCGCTCGGCGCTCGCAGCCACGAGGTGTCCACGCGTCGCTTCTGGCCGCTGATTGGCTGGTGACGACACAAACACCGAGTTTCGACCAATGGGAGCGCTGTGCATGCGCTGAGCCATGCCGTGCATACCACTTCCACATGAACAGCTGAAGTGGTAAACAACCTAGTGACTCACTGGCAGAGCTCTGAGTATAAAACCCTAGCCTAGCCCAGCGTGCACAAAGCTCCTAAACTGACCATGCGAGCAAAGAGTGTGTGCATTGTGAATTTGCATAAAGCACTAGTTTGCTGCATTTCATACCAGGTCAAGCTTTAATTCGCTTTGGACGCGCTTTTTAAAGGACTACTAAATATCTGGTTGAACTGCCAACTTTTAGACAGGCATTTTCATTTCGTTGCGGCTTGGACGTTTATAAGATAACACAATGGTGGCGATGACAAAAAGAGTGAAGGCCTTCGAGATCGTCTTCAATGATCCATCCAAGACCTTCTATTGTAGTGGAGATAAAGTGGCTGGGAAGATCTTGGTGGAGGTCTTGGAGGTGACCAGAGTGATGGCCATGAAGATCCTGGGAGTCGGATGCGCTAAAGTGGAGTACGCCAAAGGAAAACAGAGATGCCGTGAAGAAATTGATTATCTGAAGTATGAAGACCTTGTCCACCTGGATGACCATCCAGCAGGTGAGTTTAAACTGTTTAAGTGTGTGTTTAAAGCTGACTTGGGTTTGTTGAGGTGATGCTGATGTTGGAATGTGACTAATAGAGGATACTGGATATTTTAAATAAATGTGTTACAGTAATGAGTTATTTATATGAAAATAGTTCTATATTTCATGGCAGTGTTTAAAAACATCTCAACTGTTAGTGAAGTCATGCTCATAGTTCATAATAAAGGGGATTCC
This sequence comes from Spinibarbus caldwelli, assembly GCA_039654775.1. Taxonomy (NCBI): domain Eukaryota; kingdom Metazoa; phylum Chordata; class Actinopteri; order Cypriniformes; family Cyprinidae; genus Spinibarbus; species Spinibarbus caldwelli. Next base: position 26,529,404 of record CM077244.1, read on the forward strand.
TTTGTTTTTAATGGGTTTGTTTCATTGCTGTTGAAGATCTCTTAGAACTCTTCAAAACTTGTATGTTTGTCTTCTCACAGACACCGATGGTTCGGTCATCCTCCGTCCTGGCAACAAGTATGAATACTCATTTGGCTTTGAGCTTCCTCAACAAGGGTGAGCATTTCAGTTGACAAACTCCTGGCATGCATTTCCTACGAAGTCGTTTGTTGGTTAATTAATACAAGTGTTATTTCTCAACAGACAACTGGTGTCCTCCTATAAGGGCAAGTTTGGGTTTGTTCAATACTTTGTGAAGGCTCTGATGGAAAGACCCGCTCAGCCCGCCCTGGAGTGTAAGAAGCACTTTGAGGTTGAGGAGCCCTTGGATGTCAACACTCCAGACTTGCTGGTGAGTTCCTCATATCGCTAATTCACTTGAGCTGTCGGCCACAAATCATGTCTTCTTCTGATTGGGCTTTTCAAAATTCTGATCATTGGTGGTTGCTTGAAGATCACCTGTGGTGAAAACAAGTATTTTTCTACTTTGCTTTTACTGTTTGAAATTGTTTTTGTGGTTGAGCACCCACTTTGAGATTTTGGCCTGTTGGATGTGCGCACTTTGATTGCAATCTTTGTGGTTCCTTGAGCATAATGTTGGATGTGCACACTTTGATTGCAGTCTTTGTGGTTCCTTGAGCATAACCATTAACTATGTCCTCATCATTTCTGTTTTTCACCCAACAGTCCCCTACTGGAGGCATGAAGGAGAAGAAGGTCACCTGCATGTTCATCCCAGACGGCCAGGTCTCTTTGAACGCCAAAATCGACAGGCGTGGCTTCTGCGAGGGTGAAGAGATCTGCATCGATGCCAAATTTGAGAACACCTGCTCTCGCATCGTGGTACCCAAAGCGGCCATCATCGCCAAGCACACCTACCAGGCCAACGGCCGCACCAAGGTCTTCAGGCAAAAACTCTCCTCAGTACGTGGCAACCACATCATCTCTGGCATGTGTGACGCATGGCAGGGCAAGAGCATCCGTGTGCCCAAGATCAAGCCCTCCATTTTGGGTTGCAACATCATTCGAGTGGAATATGCGCTCATGGTGAGTGCTGCCTTTCACAATTACAATAATATCATGGTGTTACATCTACAATCTATTAGGCGCTTACTTAGAGCTCTTTTTTGTTCTCTACAGATTTACATGCACATCCCTGGCAGTGATAAGCTGATTCTGGAGCTACCCTTGGTCATTGGGACCGTTCCCTACAATGGTTTTGGTAGCCGCACCAACAGCATGAGCAGCCAGGATGGTTCTGTCAGCAATGCATCGAATAGCTGGGTGTCCCTGCGGATGCCGTCGTCTGCACCACCAAGTTACTGCGACGTTACACGCGACTGCAGCCTGGACCAACCTCTGACGCCACTGTTGGACGACTATGATGGCGGAGACAGTCCCATCTTCATGAACGCCCCCCAATTCCAGTTCCCTCCACTCCCTGCTTATTCTGAGGTGAGTGTAAAGGATATTCGCTTAGTGTATACTGATCACTGAACACTGATTGCTATTGGATATCAATAGAAAATCAATCTAATTTTTGTTCTTCTATCGTTTAGGTGGAGGAGGAATACAACGGCAATGCCCGCATGCTTCCTGTCTGCTGAACCAAGCTGGCAGAGCACTAGAACTGAACTGTTGCCCATCATAAAAGGGTGTCTTTTCCACTCTAAGCACTTCAGGCTTTCACCATGCGGATCAGAGCTGGTTTGAGAAGTGTCGTATGGATGTGTGGAAGTGAAGATGAAGCGGAGGATTTTGGGGCCCGAGTGGCCCCGCTGCAGGATGAGCTAGTCGAAGTTCAGAGGAAGAAGAAGTGAAGTCTGAGCTCTCTTGTGCCTGCATTGCTGACAGCCATCTTATATCATGCATCAGTCAAGTTAAACGTGTTTCTGTCATATTATTGATGCTGTTTTGGGGCTTGAAAGAGGGCGCTCGGGCTGTTTGGAGGCTGTATTTCATTGTGTTTGAGCTGATCTTTCTTGAGATTACTGCTGCCATAATAGCCATTTAAGCACACATAGACTTTCCCAATTGGTGGTCGTGTACTTTACAATAATCCTCGGTATAACATTCATTAGCATTTAGCTCATCCTTTTCGTTATCATTCCGTAATGTTTTTTTTTTTTTTGTATATGGGGATGGAAGATTTCATTTGTAGAAACATTTTTCAACACATTTGATTTTATGTTGTTCGTGAGGTTAAGTTTATGTGCTGTCCAGAGATACAGTATATTATTCTAAGTTACTGAAATATAAAGAAGAGATGTAGTATATAGAGTTTTTCAACAAGGGAAAATCATGCAGTGTCAGTGTATATAATGCACCAGTGTTTTGTTTTTCATTTGAATGCACTTTTTATGGATGCAAGCTGCTGTATAACTACTCGCAGGGAGATTTCCTGTTTTTATTTTGTTTTTCTCTTGTCTTCCAAAATTTTTCATTGAGGGATCAAGCATTGCATACACAACTTAAGACTCTGTACTGTAATGCGTTCAAAACCTCGTCCTAACAAAGGGCTCCACTGATGTTGCTTCTTCCACTGTGAACTTAAACATTAGGCCAAAAAAGAACTTAATACTTCAAGTGCCAAAATTGGGGTCTGTTTGGACAACGTTAATTTGCGAGACCAGAAGCTGCACTGTGTGTAGACACATCCTGAAGAAATTTTGATGAACATTTCACTTGTGGAGATCTTTCTGAACATTGTGTGTGTTTTGTTACTTATAGAATGTAAGATGACTGTTACTGTTATTATAAACAGTGCAAATTTGCAATGTGCAAAGTATCACTTTTGTATCTAAATTAAAATGTTTTTTTTTTGTATGAGAACTCATTTTCAATAAAATCTTTGATATTATAATTTCTGCATCCTATTGTTTATTTGAAGTATTCTTAAATGATAGCGACAAATTTAAACTTCGGACTGTTATAATCAATACTAAAGATCAAATGCTTGTCATTGGGATTTTGGTGAAGTATTATACTCTTCGGACATTAATCATACCTCAAATCATGTGACTTAATTCTAAGCAATCAGACTTCCACCTTAGCTCATAAAATGAGCAAAATAATCCCAAAATCTCATGTTGAAGGTGTACCAGAAGTTGTAGGTGAGCTCTTGACTTGGCCCAGTAACTTGACCATCCAAATATCCCCTTGGCATTGGAACTGGCATCAAGTTTTGCATATGCAAGCATGCTCATATTTTCTTTAGAAAATGCAAAAATCCATTTTATACAGTAAGAACAGACTGCAGTAAGAACAGGTTACAAAGCCCCTTTAGAGTTCTTTCTTTCTCCGATACAACAAAGTTGACTGGAAAAATCTGATGGAAAATCCATAGTTTCGGCTATTTCACAAGTTAAGTGTTTATTTTCAGTCATTGGCTAAAGATAAGATTTAAATGTGGAAACTGGAGACCAAAAGTGAGCTGAGAATCAATGCAAGATAAACAGACATGGATGTTCATATTTGCTCAAGACAAACACAATGATCTGTTCACTGGCATAAAAAAGCCTCTGTCAATACAACCAGGGTTGTTGTTAGGGTTCCAGGGTCCTGTTACTGGCAAAACAGATCCAAATGATCTTTTGGTCCAAATTTGAGAAATTTTGAATTTGATTCCAAATAGACATTTTATTCAAACTTTATCAAATGTATCAGACCCACCCTTAATTGTATTTTTTTTTTCTGCTTAAGCAGTTTTCTCAACAGCAGTCTTGTAGAGTTGGAGAGGGGTCAAGCCATTTACGTCATTTTTGTGCTGCTCACTTTCTCGTGCGCATGAAGCATCTGTTGAGACGTGCCCTTCTCCTGCAAAGTAATTGCTGATAAGGGCAAAACTGTTTATCTTGTCCAAAGCAGTTGTTGCATGAGCCCCTCTCTCTTCACTCTGTCTTGCCCTCACACTCAAGCTCTTTCTGGTTTCCTATCTCAGGAAACCTTCCCATATTTAAAGTTCTAGCCCATTCTCTTCCTCTCTTTTATATCTGTATGTAATATATGATTCCCAATCCAGCTCACATTGCACATTGTTTACGATTAGACAAGAAAACTCTTGTCTAGATATGGTTAGACTCACAAACCCAGTGTTTCTTGTTTTGGTACACTCCAGAATGCACACAATGGTGTGTTTTCTCCAGATTGTGTAACTGACAAAACTACATGTGCTAGTTTTTTCAGAGAATGTATTACTGTTTTTTTCTTAAAGGCATAAAATAATCTTGTATATTGCAGTGTTATATGAGTGAATGTTCCCAGTAGTCTTTTCACAGAATTGTAATAGGAGCTGGTGTTCTTTCATAGAAAATACAATGAGGAAGCTTATCTGGTGAAGCTAGTCGATCATGGTTGTCTTGTTGGTTAAGCTAGTTAATGTGGGGAAACCAGCATAATAGCATTCAGAACACATCAAAGACATATCATATAAGCAGATATCTTTGATATGCATATTTCTGATATCATAACAAGTCAGAGTCAAGAGCCTAATGGGTTTAATAGTAGCCTATACTGATAATTCGCCCAATTTTTATTCTCTGTTTGAAAAAGATTTCAGAATGTAGTTAGCAAGCATCCACCTTTTTCTTCCCGTAAAAATGAGTGGGGCCATTTGTAAATTCTATGGGTCTAGCTTCTGGTCTCATCCGCGTACAAAACAGGCAAATGAACCGGAAGTCTCACCCATAGGCTTACTTCCGTGTTGAAGAAAAAGGTGGATAGCATATGTCAATTAGCAATCATGCCGGGCCTTTATGAGCTCAGATATTGTACACTTAAGCAGTTTCTGAATTATTTTTAGAAAATGAGGAAGACTATGTCACTTGCACTGCTTCACCACTGATATGCAGAGGAGAACAAGTTGCTATGTGCTGTCTGAAGTTAACAGTCAAATTCCTTGTTTTGCAGATTTTAAAAGAGCAGTTGTAGTCGTCAAACTCGGCCTTGTGTTCAAGCAGTCATATCAACGCTGCTGATGAGTCCTTGAACTGTAGTAACGTCAGCAGTCTTAATGATGTGATTGTCTTTATGTTTGCCAGCACAGTCATGGGTCAGCAGGGTCTATGGCAGCGGGTTCAGTACAAAGCCCTGCAGCACACCATGATGTCACAAAATGTTCAGGTGTAGATTTGACTGCTTTTGCTCAGAAAGTCAGAATCAGAATCAGAATTAGCTTTATCCAGAACCAAGTTGCAGAGAGATGGTGAACATGGAATCCTTTATGTAATGGTTATAGTAATAATAGTATTGGTTCAAACTACCCTTGTGAAAAAGAAATGTGCTTAATTGGATTGAATGTGCACTTGTAGCAAACTTCAGATCTTAAAAGTATATTTAAAAAACTCTATTTGCAGATAATATTATATTAACAAAATAAAAGGTCACTTACTTGAGCAAAGAGATCACACACAGTGTTAAGTACACTTTTTCAAAGACCTACCTAAGTGTCATTTAATTGCAGTTAAGTGTCGGAAAACATTATGTTCATTTCACACATTCTTTTTAAGTATATTATTTCCATAACATGTACAGCTAAAGTGTAGTTCTTTTTCACAAGGGTAGCTGGGATGGTGGTCTTGATATGTACTATAATCAGCAGCCCATAGCACTTCACAGAAGTGAGTGCCATGTGTCGGTAGTTATCCAAGAACTGTCACTGGACACTTGATAATGGTTGATTGAATGATAAGTTCCTTCCACACACGTACAGGGATGCCATTCAGGCTTCACAAAGATTTATTTTTAGTGGGATTCTCCACACATAAACAGTTACTGACAACACCTGATCTGGAAGCAGATCAGATTTTGTAGCTTGTGTGGTATTGCATGTCTCCAAATGTGCATAAACACACGGCTAGTTAGGAGTCATTGACCATTGCCCAGGCAGCGTGACCAGGTGACCATCAGGCAGACCAGACAAGGCACGTCTTGTGGTCAATGATATGCTGGATTAGGGCTGTTCAATCAATTTTGGCCTCCAACGATTATGATTATATTCATTTGTATCTTTTTTACTCTATTGTATTCTTTTGCTTTTTTATTACTGGCAGCTTAATTATTTTCAATAATTTGAGGACTTTTTTTGTTGCTGTAGTTTTTAACTAATATTAGTTACTCTCATATTCTGCTGTGGTATTGACAATTGTGACATTTCGCTGGTCTCTAAAATGTAGATGTCATAGCAACCTTATTAACAGAAAAAAAAAAAAAAAATATATATATATATATATATATATATATATATATATATATATATATATATATATATATATATCTCACTATCTTTAAATAAATCTTTCATATAAAGTTTTGGTCATATGGCCCACTAATAATCGTTTTAAATAATCGTGATTATGATTTTTGTCATAATCGAGCAGCCCTATGCTGGATGCCTTTCACATGCCTAGTGAGAAATGCTTAGCATTATTTCCTTAAACTACAGCTCTGAAACAGCTTCAGGAGCACAGAGGTTCGTGTTCTACGTGCTCAAAGGCCAGCAGCCTACATTAAACACACTCAAGAAATGCCTTTCTGACACTGAAGATTCATTGTTTCTATATATAGACTTGCATGTAACTATCATGGAGCCTTGTTAGTTGCATTATCTTCCTTTTTCAGATGTCAAGGCAATTGCAACATTTAATTGTGATTAACAATTCAAAACTTTGCTCAAAGGATAATGTTATGTAACTTATGCTTTATCCCTGATGGCCCTTGTGAAAAAGTACACTTTAGTATACTTAAAAAAAAAAAAAAAAAAAAAAAATCCTTTTTAAGGAAATAATATACTTTAAATAGAATACTACATAAATAGATAGATAAAATAAATACTAAAGTGGGTTGTTTTGGGCACTCAACTGCATGCAATCAACTGCAATAAATGTATATATGTATATATACATGTATATATGTATATATACATATATATGTATATATTTTCAATTTTAAAGTAATATAGTTTAAATTTAAATAAAATGGAATTAGCTGAATTTTGAGTGTTTTTTGTCCCAATTAAGTAGGACGTATGGATGTATTTAAATTTATTTGTAATTACACATTTGGTATGATGAAGTTGAAATGTCTTGAAATGTGATATTGAATAACAGACTACAGTTACAATTATAATCAAGTACATTTCACGTGTATGTTAGTCAACATCAAAATAAGTGAACTTTTTAAAAGCATGAAAGTAGATTATTAAAGCATAACAATATAAATTGTACTTTAAAGTAAAACTGAAGTTCAGTAATAAGTGTACACTTAAGTGGCCTTTTAGTTTATCACCTGCAAGTCACCTGCAAGTGTACATTCAATACAAGTACAATTTTCTTTTTTAGAAGGGGTTTCCTTTGATGTGGATTAATATATAGCTTAAAAACAAAAATATGAATTGTTTTATGACTGTAATCTAGTTCAGTGGGAATATTTAGACACTTTTGACCTTTGACTTCAAACAAATATTTTCTTGATGACGAAACAAGCCCTTTCTTGCCATTTAAAGCTCTTTGAAAGCTCCATTTAAAGCTATTTTCAGAATGTTTAAACAGCATTTATTTATTTATTTTTTTACATTAACATTATCTTGTACAGCATGGATGTGTGAATTTCACTTTCAAACTGAGTTTAATGAAACTGTTTTGCCGTGAGACAATTTCAGTATTACAGGTGTGCTTACTATATGGAATAATATATTACACACTGAAGTATACTGTTCAACCAGACATGTTAAAACCATACCACAACACTGGTATTCAGCCTAAGGTTATAAATATTGTCAGTGGGGCGCACAGTCTGTCAGAGATTAGACTAACTGAGAAAAATCAATTACAACTCACTTTGGGTTCAAGCTGTAGCAATAATACACTAGATCACTAGACATAATTTTAATGTTATTTATTGCACCATGGACTGATATAAAAACTACCATTAAAAAAGTTTAATAAATGCTATGAAAAATATATTGCTCATTATTAGTTCATAGTAGTTAATGCATTGATTAATTTCAACAAATCAGACCTTACTGTAAAGTGTTACAGAAAATGTGAGTAGTGCTTCAAATGCAAAAACTTGCTGCCACTTTACTAGCATCTTGTGGGTGGTTGCCGGTGCAACACTCCTCATGTAATAATTGTAAATCCTTTGGCTTAGAAAAATAATAGCACACCTCTCCTCAGTAAGCCCTATGATTTGAAGTTTTATTCATGTATTTAACATAAATAGTTGAGTTATGTTTGTTCAAATCCCTAGTCCTGTGAGCAACAGGAGCTAATAGTGATTCTTGCTTTAGCAAACACCATTAATCAATAAATTATATAAGACTAAATAAATAGATCATTTTTATTCTCTGTGTATAATTTATTTATTTATTTATTTAAATGTATTCCATAAATACATTTATATTCATAAATTAAATTAAATAATTACTATTATGTAATTATTATTATTATTATTATTATTATTATTATTATTATTATTATTATTATTATTATTATTTAATTTATTTAGAATTTATTGCATGCATAAACTGTATCAATACATTTCAGAGAAATTTGAACATTCTCCTTTGGCCAGCTTGTTTACTTGTCTGTCTTGATTAGCACTGCTTGGGTAAATGTTGTTTAGTCAGGAGGAGTAAACATCAAAGATATCCACATGGACGAACCTTCTCTTGTGTCATTGTCAATTCTTGGAAATGCAGCACTGACTGGCAGGCAACTGGTGACAATTTGTTATGACCAAAGTTTTTTCTAACTTTATGACTGTCAAATGAGCTGGAGATTCAAGGGAGTATCTTTGTTATGTAAACTAATCATCTTGAATGTTTTGTAACACACATTCTCCCTTCATTCATTTTCTTTTTACCGAGAGCACTGTTGCTCCATCCATTTCCCATCATGGAGATGCTATTCATGGAGTCATTAAGCCAAACTGAGTGTGGAAACTTAGTTCAGCCCTTCCTCGAAACTCCAGGGCCAGCACACAAACAGCTTAAACACACACACACACACACACACACACACACACATCTGTTTTTGTGAATTGTGGGGACATTCCATAGGTGTAATGGTTTTTATACTGTACAAACCATATTTTCTATCGCACACACACACACACACACACACACACACACACACACACACACACACACACACGTGTATATGAGTAACTCATTTCCAAAGAGAGTCTTATCTGTTCTAGTTTGAGCTGCAGACATAAGTAAATCATGCAAATTGTTGAGGAGAGGTTTACGTGATTGGACTTATGATTTTCACATGAAGAACAGAGAATGGGCTCAAATGATTGATTAATAACTACACATTATACACTAGCAGTGCACTCAAAACATCCTAGTAACTGCATGGCTTGGCAAGCACCCTTAAGATCATGCCACTGTAGCGGTGGGTTTTGCACAGGCAGGCATCACTCTATTAAAATCATCATAAAATCATCATAAACCTCAAAATCTCCTGTCTATTTATTACTCCAGTCTGTCCATCATGAGAAACCCAAGCTTGCTGTGATTATGGCTGCCTCTTCCTGTGACCTTTCTCCTCATTTTTACAGCATCTTAGCCAGTCCTTAATCTGCCGTTTACAGATGAGTGGAAAAATCAAGATGAGGCCAAGTCATTCCCTTCACCGTCCTGTAAAAGCATCACACTTGACTTTATGCCTTCCCTTATTAGTACACAACCTCTTCAGTCGTTTCATGCAAAGCACTTCCTTTTAATGTAGATATATATAGCCAATGATGTATGCACTGGTTTTTATCAAGAGAGTTTTCAGTGCCAAACGTCATACCTATTTGAACCTGTTTGCACCTGTTTGAAGTTTCAACAGAGAGCTCAAAAACTAATTGAGCAATAAACAACTCATGAGATTTGTCAGGTATTGCTCAGAAAAGTCTTACTGATACACCATGGGTACAATGTTTGTTTCGTTTGTTTCTGTCATTAGTCTCTGAGTCATCCCAGTCAGTCTAGGAACGGTACAAGTGCTATATATACTGTATGCTCTCTCTATATTGATGATTTTTCTCATTGTGGCAGCACCTCTTTTCACCCACTGCCTGAAATGCTTTGTTTTAGTTCCTGTCTTTCCGAAAAGCCCAGTCTGCTCTGATCGGACAACCATTTAGAGCATGTGTTGAAAAATGTAACACCCCTTACCATAATCGAGGTTTTATGAGCTGCTATAAACTCTATTATGGTAACTGGTACCATTGTTTAGGATGGTGTCTAATGGCAGGAGTATAAAATTAGGCATTTCTGGAAAGTGTTTTCCTGTTGGAGACTTTGGTGTGAGATTTTGTGCTTTGTTATTTTGCATATCATTTACATAAAGCTGTATTATCCACTAAAGGATTGGGGAAAATAGGCATAATAGGTGCGCTTTAACATTAGTGTTTTTTTTTCCATCAGAATATCAGGCAATTTGTCCCTATTAATCATAATTACGTGATTTTTAAATTTGTTAATTTTAAAATGTGATTTTTTATGTATCTAGTCAAACAATAGTGTAGAGGTTAGCTGATGTGATTACGTACAACATTGAAAGGCCTGTGAGGTGTCTATTTAAAAAAATGAAAACAACAACAAAAAAAACACTCCATAAAAATAAAGTATCAAAGTATTAGATGTGGAGGCAGATGCTGAGCAGTAGCGACAGTCCTGGGTCGGCATCTCTCTCTTGATGTCACATTACGCAAGGTTGGCATTAAGCCATGTGGTGCAAAGGTGAATCTCCATTGTCCCACTGTAATGGAAACTCATCTCATATTCCAGTTCAGTAATGGTACATCAGCTGTTGTTTTTCCCTTTGCTTGTTTGTCTGGCTCCTCATGATAGCATATATTTTGTTTTGGAACTTCTGTATACAAGCATGTGATGATACACATCATCTGAGGAGCAAATAATGCTGACCTTGCTGTGTGAATACATTCTGCCACCATTTCCCTGCAAGGCAGACCATCACAAACACATGTCCAGGTCACATAAAGACAGTACATCGAAAACTACCAATAAAATACCAATGTCTCACACAAAACTCTCTCACACAACATTTTCTCACACAATGGCTTCAGATTAGTACTTATATGTTGCATTTGTGAATGTTCTAAAGCTTTAAAAATTCAGCCGCAGCCTGGAACTACTGCTGATTTTTCAAAAAATCAATTAGTCCAAAAAAAAAAACCAAAAACCAAAGACTTTATTAGGTACAACTGTTCAACTGCTTGTTAAAGCAAATATCACATAACTCAATGCATTTAGGCATGTAGACATGGTCAAGATGATCTGCTGATGTTCAAATTGAGCGTTCAGTCGACTCTGAATGTGGCACAGTCTGATTATTTCAGAAACTGCTGATCTACTGGGATTTCTATGCACAACCATCTCTAGGGTTTACAGAGAATGTACGAAAATGCAAAAAATATACTGTGAGCGGCAAAAACATGCCTTGTTGATATATATATATATATATATATATATATATATATATATATATATATATATAATATGCAAGCTTAGGAAGTTTCTATCTGATAAATACTGCCCACATGTGTTTTATAAGGGTTACCATGAGTTAAACTGTTAAACTATTGCTATACAAGTAATAAAGGTAACACTTTAGTATAGGGACCAATTCTCACTGTTAACTAGTTGCTTATTAACATGCCTATTAACAACATCTAGTCTGTTTATTAGTACTTATAAAGCACATATTTTGCATGACCATATTCTACATCCCTAATCCTACCCAATTCCTAAACTTAACAACTACCTTACTAACTATTAATAAGCAGCAAAAGGAGTTTCCTGAGGCAAAAGTCACAGTTAACGGTTTATTAATAGCGAGAATTGGACTTTAAATAAAGTGTGACCGTATAATAAATGGTAACTCTAGCTATATTTATTAACGTCTTTCTAAATTTTGCCCACAAGTGCTGTGCTTTTTAACATTGGTATTATTTGCTTTATTTGCTTTGGTACATTACAATTTTGCTATGTTTTAAAATTTTCAGAGATGAATTCTGTTTGAGGAAGTTTAGCTTCTAAAACTTGACTAAGATTAATGTCATTTTAGTAGTTCTGATGAAAGCCTCTCAGACTAATTAATTTGTCTATTAATTAGATGAAGAGATGTTAGAGTGTTCAGGTCCAATCAGTAAATTATATGTAAAGCTATACCTTTATACCTGCTTCTTATAGCTTTTATAGTTTCACCATGTGCTAGTGCATCATAATGTAACGTCACACTCCTGAGAGTGTCCTCTTACCTGAGCTTCTGACTAAAGCTAACCACTGTGTTAATAATTCATTACCAGTAAGTGTGAACTGGAACTAAATATGCAAGTAGAGAACAACCAGTCATGTGCAAACTGACTAATGAGGATATGCATGCTTGAGCCCTCCAGCCAATCAGGAAGAAATTAGTCAGCCGCCCTATATAAGAGCCACTCAGTTTATAACCAAATGAAATGGATAGCTGAGTCATGAATTCCGCCGACACAATACAAACTTTATTACATTAGTCATTCTTAAATTGATAACAATATCAGAGCAGATATTCACTGAGCTGATAGTTTAAAGACGGTTAAAGAAAACTAAGAATGTTGTGGTTTCAATATAGAGTTTTCATCTGATATCTTGTATCTCTTACACATTAGTTTTATTTTAAGACAGACCTAGTATACACTAAAATGTTTTTGAAAAGTGATATATGGTTTAATCTAGAACAGGTAATTGAAATAAAGTTCAATCCAGACCAAACATTCACAGGTATTTAGGAAATAAGGGAGAATTTGAGTAGTTATTGTCATAATCTAAGGATTAGGTGCATTATGTAGTCCAAATGGTAAACGACGAACTGAAAAATCTTTCCTAAAGCAATCAGTGTTCGTTTCGGCAGCCTAGCCAGGCTAAATATGGCTTTCCCAGCCTCCTGACTCTGGTATGCCTGAACCCTGGCTCTACTTGGCAGTATTACAGGCAGAAAAAATAAAACAAACTCCACTGTTCTAATGCAAGAAAGATTTCGAGGAACCGTTTTTGTGTCAACTCTCAGAATCAGAATCTGAGGTCAATATTTGACCCTCTAACTCTAGCATTCTCTTTTCTAATTTTATTTTTATTTTATCTCCTTTCTTTTTATTAAAACAAAACAAAACAAAACAAAACACACACACACACACACACACTCACACACACACACACACACACACACACTTGACCCTCTATCAATTGCATATTTATTCTCTAACTGCTAACTTTTCTTAAAAAACTAAAACACTAGCTTTCTTTTCTATATTCTATCTACTTGTTTAAAAAAAAAAAAAAAAACCTTGCTACGTGTACTGCGTTAGGCTAACCGAGACTTGTCATATCGCTTGCATGTTGTTGCTCTTTTGTTGGTTTTGATTGCTTCTATTGTCCTCATTTGTAAGTCGCTTTGGATAAAAGCGTCTGCTAAATGACTAAATGTAATGTAATGTAATGTAATGTCAATATATGCTACTAGGGTTAATAGACAGAATAAGCCATTTCAACTACAATTTCAGTTTCATCTGCTGGCTCCAGTCTGTCTCAGTGGATGACTGAACTTGAAAGGGAATTCTAAGTAGTCTTCAAAGACAACTCATTTTCACTTTACGCTTGGTCTGACCAAAAAGTCCCACTCTATTTAACGTTGTATGTATTCAACTTCAAAATTCCCACAACATAGTAAGCTCATGACAGCAACTTTCTTGGCCGGCTGCCTAGCTGCCTTCCTTTGATTGGCTAAAACACATAATCATGCATATTCTCATTGGTTGAGCCCAGTGTTCAGCGAGCTTTCATTCACCTGATGCATGCTCATGATTTCCCTTCATTTCTCTTCCTTCTTTCTCTTTTGGTTTCTCTCACACCACCCTTTTTTCCATTTGGTTATCTAACTGTTTGTTCTATCAAATATAGTAGAACAGTTAGGTCAGATTTGAATATGAATCTCATTGTAAAGAAGGAATCGCTTGGAAGGAATGTTTGACCTTAGAAAATGATAAAGATTTCGGATTTAGTAGGTTTTCTGAGGTTTAGTCATCTGAAAAATCACACTTTATTGGCATTTATAGTTCCATGAAAAACATTAATGGAATCTTTCCATTCCACAAAAGGTTCTCTATAGTGGAAAAAAGGTTCTTTAGATTATTAAAACATTCTTCACACTAAGAAAAATTGGTTCTTTTAAGAACTGTTTAATGGAAGCTTCTCTGGGGAACCAATAACACTTCTGTTTTTATTATTATTATTATATTTACATTTTATAACATATTTTAGTATGTTAAGGTTGAAACTAAATATATTTTTAATTTCATTGAGCTTCACTGATTACAACATATATTTAAAATATATTTTGGCAAGAAAAAGTATATATCTTTGCGGTATTGTGATAGTTGTCGTGGTCTATTAATGGATCATACTCATAGTTCATTTTTGTGAAACTTGAGGAAAACTGACTTCATACATCCACTAAAAAATCACTGCCTTGCCAGCATAAAATTAAAAATATATAAATTAAAATATATTAAATAAATTAATTTATTAAAATATAATATATTAATTGAAAATATTATATTAAATATTATAATAATATTACACTTTACTTTTATTTTAATAAAAAAAAATCTGTCTAAATTATTAAACATCAGGGATTTTATAGGAAAACATTATTCCTGGCATACCATAATTCCAGAAATGTACAGAGCAGGCATAATTTATGAAGCCACACTTCTGACCTTTGCACATTTGGAAAACGCACAGATTCCACTAAATGTTCCATTTCCCCACTCGCATACTTCCTGTGTACTGCCAAATGGCAGTTTTTTCCCCCGCCCACGTCATCCTTCCCTGACTTGAGGCTGAGAACAGTACTTCCCCTACATTTGTGTACACTCACTAACAACAGCAGCCCAACTGTCTCTGGCGTCTGATTGGTGGCTGGCTCTGATCACGCTCCTGCTGATTGGCCGAATGCTTTGAGCATGCTGTGATCACGCTGTGAGCGTGTGCCAGCATCTCCTGTCTGAATCTTGCCTGTTCTGTGTAAAATGCGGGTGTCAGTCTTTTAAGGAGCATGGAACTATCTTGGCACTATGAAGTTTGGATCAGACATATCCATGGAAATATTCTTTCTTTCTTTTTTTTTTTTTTCTTTTTTTAAGAAAATGCTTTAAATTGATCAAAAGTGCCATTAAATACTTTTATAATGTTACAAAAGATTCCAATTTCAGTTAAATGCTGTTCTTTTGAACTTTCTATTGATGAAAGAATCCTGAAAAAATGTATCAGATTTTTCGCACAAATATTAAAAATATTATTTTTATAGGATCATGTGATACTGAAGACTTGAGTAGTGGCTGCAGAAATATATTGCATCTTAAATCATATTAAAACAGAACATAATATTTAAAATTAAGAATAATATTTCCCAATTACTGTTTTTGCTGTATTTTTGATCAAATAAATGCAGCCTTGGTGAGCAGAAGAGACTTCTGTAAAAAATCTTACAGACTCCAAACTTATGAAAGGAAGTGTATGTGTGTTTTAAGTTTTATATATGTAGCTTTGTGTTTTATACTGTATACAATCTTTAAAATTGTTTCAATTCTCTGTTAAAACCAACATGTCAAAATCTATCCTGTACAGCAACCTTAAGTACATGTTGAATGTTTTAAATGGGGAAGTGAAGGTCACATTACACGTCGTTAAATATAAATAGCTGTCTCAACAAATTCAGGAACAGAGAACTGAAACAAAGGCAGAGAAACTGATGATATATAGGGAAATGGGATTTGTCCAGATCAGCACAGTTAGTGTTGTTTAATTTATTTATTTTTTCAAAACACTGTATGCTGACAGAAGACATTGTATCCTAACGTACTTGTTACATAAAACCTACTAAAGTTCCAAAAAGTCACAAAAAAAAAAAAAAAAAAAAAAAACGTACAATATGTTGTAAACAACTAGACAATCAGTGACTGTTGCACAGATGCTCATTATTGCATCATTACAGGCCAGTGGTATTTCCCATACACTCACACAGTGTGTCAATACATGTGTGAAATGATCAAAACAGCTGGAGGGCTTAGCATGAGCTGCAGAAATGCACACAGACATGTTTCGCGATTGCCTGTGTGCTGCGCAGGAGTGTCTCTGGGCAGCAGACACACTCCTCCCATGAGATCGGAATGTTCTGTTTACAGTCAGTCGAGCAACAACACTTTGAGAAAGAGCTTTTCTCAAAGTGTTGAGAATATCCGCTTTTCAGCTAACCTTGACCTGTGCTGTACTGCCAATGCACTGAGATACAACCACGCACAGGAGGTAGGCTATAACACTGTTCACAAACTTCAAAGTGAGCCCATCATCCTAGTTTATGTATGTTTATAATTTTTTTTTTTTTGAAAGCATGCACAAACTATTCAAATCAGTTTTAAATGGAACTCTAACATTTTTTATTTTTTATTTTTTATTTATTTATTTAGTATTTTTTTTTTTTTTTTTTTGAAAGTAACACAATTGCAAAGACAGTCCTCTTTGGAAAATATAGATCAGGGATTCCCAACTGAAGGTTTGTGATTGTGAACACCTAGAGGTTCGTGATGGCACTGCAGGGAGTTTGTGGAATTTTGATAGAAAGCCATTGTTAATTAAATTAAATAAAAACATACACACACGCACACACACAAACACACACACACACACACTTGTTTTGCTATCCTTGTGGGGACTTCCATAGGCGTAATGGTTTTTCTACTGTACAGACCGTATATTCTATTGCCCTACACCAACCCTACACCTAAACTTAGCCCTCACAGGAGACTTTCTGCATTTTTAGATTTTCAAAAAACTTCATTCTGTGTGATTTATAAGCTTCTTTACCCATGGGGAACTCAATTTAGGTCCCCACCGTGACACGATTCCCCATGAGTCTGTGTATATTCAGGTTTAAGTCCCCACCTGAATAGAAAAACAGGCACACACACACACAGACACACGTTTGTGTACCTGTTTTTCTATTCAGGTGTGGACTTAAACCTGAATACACACAGACTCATGGGGACTCGTGTCATGATGGGGACCTAAATTGAGGTCCCCACGGGTAAACAAGCTAATAAATCACACAGAATGAAGTTTTTTGAAAATCTAAAAATGCAGAAAGTTTCCTGTAAGGGGTAGGTTTAGGTGTAGGGCAATAGAATATATGGTCTGTACAGCAGAAAAGCATTACGCCTATGGAGAGTCCCCACAAGGATAGCAAACCAGACATATGTGTGTGTGTCTGTGTGTGTGTGTGTGTGTGTGTGTCTGTGTGTGTGTGTATCTGTGAATTGTGGGGACTTTTCATAGGCTTCTATTTCTTTTATACTGACCAAACAATATTTTCTATCCCCTAAACCTAAATTTGCTATTTTTAATAATTTTTTGCCCTAGTGGGGACCGGCCTCCGGTCAAAAAATTTCAGGATTTATTATCCTTGTGGGGACATTTGGTCCCCACAATATAGCATAAACAAGTACACACACACACACACACACACACACACACACAAGGTAAGCATTAAAAAGAACACTAGTCTTCAATCTTAGAAAAGTCTGCAAAAAAGGAAATGTCTGCTAACTTAACAAAAAATTACGGTGACGCATTGCTGCCACACACATATTATTTTTTTCCACTCAATTATGTCGTAATAACGAGATGTTATGTCGCTAAAACGACATAATTATCTCGTTAAAACGACATCTTTTCCAGTAATAACGAGATGTATAATTATGACATCTTTTCTCGTTAAAACGACGTATTTTTTCTCGTAATAACGACATATTATGTCATAAAAACGATAAGTTTTCCGTTATAATAGATATATGGTACATTATGTGAGCGAGCTGAGCGATTGTCCGCGCTGCTGTCGCCACAGTCTGACATAAACGAGGATCTGCACGCTGCTGAATTGAAATATACTGTTTAAATGTATTTTAATATAATGATTTTAATTGTAGCAGCATGCTTATTAAGCTTAATCTCCAATCTGTCTACAATATAGTGCTATCCAATAACTGCACTCAGACCCATGACTCGTTTAGGCTATATGATCAGATCAAAACACTTATTTTTGAATAATCGACTCTGGGCTTGGAATATTTCATTATTTGAATGACTGAAGTTTGATTTAACAACAAATCGAAATATGAACAAAAAGAAATAAAGAGACTTTCTAAAAGGTTAATATTAGAATTATATAATAATAATAATAATAATAATTATTATTATTATTATTATTATTATTATTATTATTATTTAATATTAGAATTATATAATAATAATAATAATAATAATAATAATAATAATAATTATTATTATTATTATTATTATTATTATTATTTCATTCTGTTTGAAAACGGGCAAACGAAAATTAAGCTAGATTTTTCGTAGATTTCGTAGATTTTTGTTCGTGGGTAAACAAATGAGCTGCTTTGTTTCACATGCGTGGGCGGCCTTGATAGCTACTTTAGTCTGATTTTATATTAATTATGTATTAATGATTTTATATTATTAAATGATCTTTAGCTGAATCAAGCCGCGCATCGCATCGCGTTCTTCTTATGGGTTAAATTCCAGGCTTGGCTTTATACTG
Source organism: Spinibarbus caldwelli (assembly GCA_039654775.1). Classification (NCBI taxonomy): domain Eukaryota; kingdom Metazoa; phylum Chordata; class Actinopteri; order Cypriniformes; family Cyprinidae; genus Spinibarbus; species Spinibarbus caldwelli. Next base: position 26,548,114 of record CM077244.1, read on the forward strand.
AAGGAATAGGCTGCGCTGCGCCTGGGTGTGAACAATAGTACAGATGAGCTCAGACGGGAAACACTGTACAGTACCTCTTGTTGGATTTAAGCTATACGAATTAAATAAACACAAATTTGTTTTTGATTGTTTTATTTAAGTAGACCTTTAGACATAACAAGGCGGCCAGAAAGCGCACCCTGTTATTTTACAAAAGCAATTTGTAACGTTTTGTTCTAATATTGTGGAAGTAGATGAAAATAAAGCAGACATTTATATTGCTTTCCTCTGTTATCACAATGTAAGGGATCGCGTCGGCGCCGCCGAACCGAGAAGAGCAGTGTTTTGCTTTATATGAGATATATTTGCAAGAAGCCTATACAACATCCAGACTGTATGCAACGTTATTGTGACTAATTTGCAGAGCGGTACATCAGATGAACTCTTATTCTGTGTGATGGGATAGACAGTAAAGACAGGCTGAGTTAAAAAGTGGCTTTTTTAGGGCTGCCCATGCACAAACAGCCTATTAAAGCATAAGCTTATTTTTTAACCCACGAACAAAAAATATAAAAAAATCTAGCTTAATTTTCGTTTGCCCGTTTGCCAAACAGAACGAAATAATAATAATAATAATAATAATAATAATAGGCTAATAATAATAATCAGGGTGCGATTTGTGAAAATAGCCCCCTGATGGGGTGGGGGTGCTTTTGAAAACTTTTTTCTCTCTTCAGGTGGAAGGTAATAGCCTAAGTAACCTAATGTTAGTGTAATCTGTTAATAGCGCACATCATAAACCCGTCTTTTTAGGCAAGTAATAGCCTATATAATGGGTGTCATATCATGAAATGTTTTTAATACGACAGAAACAGTTTTTAACGTGATCACAATCTATTAAAAACATTGTAAGTTAGGCCTATTAATTGTAATGATTTCATTTCCACGGTTATTCAACCAACGAATAAATTATATAGAGAAAGCGAGCAAAGAACACGTGTATCAACGGAGCTTTTTGAAACTCCGAATCAGTTAAACCATTGAGTCACAAAATGATTCACTGTTTCAAAGCGCTCCAATCGGGTCGCGTATTGCGAAACATTTGATTCAGAACGGGACTTCAAAGCGCGTATTGCGAAACATTTGATTCAGAACGGGACTTCAAAGCGCGTATCGCGAAACATTTGATTCAGAACGGGACTTCAAAGGGCGTATCGCGAATCATTTGATTCAGAACGGAACTTCAAAGCGCGTATCGCGAAACATTTGATTCAGAACGGAACTTCAAAGCGCGTATCGCGAAACATTTGATTCAGAACGGGACTTCAAAGCGCGTATCGCGAATCATTTGATTCAGAACGGGACTTCAAAGGGCGTATCGCGAATCATTTGATTTAGATCGGGACCTCGGAGCGAGATCGCGGGATGTTTTTATCCCCACCGGGGATGAAAATAATTCAACAGAGGCAGGGATGCATAAATCAGAGGGGGGGAAATCCCCCCCATCCCCCCCGGCAAATCGCACCCTGATAATAATAATAATAATAATAATTATTATTATTATTATTATTATTATTATTATTATTATTATTAGCCTATTAAAAAATGTCTTTATTTCTATTTGTTCACATTTCGATTTGTTGTTAAATCAAACTTCAGTCATTCAAATAATGAAATATTCCAAGCCCAGAGTCGATTATTCAAAAATAACTGTTTTGATCTGATCATATAGCCTAAACGAGTAATGGGTCTGAGTGCAGTTATTGGATAGCACTATATTGTAGACAGACTGGACTGGAGATTAATCCTAATAAACATGCTGCTACAATTAAAATCATTATATTACATTTAAACAGTATATTTCAATTCAGCAGCGTCCTCGTTTATGTCAGACTGTGGTGACAGCAGCGCGGACAATCGCTCAGCTCGCTCACATAATGTACCATATATCTATTATAACGGAAAACATATCATTTGTATGACATATGTCATTATTACGAGAAAAAATATGTCGTTTTAACGAGAAAAGATGTCGTTTTAACGAGATAATTATATCGTTTTAACGACATAGCATCTCGTTTTTATGAGAAAAGATGTCGTTTTAACGAGATAATTATGTCGTTTTAACAACATAATATCTCGTTTTTACGAGAAAAGTTGTCGTTTTAACGAGAAAAGATGTCGCTTTAACGACATCTCGTTTTTACGAGAAAAGATGTCGTTTTAACGAGAAAAGATGTCGCTTTAACGACATAACATCTCGTTTTTACGAGAAAAGATGTCGTTTTAACGAGAAAAGATGTCGTTTTAACGAGATAATTATATCGTTTTAACGACATAGCATCTCGTTTTTACGAGAAAAGATGTCGTTTTAACGAGATAATTATGTCGTTTTAACAACATAATATCTCGTTTTTACGAGAAAAGTTGTCGTTTTAACGAGAAAAGATGTCGCTTTAATGACATAACATCTCGTTTTTACGAGAAAAGATGTCGTTTTAACGAGAAAAGATGTCGCTTTAACGACATAACATCTCGTTTTTACGAGAAAAGATGTCGTTTTAACGAGAAAAGATGTCGTTTTAACGACATATCTCGTTTTTACGAGAAAAGATGTCGTTAAAACGACATAACATCTCGTTATTACGACATAATTGAGTGGAAAAAAATAATATGTGTGGCAGCAATGCGTCACCGTAGAAAATGACCAGTACCTTTCCGTTTTTTTTTTGTTTTTTTTTTACAGTGTTCAAAAGTTGTTCAAAAGTTTTTTAATTCAGCAAGAACTCATTAAATTGATCAGAAGTGACAGTAAAGACATGTATAATGTTACAAAGCATGCATTTAAGAAAAATGCATGCTGTTGTTTTTAACTTTATATTTGTCTAAGAATCTTGAAAAAAAATTCCCCTTCTCCCGATCAAATAAATGCAGCTGTGGTGAACAGAAGAGACTTCTTTCAAAAACTTTTCTTCTAAAAAAAAAAAAAAAAGAAACAAGAAAAACAAAAAGTGTTAGTCAAACATGGAAATGCCTAATCTTTATTAATATGATTATTTTGGACATTTCAGAAGAATTATAAAAATCATGAAATAACACAAAGGGAAGCATGGGAATTGTGTGATGACCACAAACGTGTTAAATAAAAATAAACTTCCTTATATTTTATCTTTTATGTCGTTACCCTTTCAGATTATAGTTTGGCTCACTCAGCCAAGTTCAGGTGCATCCTGCGACACTTTTAAACAGCACCAGAGTTATAAAGAGTTATTTTCTTTCAGTGTATCTTTTGAAAGGTCAGGACATTAGGCTGCTTAAGATCCCAGGGCCTACATCTGTCACGTGTCACAGGGGTTCAGCAGGAGCTGGGGAAATCCTTGGCACAGAGTGTGTGGCTGAAGTGAGACAGCAAGAGTGTGATATCACATAACTCAGCAGTTTCTGGGTCACTCTGCTGAAGACTAGAGCACAACCTTTCTATTAGTAGCACATAATCATATCCAGAAAGGGTGGATTACAGGATCTGGAGTGTAGAAAGAGTCACATCATGTAACTGTTTTTCCCTGCAATTCACTGACACGACTCCACTCTTAAAGGAACAGTTCATGCAAAAATGAAAAATTGCTGAAAGTGTAATCACCCTCAGGTCATCCAAGATGTAGATGAGCTTGTTTCTTCATCTGAACAGATTTGGAGAAATTTAGCATTACATCACTTGCTCACCAATGGATCCTCTGCAGTGAATGGGTGCCGTCAGAATGAGAGTCCAAACAGCTGATAAAAACATCACAATAATCCACAAGTAATCCACACCACTCCAGTCCATCAATTAACATCTTGTTAAGCAAAAGGTGCGTGTTCATAATAAAATGTGTTTGCTTCCGGCTAAAATATGGGTCCTCTATTTATAATATTACTTCCTTTAGTGAAAAAGTCATTTGGCCTTTGTCAATACACATTGACAGAAATATGCATTAATCAGGCACCGTTTACAAGCCAAAAGAGTCCAAAACACTCCTAAACTAATATATTGGTGGATTTTTGATGTGAGAGGACAACAGGAGATGGACTTTTACAATGGAATAAGCATTATTATGGATTATGGACTCATATTTTGTCCAGAAACAACAGTTTGAAGTTAAGACGACTTGAATGATGAATTTGTTTCTTACAAACATGCAGATTTTCACTTCACAAGACATTAACTGTTGGACTGGAGTGGTGTGGATTACTTGTGGATTATTGTGATGTTTTTATCAGCTGTTTGGACTCTCATTCTGACAGCACCCATTCACTGCAGAGGATCCATTGGTGAGCAAGTGATGTAATGCTACATTTCTCCAAATCTGTTCTGATGAAAAAACAAACTCATCTACATCTTGAATGGCCTGAGGCTGAGAACATTTCCAGCCAAAGTTCATTCCTTTAGACATTGTATCAAACCAGACCTGCGACCCATATTTGAGCAACAATGCACCAGTTTAGAAACCTTGTCATTAGGTATCTGCATTCATTTCCATAATTTAAAGACTCATGCAGAAATCAGTGATGTTCAAAGTCAGATCACAGGTCACACAGTCACCTCAGCTGCTGAATTAACCATGACTCAGTCATTCAAGCCAATATTAGAAACAGCGGCAACAACTGCCAACACTTGTGGCTTCATTTAGGTGTTACGCCACAGAATGATGAGCTGCTGACAAGCCCTGGTGTGAGGACAGTGTCATGATATATCACAACCCTACTGTCAGCAAGATCTAAGCTGACAGTGTCACAACAAGGAAGTGAAAGCATTGAGCATGCCTCTTTTTTTTTTTTTTTTTTTTTGGTTTTACTGAATACGTTGATTTGGTACTATATTTGGCACTGTTATTATGGGCAGTGTGTCATTTTCTCCTGAAGTCAGCCTCAACATATGTCAACATTTCAGCAGTACAGCTTTAATTAGGATTCTGGAAGGTCAAAGACATGAGTGAGAAAGCCAGAGATAATGTGCCGCATAATGCCCTTGATTACGTCTGTCTTCTGCTGTGTGTTTAGTCTAAAGTACTTAAGTGGGTCAAAAACCACTCTAACGTTCAGCTAACTGCATTTGATATAGATTTAAACTATAATATTTACCCAGCAGGCACCAGACGTCTATGTAACGTCAGGTTGACGTTGGACATGACGTCGGACAGACGTTGCATTTTGGTTGAAAATGAAAATCGGGTTGACGTCAATTTGACGTTGACTTAACGTTGGATTTTGGTTGCACAACCTACAAACAACAAAATCTCAACGTCAGCTGACGTCGGTATTGGACATCAATTTAACACTGACATTAGACGTTGAATTTACGTTGAATTTTGGTCATCCGACGTCGCAACCAAAATTTAACCAAATATCAACGTCTTATGACGTTGTGTGCCTGTTTTGTGCCTGCTGGGTAATTATTGCATATTTATTTAATTAATATAATATTTAGTAATTGCTTGCAATTAAATCTCCAGAAACAATACATTTAATTTACACTTATATTCTTTATTTTAAAGTATGTTTCAATAATAAGTACTTTTTTTAATAAGGGATGCTCCATGTGGAAATTGAATCTTATTGCAACTGTAAGCAGATTTTGAGTTATCGTTTGTGTTCATAGTACAAATGGTGCAAGACAACTCATGCACTAAAGTTCAATACTTGGGAATGGGGAGTTGATTCAAATAACTATCCTCAAGTATGAGCAATAACAATTATAATACTTGTACAAATATATATTACTTCTCCTTATCAGTGGTGCTTTCAGAGTTTCTGTTACTAATTCATATGTCATGACTTTCAATCAGTACTAAATTACCTGTTAATGCTGCCAACAATGGAAAAAGCAGTGCTGGCAAAGCTTTACTCACACTGTGACTGTTTATTGCTTTACTTCAGTTTCATTAACTGGACTGTTTATTGCAGTAACAAGAACATTGTGTCACTGAATAGAATCAATATCAGATCCTGAGTGAGGAGGAAGTGAGAGCTGTTAACTACACAAACAGAGGAAGCGCACTGCAGTACTTCACCTTTCCTCTGAGCACAATAGAAGGGCTGATCCTGGATCTGAGGAAGCAGGAAAAGGGTGGCGCTGACTCAGCTCTCCCATGGGAGTCAGGAGTTACAGCCGCTTTCTGAGAATCAGCAAATAAATGTAGATAAGCGATTGCTGTACAAAAACGTACAACTTTTGTGGTTTGGTGGAGTCCTTGGAATGTAGGTTTACTTGTTTCTGGTTAAGGTACTTGTTTCTGCTAAAGTACATTCAGATGATTACTTGTGGTAATGAAATGATGCAGCACATGACTAACATGTGATCAGAGTCAGAGTTAGAAGAAGGGAGGATTTCAAAGCTGTGAGAGCTTTGCAAAACCTGTGACACACAATATTGTCCATATACCCTTGTGAAAAAGAAGTGCACTTAACAGTATTGAATGTGCACTTGTAGTGCCACTTAAGTGTACTTAAAGAGACACTTTCATATAGGTTTGTTAACACTCTTAAGTAAATTTTAAATTAAATTAAAATTAAATTAAAAATGTAAATTTAAAGTGCATTTTAAGTATTTATTTATTTATTGGCGTGCTTTAAAGCAGTGCATTTATTTTGACGTGTCGACTAACGGAAAGTACTTGATTAGAATTTAAACTGTAGTGTGTTTTTCAATATTACATTAAAATAAATATATTTTAAAATGTACTAACTTGCAGCTTCATTACAAATGTGTAATTAAAATAAATTTAAATACATGACATACAAGTTGCAATAGAAATGACATTAAGTACATTAATTATATTTTATCATAAATGCTTGTCAGTACATTCAGCAGTACATTTTAACCAACAGAAATAATGAAATTACATATAAAGATGTACTTAAGTCGGCGTGGAAGGTTTGTTATTAACTACCTATACACTAACATCAACTAATGGCTTGTTAAAATTGATTTTGACGTGACTTTACTTGAGGGGGCCCAACATAACTAACTCATTATTAACTACCCATGAACTAACATCAACTAATGGCTTGTTAAAGTTGATTTTGACATGACTTTACTTGAGGGGGCCCAACATAACTAACTCATTATTAACTACCCATACACTAACATCAACTAATGGCTTGTTAAAGTTGATTTTGACACGACTTTACTTGAGAGGGCCCAACATAACTAACTCATTATTAACTACCCATGAACTAACATCAACTAATGGCTTGTTAAAGTTGATTTTGACACGACTTTACTTGAGAGGGCCCAACATAACTAACTCGTTATTAACTACCCATGAACTAACATCAACTAATGGCTTGTTAAAGTTGATTTTGACACGACTTCACTTGAGAGGGTCCAACATAACTAACTCGTTATTAACTACCCATGAACTAACATCAACTAATGGCTTGTTAAAGTTGATTTTGACATGACTTTACTTGAGGGGGCCCAACATAACTAACTCGTTATTAACTACCCACTAACTAACATCCACTAATGGCTTGTTAAAGTTGGTTTTGACACGACTTTACTTAAGGGGGCCCAACATAACTAACTCATTATTAACTACCCTTGAACTAACATCAACTAATGGCTTGTTAAAGTTGATTTTGACATGACTTTACTTGAGGGGGCCCAACATAACTAACTCATTATTAACTACCCATGAACTAACATCAACTAATGGCTTGTTAAAGTTGATTTTGACATGCCTTTAATTGAGGGGGCCCAACATAACTAACTCATTATTAACTACCCATACACTAACATCAACTAATGGCTTGTTAAAGTTGATTTTGACATGACTTCACTTGAGAGGGTCCAACATAACTAACTCATTATTAACTACCCATGAACTAACATCAACTAATGGCTTGTTAAAGTTGATTTTGACGTGACTTTACTTGAGGGGGCCCAACATAACTAACTCGTTATTAACTACCCACTAACTAACATCCACTAATGGCTTGTTAAAGTTGGTTTTGACATGACTTTACTTAAGGGGGCCCAACATAACTAACTCATTATTAACTACCCATGAACTAACATCAACTAATGGCTTGTTAAAGTTGATTGTGACATGACTTTTCTTGAGGGGGCCCAATCATAATGAATTCACTGTTAACTACTTACTAAACTCAGCTCATGATTTATGTTATACTTTCTATCAAACACACATGTACTAACACAGTGAGTATTCAGCCCGGTTAAGAGATGCTGTGTGATTTTCAAAAAGTCAGAGAGCGGAGGTACAGGATCATCACGGCTGTGTCTGGATGGAGAGTGAACTCAGTTTGAGCATTTCTTTTAGAATTGTTCAACAAATGTTCTTTGTGGGTTTTGGGTTTTTATTTTTTTTTATTAATCTGTGTATAAGACACAATAGGGTGAGTTTAAAGGGAAAGAGATGAACATAAAACAGACAAGATCAGTCATTAGTGTATTTAGTATTTTCTACACTTGATGAGGAGGATCAACTAATCCTTTGCCACCTAATAATGTTTATGACAAAGCTGAGGATGTCAAATGCTCAAATTATGATAGTATTAAATTATTTAGATTAATTTCAAAGTCAGAGTATTTCTTATTCCTTCTTAAAGAGGCTGTTTGATTTAGTTTACCCATAAATGTTAATTAATGCATTAACTATCAAACATGTACTAGCATGTAGTTAAGGCTGCCGTTATTCATGCATGAATCCGTATGACTCTAGTCGTATAGTTAAGGATAGTTCATAATTAGTAAACTCCCTTAATAATCATTAGTATGTGTTGAATTAAGTATTAATTTAGGCATTAGTACATGATTATTCATGTACCCTTATTGTAAAGTGTTACCAATTAAATTATAAAATGAAATAATATAGAGTAGATGTAACTTGTGTTGTGTATTAGAATGCAAACTCCTAATGCAACACAAGTACGCAGTGCATTTTTATTGTTACCCATACAGCGCACATTAACATAAACTGTGTTCTTCTACAGTCAAAATTATACTATTTTGTCTATTAGAAACTACCTGAACAAAATCTGCAAGCATGCTTCTCTCTTTGGTCTTTACAGGGTCAAATTCAGGCCAGATGTAGCAACAGACGAGGAGATCTGATCTTGTCACTTGCCGTAAGATTAAAGTTTAATCTGAGCACAAGCTTGTGCAGGCGTTCAGACTGCTGTGTTGGCTGTACCTCACGTGAGAGGCCTGTTTCCCGGGCCTTTCACTTTCTCACCGCAGCAGAATCCTCTCTCTTAGTTTAGCTAACGGGATTGACGCAGCAAAGCATGATGGTCTAAATCTGCTCGTCCTGACCTGATTTTGGCATTCTGCCATGAAGCTCACTTGTGTGTGTAATACCTAGACGTTTACCAGAAGTGGCTTCGGGGTGAGAATGTCAGGTGATGACAAGAATGACAAAGCAAACATCCAAACGACTAATTTTATCTCCTCACTTCCCTTTTCAACAAGATTAACTGAGAAAGAACAAAAAACGACTGCTGTACTCCAGTGTACATCAAACAAAATAATGCGAGAAAAGAAAATCTGACTATCAAACAGACTAGAGTGCATTTTATGCTGTGAAATATTAGCCATTGTGAGCATGAGATTCGAAACCATGCCATTCTTTGTGAAGAAGTAGTACACTTAAGCATACTTTTAAAAAGAGCAAAAGAAAAACAAAATCTTTAAAAGAATATACTTTAACTATGAACTTAATGTGTTTTCAGACACTTTATTGCATGTTAATTGCAATTAATTTAAATGCATTAGAATTTAAATTTATATTTATTCTTAAAATTATATTTATTTTTGACCCACTTAAGTAGGACTTAAGAACATATTTATATGCAATTTCATAATTACTTCTATTGTCTTTGAAATATGACTGAATGTACTGACAAGCATTTATGATAAACTAAAATATAGGTAATGTCATTTCTATTGAAACTTGTATGTCATTTATTCAAATATATTTGTAATTACACGTATGTAATGATGAAGTTGCAATTTAGAACATTTAAAATATGCTAAATTAATGAAATATCTTATTAATAAAAAACATTAAATGTAATATCAAGTAACACACTGCAGTTTAATTTATAATCAAGTGCTTTACATGTGTTTAGGATGTTAGTCAACACATCAAACAAGCACACTTCTTTAAATCACTACAAAAGATTATTAATGCATGATGATTTACAATGTACGATAAAGTAAATCTATTAATTATAAAGTGCATTTTGTGTATTTAAGTGTGTTAAGAAACAGTCATGAAAGTGAACTCTCTTTATGTGCACTTAAGTGGCCTTTTATTTCAAGTGCACATTCAATAAAGTTAAGTGCATATTAGATTTTGTGCCTTCATTGATGCATAATAAATACAATGATTGATTTTAATTTTCACATCTAAAAAATTTGGTAGTGTCGCCATAATTTACATTCATGCAAATGAGCAGCAACGTGATGCGCTGACAACCAATGGGAGAGCAGACAGTGTCTCGCCAACACAAATCCTTCAATTATAAACCTATAATAACAAAAGAAAGTTACATAATGGTGTTACAGTACCACCCTGGGAACTTGATCCAAGTTTTGGCGACAATCTGTCATGTTGAAATGAGTGACGCTGACACTGCATGGCTGTTATGTGAACTGGGAGGTTAAGCAGGGAAGATCACACATATGTGGGGTTTGTTATCTTTAGTATTAGCATTCAGCTTGATACTGACCTACAGAACATGCTGTGTGAGTTTACTTCACTTTTATGTGCATCCTGCTTGTCATTTCTGACATTCAAAGCACTTGGTTTTATGTACCAAACAAATAGCAGTCAACATCTGGTCAGTTGACATCAGGTATGTGAGATGAACACAGCAAAAATGACGTGTTCAAATGTGAAACACTTACGTTTTGTGGGTGTACACCGTGTTCTCTCTGTCTCACCACAAAAGCACACTGAGTACACAGCAGGGCTTCTGCGGAGGAGGAAGTCACACAAACACACGTACACGTTCACACGTTACCAACAGGCAGTTTCACATATTTACGTAACCAGATAGCCAAGAAACATAATTCAGTACCCTGAATCTTACTAACTCTACAATTCTTCCTTGTCAAAGTCGCCTGCAGTATGTGTGCTTATGAAATGCCATGCATGGCATACCGAGACATATTTTTGCTTTAAATATTTATATTTTTACTTACATGTTAAGATTGCTGACAGGGTGAATGATTGTGAAATATATGGGAGCTGTTGGAAGCGATAAATTCACAGACCCCTGCCTCACTCCAACACAGTTTGGTCCTGCTGTCATTTGCAGACTTTATCAGCTATCATTTGGGCCTAAAAATGAGTCAGCCAAACAACTTTCATTGATAAACAGATGAAGGGTATATTTAATGAAAGCATAAAATGGGTAGAGCATAACCTTGTAAATCCATATTTAATGACAAAGACATTATATAGAAGTTTTAACATGAAAAACAACCAATCATATGCAAAACTTAAACATATAAAGCCTACTGTGTCATATTTAACATGCAAAGGCCTCTGAATTATTAATAGGATCAAAACTTTCCTGAAAAACCTGTTGCACACAATCTACTGCCTTCTTTTGTCTGACTGATTTAGGGTCAATATCACTATAAAGTGTCTTTGAGACAACACAATTTCCAAAATAAAAATATGAGATTTTCTATTAAACTTCATATTTGTTGTTTAAAGGAGACTGTAGGCTGTTAGAAATGCATATTGGTCAAGCTCCAGCACTTTTTGTAAAATAACTGCAAGCAGACAATTTTCAAGCAAACCACAAAATATCTCCACCCTGTCATGAACAAATTCAAAGTAAAGTATATACATTTTCATTACGTAGTGATTATAAAATGTAGATTTTCAGAAAGATATTTTGTCCCTTTCTCAACAATAAATTTAACTTAGTGGGAAAAGTCTTAAAAATGTGAAATTACGGCAACATTTTTGTATCCCTATAAAATATGCAAAAGTTGCACTTTCTTTTCTAAATAAAATCAAACGACAAAGATATCTGGTCAAACTTTCAATGAATACTAACTGGCCCTCATTTCTCCATAAAGAAATCATACAAAAGGTTTTGCTAACTTGTTTAAATAATTTATTTATTTTTAATTATTTTTATTTTCATAAAAAATGAAGATGACAGGGTGGACCTTGGCATGACAGGGTGGACAAATGCATTAATGGGTGAAGAGGACATCAGATAAACAACAGAAACAACAAGAAACCCTTGAGTAATATAAAGAATGATTTCAGAAATATATATTCTGCACTGCAATTGTAAATTGTAAATTGATTTAAAAGGGCATTTTTACATTTATAAGGCCATTTTTCTCACCTTAATAGATGTATGCATCACATTTTGTCAAATTCTTCCATTTTAATCACTAATTTAAATTAGAATAGTAAAACACCATGGGGCTGTTCCAAATCAAATGAAATCATTATGTGTATAAATATATAATATTAATTTACACAGACTGTATACACTGCACATTGCATAAATAATGCTATGAGATTAAGGGGTTTTAAATGGGTATTAATGGGTTTTTAGTTTTAAAATTTAGTATTAAATTATGAAAATAATAAAAAAAATGAAATAATATTCTAAATATGAAACTTAAACCACTCACTACATTTGTTAAAAACACGCAGTACCGTTTCTATGCATAGGCGAGGTAGGCGGTCGCCTAGGGTGCCACCAGCTGAAGGGGCGCCAATGAGCGCACGTACTGGCACTACATTTTAGCAGGGTTGTGATAAAGAGTGGCACGGTCACCCTGAAATATGACTGCTGCCCCCACTGGATCCCCAACATCAATGGGCTAGAGCAGTGGTTTTCAAACTTGTTCCTGGGGACCCACAGCTCTGCACATTTTGCATGTCTCCCTAATTTACACACCTGATTCAGATCATCAGCTCATTAGGAAAGAGCTCCTTGAACTCAAATGAGTTTGTCATATAAGGGAGACATAGAAAATGTGCAGAGCAGTGGGTCCCGAGGAACAGGATTGAAAATCACTGGGCTAGAGTACTGTCAATCTGACGATGCCTGTATGCCATTGGATCAGAGCGCTATCAATTGCTGCCTGATTGTTGCATGCTTTGGGCTCTGTCAGTGGGCTCTGTCAGTGCTTTGGCAAGGTAACGCTTATTTTATTATTTTTTTTTTTTGCCATGCAATAAAGCTAACTTCAAAGGCCAATTTAAAATACTGGTACAGTAAATAAAGTGCACAAAATCAGTATTATGTTTAGGCAGTATTTGTGGCAGTTGATAAATCATGTTGCGAGATTTGTCCCAAAGGTGTGCGTTTTTGCGCCCATGTATTGTTAAAGGATCAGCGTGTCATGTAACATTCCCATATAAACTTTAACAGCCAATTAAAAAATATTGGTATAGTAAAATTCGCTAATTCACGAGATCAATACATGCTTTATTAAACTGCTTTGTCGAGTTTAATGCATCCTTACGGAGGTGTTGAAATGCTGAATCAATTCATTCACAGCACTTAATGGGACCAGCATCATACACACAGAGGGCAGAGCGTCACCCCAGCAGGCACCAGACGTCTATGTAACGTCAGGTTGACGTTGGACATGACGTCGGACAGACGTTGCGTTTTGGTTGAAAATGAAAATCGGGATGACGTCAATATTTGACGTCAATTTGACGTTGACTTAATGTTGGATTTTGGTCACCCGACGTCGCAACCAAAATTTAACCAAATATCAACGTCTTATGAGGTTGTGTGCCTGTTTTGTGCCTGCTGGGACGTTATTTAAAGGGGATGTTCACGCGTTAATGAGTAGCAAAGGATTAATGCTGCCTTCATGTGCTATCAGAATTACCGTAAATACAAGTTTCCAAATCGGAAATTATACATGGACGGCCTCTCAAGTCGTATTTACTACGGGGAAATTCGGAAATAATTTTGATACCAGAGTTTCCGAGTTGGGCAGGTCATAAACTTTAAACATGGTGGAGGGCACAACCATTGCTGCTGTCATTGCTGTTCTCACAACAACTACATCCATTTGTTTCGTCGCTAAAGTAGTGTACTTATAGGCTAGATATGAACGATTATTCGAAGCATATTGTATGTTTTATAAGCAGTGAAATAAGCATGCATGCATGCATCAACAAACTGCATGTATAGCGCGATGAATGTTTATATGATTGTCAATCAATGGGATGCTACATTTTATTCTTTCCGACATTAAAGCACTTGAATATGACAAGCTTGTGATCACGACGTCATAAGTGGGAAATAGGAAATTTCACATAGCACGTGAAGGCAGCATTAGTAGCTGCATTTATTACTTTTATGCCACTGATCAGGCTTTTATATGTAGTTTGTGGTAACAAAGGGTTTTATAGGTTTGACTGAAATAATAATGCAATAACTGACACTTTAAATCAATGTTTCAAGCAACAACAACAAAACAACTGAACAAAAAACAGATAAAGACAAAAAGTAGCCATTGATAGTGTCTAAACATGTATCCAAATCCAAATGTAATAAAATTAATTTGTATGATTTATGTGTAAATTATGTGCCATGTCTTACTAATAGGGATTTCGCCTAGGGCGTCAAACTGGCTAGAAACGGCCCTGAAAACACGGATTCATTCAGTAACGAAACACCGCTTTGTGTTGCTCAGAGATACACAACTGTGGATTTTTTGGAACTATTTTACTTGGAGAAATAGAACAAAAACAGACAATATTGTGTTTAAAATGTAACTATTATTATTATTATTATTATTTATTGAACTGTTTTGTTTATTGACTGTATAAAGTCAATATCACATTTGCAATTTATTCAGGAAAATGGCACTTTTGTTTGTGTGATTGTTTAACTATGTCATATGATAATACAAGGGCATTTTTGCCCACTTATCTTGAATTTTAGACACATTTTAACTGCATTCTAATAGGCTACATCACAGTGAGTCGTTGCCTTCCATTGTGTTCATCACTTAGCAACTGCATGCAATGTAAGATAGCATACAGTTCTGGGCTGGGGTGCACTAAATGCATTTTTCAATTCAACCTTTTTTCCACATAATTAATCACACCAATTTAACATATTAAATCAACAGCCCTTGTTAAAACATTATCAGAATTTGGCAAAAACTATGCACATATCCACCCTGTCAATGGAAGGCTTGGTGACAGCGTGGACAATGACAGGGTGGACATTTTTGGTTAAAGTTAGCATTTAATAAACACATGGTGTACCTTCAGTCAGCAAAGTGGTTCATTGTTGAAGCTGAATGTGTACTGCTTAAAATATATATTTTGAATTTCTGAAAAACTTTTATGTAAATTAATATTTTACAATGAGAGGGTGGACATGTTAAGCTAGGCAACATGCAACTACAAACACAATATGCTGAAAATTAGGAAATATAAGTGTAGATAGATAGTGTACTTGCAGCAGATGTTTTAACCTCCACTGAAGAAAGGCAAAATGGGGGTGGAGATTTCACTGAGTAGATCAGAGGGTTTCTTAAAGGGGCATTTACAACATCATGACAAGGGTGGACAGCAATTTCAGGGACACGTGCAAAATGCTTAATATTATTATGAAAATAGAATATGAATGAACAATCTGATTTGTTTTATTAACAACTGGCTGAGTGCAATAAGAATATTTAAAAATTATTTCAATGTTGTGTAATTTAACCACTTTTTACACTCATGGAAGTTAGCTGAGCTGCATGAGGGACATGCCAAAATCACATGCATCAAATCAAAGAAAATGGTATAAAATGAGGAAAAATAAATGTAGATGTAGTTATGTGTGTGCAAATGTTTGGTCATTTATCTTATAATTTCAGAATTTCATTATATTGTATTATGTTCATGATGATTGAGGGATTCTGATGAGGACATCAGAGGCACTTTATAGTGGTTTTGACCTGATAACTCATACTTAATGAACAAGTAAAAGGCCTTTTAGTATAATTGTCGTGGTTCATGTGTCTTTTTTTCTGTGAAATCTTCACAGATTTTAGAAAGTAAATGTAAGAATGTATTTTAGATAGTTATTAATATTTCAAGATGAACACTAACTGGACTGAAGGAACTTACATACACCATTTTGTGCATTTTGTGTAAGAGCTTTGATCATAAAACTAAGCATATAAATATCTTAAAACATATAATTGGGAGAATTAGAGTGACAACTGACATTGATTTACAGTACAAGCTAAGAGAAATTAATCTTACTTTTTGGCCATATTAATATTAGCATCTGCACCAAATTGCATATTTTGCTCTGTTTAGGCCTTTGAATAAAACTGACTTGTTTTTTCCTCCTTGAATATAAGCTCTATATTCTCAGTATCATACTTATCACACGTATGCAAAGTTTTCCTTAGATTTTTAAAAAGATTTTGTCCAAAAGTAAAAAAAAACCTGTTCCAATTAAATACAGTATTAGTACAGTAATACAGTTTATCTTAAATGTGCATTTATCACCTTCAGGACTGCAGGCATTTATCTTACTATAAGCAGTGCTCCATATCTGTTTATTCAACACAGTCACATGCTGGTACAAAGGCATTCAACAAGTAAACTAGATATCCCGTGTCTCTAGACTGGCGTTTGTTTATGTCTCAGTTGTGCTATAGGTCACGGCACAGAGAGAGAGAGAGAGACGGGGAGGATGGGGGGGTTATGTTTTATGTTGACTTACATTTCCCACCCCTGTCCTTCATGGTGTGTGGCATACATTGAATAACATGTTTTTGTCAGGCCCTGACGGAAAATGCTGCATGTATATACAATATACAACTGCATGCAGGGGCCAATGTACGTGATGCATGCACAGCCTATAAAAGCTAAAGAGGTCAGTTCATTGAAAAATGGATCAGTTTGAGTCAGAGGTTTCTAACAAATGCATGCACCTCAGTTTCTATGATTATAACCCCATGCAGCACGTAAGTTGTTTTTCTTTTACATTTCACTGATTTCAGTCCACCAAAATGGAGCACATCTGATTTAACTTTGTAAAACCTCAGACCTCAAATACCATCACTGTACATACATTCCAGTTTTTTTGTCTGCTATATAGATTTATGTAAGTGTATATACATAAACCTTATTTTTATTATTATTCCATTACTAGTTTGCAGCTATTGTCATTGTTATATTGTATATTTCCTTTTTTTTTCTTGCCATTACTTACATGATATACTTGTATAATGCTTTGGCAGAATAGAATGTGAACACAGTCATGCCAATAAAGTACTTCAAAATGATTTGAAATGAATTAAGTTTAATGTTAGAGAGGAGCTGATATTTTTTAGCTGAACTTTTAGCTCTGCAGAATGTCGCTGCACAAACAGCATAAATCTGTCATTGAGGAATGATGCAGTAAAATAAGATGAATATCACTGCACTAAACACCCTATAGCATGCATTTCAACTGAATAACGAAAAAAAAAAAAGTTGGGCTTACAAATATTTTATAAAATAATACAGCATACAAAGACGTAACAAGTTGACGTTTTGTAAAGTCCAGCATGTGCAGTTCTGAAATTAAAGCATTAAAGCTTATGTTATTTTGATATTGCTTTGTAAAATCTTGCCTGCACTGTAAAACACTGGTTAGTTAAAGCTCTATAATCAGGTGATTTATTGTAAGAGCTCATAATAGTTACAGTTCATACACTGAAGAGAAATATCGCCACCTGCCGGCTGCCTGATGATACATAAGAAAAACTCTACTCTTACTGAAATAGCTCACATGAAAATGTCCTCATTTACTCACATTCATTATAAACACATGACTTTCATTCTTCTATGGAACACAAAGAAAAAAAAAATAAGAATGTCCACACACACACACACACACACACACACACACAAAAATCTTAAAACAGATGAAGTCACTCTTTTACAGGTGTAATTCACAATTCAAGGCATTTTCAGGTGTAAACATGAGATGCATTAAATATGCAGGTAAACGGTCTGTAGTGTCCTCCCTGTCTGACAAAAAGGAATGATGGCTTCTGTGCACTGCCTTTTTAAACAGAGCTTTCCAATTACAGTAATAAAACAGAAATTAAAAGCAGACTATCTCTGAGCAACATCCCAGCACTGTTGGAATAGCAGCAGTATCTGTATGGATCATGATCTGATAATGTAAAGCAGCTTAGAAATCCCAGAACAGCATCTTTAGTAGCAGCAGACTCTGGATCTTAACAATATTAGTCGGTCACAATCAGATTCAGAATGTGTCAAGATAGCACATGAATTAAAACACTTTTTCTTGAAATATATACTTTCAGTGTCACTCAGAGAAATATTCAGTGAGAAGAACTTTAAATAAAATGCCTCTTAAATATATTAGTAGACAGCTTCATCCATATTGTCATCACTATCTGCTCCGAAATCCTCTCCGTTGTCAAAGTAAGACATGATGTAGTCTGTCTCCTGAAACACAGCACACATATTCTGCTGTTAAAAATGCTTTGGATATTTAAAGAGGGACAATTATCAAAAAATGACATTTCTGCCACCTTACACACACATTTCAAACTATATTACTTTATTTGCTCTAAGGAACACAGACAAAAAATATATATTTTGCAATAAGGCTAATTTCCCATGCAGTGAAAAGTAATAGTGATTTACACTGCCAAAGAACTAAAGCAGCATACAACAAAAATCTCTTTTAGTGTTTGAGAAAAGGAAAAGGAAAAAAATATATTCACATGACAATACCACAAAGAACGTATGTTTTCTATTAAATCCTGATATTTTTTTCTTACATCTTCAAGCTCCTCTTCATTATAGTCTTCATCTGCGTCTGGCTCCTCCTCCTCCTCATTCTGTTTCTTTTTTTCTTCATCCTCCTCTTCCTCAGAATGCTGCTCTTCTTCTCTTTTCTCAAGTGTCTAAATGTCATTCCACAATATTAGCATTACTAAAGTGCTGCATACACATTAAACAGCAGGAAAACTGGAAATAAGGAGAAGACAGAAAAGCAAATGTGTAATTTGCTTCAATTTGTTAATTTCAATTGCAGTAATTTTATGTTTATATTTAAAGTCTTTCAGTTAGCTTATCCTTAATCTGCTTTATGATACTTTTTTCCGATTTATTCGAATATCAAATCATGGTTACAATGTCTAATACACAGTTAGTGCAACATAACAAAACATTATGTTTTCTGTGAACTTATACCTCTAGTTTTTGGAGAACCTCTTCTTTACCAGTAGCTACTTTTGGTTTTCTTGTGAGTTGTGGGTTGGCACCTTTGACTTAAAATGGAGCAGAACAGAAGTATTGAAAAACGTGGTTTACTCATAACATGTATTAGCATTAGTATCAAGACTGTAATGATGATGATAATAATAATAGAGTTTCTTTCACCTGTTTTACGGGGTTTCCGTACTTTAATGCAAAGCTCTTTTGGCATTCGGCTCCAGTCTGAAATGAAATTGAATATTTTTTAGAGAGAATTGACTTTTAAAATTATTTGACTATAAAACAAGTCAGCTGTAGCACAATAACTAAAGAAAGGTACTGATAGTACTCACCTGGACTCCATTCAATGCAGTTGTTCTTCGGTTCTCCGTTTTGATATTTATCAGAGTAACGAGCCACATCTAAAAAAGAAAACAATAAAGAGAGCTGTTCAACCTGATCTTCAACAATCAAAGCCTGATGGGTCGTTGGCTTTGAATGTTTCAGTGACTGCCGACAGTTCAAATGCAAATCCAGGAGACTGCAGGACCTCGTTCTCCAAGTCATGCTGGATCTTCATCCTTTGTGCTCAGAATTGGCCACTCTTTATACACCAATGTATCACCCACACGTTGTTTCTAACAGTCTTACCTGTCTTTGTTCTGGCTGCTTTAATGTGGAACGGCAGGTTCTTGCTGGAGGCTCTCAGCTCCTGCTTTAGAGCGAGCATATAGTCCACCTCTTCTCCTGTATGCAGAGGTACTGGCTTAAACTGCATAGGCTGAATGAAAGATAATATGATTATTTATATTAAATAATTATTTTTTAAAGAAAGAAAATAAGTCATAAGGGTAAATGAAAATAAATAAACAAAAAGTAATCAAAATTATTCTAAAAATAATAAATAAAAATAGTTCAATAATATAAAATATTAATTATTACTGCCAAACCCAAAAAAGAACCAAAGCAGCAAACACCTTTTGTGTCCTTTTGCGTTTAAAAGAAAAAAAAAAAACATAAGTAAATGGCCTAAACAGCATAGGCTAAAGGAAAAATAGTATAAATAAAAATATTAATTTTAAAATAAAAAAGTAATTAGATAACAATTAAAATATAATAAATAATTAAATTATTACTGCCAAACTCAAAAAAGGACCAAAGCAGCATACACCAAATATCTCTTTTTGTGAAAGAAAGAAAGAAAGAAAGAAAAGAAAATTGCATAAATTGATTGTCTTAATTGTCTGAGATAGTCACCACCGATAAGCTACTACATATAATGTAGAAACTTTAATTTTCTGTAAAGCTGCTTTGAAACAATTTGCATCATGAAAAGCGCTATACAAATAAATTTGAATTGAATTGAATTAAAGAAAAACAAACTTTTAAAATGTAAAAAATAATAAGAAATTAAAAATAAAACAATAAACCCAGCAAACCCCAAGCTGTTTTTGTTTTGGACAGTTAAACCACACTTTCAAAAAAGAAGATAAAAAAAAAAAACCTCAAAATCAAACAAAACCAAAGCTTTTCTCAGAATAATTAGTTTTTACAAACCAATAATAAGACATTTATAGCACAATATATGTGTAATAGCAACCAACGAAGTTATATTACAATGTAAAGACACTCAATTTGTCATTAAACTCTCACAGGAAAAAGAGGAGAAGGTGTATGTGCAGAAGTGGGTAAGGAATCACCCCTCCCAAACCCCAGCGCGTCCACATTGAAGGTAAACTGGCTCCTGCCTCGACCTCTGCTGCCAGCCATGACTGGACCTGCACAATCAATCAGGGAGTCTGTCACTAGCCATTCAACATAAAAACATCCCAATTCAAAATGTGTCTTACCTCAAAACGTGTCTCGGGTTCAATGGCTCGCATTCACGGAGCTGTCCTTCCAAAACAGCCCTTTATGAGCCCAATAAACACGCGCACAGCTCACCAGCCGCCTGCTGCGCGCGAGGCCACGTGTCAGGAGCAGTCACTTCAACACGTGGTAGTGTGTTTACATCCGGCACATGCACACGTGTCTTCCGCCTCAGTTTACAGTCCAGACAGAAACACTGCTCGCTGCGAAGTTCCCAGTGTTACAAATTATTACATTGCTACTACAAGTGTTATTAAGACGGTATTAACAATTGTTAATAGGATTTAAAAAATAAGATTAATCTTAATGATGCTGTAAACTTTTTTGGATGCCGCATATAAAATATTCCTACCTGAGACATATCACTGAAATAAGTGTTGTGAGAAATGTCGAGTATATCTGTTACTGTGACAGACTCGTGTTATCGGAGGGCGGGGTTTGTATCGGGGGCGTGGTCTAATTTAGTAGGCGAAACTTAAAATGGTAAATATTTATTATAACAGTTCTATTAAGCGAGACATATAGATATACGATGCTGAATATCAAATGTCAAAATATATAAATAACAGTTATCCCATTTTAAAGGTGTTGTCACACGGTACATTTTATGTGTTACATTGGAAATAGTTAAATACAGGGTGAAGTTAGGTAGGCTAAAGTAGGACACTTAAACATGTCATTTAGATACCTAGAGATTCTTTTCTTTATTATTTTTTTATTAACAATTATTCAGCAACATATTTAACAAACCCAAAAACATATCATATAGTAAATTCACTCAATTCATGTGTTAAACTCAAAACAACTCTCAGAATATTTACTAAAATAAACTCAACAATATTAAAACAACAATTAAAACAATATTAAAACAGCATATTAAAAATGTGACTAGAACATGTTATGACAAATAGGCTAACCAAAAAACTGAATAAGAGGAACAATATGTAACCATATGGTAAAACATTTTTTTCTTGTCTACATTTTCTCTAAACATTTAAAATTAACTTTAATAGCAAGTAACAATATTTAAAAGCTTTATACTCTGCATCTACATTTTCTGAAAATTTAAAAAAATAAAAATAATAAAAATAAATAAATAAATAAAATAAAGCCTTTAATTTCATGCTTTCCCTTCAGTCCTTTCTTTCTTTCATGGTTCATGGTTTTGAATTTCTTGACTGCACGGTCATTTCTTTTTTCTAAAAAGTCAGTTATGCATGTCTATTATACAATAATCAGTAAATGTGTGTGTGTGTGTGTTTTTTTTAATGACCATGAATAGAATTAGTGAAGGTTTAAGGTGGCCCACTTTATCTAGCACACTGAGTGGACCAGTAATATTACTAAATGTGCATTTTAATCCATGTTAATCTGAAGTAGCATATCATACAAGTACTGTTACAATAATATTTGTTTACATTTAGTTAACAACCAAGAAAATCTTAATGTCAAAGTGTGTACTATAATAAGCAAGTCCTCCTTTGTAGCCATAATTACCAGTGTCATACTGCACTGGCCAAACTGTTTTATTGTTTAAAGAAATAGTGTCCATTTAATTAAAGACCATTATTATGCTCTGAAAGTAAAAACAAAGAAGCTTAAAGACCCATTTTACCTGAATTCACCCTAATGTTTTTCCAGCAGGTGGCACAATGGTGGCATGTACTGTACTCATATATTTGACATCAGTGAAACTGTGGTGGAGGGATCTGGCGTGACCAGCATTTGTCCTTTTTTTCTGCACACCCTTTGTTATAGCTTTGTGGAAGAAATTTATTTTGCCTATTACTTAAGTCAAATATTAGGGTGGAAACCTGAGTCACGGAATATAATTTCAGTCTGACATGAGAGTAATATTTAACCAATGAACCATTGAATAAAGAAAGACAATTAAATAACCATTAAACATCCTTCATCAAACCATGTACATTATACAGCTGTGGATGCACAGAATTAAATTCAATAAAACTACACTAACAAGACAAGACTCATAAATGTTGTATTTTTTATTAATAGGTTTTTTTTTTTTTTAATTTTTTGCTAACTTTAGATAAGGTTGTAGTACTTCAGTTTTTTTTTTTTTTTTTTACCATTTTTTTAGTTTTTGTTTATATATATATATATATATATATATATATAAATTTATATATATATATATATAAAAAATTTTATATATATATATATATATATATATATATATATATATATATATATATATATATATATATATATATAAAATTTTTATATAATATATAATTTTAGTTATTTAAGTACATCAAGTTAAACTAAATGAAAATTCACGGTTACACTTTATTTTAAGGTGTCTTTGTTACAGTGTAATAATACATTTAAGTACTGAGTAATATTAATAAGCTACATGAACTTACTATATGGTTAGGATTAGGGTTTGGCTTAGGGTTACTTGCATGCAATTATGCATAATCCATTGTTATTATAATTGTAAGTAAATATAACATATGTAACAAGCACACCTTAAAATAAAGTGTTACCAAATTGGCGTCTAGCTGAAATAAAGAAAGGTTAAGGTTTTTATACCAATAAATAATAATAATAATAAATAATAATAAATAATAATAATAATAATAATTTTTATACCAAGTGTTTTTTAATGTTTACTTTATTTAAAATAGCTTATTAATTTATTTCAAATTTGTTTATTTAATTTTAGTTAACTACAGTAACCCTCATACACAAATTTTCAGTAAAAACTCGTAATCATGTCTCCCCACCAGATTTTTATTATGCCAGAAATGTGATCATAAGGAGGTCATAAAAAGCCCCTAAGTGGTTTCTCATTGTTGGAGTATGTTTCCATGGCAACACATCCTGTGCAGTGAGGTAACGTGTGTCCCTCTGGTGAGGGTGCAGCTGACCATCGTCAGTCACATTAACCCCTGGTTAAACACAGCCAACTTACAGCATTTTGACGCAAACATGTTTCACAGCAGTGCAGTGCGTGCAGGTCAAACAGAATGGCTTTGACAGCAGTCCACGGGTCTCACTGAAGAACAATGAAAAAGAGGATAGAGTGAAACAAAGGAGTTAGTATGATTCATCCTCTGTTACTAACTTTAGGTCGATAAAGCCACGCCTCCATCCACGACTGATTGACAGCTGACATTCTGTCTCTGGATAAAAGCTGTGCAAATAAAGGATCACGCTTCATTTACCATCAGTACCTCTCTAGAGACTATTACAGAAGCTCTTCAGCCGGAGGAATATCATTCAGTCAATTTAATTCCCATTTCACTTTCTTCAGGATGAGGCACATTAGATTATATTACACCGGAGCTGCATTCTTCTGCTTGCTGTTCTCTGCAACAGGTAAGTTATATGACTTTTGCATTTAATCAAACATCTTGAGGATTTCACTATAGAAATAACAAACTGAGTTCATATAACTCACGCTCTCTTTTTTGTCATTTCATTCAGTAACTCTCATAATCATGTAGTTTGTAGAAATGCATATTAGTTTAATACTTGAAACATTCACATCTGTTCTTTTTTGTAAATGATAAAGTAGGCTATATGCTTTAATACTTATACTATGAGAAACAACAAACTCAAATTGTACTTGGACAAATAAATTAACCAAGAACTCAAATCAAGAAAAAAAGTAAGAGAAATGTGCTAAAATTTTTATTATTTTATTATTAAAATAAGGGGCCTTTTGTTAACATAGTTAACTACAGTAGTTAACATGAACTAACAATAAAAATACTTCTAAAGCATTTATTAATCTTACTTAATGTTGATTCCAACATTTATGTATTATGTATTTATGTATGTATTTATCTATTATCAGAAGTTGCATTAATGTTAGTTAATATTCCTGAGCTAACATGAACTAACAATGAACAGTTGCATTTTTATTAACTAACGTTAACAAAGATTAATAAATACTGTAATAAATGTATTTTGTAACAGATTCACTGTAACAAATAAAGTGTTAGTTAATGTTAATGCATTAAATAATGGAACCTTATTGTAAAGTGTTTTGTGTGCCAGCAAAGTTGGAAAATCAATAATGTGTGTATTATAAAATAAATAACATAAAACAGCTTTTGAGTTTTTTTAAGAAAAAAAAATATTATAAAACATTATATGCTATTTGTATTTACAAAATGTCTGATATCAATGCATTTTAGATACATTTATAAATAAATAAAATTCAGCATTATACTGTAGGTACTCGTTTTGTATCAAATTTGAAACTAGTGTCAGTAGTCTTGAATAGTTAAAAATACACTTATTTTGATGTAAAACATTTTTGAATTTAGATGTCAAAGGTCATGATCTGACATTAACATGAGCTGAATTATGGGAAAAATGTCCAAAAAATGTCAAAATTTACTGGTATTACTATCCTTGTGGGGACATTGGTCCCCGTAATGTAGGTAATGCCAGGACACACACACACACACACAAACACACACATACACACACACACACACACACACACACACACACATACACACACACACACACACACACACACACACACACACATACATACATACACACATACACACGGCAAAGAAAAATCATTTTACGTTTCTAGGTGCTGAGCCCTACAGTCTTTTAAAAATTCTGGAGGGCCTCCAGGCAGAGCCACAGATCTACCCTTCACCCCTGTACTCATTCTCCCTCTGCATGGAGATCAACAACCGCGTCTTCAGCGACGCTCTCCTCAACACAACCTCACAGCAGTACAAGCGCATGTATGCTGAGGTTGCTGGAGTTGTAAGTGCTTCCCATGATTTATGAATGAATAAATGTCAGTGCCAGTTTTATTGACTAGAGCAGCCATTTTATATATAATACCAGCAACAACATATTCAGTACATGTAAGCTGTTGACCCTAAGAGAGATCGTGTGAACATGATCTTGTTTAATTTTCGCAGCTAGACATCGCCTTCAACTGCTCTGAATGTGACACAAGAGAAACCTATAGAGGAGTGACAAATATACAGTTCAGGTAAATCTCATCTCATTCTTTTGCTAAATGACTGTGGAAAATAAATGAATAATAATAAATTGTGATAAAGAAGTGTACTTAGTACTTGAAGATAATATAATGTTAATGAAATAAAAGGTCAGTTAAGTATCAGAGTTCACTTTCATGACTGTTACTTAACACACTTAAGTAGACTTTTTGTTTTTAAAAAGTACGCTTTGTAATACAATATTGTTGTGCTTTAATGAAGTACACTTATTTTGAGATGTTGACTAACATACTAAAGCACATGTAAAGTACTTGATTATAATTTTAACTGTAGTGTGTTGTTTTATATTAAATTTACTATCATTCATCATTACAAATGCGCAATTATAAATATATTTAAATACATGACCTACAGGTTTTTAATAGAAATTATATTAAAGTATTACCATAGTTTAGTTTATCATAAAGCTTGTCAGTATTCAGCAGTACACTTTAATCTTTAGCTCAAAGGCAACAGAAGTAATTATAAAATTATGTAAAGATATACTTAAGCCCTACTTAAGTTGGTCAAAAAAGCTCTCTAAATTGTTTTTGATATAAATATGAACTATAACAAATTTTCATTTACTTGCAAGTGTCAGAAAACACTAAATTCACATCAAAAATATATTCTTTTAAACTAGATTATTTCTGTAATAAGTACTTTTTTTAAAGCATGCTTAAGTGTACTTACTGCATTAAACATTGCAATCAATCAAAATTTTGTTTCTCATTTGATTACAGTAACGGGTCTGTGATCGCAAATTGTACCATCCAGTTCCAGACCATTTTTATCAACAATGTTGTGATCAAGCATTTGTTCCTGAGGGCCATAGATAATAACACTCAAGTGAAAGGTCTTTCAGTCAACAGACAGTACACAGCTGGTGAGTATTCATCAACAGCAGAGTGTATGAATTTGCTCCCATCAGATTCATCGATATAAATTTGAATTATATTGGCCACACCAACATTCAACAAACACAGGTACAAAATGGGGAATTTCATTAGTTCGACACATTTAGGTTTATGTCTTGTAAGTTTATTTCATGGTGTTTGAAAACCTAATTTTGAATTCTAAAATGTATATATTTTTCATGCAGAAACAGTCACACCTGCCTGGCTTTTTCCAGAGTCAACAACTCCGATGTTTACAGCAATGCCTTTTGCAGAAACTAGTGTTGAGGGTCTTCCTGGTTGGGCCATTGCATTGCTAGTGCTAGCATGCATCATTATACTGCTTCTCTTCATCATCTTACTACTGGTAAATACTTTACATTTACATTTTATAAACTCACAGGTTTCCCAAAGTGACAGAAAAAATATTCAACACACACAGTGCTGTGGTATTATATAATGTAATATCTCATTTCCATCCCTCCAGATATGCTTTTGGTGCTGTAGGAGAAAAGAAAAAAAGGAAGAAACACAAACCGTAGCTCCGTATGAGAGAACGTCCTTCAAAGAACATCTTGCCAATCCCACATATATGTCACACACACCTGAGAGGAGCCCCAACTACCGGAGCTTGGTAAGAATAACTTCATTTCATATGACTGTTCAACTAAAGATCTATTGAGAAATGCCACTAGCCCAAAAAAATATGTATTTCACGTCAGCATAAGACATTGTGATTTCGATTATTATACATAAATTAATGGACCCTGTTCACAGACTTTGACGATGCATTTCCATAGTTATTAACATTGTAAATCTGGCAATGCTTTTTATGTGTTCATTTTTTATGTAATGTACATTTATAACATTATACTTTTTGTTATATTATATTGGCATTATGTTTTAGAAAACTACTTAAAGGAATAGTTCACCAAAAAATTTAAATTAGCTGAAAATGTAGTCCCCCTCAGGCCATCCCAGTTGTAGATGAGTTTGTTTCGTCATGGAAACAGATTTGGAGAAATGTAGCATTACATCACTTACTCAACAATGGATCCTCTGCAGTGAATGGGTGCCGTCAGAATGAGAGTCCAAACAGCTGATAAAAACATCACAATAATCCACACCACTCCAATCCATCAATTAACATCTTTTTTTTATAAAGAAACAAATCCATCAAGATGTTTTAATCTTCAAACTGTTGCTAAAACATGAGTCATTTATCCATAATACTGCTTTTTCAAGTGAAAAATTGTCTCGTCTAAATCAGGGGAGAAATATTCACAGATCAAGCACCGTTTTCACAGTTCAAAACAAACATGTTGTTGGATATTGATGTGAGAGGACAACAGAGGATGGACTTTTTCACTAAAAGAATCTTTATGGATTTTGGCCAGAAGTGACTTAAAAACATGTAGCTTTTCAAGGACTGGAGTAATTGTTGGACTGGAGTGGTGTGGATTAGTTTTGGATTATTGTGATGTTTTTATCAGCTGTTTGGACTCTCATTCTGACGGCACCCATTCACTGCAGAGTATCCATTGGTTAGCAAGTGATGTAATGCTACATTTCAAACCTTATCTCCATCTTGGATGGCCTGAGGGTAAGTATATTTTAAGCAAAATTTTAATTTTGGGGTAAACTATTCCTTTAAGGCTGCTGTGTGAGTGTTTCCAATATAATGGCTGAGGGAGTGATGCCAAATCTTTCTCTCTTTCTGACCACCTTAATTAATATGTCTTTTTTTCTCTCTCTTTTGTTATTGGAGGAAATTCCAGAAATGTGAAAAGGGTCAATTTTTGTCTTCGACTTTCTACAATTTGAAATCTTGGAACTGTAGCAAATGTTTTATCAGTCAGATTATCAGAACATTGTGCTTATTACTCATGCGAAGTGTGTTTAGATCTTATTCATCCATTATTCACATATTCATAATTACATAAGTTGTTTGTCTAATGATTCTATTATTACAGTTTACAGACATGAGCTCTAATAAATTGTTTCTTCAACAGGGAGAACCGGAAGCACAACATGGCAACCAATCTGGGATGTACATGATGAATCCTCAGAGATGAAAACCACAACACCACTATAAGAGAGATAGAAATAAATCAATAAAAACTTCTACAGACAACCATTGTCGATATCCATAAGTTATATTTAGGTTTATAACATAGGCATCTAAATGCATAACTGCTGCATTTATCAACAAAACAAGAATTATTATTATTATTATCATTATTATTATTATTATTATTATTATTATTATTATTTAAAATTACAATGTAATTAAGTTCATATTTTCTCAAGCTGGTCTCAGAAACCAAAGAATAGGTTTGGACTAACAGGTTTGCCTGTGATGGAGGCTTACAGGTAAAAGCGTAGTTGCTGGCAGAGCAGATCTATTCAACATGAACAAAGAAACACCAGCAACACAATGCAGATTAAATACATAAACTGGGCTAGTTAACATGAGGTGAAGCCCTTCATTCAATGAACTGTTTACCATGGTGACCACAATGCTTGCTCAATATGGCAATACAAAGATGGGATTTAATGCTAGTAAATACATTTCATAAAGCTACCATTGAATTAGGATTAAACACAATACGTTCAGTTCTTTTACACACGATTAATATGTTATTGAGCTGTCAAATAATGAATGGTGATAATTTATAGCCATCGCTGGGAAAGGCTTCAAGCTGGTCATTACAGATTGCTTTAAACTTTAACTACTTTCATGCAGTGATGAGTGGAAGTAATTATTTGAGTTTTTTATTGTTTGAGATTACTTAGCTTTAATTAAATTATTATGAAGCAGTTATGAATTTTAACATTATCATAATTATCCATCCAGGTATTCTCCAAATTGGTGACCAGTAAATGAATGAATAAAACTGAATGAGTTATACCCTGGTGCATTAAAAGTTCAGAGAGCGGTTAAACTATTAAAACTCTCCCTTCACATGTCATATTTCGCACATACTTTACAATACAAAACTTACTACATGCGTAGTGCTTCTCTGATATGATTAATCATCTTTTTAACATTAAACACTGAAAACTGTAAAACTGACGTCAATGACAACTTTGCAAAAGTGACATTGCATTCATCAATATCTGTCTGGTATAATGTATACTAATGTAAATAATATGGTTTGTTTCAGAGGCATGGAGTAAATGATGCTATGAAGGTCAGGATGGTAAAGCGGTTTCTCTCATAGAAGATGCTGGTTTCTTCAGCAAGTTTCTAAAAATGTGGAATTGTCATCATTACCATGTGTAATCTAAGTATTATACTCAACTGGACAGACAATTATTTATTTCTGTACTATTTATGAAACACAGATATGGGGATTTGGGTCTGTGAACTTTTGCATCTCTGACTCTATTTCAGTGTAACATAGGTAAGACTGGGGCTAGTTGTCACACTTAATACTCTAAATATTTATCAGGTTAGGTTTATTTTTAAGAAAGCCTTTGAATATTTGCACTGTTTCAAAAAGATTTCATTTAAAGTATGCTTTATGATATTTTGTGGCGTGTCTGTGAGATTTCAAACAGTAAAACGATTATAAAACAGCAACAAAGATCAAAGAATCAATATATTTCAAACATCAAAACAATGTTTTGACCAACAGGATTTGCTTTGTGACAATGCTTCCCTGTGTGACATCTTGCCCCGGTCTCTTTTACAGTATACCTTAGGCTACAGAAGTAGTGTAGATCTGTTAAATTTAAAGATTTTATTTTTGATACTGTATGTGGGGGTTTGGTATCTCCAGATTACAAGTTTATCAGTTCATATATGTCTTTTCATTTGTAATTTGCATTCGTGTTATTTGTATGGTCATTTACACTTATTTACACACTTTCTGTGGGTAGAGCTGTTGTATTCGATGCACAATACTTCAGCAAAACAATATATTACCAGGTACATTATAAATAAATAAACTGCATGAAATGTTTTATTTATTTGTATGTTTATTTATTTATTTTTATCCTCTTCTCAATTTTGTCATTTCATTTGAATATCAACATTTATGGGATTTAGTCAGTCAAAACATTAATTGATCTAATTTTGTGTCTTTGGAAAATTGTGATTTGTGGTGTCAATCAATCAATAATTCATGGACACATTGATGTTTTTAGATTTATAGGGTAAAACTTACAGTTTTTATTCTGAAGTGAAAAGATAAAACGAAGATAAAATTAAGAACTTCATGAATCACTGAATAATAAGCATACACTAATAAAGTACTTACAAATCATTAATAAACTATTAGTTTAT
Source organism: Spinibarbus caldwelli (assembly GCA_039654775.1). NCBI lineage: Eukaryota > Metazoa > Chordata > Actinopteri > Cypriniformes > Cyprinidae > Spinibarbus > Spinibarbus caldwelli. Next base: position 26,579,399 of record CM077244.1, read on the forward strand.
AGTTTATTAGTTTATATTGTAGATTGTACTATAAATGTAATTACAGAAATGAATTACATACAGGTATCTATTTTAGAAATAAATACAATGTAAAACATGTATTCACAATAAGTGCATTGTGCCAAATTATTAATTTAAATGTAAATACATAGTAGTTAAGGCCACCAAATATAAAGTGGGATCTTAGTTAGTAAGGTGGTTGTTAAGTTTAGGTATGGGGTAGGATTAAGGTATGGTCGTGCAGAATAAGGCATTAGTATGTGCTTTATACGCACCATTAAACTACCAATATAGTAATATGCACGATAATAAGCAACTAGTTAATAGTAAGAATTGGTCCCTTAACTATTCTATTCTATTCTATTCTTTAAAAAATGAAGAAAAAAACTTGCTCCTTTTAGACTTGCACTCTGTTCATTTACTAACTGCTTGGTTTATTAAAAAAAAAAAAAACTAACACTAGCTTCTCTATTATTTTTGTATTCTATCTATTTGTTTTCTTTTATTTATTATACAATTAACAAAAAGCAAAAAAAAAAAAAAAAAAAAAAAAAGGCCTCTAACACTAGCTTGCTCTATTCTTTTTTTTTCTATTCTATCTGTTTTTTTTATATTTATTATATAACATTTAATAAACTTGCCATGTAGGCTAACTGAGACTTGTCATAGCACTTGGATATCATTGCTCTTTTGTTGATTTTGATTGCTTCCATTGTCCTCATTTGTAAGTCGCTTTGGATAAAAGCGTCTGCTAAATGACTAAATGTAAATCTAAATGTAAACTAAAGTGTTACCAAAGTAAATGCATGTTGTTCTTAATCTTCCTCCATCTTACCCTATGTAGTTTTATTGTATAACATGTTGTGGTTATTGCTTAAAAAACTAGGTTTTACACACGAAAGTTCATGAAATGTGCAGGTATCTGAGAATTAGAAAATTACAGAATTCATATTCAATTCAGTCCCGCTTAATTAAATATTTCACCATAATTTCACCCTTTTCTGTTGCAGCTCCTTGTTTATGGAATAGTTTACCTCTTCCATGTAGATCATAGATCTTGTGCCACTCTTGATGCTTTTAAATCTCATTTAAAGATTTATCACTTCTCTCTTGCATTTGACTGTAATTAATTTTATCTATTTTTGTGATGTGTTACCGTGTTTTATAATTTTAGATTGTATGTGTTATGTTTGATTTGTAAAGCACTTTGGCCAACGTCTGTTGTTTTTAAATGTGCTATATAAATAGAACAGAATAGAATAGAATAGAATAGAATAGAATAGAATAGAATAGAATTTATTGTTCAACATCAAACTTAGCTTAACTGCTAGAATTAGTAATAATTTCAAAGTACATAGTTTGTATTTAGTCAAGGATCAGTAAAGAAGACCTTCATGTATGTAATGGTAGAGTTTGTTTCTAGCACAGACATTTAGATATTTTAAGCATACTTTTAGGGCTATGGTATCATATATCAAACAATATTTACACATTTTAAGTGGTTCACCAGCAAATAAAGAATGAATTTAACATATAGAGATTGTGTAAACGATAATTTAAACCTGGTTATCCGTGTGCTCTGAGTAATCATGCCAAATCAGAAAGAAAGCAACTACAATGCAAGACATCTCTGACAAAACCCTTGATATACACTGCTTTCAATGGAATGTCAGTTGTTTCATGTACAGTGTATTTTATAACTTGTCAACTATTACTTGTGTTTGATTTTGCTTGTCAGAGGTGCTGCACCTATTCTATCTTTAGTAACAGTTTTGCGTCACAAGGTGATCAGAAAAAGTAAAGTCATTATTTGTGGATTATTAATCAGAGAAGATTTTAAACAGTCATATTTATAAAGTCTATTTAGAAAACACTTATGGGAGCAGGGAATTTTTATACATTTCCGATTCACACCCTTGTGAAAAAGAAGTGTCCTTAATTTTAATAAATATAAACTTAAAATATTAAAAGTATATTTAAAAAAAACTGTACATGCATATAATAATAATACTAAGTCCACTAAAGTGTATTTAAAGCAATCTCACTTTCATGACTGTTTCTTAACACACTTTTAAAAAGTGCACTTTGTAATAATGTCAAATTAAAAGTTTTACTTTACAGTACATTTTAAATCCTTATGTTTTAATAATCTTTTGTCATGCTTGAAAGTACTTAATTATAATTTGAACTGTTATTTGATAAAACATTTGATAAAAGTTACTGTGTTTTTAAAATACATGACACACACTTCAGATGAAATGACATTAAAGTATGTTTTAGTTTATCATAAATCCTTGTCAATATATTCAGCAGTATACTTTAACTACACAAGACAGTACTTCAGTACAGAACAGCTGCATTTAATATAAACTATAATATAATATAATATAATATAATATAATATAATATAATATAATATATAATTGCAATTGACTCAAAAGTATGGTAAAGTGTATTTCTATTTTTCACAAGGGCAATGTACAGTATATGGCAACAGACAAATCACTTGCATGTGGTATGTTTGTTTGCACGTTTCTGCTGTGGCTTAAAAAGGTAATATTTTTGTTGGCAAAACTGAGCAAAAACAGACAATATTGTGTTTAAAATATAACACAATATTAATTTAACTGTTGCATAAAATCACATTTGCACTTGTGTTATTCGGGACAAAACGTCTCGGTTACGTATGTAGCCCTCGTTCCCTGAAGGAGGGAACGGAGACGTCACGTCGGATGACCGACGAAATTGGGATCTCGCCAGAGAGACCAATCCACTTCGAGTGTAACTAAACGAGCCAATGGACATTGGCATGCGATTATTGCATCCAGCTGCCGCTGATCACAGTGTGAGCATAAGAGGCAGCTGATGCACCGCATCAATTATGTTTTCGCTGAGGAGCCGAGCCGGCGACTCGGCAGCTCAGCGGTGGTACAGCGACTGTGGCGACGGGACGTGACGTCTCCGTTCCCTCCTTCAGGGAACGAGGGTTACATACGTAACCGAGACGTTCCCCTTTCAGTCGGTCACTCCGAGTCACGTCGGATGACCGACGAAATTGGGATCCCTACCAAAGCGCCACAGGAGCTGCCCCTTCCAGTGCCTTGTGTAGGGCTCCTGACCCTCCCTATAAGGCAGACGATAGGACCGGGCTCTACACAGAGAAGGTCAACTACTGGTGTTCCTTGAGCAACCCAAACAGTAGGACTAGGATAACACTGGGAAGCGTGCCCTTCCACTTGGAAGAGGCACACTGCGGAGTCACCTCCTCCCAGAGGGGGTTAAGTGACATTCAAACATGTGAAGTAACCCCGAAGGGCCTATTGCACATGGAAGTCTCTGAGATGGCTCAGGCTGCATCTTTAGAGATGGCAGAACGTGGTCCGCCAGGGGAAACACGGCTCTAATAAGAATACCGTGGAATACACATATGGGATCCCGACAGGGTCTCTCATATGGGCACTAGCCTCGCACCAGATTTCAAGAATTCATTGGCTGAAGGCCTGGCGCCGGACGGCCCGCCGCGTCCGGACGCCGGAGTGCTGGAGGAATCAACAGGGTTTGCCTGGTTAAGGAACTCTCTGGAGAATTAGGCGTAAGGACGCCGCAAGCCGACTCTGAGCCGGCCCTCTCAGTGCCACTACCCGTTTGAGGTGAGAACACAGGAGGAAACCGGTTCGACACGTAGGCTATAAAACCTAGCGAACGTGTTGGGAGTCGCCCAACCCGCAGCTCTACAGATGTCTGCTAGCGAGGCACCACGAGCCAGCGCCCAGGACGATGCGACACCCCTAGTGGAGTGAGCACGCAACCTGAGCGGGCAGGGCACACCTTGTGCTTCATAGGCCAAGGTGATGGCATCCACTATCCAGTGGGCCATCCTCTGCTTGGAGACAGCCTTCCCCTTCTGCTGTCCTCCGAAACAGACAAAGAGCTGTTCTGAGGTCCTGAAGCTCTGAGTTCTATCCACGTACTGACGCAGTGCGCGTACAGGACAGAGCAAAGCTAGGGCTGGGTCTGCCTCCTCCAGGGGCAGCGCTTGCAGGCTCACTACCTGGTCCCTGAAGGGCGTGGTAGGAACCTTGGGCACATAGCCGGGCCGGGGCCTCAGTGTTGCACTGGAGTCAGCCGGCCCAAACTCAAGGCACGACTCGTCGACCGAAAATGCCTGCAGGTCCCCCACCCTCTTGATTGAGGCCAATGCAGTCAGGAGAAGGGTTTTCATAGAAAGAAACTTCAACTCGACTGACTGCAATGGCTCAAAGGGGGCAGTTTGTAGGGCTCTTAGCACCAAAGCCAAATCCCAAGAGGGAAGGGAGGGAGGCCTCGGAGGATTTAACCTCCTGGCCCCCCTAAGAAACCTGACGACCAGATCGTGCTTCCCCACCGACCTCCCCTCTATGGGGTCGTGGTGGGCAGAAATAGCAGCAACATATACCTTAAGGGTGGAGGGGGACAGCCTACGCTCCAACCCTTGTTGCAAAAAGGAAAGCACGGCTCTGATCGAACATCTCCGGGGGTCCTCCTGGTAAGAGGAACACCATTCGACGAACAGGTTCCACTTCAGCGCATAGGCCCGTCTTGTGGACGGTGCTCGTGCTGAAACGATAGTGAGCGCTACCTCCTGGGGCAGGTCACCTAGAACCTCCGCGTCCCGTCCAGGGACCACACATGAAGTTTCCACAAGTCTGGACGCGGGTGCCAGAGGGTGCCCCGTCTCTGAGAAAGCAGATCCTTCCTCAGAGGAATCGGCCAGGGAGGGGCTGTCGCGAGGAGCATGAGTTCCGGGAACCAGGTCCTGTTGGGCCAATATGGAGCCACTAACAGGACCTGCTCCTCGTCCTCCCTGATCTTGCACAGCGTCTGTGCTAGCAGGCTCACTGGGGGAAACGCATACTTGCGCAAGCCCTGGGGCCAGCTGTGTGCCAGTGCATCCGTGCCGAGCGTTGCCTCGGACAGGGAGTAGAACCACTGGCAGTGGGTGGTTTCCGGAGATGCAAACAGGTCTACCTGAGCAACTCCGAACCGACTCCAAATCAGCTGGACCGCCTGGGGATGGAGTCTCCACTCCCCAGGAAGTGCCGCTCGAGACAGCTCGTCGGCCGCCTGATTGAACACTCCTGGGATGTGGATGGCACGAAGGGACCTCAGATGCTTCTGACTCCAGAGGAGGAGGTGGCGGGCGAGTTGCGACATGCGACGGGAGCGCAAACCGCCTTGCCGGTTGATATACGCAACGGTCGCAGTGTTGTCCGTACGGACCAGAACGTCCCTGCCCCGAAGGCGCCCTCTGAGGCGGCACAGGGCAAGACGTACTGCCAGCAACTCGAGGCAATTGATATGCCAACGCAAAAGGGGGCCCGTCCAAACCCCTGATACTGCGTGCCCGTTGTACGTGGCACCCCAGCCGGTGGCTGAGGCATCCGTGAATACCACAGCATGCCTGGATACCTGCTCCAGGGGCACTCCTGCCCGAAGGAACGAGGGATCTGACCACGGGCTGAAGGTCTTGCGGCAGGCCGGTGTAATCTGAACCCGGTGAGTACCGCATTTCCACGCCCACCTCGGGATTCGGCCATGGAGCCAGTGCTGAAGCGGTCTCATATGGAGCAGACCGAGCGGAACTATGGCCGCAGCTGCAGCCATATGCCCCAGGAGCCTCTGAAAGAGTTTCAGTGGGACCGCTGTCCTGCCTGATAAAGTCTTGAGGCAGTTCAGCACCGACTGAGCACGTTCCTGGGTGAGGCGTGCTGTCTGGTTGACCGAATCCAACTCCATGCCGAGAAAAGAGATCCTCTGCGTTGGCACGAGTTTGCTCTTTTCCCAATTGACCCGAAGGCCCAACTGGCTGAGGTGCCTGAGCACCAGGTCCCTGTGTGCGCACAACAGCTCTCGAGACTGTGCAAGTATGAGCCAGTCGTCGAGGTAGTTGAGAATGCGCACACCCTGTTCTCTCAGGGGAACAAGGGCCGCCTCTGCGACTTTGGTGAAGACACGAGGTGAGAGGGACAGCCCGAAGGGCAGGACCTTGTACTGATATGCCCGACCTTCGAACGCGAATCGCAGGAATGGCCTGTGCCGCGGAAGAATCGAAACATGAAAGTACGCGTCCTTCAGGTCGATCGCTGCAAACCAATCTAGGGGACGGACGCATCCAAAAATGCGTTTCTGCGTCAACATCTTGAACGGCATCTTGTGAAGTGCACGGTTCAAAACTCGCAGATCCAAGATCGGTCGTAACCCACCGCTTTTCTTGGGCACAATGAAGTAAGGGCTGTAAAACCCCGACCTCATATCGGCTGGAGGGACCGGCTCTATTGCATCCTTCGCCAGTAGGACTGCAATCTCCGCGAGCAAGACAGGGGCATCGACGGCTTTGACTGAAGTGAACCGGATGCCCCTGAACTTGGGGGGACGCCGGGCGAACTGAATCGCATAGCCGAGTCTGATGGTCCGCAGGAGCCACTGGGACGGGCTGGGGAGCGCTAACCAGGCTCCGAGAGACCGCACCAGTGGAACCAACGGGGCCACCGACGCGCCCGCGGTGGGGCAGCGAGGTGAAACACAGGGACCTGCCCCAGGGCCTGTGACGGCCTGGCCTGTGACGGCAGGGGGCGGGGTCTGGGTGTGTAGTGTAGCACTCACCTGATTTCTCCTCGCGTGGGAGGAGACACAGGAACCCGGCTTGAGGCTTGTGACAGCCCGGCGTTTGACGACTTGAAGCGGGGAATGGAGTGCTACTGCCCTTACCTGGTTCCACGAATGGGCAGGAGGGGTGCTCTTGGGCAACCACCTGCTGCCTGCTGGCGAGAGAGGAGGAGGGAAGCGATCCTGTGATGCACGGATCACCACTCTCCTCCTCTTGAGACCCAGAGATTGAGGAAACCGCTCTTTTAGTGATGTTTTGGGTACCGCTGGCTGCTGGGCCAGCGGCGGAACAAAAACAAACTGAAACACAGGATTCTCCACCCGGCCCTCCACCGGGGGAGGGAGTGGTGCGGTCACCATCTCCCGAAGAGCAGTCTCCTCCATCTCTGGGTCGCCCGTCTCAGGGCCTCTTGCACTTGCGCTTGCCGCCAGGTTTGGCGGGGGCCTGGACGGGCTGGGCGTCCTGCCTGCGACCGGCTCCACGACGCGGCCTTCTGGAAGGCTGCTGCGGCTGCGCGGGAGCGGGGGCGGCCGCAGGGGGGCGCCCACGGCGACGAGCAGGCTGAGGGGCTGCAGCCGGAGTGGAAGCAGCAGGTTTCCTCCGGCGCATGATGTGTTTGATCGCCTCAGTCTGCTTCTGGGCTGCCGAGAACTGCTGGGCAAAGCTCTCGACAGCGTCGCCGAAAAGGCCGGTCTGTGACACGGGAGCATTCAGGAACTGTACCTTTTCCAGCTCTCTCATGTCAGCAAGACACAGCCAGAGATGGCGCTCCTGGACCACTAACGTGGACATCGCACGACCCAGAGACTGCGCGGTCACCTTCGTCGCTCGTAGCGCGAGGTCCGTCGCAGCACGCAGCTCATGTAGAACCGCCAGGTCGTGACCACCCTCGTGCAGGTCTTTCAGTGCTTTGGCCTGGTGGACCTGCAGCAACGCCATAGCGTGGAGGGCGGAAGCCGCCTCCCCACAGGCTCTATAAGCACTGCCAGTTAGACCTGACGAATACTTAGAGGCCCGTGAGGGGAGACACGGATCACCCCGCAGGGTGGAAGCGGCTGTTGGACATAGTTGCATGGCCACAGACCGTTCCACCGAGGGGATGCCCGCATACCCCAAAGCGGCTCCACCATCGAGGGTGGTGAGAGCGGAAGAACTACAAGATTTGTTTCGGGCAGTGAAAGGTGCCCTCCACGATCTTGTCAGCTCCTCGTGCACTTCCGGGAAGAATGGCACCGGAGGGGGGCGCTGAGAACCAGCGCGACCCCCACCGAGAAACCACTCGTCCAGCCTCGAAGGATCGGGACGCGGTGGTGGATTCCACACGAGCCCGACATTCTCGGCGGCCCGGGAAAGCATGGCCGTCATCTCTGGGTCTGGCTCGGACAACGCTACCACACCCGAAGGGGGCAGCGCAGCCGAGTCGTCATCCCCGGAGAGAGAGGGCCCGCCCTCCGATGCAGTGATCGACATCTGGTCGTCAGGGGGACCACCGAAGGAGACGCCTGGTGCACCCCGAGCAGAGGGCCCAGCACGCTCCTTCGGCAGCTCCACCGGCTGCGGAGTGCTTGAGGGGCAAGGAGCTCCACTTGGGGAAGCCCTCACCGTAATCCTCAGATCACCTCTGCCCCCACCGGACCCAGCGGCGCGCACGCTGGACCGCGGCAGAGGCAGAGGGACTCCGCCATGTTTGACATAGCAGAGTCTAAGACGCAACTCCGAGATGGTCATGTCCCCACAAGAAGAACATGAGCCATCCACGAAAGCCTCCTCAGCGTGCTGAATGCCCAGACACGTGAGGCAGCAATCGTGACCGTCCTGAGGCGCCAGGAAGCGACCACAGCCAGAAACGCACGGGTGATAAGACATCTTTAAAAAGACGCGATCACCCGTGTACTCTCTTAGAGAAATTTGCTCTTAGAAATGCTCTTTTTTGAGGTGCTGAAGCACGCAGGGGAGCTTGGCCACCGCACACTCCAAGTGTGGCTGCCAGCGGGAAGACGATCCTGCTCTCCCGGACACCGTGACCACCGCTGCTGCACCGTAACGCCCGCACTCGATCAGGAACACTTCTTGGGAAAGGGAGCAGTAGCTTCACTACTACCGCTCGGCTCCGAAGCGAAAGGATAATTGATGCGGTGCATCAGCTGCCTCTTATGCTCACACTGTGATCAGCGGCAGCTGGATGCAATAATCGCATGCCAATGTCCATTGGCTCGTTTAGTTACACTCGAAGTGGATTGGTCTCTCTGGCGAGATCCCAATTTCGTCGGTCATCCGACGTGACTCGGAGTGACCGACTGAAAGGGGAACAAAACTTGTGTGCTATTGCTTATCATATGATACTATCTTGAATTTAGGGGCATAACTGCATTTATGGAGTTGTTATCCTGCATAATATTTATCAACAGTCAACTATATGAAATGTAAGATGACGTACAGGTCTGGGGGTGGGGCCAGTGCATAAACTGCATTAAAATATTTTAATCAAGTTATTTTTCATAATTAATTGACGCATTAAACTGACATCCCTAGTTATTAGTATTATGTAATAATTTGTATTATACATATAATTATCACGATAATGTTAACTTGCTAAAAGCATCCTGTAGGACAATTGTAAAATTAGCAATAGAACAGAATAGAATACAATACAATAGAATTTTGTAAGTGCTTTCTTTACACCAGCATGAAAAACACCAATTTACTGCTACAAGGTTCTTTTTATACACTAAAAATATGAAAATGTGAAATAAGAAATGATAATCTCACATTGTTGGTGCAAAAATGTGGTTTAATACATCCATTCAGCACCTAAAATACACTGCACTTCAAACACTATGAGAATGTGCTACAATGTCACACCAATTCCTTTGATCCCCATCTAGTAGAAACTCACAGCAGCATGCTCAAAATCACAATTACACATGAAGCGACAGGTGAACAGGGCAGAAAATATACAGACGTTGTGTAAAAGAGGTACGAAAGTAAATAAACAGTAATACAGAAGAGAAAAGAAATGCTTTGGTTTGTTAGATCTGTAATAAAAACAGGAACTATTAGCTGAATTACTAAGCTTGGTGAAACAACAATGGCAAGCAAATAAATGACAAAAGATGACGCATAAAAGCTCTATTCTAAACCTGGTTATCCTCTCTCACACACTCATCTATTGGTAATCGAAGGATACAGAATGATTATATGAAAGATGAAAACATGGTTTCTCACACACAAAATGTATTTTCTAGATGTACTAGTGTACTAGCACCAATGACATTAATCAGGAATACACATCATATCTACAGGGAACTCATGCCAAGGTTTGATATTAACAGTGGAGGACTTTTTTTTTTTCTTTAATAGAGTCTTACAGATCAAGCCCAAATTGTACACATATTATTCTGTTAAGATATTATGTTTTTCATTCTCTTGTGAGCATAAAAGTTGAATATAGACATTGTGTCTTCAGATTTTCCACATACTACTAACACTCAAGAGGCCAAATGTAGTGCGGGAAATATTTTACATCATACAGAGCATTTTTTGTTTGTTAGTAGGTTAGCTCAATGGAATGGAAGTATTCATTATTGCAGATCAGTGGTGGGTCTGATGCCATTTTTCAATTAACATGATATTACCTGCAATATAGTTTGTTGTAGTTGTAGATGACAGTTGACAATGATTTAAAGCTGATGTGATATACAATCTACATCTAAAATTAGATTCCTGCTAACCAAATACCTGATCATAATGCCTTGCATTAAGTGGATCCAACTGTACATGCTTGCACTGTTTACATATATTTTTTCCTGCAAGATATGCAACATTTAGTTTCTCTGAGCTATGATTACATTTCCACCAATCATGCTATGATCTTTCTGCATTTTTAATGTTATTTTTTCATCATCTAGCACTTTATTCTGATAGACACTGCAAAAACGGCAGTGTTTGCAAGGCAGCCAAAAAACTGTCAAGCTTCCCACATAAAGAATAAAAAATAATATTTTATAGAGACTGCACCGTGAATATTTCTAGCTAAATAAATATTCTAAATCTATGCATATTTAGAACAAAAAAATCTATATTCACTAATTTGCCAGACCTAGAAATCACAATGTTCAATTTCCCTGAAATTTCCAGGTTTTCCGTGTCTGTGGGAACTCCAAATAGTTAAATTTTTTAGTAACATTTAATTCACACAGAACCAAATCCTAAAACCTAAACCTAGGATTGATTCAGAGTAAATGAAATGCTTCATTAGAGCTGCTTTGCCTTTGCAAGAATCAATATACATGGCACAGTGTAAATGCTCCAAGTGATTAAATATATGCAAGGAAGAATGCAAGCATGCACCAATCACAATTCATTATGCAAACAGATGCAAGAAAGAAGACCAATTACCATTCAGTACGCAAATACCATGATGATGCCAATTAACGTTTGAGTGATTTTATCATGGCATCAAAGGGAAATTATGATATTTGGTAACACTTTATTTTAAGGTGTCCTTGTTGCACGTTACATGTACTTACTATTATAATAACAATAAATTATGCATAATTACATGCAAGTAACCCTAAGCCAACCTCTAATCCTAACCCTAACCATATAGTAAGTTCATGTAGTTAATTAATATTACTCAGTACTTAAATGTATAATTACACTGTAACAAGGACACCTTAAAATAAAGTGTAACCTCTTATTTTTTTAATGATGAACGTTAACAATAATAGATAAAACAAGCAAGGTGAAATTAGTGGTTTAAGCTAAATTAATTGCAGAAATGTAATATTTAGGGTTAAGGTCTGACCCTGAATATTTGAAGAACATCAGTCTGTGCTGCTTTGCAAACACTGTAAGTCATCAGCTGACAACTCTGAAGTCATTTATAGCAGGTAATACAATGTTAAAGCAATAGTTCACCTCAAAATGAAAATTCACCCTTGTGTCTTTCGAAACCAACAACTTTTAAAAATGTTTCTTTCTTATGTGGAATGCAAAAGGACAAAATAATAGTAGGATGTCTAAATTGCTCTTTTCGTAACATGAACAGTGATCACAGTAGTCAAGGAATATTTTTAAAGGATGACATAAATGTATGACTTCAAAAGACTTGGACTATAGTGCACAAGTTATATAAACCACTCTTGTTTTTGCTTTTATGGCGATTTTTTGTTCTTTCTGGAGCTTGACAAGCTCTGGTCCCCATCCATTTTCACTGTACCAAAGAAAGTCATGGGTTTTAATCAACATGAGGGAGCAAATGAATTTACATTTTTGGTTGAACCATCCCTTTAAGTATGATAATGGCCTATATTACAAAGCCCTATCATGTTGATTTCATACATCACTAAAATACAAAAACCCTTGCTGCTAAAACCTCACTCATCTCTACAATATACATACAGATCAGATGAGCATGAAGCATCAAACGTCTGTTAAAGAGTCAATGGGCGCCACTTGAGGTTCAGTGGGAGGGCTGGGGATTTCTTCTGTCGGCTCAGATCTGGGTTCAGGCTCACGCTCAGGCATTGGCTCCACCTCTGACACCAACACCTCCACCTGCAGGGTTGGAATGAGTGGGAAGAAACAGATTTTTGATTGGTTGACAGGTTCAAAAACTAGCTAAGAGTTAACGATGAGAAAGCAATGGATTGACTATAGCTCTAGCTTCACATTAGATGTTTTCCAAAAACAAGCAAAGTTGAAGCCCAACTGGTTAACAGTGCGGGTTGCTCTTGGTGTACCTGAGGTTGGCTAGGGGTGACGGCCTCAGGTTGAGACGGGGCAGCACGCTGTCTAAAACCAGGAAGCTGCGGAAAAACATAGGGATCACTCTATTATATTAGTTCATCATGGAAAGGAAAATTTAGAAGAGGAGATCGTAAAATACAGATTAAAAAAAAATATTTATTAGAGTTATTTTAGAAAAAGAATCACATTTATATTAGAAGTTTACCAATCTGCTACACTAATTATCATGTATTAAATACCATGCAGGGTCGGAAATTAATGGGGACTTGGGGTAAAAATGCCACCAAAATGAACAAAAATACCCCATATATTTAACAAAAAGTGGCAAAAAAAAATGTCTCTGTGGAATTAAACCAAATCTTATGATTGCTGTGATTAAAGTGAAATGCGAAATGAAAGTGTTGATTTCAGCATTACATTTAGATCTTGCATCAAAGATTTCTTTTTACATGTTGTTTTTCTGCAGCATTATGGCCAGTCATTGATGTTTCTGTTGAGTGCATAAATGGCCAATCACAAACATTATTATTAGTTAACAGTGGAATCTGAGTTTTCTTGAATGTGCACACTCACGACTGAATTCTGCAATCTTATGAATTCTCTCATCATAAACAACAAAGTGCAGATACTATGCAAAAAGAGATTCATTCTGAACTGTAGACAGCTTCATTCATTATAACAGGAGTTTTAGCGCGAATGCATAAGTCACGCTACACTCTTAAAATAAAGGTTCCAAAATGGGGTCATTGAACCATTTTAGGTTCCCCAAAGAAAATGAAAGGTTCTTAAAATCTAAAGAACCTCAACTGTCAAGAACCTTTTGTGTAATATGTTACTGGAAACATAAAGAAACTTAATTTTTAAGAGCGTAGACTGTCATGATCCACTTCAGTTATGAGCAAAGGTAAAAATGTCACTGTATGTTGCCCCTTGGAAAAGTTCATTTCTGACCCTGCCATACAATACTTTCTCAGTCCTACTATTTCACTGTGCATGTGTTTAACTGACCTGCACACCACCTTTAGCCAGAGCATTGAGTCCAAATAAGATGGTTACAATGCAGATCGCCAACTCCACCACCAGAAAAAGAACCAGTGTGGCCAAGAAGCCATCGATCAAGAGCTGAGAGCAGCCAAAAGAGACAGAAAAACAACAATCTAAGGCACATGCTCGTCCACATGTTTGTAAGTTGACAAAGAGATTTCCTCTTTCAGTTAGTTACAAACATGGACAAGCACATCAGTAGGCTAAAGCAGATATTGTTGAAATATTAAAAAAAGATTAGCAAGAGTGACCATCTGAGTTTTCATAGCACATCTGCAAATAATTAAAGGTATGTTTCATTCTGAAGCATTTTCAGACAACTGGCCCAAAGTGCAAAACTGACAACACAATCTTCAAAATAACCCACACCCTGCAACCACATGCCACAAAGCTACTGGTCATGTCTTTGAGAAAGATAAGAAAAATAAGTAGATCCTGCACTGTAGGGTGAATTCAGGCAAATTGGACCACTTTTTGAGATGCTGTCACACTGGTGATGACCCAGTTTACCTTAAATAACATACTGTTTTATGTTTGAATTGCCTTAAAAACAATAAAAATGTTACTTTCAATTTACCTGTTTTTTATCAGCATATAATTAAGCACATTCATGTAAACAAAGGCAAACATTAAGGTAAGAATTACTTACTTTACAATTTCTCTCGACAGTATAAGTGCACTTCCTGAAACAATATTGTTGCTTTGGAAAAGCAGACACAAAAGACAAAATTATATTGAATTTTGTAAATGCAGCCATAAAGTTATTATTCATATACAAATGTAGCTGCAAGCACACCCAATTAGCCAATTTAATAAAACTGTTACAGTTTTTTGGCTTCCTTGACAAATGACAGTGCCCTCAGAAAGGTTTTGGACTTCTGAGATTGGGACAAGCCCCATAGGACATACACATAAGTGGACAGCTAATATTAAAGATGTTTCTTACTGAAAGAAATTATTCACTTTTTTCCAGATACTTTTTGAGTTTAGTTGGTGTCAGACTATAGACCAGATTTACTAAACAGGGCAAATTAGTACGAGAGTGCAATCCCATAAAAGTACAGATGGGAGTAGGAGGTTAATATATCGTTAAATGATGGTGGAAATACCAGTAAACTGACTAGCGCATACATTAGTAAATCATCTTGCATGATTCATTTAAATTCACTGCATTTTTAATGTTTTTCATGCCGAAAGAGGATTAGTGCTGGTGAAAGCTGTTAGTAAATCTTGCCCAAAGAATGTAAATGTGGCTGGCCATCACTGGGATTAAAACATAAAAAAAGCAATTACAAACATGAGCATCAGTCAAAAAAGTACAGTACCAAAAAATAAAAGAAAATCAAACACGACCAAAGAAATAACTTCAAACCGAGAGAACAGCAATATTCTACCTTAATATCCCATTTTAAAATTTTATATTTTAACTTTCAAGAGCATTATGGAAATTCTTCGCATTTTCCATTTTAGATCTAAAATAATTTATGTTTAAAAACATTTCACTTTACTGTCCAAATACCTTGAAAGGGCACTGATTTTATTCATTTTCTCCTTCATTGGAAAAAAGCCTGTACCAAGTGCAAAGGGTCTGTATCCTTATGGTTATTAATCTACTCTCTTATAAATATATAAGAAGACAAAATATACATTACAAAGCAGTAACAAATTAATAGGAGAGATGTGAAACACTCACTGTGATTATGCCAACAACTCATATCTATCTATATATCTCAACAATTAAAAATTATGATAAACCAATTACAATTATACATTTCAATCAAATTGCTTAAATTGGTTTCCAATTTAAAGCAATTTAATAATGTAGAAGTTGCATATACACAATCCCACATCAAATCAGATGTCAGTACCCCAAGTAACAACATTACCTGTCTTTTTTCTCTGTATATTTCATTCAAAAACTTTATATTCATTCCAACATAATCCTTCAATTCATTAAGCTCCTACACAGGCTAAAAATTAAACAGAAGGTCTAATCAAATGGTACGTATTATTTTAATGTAAGGTTTAAGCAAACCAAAATTATACTATAAAACAGCTGGTCACACTTTATATTAGGTGGCCTTAACTACTATGTACTTACATCAAAAAATAAGTACAATGTACTTATTGTGGTCATACTGTATTGCAAAACACTTTTGCTGCTATTGAGGTGGGATACGGGTAGGGTTAGGGACAGGTTTGGTGGTATGGGTAGGTTTAAGTGTGGGTTAAGGTGTAAGGGATGCGGTCAACAGTGTAATTATAAATGTAATTACAGATGTAATTACATATAGGTATTTTTTAAAATATAAGTACAATGTAAAAACATGTATGTACACTAAAAGTGCATTGTACCAAATGATTAATTTAAATGTCAGTACACAGTAGTTAAGGCCACCAAATATAAAGTGGGACCAAACAGCTTACAACTTTGAAAGCACTAATTTGATTTTATATTAAAAAAAAAAAAAAAAAGCAGACAAACAGGGCTTTACTGAAGATTCACAAAAATCTTCAAATATGTGAAGTATACGAACCTGACTTTTGACAGACACACATTATTATTGAAACTTTTGAAGATGCTATGTTTTGCACTTCGGTACAGTCCTTTGAAAAGGCATCAAGGAAATTGCTTAAAGAAAAAACTGTAACAAGAAAGTTGATGTGGCCAGTTCATCACATCTTCACCCACTTACAGTGTTTTATCCTTCCCACTGCACCCAAAACCCACCCACATGCATTCATCATCAATATACTGTGTGCATACATATCTACAGGACTATGTTTATATGTGCAAACCCATCTTCCAATAATGCAAGGCGCTCAGCAGTGCAATGAGAGAGTAGCAGATGTGTGAGCTCACCACAGCATAGATCTCCAGTCTCCTGCAGTGCTCACAGTGGTACGTGTCCTGACGGTAAGGCAGGTGACGGGACAGCAGCCCAAGAACAGCAGTGGAAAACGCTGCACTGACCAGGTGAGCAACCAGTGTGGCTTTCACCTTCACATGGTGGGACAGAAGTTACTGTGCAGCTCATATAACTCGTTTACTGTAATTTGATAAAACACTGAAAAATGAAAGACAATGCAGTACTGAAAAAAAAAAAAAAAAAACTATATACATGCCAGTCAACAAGTTTGGACACACATACTTTTTTATGATGATTATTTTCCACAGTCATCAAACCATGAAAATGGAAGTAAATGGAAGCATGAGAATTATGCAAGGACCAGATCAAAACTCTCTCTTCTTCTTTGTATAGATTAAAGCTCAACAGGTTTCAAGTAGTTCACAGTGAAACAACACAAAACAAAACAAAAACAAGAAAACAAAACAAAACAATAGAAAACAACTTAAGAAAATCATAAACAGGCACTATTTATATTTTTCTACAAAATTAATTTCAAACTTTTATGCATAAACATTAAGCATTCACTATCTGCTCCAAATGCAAAAAAAAAAAAAAATCATAAACAGTCACTATTTCTATTTTTCATAAACATTAAACATTCACTATCTGTTCCAAAACAAAACAAAGCAACTTTTAAGAAAATCGTAAACATGACAATTTATATTTTTCTAAAGAAATAATTTCCATCAATTATGCAAAAGCATTAAGCATTCATTATTGTCTCCAAAACAAAACAAAACAAAACAAAACAAAACAAAACAAAACAAAACAAAACAAAACAAAACAAAACAACTTTTAAGAAAATTATAAAGAGGCATGATCCATATTTTTCTATAAAACTAATTTCAATCATTTATGGATAACATTATGCATTCACTATCTGCCACAAAACAAAACAAAACAAAAAAAACAAAACAACTTAAGAAAATTGTAAACAGGCATGATTAATATTTTTCTATAAAATTAATTTCAATCATTTATGCATAACATTAAGCATTCACTATCTGCTCCAAAACCAAACGAAACCAAACAAACAAAAACAACTTTTAAGAAACATAAACAAAAAAGCAAGAAAAGGAATAATTTGTATTTTTCTACAAAACTAGTCTCAATAAAATGCATAAGCATTAAAATCGATAAGAAAAACATAAATTTAGTCAAGTGTGTCCAAAATCTTGACTAGTAGTGAGGGTTCAGGGTGGGTAGGTGAGTAGGTTGGTAGTTTCATTAGCCTAACTCTGCAAACCTTGAACTTGTACTCACCCAGAACAGAGACGGGAACCGTCCAGCATGGATTAAAATGGATCCAGACACAAGCAACTGATAACAAGAGAATTCTTGAAGTTTGCAACCTCCTTAGTAACAACTGGATTCATAATAGATTAAACACTCTGCTTTTAATGTCCATTAGCACATTCAGCTTACCTGAACAACAATCACTACCACAACAATTACATCAGGAGAGAAGTGAACCTCTTCATAGAGCTGAAGAATGGTGATGCTCAGACACAAGCACAAGACTGCAATGATGATCTGAATGGACTGAAACAACAAATCAACAAGCTCAATGAACTTAACGCTGCCAAATAGGCCATTTCATTGGTTTTATAACAGAAAATTATTATAAATACTTGTGATGTCAAAGATTCCGTTTTGAGGAATATTTTTTGACACTAAATAGCTTCAAACATTTGCATAATGAAATTATCACAAAGCGATTCATGCACTCTAAAAAATGCTGGGTTAAATACAACCCAGCGCTGGGTGAAATATGGACAAACCCAGCAACTAGGTTGTTTTGACCCAGCGGTTGGGTTAAATGTTTAACCCAACCTTCTGGATAGTAACCCAACTAGTGGGTCAAAACAACCCAATAGCTGGGTTTGTCCATATTTTACCCAGCGCTGGGTTGTATTTAACCCAGCATTTTTAGAGTGTGCTATCATATTGTATGAAATGTGCAACATGGCTTACAGTATGAGAAATAACTGGAACTCCGGTGTATGGATGATATTCCTGTGCACTTTTTTTATGCATTTGGTATGGGATTTTTTTGCAGTGAATGTAACACTTACCCCCAGCGCTTTCGGCTCAACATTCTGAAATGTCTTGACCTGCTTTGGCGTCAGGTTTCCTGGAGGGCGCGTGGGGCCCTGACTCTCCATGCCCATGCTGATGTCAGTCAGTTTGAGGCCTGGCTATGCTAAAATCAGTTGGAGATAAGAAGTGTAAGAATATCTGGTTATGAAGAAGAAACCGAACTGAATAGGGAAAAAGAGAGAAGTAAGAATGAAGACAGTATGAAAAGGACACAAATATGGATGACTGAGCATTAAATCACATTAAAAAAATAGAAAGTCCATTAAAAGGTTCCTGATTTCAAGAAATCATATTTTTCCATGCTATATCTCAGGCCTAAAAATCCACCATAGAGGGATGCAGTGATCAGATTATCCAAATATGGGTTTTTCAATGGACTATTCTTAAACTCACAACCCACAATCTCAAATATGCTGTTACTGACTTGTAAAGTTACTTATCGTTACTAACCCTAAACTGATAAAGTGAACACAACCGCTATAGCAAACATCATCACATTACATCACAATATTTAGTTAATACTCATGTGCTTAAAAAGGGTGCTTAATAGAGAATTAACTTTTAGAAATTTTATCAGTTTGACTGCACTGACAGGACTGGATGAGAACTGAACTGAAATGATTAATGACACTGTTGTCTTCAGTAGAGCTGCCATTGCAGTCGTTTTGTTAATAAGGAAAATACAGAATGGAACTGAATCAAGGTTCAAGTCAATTAATCTGAATAATGACACTATTGTTTTCTTTAGAGCTGTTTTATAGCTGGATAGAATTTCTTTCAAAATTTAATAAACTCTGTAATATTGACACTGTCATTGAACTGAATCGAATCACTAATTACCTAAATAATGGTAATTATCTTTGTGTAGAGCTGTTTTACAGCTGAAACTGAAGTCATTTTATAATTGTTGAAACTTTACAATGCTACTAATTTACTCCTGTGGAGCTGTTTGAAAGATTCAGTATGGTATAAAGCACTATATAAATAAATGTGATGACCGACCTCACTTAATGTGAAAAACTAATCTCTTTTTAATTTTCTATAATTCATTAAAATAGAACAGTGATCAATGGAAACATGCAAATTGGCTCATATTCTGAATTCTTACAATTTTGTGCAAAATAACATAACACCGTCATAACATAACATCAGTGTCATATCACTGATGGCTGTAGAAATAACTAGGCTTAAGTGTATATACAATATATTACTTCACTTTGTTGAAAGTATGCTAGTATTCCATTATAAAACTCTTTGACTTGAACTTGAATGGGGAAAAATAAGCTTTAAAGTTTAAACTATAAAAGGCTGATTATAAAAGATATAGTTCACCCAAAAATGAAGATTTTGTCATCATTTAATCACCTTCATATTATTATAACCTGAGGAGATATTTAGAGAAATTATAGTAACCGGACAGTTTTGGTTCCCAATGAGTTCCATCATATTTTTGTCAATATAATTGAAGTCAATGGGAACTAAACTGTTTGGTTACCAACATTACACAAAATATTTTGCGTTCTGCTGAAAAAAAAAAAAAAAAGATGAAGGTGATGAAAAAGTCATACAGGTTTTGAATGACATGAGGGTGCCTAAATGATGATAGTATGTTAATTTATGAATGGACTATCTCTTTAATAATTTGTAGAGATGTATCACATGACAAGATTTTTTGACCAAAAAAAAAAAAAAGTTCAAACTAGTCATTTTTACTTCCACCAGTCCAAAACCCATCCTAAACAGTACACATCCCTCTGAACCCTCATAAGCCTCTCCAGAGAGTGACACCTAGACACCTTTTCAAATAGGACAGCCTCTCTGAGGAATAAGATAAGCCCACAAGTTCTTACAAAAACTGGTTACTCCATTAACCCCATCACAAAGGCGAGGTTTTTAGGCACTTGATATACTTCATTTAGTATAAAATATGATTTTTAAAGCAATCAAGATCTCTATAAAGATCTCCAAAGGAATTCACCAATGTGTTAGTCTGCAGAACCCCAAATATTGCCTCCTAGGCCTATCTTTATAGCAGGCTACTGCATACAGTATTAGCCTACATACTCCATCAGCACTAGACCATTTCAAATCTATATAAGGATCATAATAAGAGCGCATCTTTACACATTTCTTTGCGTGCATTTTTTTTTCATATACATCTATGTTCAACGGATGAGATAGCCTATTAAATGGTTTCTTGGCCTCGAAGGCAAGAGGAGCAGCCAAAAATAGACGTAGGGCAAAACGTGCAGCTTCATCAGTCTCCTCACATCCGCAGTGTCCCGCACTATAACAGCATGCAACTTTATTTCTGAGCATAACTGCGCCATGAATAACGCTACATAGAGCGACTCACCCCAGTGCTGTATTGTCTACTGCTTCCCAAATCCTAAAGGCGTGTAACCTTCAGCGCTGTCATATATATATATATATATATATATATAGGTGGGGCCGCGCGCGCGTTCCTGTCCCAAATCGAGATTCATTCAAACACGCGTGTGATGCCACTTACCTCTGCAGCTCCAGTAAACGCGTTGATTCTGCTTTTCTTTTTTAAAGGCGAAAGTGCAGCATTCAGTTATTCCATCCGCGTTGCGGCTGAAGGGAAACAACTAGTTAATTCTGAGGTGTGTGCCACGCGGCTCGCGCGCAGTAGAGTACCGCAGTGAGGAGGCTGACTCTAAGAGATGCGTCGCTATGGCAACTTTCGATTTTTATTTAAAGTTTTTGAAGCACGTCTTTTATTTGATCACCAAGGCAGCAGTTATCTGATTAAAATACAGTAAAACATTAATATTGTGAAACATTACAATTTAAAACAGCTGATTTCTATTTGAATATAGGCTATTTTAAAATGTAATTTATTTCTGTGATCAAAACTGAATTTTCAGCATCATTACTCCAGTCTTCAGTGTCACATGATCCTTCAGAAATCATTCTAATATTCTGATTTGCTGCTCAAGAAACGTTTATCATCATCAATGTTGAAAACAGTTGTGCTGCTTTATATTTTTGTGGAAAAGTTCAGGATACTTTGATGAATCGAAAGTACACTGAACAGCTGAACAGAAATTGAAATCTTTTGCAATATAAATTTCTGTACTGCCACTTTTGATTAAGTTTGCAGATTACAAGATTTGTTTTCTTTCTTTTTTTTAATGTTACACTACTATTCATAAGTTTGGAGTGAGGTTAAAAAAAAATACTTGTGTTCAGGAAGGACAAAATTATAATATTGCAAAAGATTTCTATTCTAGTAAAATCAGTGAACTTTCGATTCATCAAAGAATCATGAACCTTTCCACAAAAATATGAAGCAGCAAAAACTGTTCAACATTGATAATTATTAATAATATCATTGCAGAAACATTATTAATAATTAAACATCAATAAAATTTAAGCAGTTAATAAGCATATTAGAATGATTTCTGAAGGTTCATGTGACTGAAGATTGATGCTGAAAATTCGTTTTTTTTGTCGTTTGCTGCCACCTAGTGGAAAAAATTATATATAAAAAGAAACTTTTCCAACACTTTAAATCAGCATCTTTTATTTTCAAAACAGCCTGTTTCGTAGGTTATAAAAAAATAAACAGAATCTTTCAAAAACAGTGGCGTACAGGAGAATGCATTTAATCCTGTGACAGGCTTCACATACTGGGCTTCGACTGGACTCAGTTATTCAACTACAGACAGATAAATGAAACTGCTTTTTGAACCACTAGACAGAACAAGTTCTCTGTCATTTGATTATAAAACACACATTTGGCAATATCACATTTTACAAGTGATTTCCCCAGAATGAAGACTTCAAATCCTTACCGTTCAGTGACAAACCACAGGCTGGGAAAGAATAAAAAAAAATAGGTGCAGGTCACTCCCAATATAGTGGATGTAGCTAATTAGGTCCAATATATTGCTGTGCAAATGCAAAACACAACTGGCTATTTTTTTCATCATATTTAAGAGCAAAAACAAGTCTCTTTGACTATGATTTTTCCTGTAACAGATTGGCTCAACTATCTTCCAGTGCATCGAATATAAAAATATTTTTGCCGTTAGGGCAGAGAGAAGTGGTCAATACTGAACGAGGTAACCAGGCTACATAGTTCTATAACAGGTCCAAAATACCGAAATAACACATTTGAGTATTATTTTTATATTGAGAGATTCTCACGCTGAAATATGTATGACAGAGAAACATCTACCCGTACCTGCACATTACTGATCAGCACAACTTTATGCATTACAAAATACTTATTTAAATTAAACCACTTGAAAAGCATCTTTGAAAGCTTAATTTTTGCATTGGTGCAACATTCAAGAGATAATTCACCCAAAAATGAAAATTCTGATATGTACTCAGCCTCGTGTCATTCTAAACCCGTACAAGTTTCTCCAGTGGAACACAAAATATGATATTTTGAAAAACAGTTAACGAAACTATTCCCATTGTCTTCCATTATTATTATTATTATTACTATTATTATTATTATTAATATATATATATATATATATATATATATATATATATATATATTTACAACATACAATAAAAGTCACTGGGAACAGAAACGGTTTGGTTATCAACAATCTGAGGGCGAATAAATGACAAATTTTTACTTTATGGGTGAACTATCCTTTTTAAGACTACGAAAGGAAAAAAAGTTAGACATACCTCGTCTTAACATTCAAAAACTGGAAATAGATAAGAATAAGGAACAAAGGCAAAGACTAAAAAAGATGTGCGATGTAGCAGAATGAAAAATATGAAATTTCAAGCAAGTCTTTGAAGTTGAAATTAGCAGATGATCAGTATAGTTTGTGAAGCTGACTCTCTTAGGAAACTTTATGAAATTTTACTTTTAAGGTCCATCAAAATTTGTAATATAAAATTATTTAAAAAGTGTATTTTAAACTGAGCTGACTGAACAGCTTCTAATGTCAATTAAAAAGGTTGAAGAGATCAATGAAAATCTTAAACTGAGCATCTAAGTATATTTTACGTACATCACGTATATCACACTTATGTGTGATTTTAGAGAGGCATAAAAACAACAAACAGTTGTCACATAAATTACACCATAAATATGAACAAAGTGAAAAATGTCCACTACTGTAGTACCTAGAGTTGAAGATCTTTGAGTCTTACAGCTCAAAAGTGGTTCGTAAAAAGGTCTGATGTGCCATTTTTACCATTTTTTTCCCTCTCGGAAAGCAAAGTGGTTCAGCGACAGGGCTTGATACAGCAGAAGCCCAATTTGGCTCAGAAAAGAGGTTTACAGTGAACCCAGAAAACTAGACGAGTGCATCAGATGGGTGTGTTGGGCAGGTGACCATTTGAGCTGTTCAGCATGCTGTTGCTCAGCGTGATGGGAGATTTGCCGTTATGTGCCTGACCATTGTGGGATTGTCCGTTAGGAGCTTGTACGTTCCGCTTTTCCAAACAAGGCGAATGTCCTCTGAGAGACTCTATCTCCTGGGGCGTCGCACTTCCGCCCTTCTCGGCGTCCCTGGGAGAGGAAGGAGTTTGCGGGACCGTCCTGCTACGACAACGATGCCTGAATCTGTTAAAAGCAATGGTTAGCAAGGCGCTGATGCACAGAGCTAACAAAATGGACAGCACTACAAGCTCCTGTAAGTAGCTGGGTTTGTCCGTTTGCTGGAGGTTTTCACCAGGCTCGGTCATTCGGGAGTTTTCCTTTTCCATGCCAAGCAAATGAGTAAAGTTCCTGCTGTTGCGAGTGGTGGCCGCCGTCGAATCTTTGAGTGTGACTGTAGGATCCACTTGGTCTGGTTTAGGCCTCGGCTCTGTTTGTTTAGGTGTGTTTAATCTGGTGGTGGAGACGGGGGTTTTAAATCCCGCTTCGGTGGACGGGGTGCTGTGTGGGCGCTTTGGGGTGGCTGGTAGGATGGTGGGGCTGCTCTTCTGTTTGACATGGTAGACGACCAGTGTTTGGTTGTAGCCATTCTCCACAGCCTGGCACAGGTAGTATCCCAGCGTGGACGGGGTCGCCACAAAGCTGAGGCCATCATCGTCCGACTGAATGTAGATTTTGGGCGAGAGCTGGCTGTTGAGACGCTCCCAGTGGCGTTTGGCGAGGTGTGACGCTTCCGGACACTGCAGGTGCACTACTTCGTTTAGAGACACGGACACGACTTCACCTGGAGGACACA
The DNA here is from genome assembly GCA_039654775.1 of Spinibarbus caldwelli. Classification (NCBI taxonomy): domain Eukaryota; kingdom Metazoa; phylum Chordata; class Actinopteri; order Cypriniformes; family Cyprinidae; genus Spinibarbus; species Spinibarbus caldwelli. The sequence goes on from CM077244.1 coordinate 26,604,028, forward strand.
CAGCTGAGGAGGTCAGGGGTCAAGGGTCAGCATTCACACCACACCATAACAGCGACACAGACATGCAGTTAAACCACAACTCTGTTCAGCACATGAATATGTATTAAACAGGGCTTGAAAACAGCCCAAAACAAAAGAGAGAAAAAAGCCAGTAGGATGTGCTTATCCTTCAGAAAACATCACGTCCACCTCATGAGGTCAAATAAATTTATTATATATATATATAAATAAAAAATAAATAAATAAATTTATATATATATATATATATATATATATATATATATATATATATATATATATATATATATTATTTATATATATATACTAGTGTTCTAATAATTTTGGGCACCACTGTGTATATATTACAACTAACATGATATAATAATGAATTATTTAATAATTTAAACCTTTACTCTACATAGGACATGACTAAATACATTATTCGTGTGAAATTAAACATTAAAAATAAAAATACATTTAAAAAAGAAGTATTAAAATGTTTAACAAGGATGGGTTACAAGGTTACAAAATTATTTTAAATTATTCTGGACTGGCAAGTTTGGCACCAAACATTAAATGTAAATGTTATATTAAACTTAAATGAAGGAAAATATTTTTATTTATTTACTTTTTAAATAACAGGTACACTACAATTTGTCTAAAAATTTAGAAAAAGGAATAAAATGTTATGTTGCTTTCTGGAAATTTATGGAATGTTCCTTTTGTAAATACAGTAAAATTTGTTTTATAAAATGAATTAAATCTTTCAACTGATTATGTCAAAATTATGACACTGTTGTATGATTTTAAGCTCAAGTCCACAAAGGCAGGACATAATTTCACGGAAAGTGCCATAAACAACACTAAACCAGTTAAACGAGACAAACAATAATATTTCAGGGACTTCTACTGAGTTAGCCAAGTACAAGATTTGCAGCTGCAATAAATGAATTATTATAAGATTATTTTAATTATACATGACTAAAAGGATAGAAATTGAGGCTACTGGGTTCGAAATCACCATTTATACACTGATGCCTAAACTTCATAAACATGTATAGATTAACCGTACTCACTCGAGGGGGTCCGGGACTGGCCGGAACGTGACCTGAGGGCCACATATTTACACTGCTCTGATACATTTCCCTCATCTACATCCTGGACACTGTGAAAAGCAGTGAAAGAAGACATTAATAACAAAGGACATGTTTATGCCCAACTATGGAGTTTTGAATGCACACAGTTTTCTGATCCTAATCACGTGATTGCTGAAATCTGGAATTCAAGCACACTAAACTAAGCCCGTATTTGACATTTAGTATTTTTTAGGTATGAATACGCTTGGCTGTGATGATACTTACAGATGGTCGTGAGTGTGTATGTCTGTGCAGAGCTTCTTCACAGGGTCCCAGCCGCAGAAGGGGTCTCTGGCTAAAACACACTCAGCACAGCTCCAGTAGTATGAACAGTTGGACATGGGCACTGAAACGACTCCTTCTGAAGAGCCTATCAGCACTGCACCCTGGGACAGAGAAACATTTATACTCAACTCTTTACTCTATTTCTTGCACAATACAATAAACTTGCATTATCATGAGTAAATTAAATTACTATGTAAGGATGCAGCTTTAACTAGGGGCACTTTTTATTATGTTATAGATGCTAATTTAAAAATAAACTATCAGTGCAAAGGTATACAGCATATAGCTCTCAGAAAAGCTGTTTGTTACTAGAAATCATTTTGCAGATCCAATTCAATTTCTGAAGAAAATTGACTGCTGAGGTCAGTAAACCCAGGCCTGCAGACTACAGCTTGTGGGTTAGTAACACACAATCCATTTGAACACCTTTGCACAGTTTCTGTTTCTTTATCAAACAATTCACAGAATTAAAAACTGAATAAAGACAGGAAATAAAGTCTCCAACTGTCTGTCATGAGGAGCTGGGCTGTAATTGGCTGAGCAGTGTGATGGGAGTGGTCTAACACACCATCTGTGTCTCACCAGTCACTTGATATTTAAACCAAAAGTTAACATTAGCACCAAAGGGGTCATAACCAAGGAACCTGGTTTAATGGCTCAAAGAGAAAGATATTGCTTATGTAGTGACTTTGATTGTATCAGAGTATGAAACAGATTAAATACAGACACACACACAGATGGTTGTTCTCTGAAGTGATGGTACCTTGGAGACTGACAACAGGAGGTTTTTGACTGGCTGAGGTTGATGAAACACTTGGATCTCCTCAATGATGTGAGCTCCATTCTCCAAGAGCACAGCTTTGTGCAGGTAGCCTGACTCTACAGGAAACACAGTTAAGGTGATACAAGGGGAAAACATCCATGAGAGGATTCTAAGAACCATTACAAAAAAACAGAAACAAAACTATACATATAATAATCTTTTTGGAAAATGTGGTGTTTTCTTTGTCTAATTTGCCAAACAACCAATGCACTTCATTTTAGGAGTATAGCTATTACTCCTATTGCAACTGTCATTACTTGTCTTTAATTTCATTAAATTTAGCACATTTTACTCTTATCATTAGCTCTTATGGTGTTTAGGAACAATTTCCTTTTTTTAGGTTCGATATGAAATAATATCTTGGTAACACTTTAGTATAAGGACCAATTCTCACTATTAACTAGTTGCTATTGTTAACACACTGGCTTTACCTAAACTTAACAACTACCTTACTAACTTAAATATCTCCATAAATATTTTGAATTATCTTTTATTTAAAGATATTTTTTAGTTTCTATTTTAATTTAAAGTGTAATAATTTATTTTTATTACCTTTTTAATATTTCTATTTAGCTTTAAATAATGTAGCAACTTGGTTTCTAAGGCAACGATTTAAATTTTTATTTAAAGGGGTCATCGGATGCCCATTTTCCCCAAGCTGATATGAATTTTTATGGTTATAATGAAAAATCTATAACGTACTTAAGTTTTGTTGCATTTCCCTTTAAATGCTAATGAGCTCTGCTGACCCCGCCCTTCTCTTCTGTGGGGTGATGAGCCCTACTCTTTACTTTAGCCGCGGGAACTTGCTAACTAGCACGTTATTAGGAAAGGCAATTTGCAAAGATTCACAAAAGAACCTTATGCTCACTTCTTCTGTAGGTGAGGCTGGATCACGAATGATTCGCGTGAACATAAAGGCATTTAGGTAGATCGGGGGGCGCATTCCCTTCAAAAACGAAAGTAATCCTCTGCGTCTTCAGCGGCTCAGATGTCGGGAGTAAATGACGACTGCTATGTTCATTATTACATCCAAAAACAGAACGCCTCAATCGCTTAGAAGACATTCTTGTCTACACCTGCTCCGGTGGTGAAACAATGGCAGACTGATGACAGCTCACTCAGGGCGGGTCTAAGGTAAAACACCAGTGTCGATCAACAATCGTGGGAGGGGCCTGAGTCTGTGTGACGTCACGCAGCCAAGCATCTGAGAACGGATTGATTTGAGAAAGGGGATATTATTTAAAGGGATTAAAAAAATACCACTGGGTGGATTTTTATCATTATAGGGTGGTTGTGTACACACTCTGCCAACACACATTTATGTTCAAACAACATGTAAAAGTGAATTTTGCATCCGATGACCCCTTTAAGTTTTTCAAATTTAAGTTATCAAATATTTATATTTTATTTGAATTGCTTTATTTCAATTACTGAAAAAAAAAAGAAAAAAAAAAAGTAGTAGTCAAAAAGTAGTAGTCAACAAAATTGTGTGCAGGTAATATAGTGTGGAACAGAAATTATTAGAAGTGCCTTCAGCTTTCATTTAGCTTTGTCCTGAAATACCAAGCACTATGATACTTCATGATACTATTATTTAAGTAATACAACTACTTACAAAGAAAAACACTATCAGTATAACTGTTAATTGTGATGGTGACTGTGAGGCGCCAGTATTTACCCGTGAGCAGGTAAAGCACAGTGTAATCTCTGCCGCGTGCTCCACGGACTCTCTGAACTGCAATGTTGCTGTAGCTCTTATCAGGTGACACCAGCGTCAGGCCCCGATTGACCGGTGGAACACTTTTATCAGCCAGGAAGTTGTCCTTAACAAAGCGCAGAGTGTTGTCCGAAGCGTTATGGAGGCCACACTGCAGAGATAAACAGCAGCAATTTGAACTGTTACATTTAAGGGCATAAGAAAACAGAACCAGAGACTCAAAGAATATCATATCAACAATACAATATAAGCAGTAATAATCTTAAAATTTTGATAATCTTTATCAAGGTAATCTTTATCAAGACAATCTTTATTGATAATATTAATAATATGTAAATCTTAAAAGATTTAAATAACTGTTTTTTTTTGTTATTTTGATATAATTTAAAATGTAATTTATTCCTGTGATGCAAAGACAGATTTTTCAGCATCATTACTTCAGTCTTCAGTGTCACATGATCCTTCAGAAATCATTCCAATATGCTGATTTGCTTTATATATATATATATATATATATATATATATATATATATATATATATATATATATGAAATACAGTATAAATGTCTTTAGTGTCACTTTTGATCAATTTACTGCATCCTTGCTGAATAAATGTATTAATTTCTGACTTTTGAACAGTATATAAAACAATGGGTCCTCTCAGGATGCTCTCATGATACTAACCTCTCCAGGGTTTGCCATTTGCTCCTGTACCCTTGTGCTCCATTTTAAAGTGTCCCGATTCAGAACCTTGTAATGTCCTGAAAACACTTTTTTAATGTCTTTGAGGCTGAAAGCACACACGGCTGAGCGACCCAAGTTAACTTGCCTAAAAACAACAACAACAACAACAACAACAACTCGTTTTTAAAAAACAAAACAGCTAATTATAAAATAAATCCTCACCAATTTCAAATATGGAAAAAACAACAACATTGAGTAATTATTTGAAGCATGTTTCCTCACCACTGAGAAGTGAAAATCCCATAGAATAGAGTTTCGTCCTCAGATGTGCCCTCTGCTGGCGTAAGGCTGACAATGTCCTGCAGGACGTTGTATGGCAGCTCTTGTTCAGCTTGACATAATAACTGAGCCTTGGCAAAGGTGGTCCAGCGTTTTTGCAGAGTACGCTGGCCTCCCACATCACTCTAAAAAACAGATTGATACCTGCTTTAGAATGACATTTTCATAAAACCATCTCAAATTAAACAAATCTTTTATTTGGATTTGATGACTGCAAACATGCTAGCGACAACATGTTCACATACACAAGAAATGCATCAAAAACAATCCTTACGGTGCAAACTTGGGCAACACGAGACACTGTAAACTTGTCAATGAAGTCATATTCTTTTCCAATCTCACTAAAGAAGAAATAAACTTTCTCCTCACTGGGAACGTACGTAGAGCTGATGAATGTAGGATCTGGAATAGTGTAGTGAATAGAAAACAGTGTATGTTATGAGTAGACAGTAAAGCAAAAACAGAATCAGTAAAATCTAACTCTCTTTGCTTTTGTGGCAGCATAAACAACAAAAAAATTTTCTTACCTTCTAACCAGCCAAGTGTATCATCCAGTTTCAGATCAACATGGCTGCCTTCGCTCAAGTGGCGTGAAATGACGGGCCGAGTTCCCCTGTAGTCTGCCACTGTTCCTGTGTACAGTTCTCCATCTGAAACACACAAAGAAACATTATATTGTGATAAATCACATACACATAAATACAAACATCCTTCATTCATAATCTCAGTCATTAGGATCTAGCTAAATTTATTCACCTAAAATACATTACTACAAAATCTCATTTGTGGTTGTGAATAATCCTATTTGCTAAGTTTTGGAAACTTGCATGGAATTCTTTTATAATTTTTTTTTTTACTTTTCTTCCACTTTCCTCATGGAAAACAACAGCTTGGATATTCCTAACTTTTCATCTTTTGTTTCAGTACAGGTCTATGGCAAAGTAAAATGGCAAAATTGTAATTTCTGTGTTCATTTAAACACTGTTGTGGCACTTTCATCCTCACATTTTTGCCTCACAAAGCCAGAAACAGACATCACAAATAATAATAATAATAATAATAATAATAATAATAATAATAATAATAATAAAAAAAGTTTTAAATTCCATAAAGCTAGGGGTTGTGGGCAATATTAGCTCAAATAATCATGCATGGGTGGACATTTTGAAAATCAAATCAATTGGGGTTCATGCATGGCTGTAGGCCTGTCTGATGGTGAGGTAAATGTGAAGTGAACATTCTCAGGCCTCATGTCTGAAGTCACATGTCGGCCACCCAAAGATAAGTAGATCAACACTAGGATTTAAGAGCAAGAGGATTAATGGTGTCTGTTCACTGGTGGAAATCTGTCTGTCTCTCTCTCTCGTTCACTCTACTCTTCTTTGTGGCATGGTCCTTTTTTACACCACACACATAACTAACCTGTGTGAGCAGCATCAGCAAAACCACAACACCTGGGGTTGTGTTGCAGTGTAACAGTGACACTTCCTGACACTGACATTTCTCCTGTTGGTGGGTAGTTTCATTCTCCATTTCTCTCCTAAAATTCTTTAATATTTTAACATTTAATTTATTTTTTAAGTGGAATTTGGTGTGATTACACTGCATGCATTCACTTTTATACATTTATAAGATCCCAGTTTGTGTTGATGAAATGTCAGATCAAAATCATGTCAAGTGTGGAGTTCCACAGGGCTCAGTATTTGGTCCTTTACTTTTCTCTTTGTATCTGTTTCCCTTGGGGTGAGATTATCAGGAAACATGGTACTAGTTTCCACTGTTACGTATGTAACACTCTGCTTTATATTTTCAAACCTGAACCAAGTTAACAGAGTGTATTTGTGATTTCAAAGACTTGACGATTAGTAATTTCTTTCTTCCCAAGTATGACTAAAAAAAGATATTTGTCATTGGACCAAAAACCTCTGAACATAAGACAATAGAATATAAACAAAGCTCCATTAATTTATAACGCAAGTCTATTGCATAAGTCTGTTGTATACATATCTAGTTCAGTCATAAAATTCTAGATGCCACTTGAAAGATCCTTCACATGCAATCTGGTAGCAATAACACAATTCACTACACAGCACAAGCTGATTGGCCTTTGCTGATTCTGTAGTCAATGAGCTTATATACAGCGTATATAGCAGATATAGTCTGCCAAAACCAAATACATTAATGCTGTCATATCCATTAACATGCTAAATTGGACTGAAATTTGTTTACAGTGATGTGTTTTCACAGGCTCAGCACCAAAACTTAACTTCCAGCTATGCTTCTTTTACACAACACCAACGCTGCTCATGTCAGCGGTGTACTGTATAGTATAGGGGTGTGCCAGAAGCCGGATACCTTGTTCGGAAAGGCACGGATAATGGTTTTTAAAATGAATAACGGATAACGAATAATTCTGCCCGAATATTCGGCTGAGGCTACAGCACATTTCCTAGATTCACAGGTGAGCCATGGGATCAGCGTGATATTTTACACAAACCTCTAAATTCACGGAATGATGAGTGTGTGAAGTGAATGAATGTAAACAATATGGAAGAAAAGAGCGCAAATCAAACACAGCTTGCTGTTGCCTCTCCGTGCATCTCTCTTGCAGCTTGGCAAGAGTAATATTACCTAAAATAGTACATCATACACGTTCTAGTATTTGTGTAATTTGTGTATATTTAAAAGGCAATGATTTAAACCTTATAGGCTACAATATGATAGGCTACACAAATGAATGGAATAAACACCATTCATTTGATCACCAATCAAACAGCCGCGTTGCCGTCTCTCAAAAACCAAACCAGCTCTCTGTCAAGAGTAGGCTAATAATGAAATTAGATACAGATACATTTTCTACTAGGCCTACATGTTTGCTTCTTTTGCTGGTTTGCGTGGCACAAGCACATTTGTTTAGTGAAGTTCAAAAAAAAAAAAAAAGAGACTTGTTTAAAGAGTCCTGCGTATAATGAAAATGTGCACCTTGAATTAATTCAGTTGTGTTTAAATGATCACTAAATGTTTGTCATGAAATCTCTCTACTTGTATGATAAATTTATTTTTAGAAATTTTTAATTTTATATTTTAGAACACTGAATCGGGCAAATTGTCGAAACAAATATTTTTCCATACTCTGTTCCCTTTTTTCCATAGCCTACTTTTCCAGACCTGCAAATTACTTAAGTAAAATACTTTTCAAACTGCGCAGGAACTGGTGAGCCAAAGGAAATCATGTTGTTTTACATAAACCTCTAAAATTACAATGGAGTAAGAAGTGTGTGAAGTAAATGAGTTTAAAATACTATGAATGAAATAAGCGCAAATAAAATAGCAGTGTTGCAGTTGCTTTCCATGCATTTCCTGGAAATTACTTAAATATATACAATACAAGGGTATCGGCTTCGACTGTTAGAAGATATCTAAATAAATGTTATAATTAGGGATGCACGATATGAAAAATTTTAACCGATACCGATAATCGATAATTAAGTCCTTCTCATGGCCGATACCGATACCCAATAAATTCATATTTTTATATTATAATTTTCATATAATCTGTAGTTTGTGCACCCAGGAGAACACAAAATCTAAGATGCACTGATGAAACTGATATTTTAGTAGCTCTGGCCTAACTATAATAGCAAACATCAGTCCTGACTCTTCAAATGTTTTTATTTTTTGTGTAAGGCACCACAATACTTAGTAACAGAAAGAGCTTAACAGAACTATGACAGAACTATGGTTTATCTGCAATTAACAACTCATTAACAACAAATTTATATTCAAGTATTTCATGCATAAAGAAATGCATCTATTCAACATTTTTAGTGCATGAGGATGATGAAGTTATACAGGGACTTTAAGCAACAGCTGAATTGTTTGCTTTTGTCTTTATTTCCTATTACATAAGTCTCTTATACTTTATACTTGTGCTTGTCATATTTCATTTTATTATACATACAGTGAATCAGAGTATATTTGCACATATTACCTAAACCCCATATTAATGTTTTATATTTTTAAAATGAAAATGAAAAGAGGGTTGTGTTTTATATTTTGAAGAAAACGAAAAGGCATTGGTGTTTGATATCATTTCGTTTTATTGTAATGCGTGTATGCATTGCATGAACCACATTTTTGTGGCTATTAATATTTTAAATGAAACAGAAAAGAGGCAATGCTGTTTGATATAATATTTCGTTTCACTGTAATGTATGTGCGTTCCCTGAACTACATATTTGCGGGTATTAATATGTTTACATGAAAACAAAAAGAGGCAGTGGTGTTTGATATCGTATTTCGTCCTATTGTAATACAGTGTAGATAACTTAGGTGAGCTGACTGACGTTATCAAGTACGCTGCTGTTCCATTTGCAGAATTATTGGACTTGTGTCCTCCCGTTCTCAGGAGTGCGCACTCCCGAGTCGAACTTGCGAAGTCCGAACTACCGAGGACGCAAGTCCAAACTTTGCGTACTTGGTATTGAGAAACGGCTCCGTAGTAGTAGATGGTTACAGAACGCCACGAAGTAGCAGCTGAAGTCGCGAACTCGCAATATGACGTTGGAATGCTGTTGCTTAAAGTCCCTAATAATATTTTCTCTTAATACAGCTTCGCCGTGATGACGACTTTTGTGAGATATATGATTTTTTGTGTTAAAACTTGAAACCTTTCTTCCTCTCGGAATCCTTGCTGAACATGCGTTGCAAATAGCAATGGCATTGTCCTCTTCTGCCACCAAGAAAAACGTCCAGACCGGTGTCCTGACAGAACACCGGCAAAGACATGTTCACAGATGAAGACGTAATGAGCGCGACACAAGCTGAGAGTCACTAGTTTAAATCTGTAGTCACTTGCACTCGGAAAGCGGAAAACGGATGAATCTACCCCAGCAAGCGTACTTTATCGGATCTAGTTATCGGATTTCATTTATTTATCGGAGCAATAAATATGACGTCATTTTCACCCATATCAGTCGATAATTTATCGGTCCGATAAATATCGTGCATCCCTAGTTATAATCATAAAAAATAATTATCTTAGTTAAACGCAGCATATTTGTTCAGTGATAACTATGAAAAAAAATAGGCTGTAATGCCATGAACATAATAACGGTCTTATCAAGTATATCTGTACAAAGTTCTGGTTCAAGCTCCGCCTACTTCCGGTTTTATCCGAATACAGATACGCATAATTTTGTGATCGTAACAGATACAAATACAGATACAAATACTGGCTTCGCTGCACACCCCTAGTACAGTAACTATACTGTAAGTTGTTACAGATGCTGAAGTAAACACACTATGTGCATATGCTGAGTGAAACAGGCCATATAACCTATGCCAGTTTGTTACGTTTATGGTAGAGGAAGGATTCTTACCCACAGTTACGGCGGTATTCTTCTGGTATGGGTCATAAGGACAGCGGCCTCTGCCTTCTTCTGGCTTACCGCTGGGGCCTGTAGCCATGGAAAATGTCTTTGAATTCTGTAGAGGTGAGCACATAAACATATGAACATTAATACACTGATCACAACTTGAAGCAATCAGACTAGGAGAAAGTTCACACCACATTTTCAGCCCTGCTGATTGTTCAGGTTTGATCTGAAGACACATTGAGAAAATTAATAAAATCCATCACAGGCCGTGGTGGTTTCATTCAGAAGGCTTTCTATTTTGCATGCACATCTCCCACGAGACACGCACGCGCACATGCACACACACACACACAGATCTTCTTCCTCTCACACTCATGATTCATGAAAGCACAAAGTGAGGAAAGGGCACTGAGATGGAGTGTTCACATGACAGGATCGCAGAATGCTCAATGGTGTGTGAAGGACAGTCACGCAAGTTTCCATTTTTTAAGTGCATAATACCATAAAAGCACTGAACTAATCAAATCTTACTATAAAATTTATGTGAGGGGACACTACATGAACTTGGGCCCTTAGACAGTAAACCAGCCTTCCACTATCTCAAAAAGATTGTTGCCATTTGCCTCCTAGTGGCAGCCACACTACTTTTAAACTGGTTGTGAAGCAGCTGTTACCCTCCACTTATTTACCATCGTAAAATAAATGAATAATGAATGCATCAAAACAATGCACACAAAACAACTGATCACCAATATGTCTAAAAGAAAAACATAGGTAATTTTCACCCTGCACTCAAAAGTTTTAATTAGAGCATATCATGTCCGGTCTGGTGGTTGCATACAGTCTAGCCGAAAGTTTAAATATTTTAACACAATGGAAACTCTAATTTAAATATGAAAAGCTCTAATGTAAATATGAAAATTCTGCATATGATCAGAACTCCATGCAGCTTCTGTGCTACTGTAAATGGAAATGCATGACTTTTGGTCTATCATTTTTTGCAAACTGAGAAAAGGCAGCTTAACAGGAGTAAACCAAGGGCAAAAATAACTGTGAAAAGATGGATGCTGTCTGTCTTACGATGTAGATGCAGCGCGGGCTGAAGGCAAACGTTCCACAGGCGTACATATGGGTGGAGTTCAGCACTTGCAAAATCCTCACGAAGTTATGACAATCCATCTGAGGGTGGAAAGGGGGAGTTAGGTTAAACACCAGCTTAAGAAGGCCGATATTTTGCTAAGTTTAACATAAGCGTTAAAAAGTCAGACCATTTGGCAATGAAAGTGAATGGTTTCCCATACCTTCATTTTGCCTTTCATGGCACAGTCAGCAAGATCTTTTTCTGACGGAGACCAGTCCAGCTGAAATTTGAGTATGAAAAATGGGTCAGATTCATCACATGCGTATATCAAAGCTGATATTTATTTATTTAAAATCTTATTAAAATCCTGCAAGAAAACAAACAATAAAAACAAAATATATACATATACATACGTGCAAACTCATACACATATATTAAATCACTTTAATTTTCAGAGCACACTGATTACTCAACAAATAGAAGTTAAAAAATAAAACTTAAATAATAAATTATGTATTTCAGTGAGAAAAAAGCTATTTGACAAAATTATTTTTAGCTTAATCTATTCAAGCAATAATGTATGAAAGATCTTGCTGAATTTTGATTATAGTCATGACTATATGACTATTTTTAAGTCACAAGTACAAAAGTGCTTTATTGCTTATATAAAATATTATATAAAATAGTATGAAATAGTATATAAATTAAAACACTATGTCTCTGACATAACAGTGGGTTGCTATGCAACATAAATAATGATTTGCTATGGAAGCTGTTACTATATTGTGAAATATGAGATAGCTTGAATGCTGCATTGTCCAAACAGCATCCAGGGACGATCCATTAATAATATACACTATATGTTTTTGTTTAATTATGTTTGTTTCCATTACTCTGATTTGTTGTGCTGACACAGTGGATTTCTAGGTTCTAAACTAGTATTAAATCAAAATCCCACTGACCTTCTCCTTCATGGTCATCGCATCAGTCTGACTGACATCGATTGAAAGAATGGCATCACGTGCTCCGATGAATAAAGTGCCCTCGTCATTGCTAAGCAACAGCGTGGTGGTGTTGTAAACATCAGGGTTTGTGAAGATACTGAGGGAACGACTTGGACTACCTGTGACGGAGCAGAAAAGAAAATCAACTATTAAAGAGCAGAAACATAATTGGAAAAATAATGGCAAATTACAGTCTTATTGTATAATTAGTTACCACTAATTACCAATATTTTAATTCCGAATAATTAGTGCAAGAGTTGTATTTCCCAGAATAAAAAAGATAAAATCATTTTTAGCAACTGACAAAGAAAATTAAGCCAATATTTGGGATCATTAAAGTGATAGTTCACCCAAAATTGAAAATTCTGTCATTAATTACTCCCTCATGTCATTCCAAACACGTAAGACCTTTGTTCATGTTCAGAAATTCATAAAACTAAGGTTGTCACATGGATGTCACATGGACTATTTTAACAATGTCGTTACTAACTTTCTGGACCTTGAATGTAGTAGTTGCGTTGCTGTCTATGCAGGGTCAGAAAGCTCTCGGATTTCATCCAAAATACCTTAATTTGTTTTCCGAAGATGAATGAAGGTCTTACGGGTTTGGAACGACATGAGTGTGAGTAATTAATGACAGAATTTTCATTTTTGGGTGAACTAACCCTTTAAGATGTGTCATTTTTTTCATATTCCATTAATGAGAGTTAAGGTATGGAGTGCATATGATTTGAATAATTTAACAATAAAAAAACATTATTTATCCTATTTAACTGTCCATCATAAGGCCTGATTTTCCAAATGCAATTATTATTTTATATTATTTCATGATGTGAAAAGATCACAAGCGCAATGAGTTGAATGGGTGAATTTAATCTAAATTACTCAAAATTACTGCTGCTATGACTACAGGAGTCTATAACAGCAGTAGTACTATTACAGTACTGCAAGCAAAACAGCTACATTTGATATATATACAATGACTTTACTACTGGATTAAGACATTTTCCCAAGCATCTTAATGTGCCAGCTGATGTAAACTATGACAAATGTCACATGAAATTTGTCAAAACTGCTGGTTTCTTAAGAAGCAGCCATCAGATTAGTCTATGTATTATAAACAAACACTGAGACGCAGCAATAATGAGAGAAACTGGAATAAAATCATTGACATCAGAGGGCAGCCAAGCCTCTACAGCAACAACTGATTATTAATTTTGGCAAAAGACAAAAACACAGTTCTCACGACAATGACGTCAATGAACTGGTGATAATTTGAGTCTGCAGGTTTTTTGATGAAGAGATTAGTTTATCAAGCACAAATTACACAACTTGATGTATCAAATAGGGTTGAGATACAAGCTGATGTTTAAATTTTAGGGTTTGAGGTTTGTGTTATGAGAAACAATATTAGTGGTTGACTACTTATGAAATGTGAAAGACTAAAGAAATCTTGATTATGGTTTTGTTCCAGCCTAACTACTGTTTTTGACACACCTGAGCAATTACACTAAAAAAAAAAAAATCTTGCTTTAAACCTCAAGTTAAAATTCAACACTATGATGAGGAAGTCTATCTCCTCAGATGAAAGACACTGTAATTTCCAAGAAGTCTATTTGTGAAGCGTGCAAAGACTACTACAACTTCCTGTTCATTCTTTATAGGCAACATAGAGTGTGTCATAAACGCCTGTCGTGTTTTGCTTGACTTTTATTAGATCTACACTGCTTTTTTCACCAGATGGTTGGTTCACCTCAAGTTTGATGTTTGTACATTTAAATGTGGTTTGTACTGTTTTCTCAGAGCCTCAAAACATGCTATAGCAGCCAATAACTGGTTTCTGTAATGTGATCTTCCCCTAAAAACCACATCTCAGATACATCTCAGCTCAATCAAGTTCAGTCTAGACTAAGATAAGATGGCTAAAGCTGAAATGTCTCAGAAGACGGGCGACTGTAACCACTCATCAAAGCCAGTGATGATCTTCTACACACACACACACACACACACACACACAAACAATGAATAATAAAAATAATATAGACAAACCACAATGCACACCTGTAACAGCAGAACAATGAGAATGAGAACAAAATATGAAGGTGGCTGCATGAATTATTGATTGTGTTTTAATTTGACTTAATATGGCAGAACAAATACACACCATAATGCATGCGATATCTGTCATGATCAACATGCAAAAACAAGCATGCATGCAGGCAGTTTTGCTGTGCATGGGTTGAACATGAGTGGCTGAACAGTTTGTTTGTGGAATCTGTAAGATTTTTTAATATTTTTGATAGAGGTATCTTATATTAACCAAGGCTGCATTTATTTGATCAAAATACAGTAAAAATAGTAATATTGTGAAATATTATTACCATTTAAAACAACTCTTTTCTGTTTGAATATATGTTAAAATGTAATTTATTCCTGTGATCAAAGCTGAATTTTCAGCATCATTACTCCAGTCTTCAGTGTCACATGATCCTTCAGAAATCAATCTAATATTCTGATTTGATGCTCAAGAAACATTTCTCATCAATGTTGAAAACAGTTTTTATTGCTACTTTATATTTTTGTGGAAACTGCAATACGTTTTCTTTTTCTAGATTCTTGATGAATAGAAAGTTCTAAAGAACAGCTTTCATATGAAATTTATTAAAATGTGTCTTGTGTAACAAGTTTTCATGCAAAACAGTAACGCCAACTCTCAATTTAGTTTCATTTTAACTGTTCACATGGAACTTTGTTCATATTTAAATCAAGATAATTGTATGTTGATAAGTAGCCAAAATAAATACACAATGGTTTGTGAGACAATGTACAAACCTCAGAATAAACAGCTATGTGTTATGTTATTCTCAAGAACTGAAACTCTACGTGGTTTAGTTAACAACGACAACCTAAATACCATATCTATAAATGATTTCTTAAAAGATAAGTGGGTAAAGTCTACATCTACAAAAAGAGTAACTGCTTCTCTGTTAGTATCTGTAACTATGTAAGCTCTTGAACAGGAAACTTGCTTGGGTCAAATATGAGCACAGTTCAATACCTAAACTGAAAACAAAAAAACCACTAACAGCTTTAGAAAATGTTGTTTTTCCAATCCAATAATACCTACGCATTAAATTAATGAATAAATAACAAGTGTTACATTTTATTTCATCTTTTGTATGAAATGGCTGAAGAATGTTATTATTAAATTCACATTTATACAATATATATATATATATATATATATATTTTTTTTTTAATAATATTTATTCCTTAAAGGTAACTTCCAGTTTCTGAATTTAACTTTTTATAGTGTTAGTGCTAAATTTATTTTCCAAAATATAACAAATCTTAAATGTATTAACTTTCAACTGAAAATACTGTACATATTATTAATCTAATTGGTCATTTCAATAAATTTCACACCAGTTAATTTTGATTTGATAAAAGGTCTGCTCTCTTTAACAGCAAAAACAATTTTAAAAAATAGATATCAGAACTCTGTGAATCCAATAAACTCATTTCATCCACAGTTTTCCATACAGAAAGCTGGGAAAGAAGGGGGGGTGAGGTGGTGTTACGCAACTATTTCAGATCTGAAAATCTCCTGCCAATGCTTGCAGAAACACACACTTCGTAGAGCGTTTGGAAAAGCGCCGACAGCAAGGATAGTGAGGTCATAAAGGAAGCTCAACGACAAAGCAAGCTTATTAACTTCTAAGTCACATTAAAATCAACACATTCTTGCCCTAACCGCAGTTCTTATTCTGCCGAGAACATGTGAACGCCTTCTCCACTCGCTGTCCTGACCCTGAGATGAAAACACTGGGCTCCGTGGAGAGGCTAATCTAAAGCCGAGCCGCAGCATACCAGCTGTCTTCTCCAAACAGCCCTCTGAGCGAGAAGAAGAACGTCAGCACTGCTTTTCCTCCTCCTTCTCCTTCACCCATTTTCACTATATATCACTCACACAACACATGACAACTTCTGTGTAATTGTAGCTTCACAGAAATTTCCACAGAATTCACACCTCCTGACCCTACGTGTCAAATGCTTTTGTTCATTTGATAACAATTAACATGTTTCGTAACAGGTTTAAAACCACAGTTTTTCACCAAAATCAGTTCACGAAATGATAATCTGCTTAAAAGCAGCTGATACATAAACACGGTTATTAACAAAAGACATACTGTCTTCTAAAATGTTCAATGTTTTGATCGCAAAAAGGAGGAAGGAAGAGCAATTTCCAAGAAAATCTTGGCTTATTAGCAGCACGTAATGGCAACTGTGGCCTCTTAAGCGCTTCACTGAACTAAAGTCCTGTAATTCCTCGTATCAGCTGCTCTCTTGTTTGTGAGGGCTGTAAAGAATGTGGATGTGACAGTCAGCATGCGGCTGTGAAATTATGCAACCCCAGGGTACATTCTCTCAGTGCAGACCAGAGATATTTAAGAAGCGCTTCAGTTCATTCATAATGACCCAAAACTTTAAAACCTCCTTGACCCAGTTTGATGTAGAAGTACGTGGAAAAATCAATGTCTTGTAACAAAGTAAAATTCCCCAGACTCTAAAAACTGTAAATGTGACCAAGCAGAGGTGCAGACTGCAGAGGAAGTTTGCTTGACTACCTACGGTGTCTGTGCCTCTTGATTCCTTATGCATGATTATATACCGTGAGATTTGTCTAGAAGTCACATGAAGAATCAAAACTTCCTGTATCTTTTAAGATGAGTTTATTTTACTATAAATTATTTGGTCACGCTTTACTGTAAGGTCCAACTGCGCACTATTAACTAACAACTAACTACAACTTTTGCCTCGATAAACTCCTAATTTGTAGCCCATTAATAGTTAGCAAGGTAGTTAAGTTTAGGTATGGGGTTGAGTTAAGGGATCTAAAATATAGTCATGCAGAATAAGACATTAGTATGTGCTTTATAAGTATTAATAAACATCCAATATGCTAGTAATATTTATGTTAATAAGCTACTAGTTAATAGTGAGAATTGGTCCATAAACTAAATTATTTTAAACTTTTAGTTCAGAACTTTTAGATCACTTGCAGAGTAAAAAGACCATTTATTGTAACAAAGTCGCCAAAATGACTGGTTCCAAACTTCTACCAACAAAATAATACAAAGAGAGCATGAGAAACGGTCAAAACTAAATGATCACTATTTTATCATAACACTAATTTTCATCAATAACGAATCCAATCTGATTTCAGATTCTAAAAGTTGCATATTTGAACCCTAAACGTTGCAATCAAATTCACATTGATTATTGAGTTCAGAAGCAAAGACACTGCGATAATTCAACCGGAGCTACATCAGCATTATTGTCATTTCTTGATGAAATATCTAAAAAGAAAGCTGACATATGTCAGAAGAGGGTTTTTTAGCAAATATTGCAAAAAAAACAAAACCAAAAAAAAAATAACAAAAATTACTCCACTGAGCAGTTTGTTAGACGAATGACAAACCAACATAAGCATGTTTGTGCACTGCACATGTGCACAAGATATTTTTGAATCTGAAAAAAAAAGATTGAGTTGAGTTGAGTTGAGTTTATTTGACACAAAAAGTAATAATTCACTATTACAACCTTCTTGTCAAGGATAACACAATAAAGTTACAGTAACTTATTTCCATTGTGGTCCTTGCTTTTAAAAGAGAGAGAAAAATCCTAGTCAAAAAATCCGCTCACTCCCATAAAATAACAAACAGATCAACAATTCCTTATATGTTTTAAGACATCCTATCTAAAAACAGTCTCTTCACCCTTATTCTGAAACCCTCACAATTTGTTAATACCTTAATATCTAACGACAGCATATTCCATTTCTTTGCACCTGAATATTTAAACGACCTTTCACCATACAGTGTCCTGTATCTACATAAATTAATATCCATAATGCTCTGTCTGGTAAAATGACCATGTCTTACATTAACCAGAGAAAAATAAGAATTAAAATATACTGGAGCCCTATCATTAATGATTTTATGTACTATTTTAAATTTCTGTAATACTAATCTTCTTTCAATTGATAACCAACCAAGCTGTTGAAAGTGTACATCATCCACATGACTAAAACAATGCAATCCTAAAACTAATCTTATCAATTTATTCTGTGATTTTTGTAACTTTATCATCCAAGTTCTTGATAAATCGGTCATCCATGAACAACATGCATAATCTAAATGGCCCTGAACTAAGCCTGTAGCAAGTACCATTAAACTATCTCTATCCAAAAAACCAGCATATCTAGCTATAAACTTAATTCTAGCATTCACTTTTCCAAATACTTTCCTAGCCATACTAGCCCCACTTAAATGATTGTCCAGAACACATCCTAGATAACTGACCAATGTTTTATTAGTTAGTTCATACCCATCAACTCTGATTACCAAATCATCCTCCTTTCTCAATTTATACTTAGACACAAAAAGAATAGATTCTGTTTTTCCTAAATGTAATAAAAGCTTATTTTCTGACAGCCAATCCTTCACCTTTACTAACTCTTCACCTAACTTTTCTTGAATTTTATTATTCTCCTTCCCAGAAGCCAATAAAGCAGCATCATCGGCATATAAGAACATATTACACTCACAAACAGCCTGGATATCACTGATATATAATAAAAACAAAAGAGGACCTAATACACTACCCTGTGGGACTCCGTTGTAAACTGTTTTACTCTCAGAAAGCATCCCTCCAACTTCTACCCTTTGCTCTCTTCCTGATAAATACGAAGCCAACCATGATTTAACTATATCTGAAAAACCCATAGCTCCTACTTTGTTCAATAATACTGAATGGTTCACCGTATCAAAAGCTTTTTGTAGATCTAGCAGGACCATACCACACAAATTTCCTCTATCTAGCGCTTTCTAATACAAACAATAAACAAGTGTCTGTTGAATAAGAGCTTCTAAAACCAGACTGGAAATCATAAATTAATCTATTCTTGCTGACATAATCATAAATCTGTTTATGCACAACCTTTTCTATTATTTTTGAAACAGCACACAAAATAGAATCTGGTCTATAATTACCAGGATCCAGTCTATTTCCCTTCTTATATAGTGGAATTACTTTAGCCATCTTCATATCTGCTGGTAGTATTCCTTTCTCAAGAGAAAGATTCATAATATGTGCAACAGTAGGTGCAATAATAGTAGCTGCGTCCCGTAAAAACTTTGCTGGGATACCATCCAAGCCAGTTGCCTTAGACACCTGTAACTGCTCTAACATAACCTCAATTTCTTCTACTAAAACCTTACGAAAAGAAAAAGAGTTTGGCAATACACCCTTTCTTTCATAAAACTTTCTGACAAAAGTCATAGATAGTCGGATTAAAGCATATGCATGCTTAATTTTTTCCTGTTGATCATATTATTGAAGCTACACCACAACATTCAATCAAATCAGAATTTTATTCGGCTCGATGGAGGAGAATACATGAAGACTTTTTTTTTTTTTTTTTTAAATCCGATTGAGCCATTAATCCGATTATTAACTGATTATTTGGGTGCACGTAAATGTAGCTACATGCCTAAAAACTTACTTGTAATAAATACATACATAAATTCATAAATAGTATACATAAATAATGATATGACTGAAATGAACGGATGAAATTACTAATTTAAATATACCTGAAATAATAATTTGCACTTCATATTACTGAAAATAAAAGAACACAAAAGGCATATATTGACGCAGGCTACTGCTGATTTGATCAAGTCTGGTTTTCATGCTTCTGCAGCTACAGCAGCAAATGATGGGTTTTTCAGGTGTCATCATCACATCAGACTCAATCACTTGCATGAGTGTGATCTGACTCACTCTGGTACGGCTGTAATTGGTACTGCTGGGAAACAGAGACTCAGTCTGAATTAAGCCCTGTAATCTTCACACTCACGTCTGGCCATTTATATGACGAGTAAGCAAACACTTACATGTCAAATGACTGATCCTGAATCAGTGAAACTGATGTATCTGTAAGTCTAAGCAACTGTATATCCATCTTTCAATTGTTCAAATAAACAAGGAGAAACTCCTTTTAACAGATTCTTGTGACTTTTGCCAGGTCAGCCTGATTCTGCCCTGCTTCGCCAACTCACAGACCGGCCTCCTCTTATCAAATAACTGCAGTTCAGAGAACAAGGGCCTCCATTCATTAAGAAGAAGCAAAATAACCACTTTCAACTACATCAGCCAATTCATCTGTTTACTTTCTTGTTTCTCAAAAGTAGGCTGTTTCAACTTCCTTGTCTGTGACTCAAATGTATTACCCTAAAACCACAAAGCGCATTATTTAACGTGTTAGAGGGTCAAATTATTTGACCAAGACATTTATTTGTACCAAAGAAATGAAAATACAATATCAAATCAGTATAGCAGTGCTTACTTTGTTTTATTGTATTTTATATTGTATTTTGCAATTATTATTCTTAATTAAGACATGTTATATTTTGTACTATTCAGAAGTTTATGGTCAGCAAACTTTTTTTTTTTCCTTAAGTAACTGACCATTTATTCAGCAAGGACACATTAAATTGTAACATTTAAAATTTGCTTTCTATTCATCAAATGATCCTTAAAAAAAAAAAATCATGTTTTCCACAAAAAATATCATGTAGCAAACATCTGAAATATTTCTTGAGCAGCAAATCAGCATATTAGAATGATTTCTGAAGGATCGTGTGACACTGAAGCCTGGAGTAAATGATGCTGAAAATTTAGCTTTGCATCACAGGAATAAATTACTTTTTAAAATATATTCAAACAGAAAACCATTTTAAATTGTAATTATATTTCATAATATTACTGTTTTTACTGTATGTTTGATTAAATAAACACAGCTTTAGTAAGCATTCCAATTCTTTGCATTGATACTGTGGCAATGAAACCAATAAAAACTTTGAAAATGAAATGACTAAACTCCTTATGCACGTCAAAGCTAACATATAAGAACAGTATTATTCAAATGTGTCAAATCAATGACAGCTTTATATGCCAATAAATCTGCTACAAGTTCCTAGATTTTAATAACCTGCGAGAAGTACCTTGTTGAAGTTACTGTGAGGCCACAGGAGAAATGAAACCTTAACTAGAAGTTTCGGAAATATATCAAGAGGCCATATCAGGACGTCTGCATCACAGCTCCCATTGAGGAGAAGGACAGACGCTTCCCCTAAAGAGGGTCCATCCAGGGTCTTTCATTCCTCGTATGTCCGATGCTTTCTAATCAGAGCAATAAGTATGTACATGGAACATGGAACATATTTGTTGTAATGACCTCTCTTGGCTTTTTGCTTGTTATCTTTTCTTGTTAGTGAAAACTAAATACTTATCCAAGAGAAAGCTTTTTAATGGACACACATTTCTAGCCTGGTTGGAATTTAAAGATACACAAATGATAAAAGTGGATAAACATTTTGTGTAAACTGAATCAGACTGACTCAAAGTTGTGGACAATAATCTCTTAAAGTGCTTCATGTCTTCAAAATCTTTATGAAATAATACATTCTTAATAATAAGCATTAATTTTTTATAATTTACTGATCACTATTTTTATATCACATACTCATATAATAATTAACTTGTTGCTCCAATGTTACTTAACGGACAATAATGATTATTATGACATTCTACAAATAACTTGCACATTGCATATATGTGAAAAATAAAAATACTAGCCATGTTCTTGCAGGTCTTGCTGGCATAATCACAGCTAAGCATCTCATCTAATCCAAGTCTTTCAATAAGCACCTGTACCAGTCACTGCAGTGTACGGCTAAACCAAGTGCGCTAGGGTCATTCCACAGCCGTGCAGGCCATTATTAAATTGACTTTATTTCATTTTAAACAAGATCTCATTTAAAATTTCTGATATACTTTGTCATGCCTAATTAAATAATTAAAAGCAGTAACACTACTGACAGACAAATTTCATTATTAAATTAGAGAGTATATATATATAAAAAAAACTAAAGCTAGCATTCAGATACTAAGAAATTAAAATATTGATTAAAATATTTTATTATATTATTTTATTATTATACATTTTCTATATTATAATAATTTGATGACACTAAGGCCCTTAAGTGAGATTTAACGAAATTGTAGCATGTTGACCCCACCATTTGGTGGTTAATGTTTTGAAAATATTAATATTTAATTAATTTATCATTCAAAGTGTTGATAAATTTTACAAAAAAAATAAATTAAAAAAAATACTTATTTAGGCTCCCAGTAAAAAAGCTTCAAGACAATTTGAAAGAGGGTTGTTACTGTTAATTAAAACTAAATCTATTAAAAATAGATGAAACTAAAATATAAATATTAGATAACAGCAATTTCATTTAATTGGCAAGGCAATATTTACATTTATTTTTCGTTAAGCTGAAGTACTAAAATTACTAAAACTGAAGCAAAACAAAATGAAAGGTAAATAGAAATATTAAAAAAATAAAAATGACAAATGCACATAATAAAATAAATTAATTTTAAAAATTAATTAAAAAAAAATAAATTTATAAAAAATAATCAAAGATTAATAGGTAAAAAAAAATAATATAATATTATAATAAAATGAAATAGTAAATAATAAAAAATACACAAGTAGCTAATTCAAAATGTTAATAAATTCTATAAAAGTAAATAAATAATTCTAAAATAACAATGATCTGAAGGCGTCACATTCATGCTATTGAATTCATTCATGCGGCTCAGAAGTTTCACAAGTTATTCCAATATCTAACGGCATTTAAAAAAAAAAAAAAATGTTACTCTAAATTGCAGTTCAAAATCTTCACAAGTTTAAAAATGAGCCTTACCCATGGGAAAAGAGAGTCGGGGGAGGACATGAGAATGACAGCTGAGGACAGTCAGAAGAGATAGACAGGCACAGAGTGACGCTGAATGCACCATCCTGATGGACATCCAGGAGGCCGCTGAGCACAACAGATGAGCTGAAGTCAAAGACCGGTCTATCTATCACTGTCAGGTTCTGCTCCTGTCCTTTCAGCACTGAGTAGCCCACAGGGACACCACTTCAAACAACCAAAGGAGTCTGCCGTCATCTCATCTGAGCAGAAAAATTAAGAGTGGGTTAGAAATCGGTAGGCGAGTGGTTTTAAGTCATCACTTCCTCTGAAGTCACCTCTTCCTCTTTCAGAATTTTGCATAAGCTTAAGAAACATTCAAGAGATTACATACATCAGCACATGACTGTCTTCATCTATGATTGAGGAAGGAAATTTAAGTTACATTTTAAGATTAATACTATTGAAAAAGAGATTGACCACCATCCAGAAAGTCAGTGCAATGATAAAATGTAACATGACCATGAGCAGTGTGGAGCAGAAACATAGCAATATGCAATTTTTTTTTTCCATTTAATATAGCCATATCTATACATATTCACAATGTATAATAAAAACATTAAAATAACTTTGCAGTGGATCGGAAACTGGGTGCATGGGGCTTCTCTCTTCAGTGAGTGTGGAGCAGGAAATGGAAAACTCAGTGGAGGTGAAGGGTTTTCAGGATAAATCATGTTGAATCATGTCTGATCTAATGACTGTCTGATGGAAATCCCTGTGAGTCAAGAACAGAAACATGGTGACTGGAGTCTTGTGCTTGGGTAAACCAAGATTTACTAAAGACTTGCTGACGTGAAATGCACTCGACCATCACACATTCATACAGGGACCAATTCCTGATCAATAATTTATTAAAAAATATAATAACTTGAATAAATTTTATTTCAAGAGAATCTTTTTACTTTCATTACAAATTATTTTTACTATTTTTGGAAGTATAATATCTCAGGGTGACAGGTGAACTGTACTAATGATATTATTTGATGGTTTTTTGGATTGTTCTTAACGAAGAGTATTTTTCAATGAATTTGGCACATGTGTTTTAAAGTACATTTTCAAAATAATTCCTTTTCTTTATCCTGGACACTTTTATTTGTCATTGACCCACACAATAATAAAAATAGAGAAATTCAAAAGCTGTTTCAAATCAATTTTAGTAAAACAATGACTTACATTAAGCTCACATGTAATGGCATTACATATTTTAAATTTGATTTCTGAAGAAAACAAAAGAGGTGTTTACTAGGGATGCATGATATATCGGCCACCATATCGGTATCGGCCGATAATGTTTTCTGTTATCATTATCAAACTGATAAGAAAATTTGGCCGATATATTAAAGCCGATAAATAATGCATTATTTTCTGAAGAGCCACTTCAGATGCGCACTGTTCGCCATGATGGTTTTTAATTGCTTGAAATATTATTGGAATCACTTCGAAAAGGAAAATACAGTGAAGTGCAACATGGGCAGGGCAAGTCTGTCATATTATAATGAGAACATTACTGTTAAATAATTAATGGAATCTTTTTGCCCGTGTTTTAGCGCGTTGTTACGGGAAGAGCGCATCCACAATGGAGCTGCACATTCACGACTAGCACAGTTAAGTTTGCTTGTGCATTTGCAGCCCTTTGTGCAATTGTGGGTTGTAATATTGTGTTTATTTTATGCATATATATCTGATTTATCTCATAGGCCTATAGAATTTGTTTGGTTAGAGCGTTAATAGAGTGCTTCTGTAATCATATTTAGCTCAGCGCATGCAGCTCAAACAACAGCGCACAACATTAATAACTATATGATTGGGACTGTCATATAAATAATATTATAATGAGAACATATTATTATAAAACATTGTGAATTCTTTGGTTTAATTTGCCATGTTTCAGCACGTTGTTGCGGGAAAAGCGCATCAACGACACACATTCTAGTTAGCATGTAACAGTTCGAGTTCACTTGTACATTTGTGTCTTTTTGTACATACAAGTTGTAATATTATGTTTAGTTTATGTTGTATAAATAGCTGATTTATCTAATATATGATGCATTTCCTTGAGTTAAATAAGCTGCCAGCAAAGCACTTCAGTTTACCAGTGTTCATTCAGATCTTAAGTTTCAGCGCACGCAGCTCGAACAGCAATGCACAACATTAATAACAATGATTGGGACTATCATATAATATTATATTGAGAACGTATTATTATAAAACGTTGTGAATTCTTTGGTCTAATTTGTCGTGTTTCAGCACGTTGTTATGGGGAGAGAGCATCCACAACAGAAGTTACAAATTCTGGTTAGCACATAACTTAGTTTGAGTTCACTTATGCATTTGCATCTTTTTATACATATATAAGTTGTAATATTATGTTTATGTTGTATAAATAGCTGATCAGTCTCATATATGATTCGTTTCCTTGAGTTAAATAAGCTGCCAGCAAAGCGCTTCAGTTTACCAGTGTTCATTCAGCTCTTAAGTTTCAGCACAGGCAGCTTCAACAGCAATGCACAACATTAATAACAATGATTGGGAAAACACTATTATAATAAAACGTTGTGAATTCTTTGGTTTAATTTGTCGTGTTTCAGCGCGTTGTTGCGGGAAGAGCCAAGAGCGCGACACATCTTATTAGTGCATAACTGTTCAAGATCACTTGTGCATTTGCGTCTTTTTGTGCATATGTAAGTTACAATATTATGTTTATGTTATATAAATAATAAGCGCTTCAGTTTACTGGTGTTCATTCAGCTCTTCAGCAGCGCACGCAGCTAAAACTGCATGCTGCTATTTGAAACAGTGGTATTAATTTAAGATATTTCTTTTTCAAAATCATTGATATATTAATAATAATAACCACCACTTTTATTTTTATCTTATTATTTTCATCAACAATATGGTTTAATTAAGCTAATTTAATTGTCGGTGCGGAGGCTATTCTGTTTAATTTATCCATGGCACATGGTTTTTTTTTATTTTTTTATAACGTTAAGTAATGTTGTCCAGTGACTTGTTTGCATTATTTAAACATTGTTTTATTTATTTGTAAGGCTGCTTTTATGTTTGATTTATGTTGAAGTGTTTAATGGCTTTTAATGGTGAGACTTTTTTGTAATCAGGCTCTCAAAAATTATATAAAAATTTGGATTTAGATTTATCAGCCAACATATCGGTTATCAGCTTTCATTTATAAAGAATTATCGGTTATCCGTATAGGCCAAAATTTTCATATCGGTACATCCCTAGTGTTTACATAAGCAAAATTTGCCAAAATGATGCCAGGCATTGCTATGTGTTTGCTAAGGTATTCTTTATGGCTTTTATCATGTTGCTATGTGGTTATTGGGGTGTTTTGGTCAAGTCAATTCACCTTTATTTACATAGCACTTTATACAACAGGGATTGTTTTAAAGCAGCTTCTTAAACATTAATGTAACAGAATCAGTAGCAGCGTTTCCATTACCCTTCAAATTACACAAATTGAAATTGCAAATTGAAAATATGGCCAATTTCACAAAAACTCCCATATATCACAAAAAAAGTTTTTACGTTCGCATGAGGTGGTTTTTCAGGCAATTTGAAAAAGGAATATGTTGCAAGACTGCAATGGAAACAGTTTTTCACATTTACAGGTCACCTGGTGTATGTAAAAATCACACGATCATTCTTTAAAGGAGACCCATTATGCCCCTTTTTTACAATATGTAATACATCACAGATCATTTATTATATCATTTTGAAAATGCCTATTTTGATTGCAAGCAGAAACACGCTGTTTCATGGATGTCTCTTTAAATGCAAATTAGCTGCTGCTCCCCGCCCCCTTTTCCAGAATAGGGCTGTGCCTTTACAGCCTTTCGTTCCTCAGATACTCTGATAAAAAAACATCTGTTTGGTTTTCATTATCATTGCGTTTTAAACTGTTTTAGTTTAAACTTCTGATATTCGGTTTTCTGAGCACACACATCCGAAGCACACGCACAGAAAGCATCTGTCACACGGCATGTGAGTACTAAACTAAGTTCTCTTTCTTGTCTTATTGTGCTTAAACCGTCAAATACACATGTTGAAAACACACAGAAGTTACAAAAACAGTCAGTTATGTCTGTGAAGGTAAACAGCTGAGAAAGAAATCAGATGTTTATATTAGATCTGTGTGGCATCAGTGTAATATACAGTAAATAAATCTATAAATGCACTGCTCTCTTGTCTCCTCTGAGGCTGGGACTCTAAACAGTGCTCTGTGCTCGTCTGTGCAGCCAAAGACAGAACAGTCAGCATGCTTTGCTTGAAATTCACCATGGCGTTAGAACTGGCACAGATTAAGAGGCGGCAATATTATAATAAGATCTATCTATCTATCTATCTAAGATCTATAATAAGTGAGCTTTCTACTTTTTCGTGTTTTCTGGGTTGGTAGATGCACCGCAAAAGCTTTTTTAAATCAACATTTATATGCAGCTACTGATTCATAATCCAGTGGCTATCCAGTGGAATCAAATTCAGTGGCTAGTGTCTTTTAAACCCCAACTAAGCAAACCAAGAGGTGACAGCAGCAAGGAACCCATTATTGGTCTTTATAATATTCTGATTTCTAGATATAGCTCAGGTAGATCCTATGTACATTTTATAATTTTTTTCCAACTGTTTTATCATCTGCCAGATTAAAATCATATGTCTGTACATGTAGCCTAACATGTGAGTCACTTATATAAAGACACACCCCTCCAAACCAATCTAAGGAATCATTCATGTGTGCAGCACAAATAGCAAGCAACATGAAAAAGATAAATACAAGCAATATTAATATAGTATGAGCTAGGGCTGGGCGATTTGGCAAAAAATTAAAATCTAGATTTTTTTAAAACATTTGACCGATTCTCGATTTTTTACGATTTTTAACTAGTCAACTTGAAAATGTAACTACAACATGATTCAAGTAACTTTTTCTTTATTAACCTTCTAGTTAAAGAAAATTATATTCCAAGTGTACCATGCCACCACCCACGAAGTTGTCAACATGATGTAAACATTAAACAAATCACTTGTTAAATATCTTTGCAGAAAAGATGCATGAACTACATATTGTACAAACGTGTCTTCAGAAAGTCAAGGTAATTCAAATTCAAAATGACTGAAGGTATAACACAAGTAGACTATTAATAACTATAAATGTTCTGTAAAAACAACAGCAGCTTTCAGCCTGTCACAATGACGCAAACATGAAATATCAGACATGCAGTAGTAATCACAGGTTTTTTATTCACTTGCGCTGCTTTTCCATTGTTTTTTCTATGTAAACATGGATGTGTTTGCCTGTCGCGTTCACATCTCTTGCAGCGTCTCATGCATGAAACGGCAGTCTAAATACGCGGTGCTCAAGTTAAAAGAAGTTCACTCCCATGTTCCTGCATGTTTTTCCTATGCCACTGCCCACGTCGCATCTTTGTCAACACAAAAGCGCATTCTGTGTGAACGGCTTGTGCAGGTTTTAATGCCAGTGGCATTAACTGGAACAGTCATATAAGAATTACATAAACATTAGTTCCCTAAAAAGTCAATTGTGAACAAGAGTTGGTTAGTACCAGCGGTTTCAGTTAGTCCGACTTCCGACATGATTCATGTCGCAGCACCAGCTCAGGGAAAGAAAAAAAAAAAAAAAACCTTGTGACAGTCCTACACAGGGCTTTTAAAACATTTTGGTTGCAAAGGACCCAAAAACGATGATGCTCATGTGAGAGATCCCCTTCCTAAAATGTAAAAAGTTACTATCAATTTTGATTATTCATGTATAGTGTGTGAAAGAAATATTAAGCACAATATTACAAACACAGCGTTTTCAAGAGTAATTGGCTTTTATGTTGTCGTTGTATTGGCGGTAAAGCAAATTATTTAAACATTATCTGGAAAATTGTATGTACGTTGAATTGTGTTAACACTAACAGACAATTATTTTTCCTTTCAACTCTTAATGTGATGTATAAAATGGAATATACAAATTTTAATGCAATTTTTTAGCACTTTTCACATATTTCATAGCAGTTTTACAGAAAATATCACACTATTACATATATTATAATAGTATTAATGATTACAAACATATTTAATTCACTTAAGTTAACTTTGACAGCCCCCAAAACACTTCTTCTATAAAACATCCAATGCAATCCAAAGTCTATTCTCTTTAAATTAATAGCACATGGAAACCCTGATGCTATAAACCAGACTAGATTTTCAACATAAGACTTTTCCAGTTTGATGGACATCTGAAACTAAAAGAAGTGCCGGATACTCCAGTCTTTATCCACTGCATGACACTCAGCTGTCAGCAATGGGATTTCAACTGAGTCATATCTTGACTTCCATCATATGACAGCAGACGCTGAATATTACAACAGAGTCATTCACATCTGATTAAGCATCATGGCATATCGAGCCAGATAGCAATCCTCTGTGTGAAAACAGGTCTGATCTGCTGAAGAGTGTGAAATTACACAAACCGTAAGAAATTTAGTGTGACAGCATTAAACAGGAGCTCTATAGGGTTTCTTGTTTTGACCAAAGAGGTTTAGCCTATAATATTTGGAGAGTGCTATCTGGTCGCATTCATCTCAATGGCAGTTGCTTGGTTGGCACATTCTGAAATTCTGTCATCGTTCATTCACGGCCAGTTTTGCCCAGGTTTTTGAAACCAATCACTTGAGCCATAAAGTAACATGTAATTTCAAAATCATGAAACATATTCATTTTTATCACTTCTTTTCCACAACTTCCACATATTTTCAGCTTTTAAGAACTGCCGGGTTTTCCGGTAGTGGGCAGAACTAATGCGCAAATGGCAATCTCATCTCTATTATCGTCCCTGTTTTGATTTCAGCGAATCAGTTCGAGTGAACGCACACAACCTGATTAATATTCATGAATTCAGCAGCTCGTTAATCTTTAGTGCGTTTTATACTGTTCTTATTAGCAGAATTCATATTATTATTATTATTATCATCATTATTATCGTCTTATTACCGTATCATATATATACTGTATATAGGCCTAGTATATCAGTCTGGCGAGTAAACTAAAAAATTTACTAGCCAATGGCGATTCAATTGCCAAGGTGTCCGTAGAGGGTTGTTTTGGATCAGTGTTTCTGCCATTGCAGACTGTTTCAAATTAAAACGCCCTTCCAATTCATCGAAAATTCTGAGTTTCTCACTTGTAAAAACATTGCTCGGAACTCAGAATTACCATATTTCCAACTTCACTTGAAGGGCACCAATAATCCACTTTGATTTTGTTTGTAAATGATAGTTCAAGAAGAACGTTTCTCTAAAATACAATTTTAAAAAAGACAGTCCTGAAGATTGCTGTAAGAGTATTCTTTAGCAAAACCCTTAAAATCTCTGCCATTGTCCATTCCTGGACAAGTCTCTGTAATTGGTTTACACACAGAGCCAGAAGCAGGATGAAACTGGTACAAAAATTTCTACACCACAGTCAAATTAGGGACAGTCGTGACATACTTTTTTCCCAGAATTGTAGAATGTCCTTACAACCAGTACATTTTCCAACATCCCACTTTACAGGTGGCCATTATGATCACCAGAGGAGGGTAGAGTACCCAAAAACTGTACTCATGTAAAAGTAAAAGTACTTACAGAAATATTTACTCAAGTAAAAGTAATAGTCTGAATAGTTACTTGAGTAAGAGTAAAAAAGTACTGTCTATTTTTTTATATATATAGATAAAATTTATGTGTAGTGTGTGTGTGTGTATATGTATGTGTGTGTGTGTATATATATATATATATATATATATATATATATATATATATTATATATATACACACACTATATATACACACACACACAGACAAAGCCATTCAAAAGATTTTTAAATGTCTTTTAATGTAATTTATTTCAGTGATGCAAATCAATATATTAGAATGATTTCTGAAGGATCATATGACTCTGAAAACTGGAGTAACATCAGCTGATGAATAAGTCATGGCTGAAGGGCGTTGTTAGGCACGACGTAAAGCGGAGTCACTGTGATTTATTCACAATAAAGCACGGCCTTGAGTGCCTTACTGCTTTTATAAAACGGTTAAAAATATTAAAACCAAAAATGTATGTATTGATATGTTACTTTTTTGAAGCAACTTCGTTAAATGCTGTCCCTCCGCTAAAAAATAGTTCCTGACAGCAACAGTAGTAGTAAACGGAATGTTCCGATGTAACATGCCTCATCCTTTGGAGCTCCAATAACGGAGAATAGGAACTCTATTATCTGCTCTGTCATTTATTTTTTTAACACCATATATGATATTTTCTCACACACATACATCTGCTTATCTCTCAGCTTGAGAAAACTTCTGTTTTCCGTCTTTTAGTTTTTACAGACCGATATGCAGCACAGTGCAAGTTTGCAAGCGTCATTACAGTGTAAACTGATAGACATACAGAATCATAACTTAAAAAAAGAAAACTTATAAATTCAGTCATATTCCCTCCTCACTTAAGAAACTGTGGGCTTCCACACAGACAGCCTATCTATACCTGTGGAACTGTAGACAGCACACGCGGTGTTCATCTAATAAAGATCTTCATAGCTAGCAAACCATAGCCTTTGCAGATTTGCTTTCAATTGACTGTAGATCCAAAGCCATGTCTTCAACGATCTTGCTATTCATAAACTTTTTGTTACAACTCTGAGTGAGAACCGCTTCAGACAACTCAGCACGTGCGGCAGAACTGAACAAATCATTCAAACTGATTTGCGAACCAATTCACTGGTTTGCCAACTGGTTTGATCAAGCCTTTGAACAGAATTGACTCAAAACAATGAATCATTTGCGAATGGATATGGCTCATTGCCCAGAGAAAAGTAGATGGCGCGTTTGGAATAAATTGAAGCATTTTTAACTTGTATTGCATTAAGATAAAGTAACGAGAGCGTCGCCCACAGTAACAAAGTAAAATACCGTTTTTTTTTCACTAAAAATATACTTGAGTAAAAGTACCCATCTTTAAATATACTCTAAAAGTATTATTTACCCAAAAAATTTACTCAAGTATATGTAACGAAGTAAATGTAACTCGTTACTACCCACCTCTGATGATCACACAAGTTTGCTTTACTCCCTAACTTTAACCCCTAAAGTTGCCAATAAATTATATTGAGCATGTCTATAAATCTGACACCCTATTCTGTTGCCTGCTATAAACGCACAGGGCCTCGTTTCGAAGCGCTTGAGCACTGTTTATAAGAAAATTGCACTGAAACAAAGGAAGTCACAGTCATTTTAATATAAAATGCTAAAACATTCAGTAAGGAATTGAAGTCAGCCAACAATAACACGTGCAAAAATGCCCTCAGCCATTTGATAAATAATACACAACACCGCGTCAATGTTCGTGTCAGGACTGCTTTGAAAGGTGACACCTCTAGTGTAGTCACGCAAGCCTAATAAACACAACAAACCTTACATCCCAACCCGCATACTTCAGGCCTTTCCATACCTTGGCCTAAGCATACATTGACACCTCTGTCATGCTATACAGAATTTAAATGACAAGCTTTAAGTGCAGAAACACACACAAGTTCTCCAGCAAAGCCCTGTACATGGTCAAAAAAGGTCTAAAGATAAAATAACGGCTCATTTAACTGAGAGGGTTTCTCTTCTTGTTTACCGTAAGATCATTTGACATTTTTCACATCCATATGTGTTTTTAAAAAGGAGATGTAAACTACAGCCTTTCACCCATTACTTGAAGATGTTGTTTCACATTTTGTAAACTTCTCATATGTAAGTCCTTTTTAGGACAAGGTTTTGAGAACCACTGATGATGAAAGGACAAATCATGAATGGACATCTTTGAAGTACAAAAAAAACATGTTTCATGACTCTTACAGCTGACAAATCATATGGCCTTAAGATGTTATATTGCAGGAACTGTTGCACTATTTTACATTAAGAATGGACATGTCCCTAACATTCAATCAGGGACATTTTCCATTGGAAATTTTTCCTGGGAACTACCTGAGGGGAAAACGAGCGATAATCAAAGCAGGTCTGACTGGTCAGAGAGAATCTGACCTTTGAAGAAGAGCAAAGAGTGGAGGCTAAAACCCAGCATCAAAAACATGATGAAGCACAGACTTCTGAAGACTGGGGTCCCAAAGGGCAAAATGTTTCCCTTTACAACAGTTTTTCCCTCAAATCTCAGTCGCATACAGATAGATGAAATAAAGGCGACAGAGAACAGGAGAACTGGAGGGTTTTAACTAGTGGGGAAAAGAAAAATAATCTCACTGGCAAATATCTCTCCATTTCACACCATTGTATGAAGCTTAATGGGATAAGCTATAGTTGCCACTAAGGTTTAACATTCTCATCTAACTCACGGTTTCCCTTTTCCTCCCTGTTATCCAAACCTCTCTGACCTAAAATATTTACTTGAAGTACTACCTGAGATTTGAAGTTTATATTTAAATAATTGAACGACTCTTTAGCATTTTTTTTTTTTTTTTACGTTTGATTTTTGGTTTGGTTTTAATGACCACACATGCATGTAATTATTATTTTTATTATTTATTTTTATTTTTTTGTATTTTATTTTTAGTTGATTCATTTTTTTTAATTTTTAATAAAAGTAAAATAAAAGTGTACTGTGTATATTTATTATGTATATATAAATACAAACACATGCATGAATATATTTAAGAAAAATGTTATGCTTATATATTAAATACATTTATATAGAATATAAAATATAATAATATAAATATATAAATGTATATACATGTAAATATTTTCAAAATATATACTTAATGTATGTGTATTTATATATACATAAACAAACAGTACACATACATATATTATGTAAACAAAAACTTTTATTTTGGATGCGATTAATCGCGATTAATCATTCGACAGCACTAATATATATATATATATATATATATATATATATATATATATATATATATATATATATATATATACACATACATACAGACAGACAGACAATAATGGCTGTGTGTTGAGTTATTTTCAGAGGACAGTAAATCTACACTGCTATACATGTTGCACACTGACTACTCTAAAATATATCCAAGTTTCATTTTTATAGTATTGTCCCTTGAGAAGTTATAATAAAATATAGTTGCTGAAATGTGAGGGGTGTACTCACTTTTGTGAGATACTGTATACATATTAGTATACATATTAGGGATGCACCGAAATGAAAATTCTTGGCCGAAACCGAAAACCGAAAAAGAGGAAACCAAGGCCGAAAACCGAAACACCGAAAGAAATTATGCCAATTATTACTACCATTGCACTTATGGCTATGACTGAGTACTAACTTTACTAAAATCAAGGCATTGCAATTGCATAAATTAATATTAAAGTTTCAAAGAATAAATCAATTACAAATTATGCAAATATTTATTTAGCACATTGCAACAATGCACAGTATAAAATAAAATTCAAACTAAAATGTTTAACTTGACCCCACTCATGTGTACATTAAATAATAATGTACAGGCCTACTGGCGGAGTGGGCGTGCTCGGAGGCGTTTTCCTTTTCTGTCTCGCGTTCCTCTCATATTCAGCGTAGCGATCGGAATGTTTGGATTTCAGGTGATAAATTAAACCCGACGTGGAGAAAGTCTTTCCAGATGCACCCCCTCTTGAAATTTCGGCATTACATGTTTTGCAAATCGCTGTCCGTGGGTCTTTCTCAAACATACTGAAATACGTCCACACCGCAGACATGTTGCTTCAGACAAGCACGTGCAGGTCGTGGTTTCTGTTTGCGTCATCACAACATTTCGGCCGTATTGTTTCGGTGATAAAAGTCTTTCGGCCGAAAACCGGAAATGCACTTTTGGGCCATTTTCGGATGAAAATTTTATGTCTGTCGATTAGGGCTGCAACAACTAATCGATAAAATAGATTATAATCTATAATGAAAATCATCGACAACGATTCTCATTATCGATTAATCGGGTTTGCCCACAGTGCACGTCCAACTTCAGCCAGTCGCGTCAAATTAACGTTACAGCACTGAATAAACGCATTTCTATGGCCAAAATGCATCTAAAAATAGTGGAGGA
Organism: Spinibarbus caldwelli; assembly: GCA_039654775.1. Lineage (NCBI taxonomy): Eukaryota > Metazoa > Chordata > Actinopteri > Cypriniformes > Cyprinidae > Spinibarbus > Spinibarbus caldwelli. Next base: position 26,639,485 of record CM077244.1, read on the forward strand.
AACAAAAAGAGATGCTGCGGGAGAAGTACGTGACCCAAGCTGCACAAAACATGAGAATTCTTTATTTTAAGCTTTAAGTTAATGCATTAGCGTAATGGCTTGCCCTGTCAGGCGCTTTGACAGATGCGTGTGTGTCCTCAGCGCAAAAACGTTCAGTTTACGGTCATATCCTTATCTGTAAATGTAACAAATTCACGCGAGCATTTCCATTTTTGCATAAAGTCCCATCCTGACAGTCTGTGTTAAGTTTAAATGACCGAATTACTGAATGAGCGCGAGCGCGTGAACGCGCGTCAGAGAGGGAGACAATATTCAGTGCAGAAACATTCATTGTGCTGAAATAACTGTTGTTGAACGTTCAATTAAGGTTTACAAGTCAACATGGAGTGCGCGTATTTTATGAGAGTAGGAACTGTAAAGGGATAACTGCGTATAGTTGTCTGAAGATAAATATCAGAGCTTCATAGGCGCCTTTTACAGGATAAAGAAATTACAGTAAATGTGACCGTGATCAAAGAGTTGGTTAACACTGAATTTTGTGTTTTTATTCGTCTTTATTATCTTTAATATCTTAATTTTTGATGAAGAGATTTAAACTATAGACCTATATACAGTGCTTAACAAATTTATTAAAACAAATGTATTTAAGGTTTATAAAAAATAATGTAAGCTTTGTGCCATTGCTGCTCTAAACTAACAGTATTGATGTTTACTAAAATCATTTTTTAGCTATCTGTATTGGTTAGTCCTCCAATATGCGTAAGGTCTTCAGTAACAGTGGGCTATTTCTAATGCTATAATATAATTATTTCTGTTATCTATGAAAGAATGAAAGATCTATGAAAGATTTTTTCAGATACCCAATTACAGTCAAAAAGTAGCTAAACAATGCCAGCAAGAATGCATGCTGTTATGAAAGGCAGGAGGCTATTTTTTTTTATGTGAATAAAAATGTAGTTGTTTCAGTTTGTTATTTGCCCAATAAATGACAATAACATTTTTAGATTTAAACAATTCTTTGACAGATTCCTAAAATACTTGTGTTTTCTCTTTATTATGACAGGTGGTCTAATAAATTAAGCACTGTATGTTTTTATTGCATTCAGTTGGCACGTTTGTTTGAAGGACATTGGGCAGAATGTGGAAGTGTTTTTGTCAATAAAATAAACGAAGAAAATTTAGTGGTTTTAACCCGATTAATCGAAAAAATAATCGGCCAACTAATCGATTATCAAAATAATCATTAGTTGCAGCCCTACTGTCGATATGTCTGTCAATTCTGTCATAGTGTTTTATTTTTATACCATCATTTACTCACTCTCAAGTTGTTTTAAACCTGAATTAGTTTCTTTCTTCTGCTGAACATAAAAGTTATTTTAAAGAATGTTCAAAGTCTTTCAAAGTCATTCTGGACCAGCAACTGTTTGGTTACCCACATTCTTCAAAATATCTTCTTTTGTGTTCAGCACAAGAAAGAAATACATACAGGTTTGGAACATTTCAGTGAGTAAATAACAACATAAATTTAATTTTTGAGTGAACCATCCCTTTAATGACAAACGGCAGCATGTTTACACTGTCCCTTTACGATCAGCACGCATCCGTTTCTCTCTCAACTGTTTACTTTCATTTTAGACATAACTAACTGTGTTTATATGTAAACTTTGTGTGGTTTTGACAATATTAGACACAAAATCAATCAATGTTTAGCTTTAAAGCAGATGCAAATAATGTACTTTTGTGATTACGAATAAGTGCAGTGTCCTGTAAGTGTAACTCTTATTCATCGCACATAGCAGTTTTTTCATAGCATGTGCGCGCAGTGCACGCACTGTACAGCCCTGTATGTGTATGTGTATATATATATATATATATATATATATATATATATAATTTATTATTAGCTTTCAGTCAACGTCCAGGTCCCATTTCAAGCCAAAATCAACAGGATTTTTTTTTTTATAACAATTAAGCACACTTTATCTCAAATTAATTATTTTCATAATCTTAATGCATCCTCAAGTTTACTTTTACTGCTCCCATTACTGTCACTGTTTATTCCCATAACTGTAATACAGCAATTTTACTGAGCAAGAAAAGCTTAGGCTACATAATGTTGAAATAGTATAGCATAACAACACATAATACCATGAGGTATTAATATATTTAAATATTGTTTGAACATGAAAAGCTATAAACAAAGAATATGACTTTTTCTTTGCATCACGCTAATGAGAATTGAAGAGAAAATAAGCTTAAACTATTAATGAGTTTAAAATAAAACAGCATGATAGGAAAAAACAGCCATTGGCATCAACATAAGACTTATGTGAAGATGAAGCGGAAAATTCTGCCTCTGTAAGAGCATTGAGCGATACCCTGAGGAAAAACCAGTGGTGGCATTTGCGTGCAAGCAGGTAACACGTAGTCCGTGGAGGAAAAGCGATGAGTCAGTGAAGGAGAAGAAAATTGCTCTTCCAGTGAAAGCTTTCATTCCCATGTGCAGTTGCCATGACTGCAGCCGATGTGATTACCAGGCAGCAGTGATGTTATGAGGTGTGTGAGCCAGTGTGCTGCTGATGCACTATAGTATAACACTAAAAGAGTCATGTTAGGAAGCCCCATGAGAATGCCACATAATTTTACATGTGTTTAATGAATAAAATCCAGCAAACAAAAATAGCCGGTGATACTACGCCATGCAAGCTCTGATGTGATTTGAGAGACGAATGAAAACATGAGCGAAAAAAGTGACTAACACCAACACAATCGGCACAGTACAGGTGATTTGTGCCTCTGGATAATATTCAGAGGACAGACAGATTTGATCATTTTCAAATTAGTTTCACTGGATAACAAAATAAGCAGATGGAGCTTTTTCAGAAATGACTTAAGAAACAATATTTTTCTGAATCATGTTGCAATGACTTTTAACCTACTGACCTCAAGGTAGTGGATGCATGAAGTCAGTTCTCCTCAAGTTCACACAGGTGTTCTAGCATAACCACAGGTGTAGTTCATCACATAATAATAATCACAATCATAAACTTGATTATACTCGTTACATTATTTTTGTATTTTGTAAACTTCTGTATTTAAATGATCAAAACTGTTTTTCACTGACTGGTAATTCAACACTGACAAGTCAGGCAGGTACCACTGCTACCTACTGAACTGAATTAGTAAACAAGTGCATTACAGCAGGTCCAAGTAACAATATGCATGAAAACATCAGTCTGATATTCAGAACTAACACATAAAGGAAATGTGAATTTATACAGAAGCTAGGCCTATGCCTTTCAAAACAAACTTGATGTGCTCCTGTACCTACATGATTTATCTGCTGTGTACAAGCCCTTTATAATTGTTAGTTTAAGGCACAAAAACTGCATACTAGACAACAGAACAAGCAACTTAACCAGGCAACACTGAAAAACACAGCTTGCACAGACATGCAGGGCAAAGCACGTGTTTCTCTCTCGTTCTCAGTGTTTTGTTTATTAATTTTTTTTTTTAATTTTTTTTTTTTGGGGGGGGGACAAAGTTTCTACACTGTTAACTGAACACACATTCATTAACCCAGCGCAGGCAATGTTTGTTTAACACAAAAGTTTACATTGCACAACTCAACTCTGTGAAATGATTTGGATAACAGTCCACCACGCTCTCCACAAACATACTTCACTATCAATTATCGCCCCACTACAGTACTTTTTTAGATTTGCCAAATCTTTTTGTGAAATACACAGAACGACTTCACTTCATTAGGCTGTGCAACGATTTAACGCTCGTACTCACATCAAAACGATCTGTTATGCTGCTCTCCGGTGTTGTTATTATAGTCCTCCGTCTGTGTTTCTGAATACCGAGCAACCCCCAAACTGACGTTACTGCTCGAAGAAACCGAAAATCTGAAGCACAGAGTCTGTGTTTAGTAACAAAGCTCGCTCTTTCTTTCAAATGTAGCTCGCTCTCATGTAAACGCGCGTCTCTCTCTATCTATTGTGTCCACGCTGTTGATAATAAACGCCGTTTTGCCCACGAGACGAGACACAGGTCACTGTACACCGCTACACTGTACAACATCGCCATCTAGCCGTAACACACAACAACATATTAAACTCTTCAAAAAAATACACTAAAACTATCATCCCAAAATAAAAATGTGCTGATCAGGCGATCCAAGATTTGTTTCTTCAAAGGAACAGATTTGGAGAATTTTTGCATTACATCACTTGCTTACCGATGCATCCTCTGCAGTGAATGGGTGCCGTCAGAATGAGAGTCCAAACAGCTGATAAAAATATTACAATAATCCACATGAATCCAGTCTATCAATTATCATCTTGTGAAGCAAAAAACTATGTTACAAATCCGTCATTTTAACTACAAACTGTTCCTTCTGGCTAAAAGTCCTCTATCCGTAATATTTCCTTTGACATCTCATCTGAATCAGGAGAGAAATATGCACAGATCAAGCCCCATTTACAAGCAAAAACAGTCCAAAACTGGACGGAGTTCACTTTACAGTTCACTGGACGAAGCATTATTATGAATTATGGATTCTTATTTTGTTTCTTATAAACGTGCAACTTTGGCCTCACAAGACATTAATTGTTGGACTGGAGTCATGTGCATTGTGATGTGTTTATCAACTGTTTGGACTCTCATTCTGACGGCACCCATTCACTGCAGAGGATCCACTGGTGAGCAAGTGATGTAAATGCTACATTTCTCCAAATCTGTTCTGATGAAGAAACAAACTCATCTACATGGGATTGCCTTGAAGGTGAGCACATTTTCAGCAAATTTTCATTTTGAGATGAACTATTCCTAAAAACACAGATTCCAACATATGCATGAATACGCAATTTGGATGAATTCCATAGATGAACCAATCTGGGTTCCACATAGAATCTTTCAATGATTTTTATTTTTTCTTATTCTTATCGTTTCCACTATAAAGAAACTTTTGTGCCGTAGAAAGGCTCCACGGATATTTAAGGTTCTTCATAAAACCATCAATGCAAATACATCCTTGTTTTTAAGTGAGAAGGCCTCACCTGAAGGAGCATTCACTGTTTCAATGCCAGATTATTAATTCGGATAATAAAGAATTATATAAAGCTTTGAAGTAACATACTTTGCAAAGCCTTTAATAATTATTTTTGAGCCTTCCATCTCTTTCGGCTAACAATTTACCATCAAATCAATATTTTTAATCTTACAGTTTTATTCTGTACTACACACACTAAGAACCTGTTAAATTTGCAGACCTACAAGAATGATGATAGAGAAATTATATTTTATCATAGGCAAGTGTGCATGGTGCGAGCATGAGGGAGGGGTTTGCAGTCACTGTTTTTCTTTCTTCTTGTTGACTCAAACAAGGTAGCCTGTCACAGTTTGACCATATCTGATCATCCTGAACAGGAATATCTCACGTATTAGACAAACCAGTAGGTCTACGTGACAAGCTAGTTTTAAAAAAGGATTTGTTAATACAAATGCTGTGAATAATTTCCTAAGGCATTGTGCATGTACTGACAAAACATGCTTGTAAATGCAGCATGCACTACTCAAAAGAAAGAAGAATAAGGCATATGGCTACACTGTATTCCATGCAGGTAATAAGTAGTTTAATAATAAACAACATTCCTTATTTTTTTACATTCATTTTTTTACACATATTTATAAATATAAAACCATAAACTTACCTGATTTTTTCGAGACAACAAATTTGTTCGTTCAAATTCATTGACCTCTGTTTCTGATAAAGTGAATCCAAAGGGTTTAAACCTCAATTTAGCGTTCGCGGTCATCTAAACTCAAGCACAGGCCTATAAGAGCTCAAAGGCACATTTGTTATCTCGGAGCAACACTAACCCTCACCAAACCCGTGATAACGAATTCTTAATATCAAATTTGCCCACCACAATGCAGCACTACTCGTCCCTCAGAGGAACAGAAAGAGAGCTGTCCTCTCATCGCACCTGTCCCGTCTGCGCATTCCGCGTTCAGTTAAGCGGCCTAAATGTAGATCTCATAATTCACTTGAAAACCAGGTTTTGCAGCTCTCCAATTTTGCAGCTTTCTAAAATTGTGTCCCGACTTGTATCCTAATTAAACAAAATTTGCTGAGCCATGTATACAAGCGGTATGTTGAGTAATCACCAAGACTGTCGTCTCAGGCTTTCACTGGTTTAATAGGTAGGTCAGGAGCGAACATGACAAAGGAGCGGGTAGTAAGATTAGTAATATGAGCAAAGAAGATTTGAGGCTTAGCGCCGACCTTAAACTGGCTTTTGCGCGTAAATGGTTTCTTGCGCGCTTCTCTTATATCTCTACCCAACAACGCGCAAGTGTAGGCTACAGTAGAAATGTGAAGATTTTAGCTATTTTGATGTGTAGCTAATAATTAATATATGGCTGATATTAAACGTGTTGTTACCATTATCTGCTTTAAAATATGGGTTAATGTAAAACATATGCATGCTTAAAAGAGATTGAAAATGAACGTTCACAAATCAGAATGCGCATGCACGAACATCAGCACAGGCGGGGGCTTTCATTTCTACATGGTTGTATGCTGAAGTGAAGTAGGCTCTGCCGTATTTTTATTTGATCTGATTCTTTGGTGGAACTCGGTTGATTTAGTCATATGACATACAGCAAATGATTTGATTATTATTTTAATAAAACAGTTTTAGGCTGTAGGCTATAATTTGCTTAATTCCTCTTCATTTTTTGGTGATGGGAGTAGTTCGCCTTCAGGTTGTTCTGGATGATCGTTCAGAGCGCGCTGGTTGTCAAGTGTGATAAAATTCATTCTTTCTAAATTCTTTGGAGTTCATAACGGTAATTGTGACATTATCAGAGGTAGGCATAATGGTCCTTTCATTCGCCTCTGTGCACACTTTATAGTTCAGGCTCAAATTCAGAGTGCGCATCTTGGCGGGGAGGCAGAAATCGGCACAGGCTCTGGAGATGCTGTGACCCTGATTGCCTTTAGTTATTTTTATTTATTTATTTATTTATTTATGTATTTATTTATTTATTTATTTTAAAATAATGTTGTCGATTTTTTTTCTCTTTGGAGGAAATCTCACATCACAGCTGTTATGTTTATGGAATATTTTGCTTGGACACGAGAATATTCCAAAATATTGTTCATAAATGCTGCATGAGTTTGCTATTACTGCAGGTATAATGAGTGAACAGAAGTTTAGTTTGAAAAAGGTGCGTGAGTCATTCTTCAATTTCCATTTTCTTGGTCAAAATGTATGTATTCATTCATTCATTCATTCATTCATTTGATAATAAAATTTATTATAGACTAGAATTGTTGATCAATTGATTTATATTTTATGTATGTATGTATGGATGGATGGATGGATGGATGTACGTGTGTATTTATTTACATTTCACTAATTATTACACTCACCAAGCTGTAGGCTATATACGTGTCATTTTGACTTCTGCAACGCGGAACGAAACGACAGAACGGCCAGAATTAGATCATTGACAACAAATGTAGCCTAAACTTTCTTTAGTCCAAGGGTTGTAGCATGCATTTTGCACTCTTAAAGAAGAGTGAGAGCAAAATAAGTAATATAAGCTATTTGTTTGTTGTCTTTGAATGTTGACCAGAAAGTGAATCAAAAAATTTGAATCAAAAGGAATCAAAATAATGCCAATATCAAATGCATGTGAAGAGTCAATGAGTATATGAACTTCAAAAATATGAAACAATAGGCCCTATAACAAAATTTACAATAATCCCAGAACATATATTTCATAGTCTTTCTTTCTTAGTTAAAAACATTTTAAAAATAGCTGTTAAACACATTTATAAGTAGGCCTACATGGTAAGATTTGTAAAATAAGAGAATTTGTGAATATGTAGGCTATTCTTTTGTGATGGGTTGAAAAACCACAGTGCATGCCTACAAGATAATGCATAGGCATCTTGCTGAAGCCCCTCTGTTGTCATCTGAACCCCGTGTGGTTAGACCAAAGTAAAGAAATGCATTCACAGCAGGATGTTAGAGACGAGGGTCTCATGAAACAGACTCAGCACCTGCTCACATGTCCATTCACTGCAGTGACACAATGACATATAACCAACACTGATATAAAATTAACATTTGAATGATACAAATTATTTACACAAATAAAATGGAGCATACATAAATATTTATGTATACTGTGGCTGTGCATTGACATACAGATTGATCCTAAATAGCCAAATTGCTGCCGTTATGATTTGTTGAAGACACATCTAAATACAGGCACACATAATAGACACAGAATTAATGATATTCCTACTGGTTTGATGGATTGCATTTAGTCTCATTTTGTTTATTAGTTTATGTAATGAACTAAATAACTTTGCAACCTGGTTTGTAATTGTCTTTCGATTTCGGATTATTGCTTAAATTTGTAAGAAAATCATCCCTGACACAAAAAGTAGTTTTCATATCACAAAACTCTTGATGCTAAGGGCACAGGACATATATTTTAGTGATTTTTTCCTGTTTTAAGCAATAGATTGTATGTATTTATAGAATGGCATTTTAACATGACATTGCACATGTGGGTATTTGAAGTGCATTGTGAAGAAATGTCTCAGACTCAGTAAGCGAGCAAAGGTGTGGGCGTTGAGCATTGGCCGTTCTTCTCTCACCATGCTGCTCTTTTCATCTCACACCCGTGTGGTTAGATCAAAAACACACTACTGCATTCAGAATTACAGCAGATTGTCAGATGCAGTGGAGTCAACCGGCAAGAAGAACACCTGCTCAGTCTGCATTGACCTTTCTGAATAAAAATCTGTAGATCTGTGCAACACAGAGAAGCCACTGCAATATAGCGCAACAGTGACTTTGTGGATGATATATGAAATATATGAACCTGAAACATCAAACCTCTATCACTTAGGAGCTCTTGTCTATGTCAGCAATACCACAAGTAGCACAATGTCCTTTTTGGCCTCTGAGTTCATTATGTCTTGACAAACACATCATGAATGGAATGACAAATATTAACAGGCCTCAGCAGACTGACACATTGTGCCTCCAAAGTAAGGAAACTATAATAAAGCAACAGAGAAGTGTATTAAGCAGTCATTCTGGGAGGTATGAGATGCATGTAATATGACCCCATTTCCGGAAACTCCAAATTACGCATATTTAAATTTATAGCAAAATTTTTATTTAAAATTTATCTCGGCAACATGTTTTCCAAAAGCATCATGACCAGTATAACTAATTAGCACATTCAAGAGGCCCAGAGCATTGGGAAACTAACGCACAATGCAAACAGGTCTTTCGATCCACAGCAGCAGCAGGTGTAGGCCTAGCTTTTGCACAAGAGATAGGCAAAGAGGGTCCACCCACTGGAGAATTGTAAGGTTTTTCTTTCTTATTATGTTTCTCCTTGCAGGCCGTTTTCAGTCAAACTGGGAGGCGTTTCATTGTATGATTGCCTTGTTATGTTAAAAGTGGTACATCAGATATTTTTTCTATACACTTGAAAATATAAGCATGGGTACTTGGATGCATCTTTGGACGCTGTTATGTTCTTGCTTTTTTGCTTCACACAGTAAGTTTTTTTGACATTTTGCCTGCATTTTCAGCTACATTCTATCACATGTATTTTTATTCATTTCAAAGAGTTTAACTATTTAATCTAGTATTTTAGTCATAAAACAAAACTCAGAAACATTTTTAAATGTGTTTTTATTATTATTTTGTTTGCAGCTACTCACTCGTTCATCTTGACTCAGTCACCGGGACTCACACACGTCTCAGTCGGCGGTTCTGTAGAGTTAAGATGTAAATTTGAGCAGAACGTTAGGTACTGCTTTAATGCTGCTGCATGGGAAAAGCTGAATCTGCGGACTGGAAAACTCACAACAGTGAATACTATCCATGAGAATAATGTTCGACAACATGATGATAAAACTTGCATTTTGACTCTTATTAACTTAACCAAGAAAGATTCAGGCATGTACTATTGCATTAGTCATTACAACCAAATGGCTATGATTGGCAATGGGAGCAGGGTGATCGTGACAGGTAGGCCTAAATCTGGAGTAAAGTCTCATCACACTTTTTCTAGGATCAAAGTTACTAAAACAAGCAACATTTTGACTTGCTGTTCTCTGCTATAGATCGTTCTGAACCAAAACTATCCATCTTATACACACCACAAGAAACTGACTCGTCATCGGTAGAGTATCATCTGCAGTGTCTCGTGACTGGACTTGTCCCGTCTCAGGTGAGCGTGTTCTGGAGGATTGGAGAGAATGAGCGTGCTGGATGGACCGAGACTGCCTGGACAGACGACACTGATTCAGCCACAGAATTCACACGAGCTCATCTCTCTGTTCCTGCAGAGGAGTGGAATGAAGCCGGTGAAATTCACTGCTTTGCTGAATATGATGGCGAAAGCATCTCCAAACCTCTGATGCGAAGCGGTGCGTGAATGCTGAAAATCTCAGAGAACAGGAAAATGGTCAGGTCTACGATTGATGTTGTCCAATCAGTTTCTTTTTACACTGTAAAAATATGAATCCATTAAAACTAAGTACTTATATATATTTTTTTCCAGTTTGAATTTAATTACTGTAGAAGAAAAGAAAAATCATGAAATCAAGTAGAAAATTTGTAACAACAAGTTACATGAATTGGGAAAACTGATATAGCTTATAATGATGAAAACACTGCCAAATGTTACAGCATTAGAGTTATGTTTATTAATGAACTTATAGCTATATATCTAGTTTTAATTCCTCTGCTCATTGCTATATTTCAGGACCTGAACCTGAAATCTACTCGTGGCTTGTGTACGCCGGCTGTATGGCTGCGATTCTGACCATACTTATAACTGTCATTATGGCTGTGAGATTATACCAAGGTAAGAATTTAATGCTACTGATTTTGTATGCCTAGATTACACTGTTGTAAATACTAATGTAAATGTTGTAAATGTAATATATTATTATTTTTTAAACAGTTAGAATACATAGCTATATAGGCCTATGACAAGCTTATTTTTTTGTATTGAAAACTATTAACTTTCTACCCGAAATCATTCAGAATATTCACATGCTGGTTTACATAGTCTGGAGAAAATGTGTAGGTTAAAAATATGCACAGTTCATAAACAAATGCAGAAGCAAAATTTATTTGGAAATAAAAATGTAAAACTACAGTAACATCAATCAATAATTTTGAATTAAACTTAAAAGGTATTGGTGAATTATATGAGACATCTTGGCATACATTTTATTTTCTTCATTACAATTCTCAGATATGTTGATGACCAAAAAATCCAGACGGTCAGTATTACAACATATACTTTATTAACTTAAAAACTCCAAAATTAATGTAAAACAACTTAACTTAACCGACTCGTAAAATATTTTTCATTTTAGACTCACAAGAAAAGATGCCCATCGCAAAATTTCATATGGTAAAATGACCTTTCTAAGCTAAAACTGTATATCCTAATGTGATATGCTGCATTTAATACTTACAATATATGCAATAATTGCTATATTACATAAAGAAATAGTCAAAGAAAACAGCAGCAGACAAATGAATGTGGTTATTTATTTGTTCTTTATCAGGCAAACAGAACACACTGAGAGAAGAGAGTTCATCTGCTATGGTAAGAGACAGAAATTAAGATGTATCTTATAAAGACTGTTTCTGCTTTTTCAGAATAACTATTACTTAAATAATAAACAAGCTTCGAATATGTATCACACAATATGAACATGTATTTTTCATGAAACTTGAAGAATTTGATGTAGGGTATGTTACTTTTATTAGGGATATTGGTAAAAGTTTTAGCGTTATTTAAGTACCTAACTAAAAAAAAAAAAAAAGTCAAGCAAATAAATAAATAACAAATAAATGGTAATAAAAAAGTATATTAAAAATGTGACTTGCTCTATTTTCTAAGTCTTCTAAAGTCATGCGAGGAACAAACTGAGATTGAAAATCTTTGGCTTTGGTGTGTGTCCTGGCTTATATTTTCACTGAACGCAGGCACTTCAGTTCAAATGTGTAGAACAGAAAATTAGAGATTTTTAGTAACGATGGCTTAAATTTTGGTCTGTTCCTCACGTTTTTTTTTTCTTCAAACGTTTCAGACTAGCATTTTATATCACTTACTTTAATTTTGCTTTTTGTCCTCTTTGAAGCTAGACAGAGGTGGTCATGAATTTTAAGTTAATGAATCTTAAATTAAAAGAAAATGTATGGAGAACCTATAAAAGTGTTCCTTTTTAATACATGGCTCTCTGGATCACTTGATTCTGACTGCTCAGTTATGGCATTGAGGTGTCAGTATTTATATTATATTTATTCATTGGCAAATAATAGAAATATGAGCAAACTGTTCAAGCAAACACAACAGATAAAATATTCTTATAAGAGAGTGAGAAAGTTGCAACTATTTGTGGGGGAAGAATGCTTTGCAAACTTTTAATTAAACCAATTTTATACACCAGTACTTCAAGCTTGCATTTTATGATGTTAATATTTTGTCCAGTGTTTCTCTGGGGATCCCATCAGTCATGGACAGGATGTTGGTCCATCAAAAGAATAAAGGTAATGCAAAAGAAGAATTTGTAATTATATGAATTATATGAAACCGCAAAGTAATTACAACTTACAGCTTAAAAAGTAACACTTGTAAGGATAATTTCTTACATACTTGGGATATTCTTTCTTCTTTTTTTTCAGTGTGGAGAAGAAAATGTTGGAGTATGCTAAAAAAAAAATACTAAAATAAAAAGTTCAGAAATTAAATATATTGTTATATATTGTTTACTCATATATCTTAAAACAGTGGAATCGCCTGTCCTTCTTTTTTTATAATGTCCATGGTCATGAATATTTATTAGTTATGAACTGTTTTTTATATGTTTTTTTAAGTTTGATTTTTATCTTATTTTTTTCTAATAAAATGTGTCCTTTTGAAAATGGGTTTAATTTTGGCCCTCACCGTTTCCAGACATATAATTTTATAATATAGTTTTCTGTTGAAGAATCCTATCAAAGTTTCTACAGTACATGAAGCAGCACAACCATTTTCAACACTGATCATAACAGTAAATGTCTCTTGAGCAGCAAATCAGCAAATTAGAATGATTTCTGAAAATTCTGTCCTACATCCATTATGTGCGAAACTTTTCCTTGCAAAAGTGGCCCAGGGGCCCATGCATCAAATTAAAATTTATCTTATAGTAATGTTCATTTTTATTATTATAATAAAATAATAATGCAGGCATTGCCAAGCAACATATATTTGAGATTGTTGTCATATATGATGTTTTATTTATTTATTTATTTTTTTGTGGTTTGAAAACCTACAGTGCTCAAAACAGGAAAATGTATGGCCTCTTGCTGTAGCCTTCATACTCTCATTCGACAGCTTGTGGTTAGACAGATGCTGCATAACAGGATGTTAGAAGAGACAAGGGTCTCATGAAAGAGAAGTGAAAACCTAGTTTCACTGTCCATTTTGCTGCAAAAAAAATTTCTGTTACATGCACTGTGGGTTTTCAAACCATCACAAAAAAAAAACAAAAAAAAAGTCATATGACAACAGTCTCAAATATATGTTGCCTGCATTATTATTTTATTATTATTGTTATTATTTATTTATTATTTTATTAATAATCAAAGGCAAAATTCAAACAGTTTCATATCAAAGCTTAAGTAATGAAAGATTTCACTGGCATTACTTAAGCTCTGATATGAAACTGTTTGAATTATACCTTTGTATTGTCATATAATGTGCTCCTTCCCTTCCCTCCATCCCTACAGTATGTAAATAACCACACTAAGAGTGTTATGAAATATGATAAATAAATACAATTTGCAAATAAAATTAGTCTGCACATCTGTATTAACAAAGCATTCAAAATAAAAACATTATGAATCTTATGAAAAATGGGTTAATGTTGACATATTGACATACAAAGTTGAATTAGAGCAAAATTGTGAATAGCTATGATTTCCTCTTTTGTATTATGCAGATTTATAGATTTTAGGGTTAGGATTAGTGAATGTAAACTGAATTAAGAAAGTAATATCATTTTTGTATTTCTAATTGTATGTTGTGTATTTAAGGTGTATGTTTTTTTGTTTTTTTTTTAAGATTTCCATATATATTGGTAAAATTTCATGCTTAAATGAATAGTTGACCCAAAAAAGAAAATTCTGTCATCATTTACTTACATAACCATGTATGAATTTTGTGTTCAACACTGTTAAACAACACTGCATGGACAAAATACATTCCACAGGAGAAAGCAAATCATTTTTCATTTTCGGGTGACCTTGACATTGCACACAGATGCAGCTGTCTGAAGTGCAGGGTGGAGAAACAGTACTGTCAGTTTGTGAGTGAAGGTGTGGGCATTGAGCACTGACCGTTCTTACACCACGCTGCTCTTCATCTCACGCCGGTGCGGTTAGATCAAAACAAGTGACTGAATTCAGATTGTACAAAGATTTTCAGAAAGCAGAGTTAACAGCAAAAAGAACAGCTTCTCAGCTTGCAATGGAAAACACAAACAAATCCATTAAAATAATTGGGAAAAAACTCTGCAAAAATAAGGCACAATGTGTATTATTAGTTTTTTTCAGTATTGACTTTTTGTTTTATCTGTATTTTGAAATTTGCGCTTCATTGCATCTAAATGTCTGTAAAATTAATGGATAATGTCCTGGCATAAAATTCCAGGACATTATCCAGGACAAAATTTTTCTTTTCTTTTCTTTTCTTTTCTTTTCTTTTCTTTTCTTTTCTTTTCTTTTCTTTAACAGTGTAGATTACTTGCTGAAATATACTGTTTGTGCTAAATGGCCATCATTTAGAAGCTCTTGTCTTTGTATCAGGGTTGTGTGCCATTCAGAATTGAATTTAGGATGCCTTTGATATTCCAGTTCAGTTCCTGAATTTGCAGAAATGCAATAGGTTAACGGCAAAAAAGTACAGAATACATCAGCACAATATGACCTAAGAACTACATCAAACATTATTAGTCGTGAGATTAAAGCAATATCAAACCATAACCACTTCAACGGTACATGAAACCTTAAATAGTTTATAAGAGCTACTTTGCAGCCTGTTTGCTAAAACAAATATTACCATCATAGTAAGTTGCTTTAACTTTGTACAGTGTCTTTGATTCACAGCATAAATAGATCTTTCCCCCACTGTTGCAACAGGAAGGGCCACCCTCTGGTGAGTTTTTTCCCCTTGCGGTTTCAATCAAACTCTCGCGTGCTGGCAACTTGTTGCATTAAGATTGTAACAGATGGTGATGTTAAAAGGTGCATTAGAGCCTTGAAACTGTTAATATGGGTGCCTGGATGTGCTGTTGGATTTTATGCATTTCTTCTGTACTAAGTAAGCCTATGCCAGTTATCAATCTCATCACATTTATCTCAATTACTTATTAACTTAATGTTTCATCATGCAGAATATTTGCTGTATGCTTTTTTAATTCTCTCATTTGCAGCTACTCACTCGTTCATCTTGACTCAGTCACCGGGACTCACACACGTCTCAGTCGGCGGTTCTGTAGAGTTAAGATGTAAATTTGAGCAGAACGTTAGGTACTGCTTTAATGCTGCCGCATGGGAAAAGCTGAATCTGCGGACTGGAAAACTCACGACAGTGAATACTAACCATGAGAATAATGTTCGACAACATAATGATAAAACTTGCATTTTGACTCTAAATAACTTAACCAAGAAAGATTCAGGCAAGTACTATTGCATTAGTCATTACAACCAAATGGTTATGATCGGCAATGGGAGCAGGGTGATCGTGACAGGTAGGCCTAAATCTGGAGTAAAGTCTCATCACACTTTTTCTAGGATCAAAGTTACTAAAACAAGCAACATTTTGACTTGCTGTTCTCTGCTATAGATCGTTCTGAACCAAAACTATCCATCTTATACACACCACAAGAAACTGACTCGTCATCGGTAGAGTATCATCTGCAGTGTCTCGTGACTGGACTTGTCCCGTCTCAGGTGAGCGTGTTCTGGAGGATTGGAGAGAATGAGCGTGCTGGATGGACCGAGACTGCCTGGACAGACGACACTGATTCAGCCACAGAATTCACACGAGCTCATCTCTCTGTTCCTGCAGAGGAGTGGAATGAAGCCGGTGAAATTCACTGCTTTGCTGAATATGATGGCAAGACCATCTCCAAAACTCTGATGCGAAGCGGTGCGTAATTTATGAAAATTTCAGAGAAACATCAAGAAAAATTTTTACACATTATTGCCCTCTTTTATTCTCTTTATTTTCAGAATTCTAAAAACAGACCAGCTGTCTCACTAATTGTCAAAGTAACTATAAAATTTTAATTTAAAAGGCCAATTAAGATTTTTTTCCCTTTAGATTTTTGTTTTTATTTTTTTCAGGCAGTGGTTTTGTGTTTATTACAAACACCTGTAAAATTGATTAAATAGCTAAAATTGATTTGAATATTTAGAATAATTTTATTCATACTGTTGTAAGAATTATAACTATTTAATATAATTGGTCACTCTTTATTTTAAGGTTTAATTCTCTAATTAATGAATAAACCATTAACTTTTATTTATATTTTATTTTGCCTTAATAAACACCTAATTCAGTGCTTATAAATAGTTAGTGCGGTAGTTGTTAAGTTTAGGTATTGGTAGGATTAGGGATGTAGAATATGGTCGTGCAGAATATGTGCTTTATAAATACTAATAAACAGCCAATATGTTAATAATAGGCATGCTAATAAGCACCTAGTTAATAGTGAGAATTGATCCCTATACTAAAGTGTTAACCCTAAATTTAAATGTAATATCTGATATGTAAACAAGTGAAAAAAATCACTTGTACATTCAGGCAAGCTATATTAGGTCAATATAAAGGATACCAAAAGACTAAATCCTTGTGTTTACTATAGAACCCTGTACATGCTAAAACATGAGTGTATTAATTATTCATTATACTATGATCATGGTTAATCTTTCAGAGTTGAATCAAATTACTCCATGGATTCTGTACTGTGGTGGGGGGACAGTATTGCTGACTGTGGCCGTGGTCTTCTCTATTTGTTTATGCCAAGGTAAAGATTTAAATCAATCTGGAAATCTGGTTAAATGCTATAGTGATCACTAAGGAATTTTAACAAACTAATAACTAAGTAACTAAAATATGCAAATACTACATGCTTGAAACACAGAATTATTATACATTCTGGTTTAAATAGCCTGTTGGTGATATGGTGTAAAATTGTGTAATTCTCATAATAATAATAAAAAAAAAAATATCTGAAATACATTTTTATTTACAAAGTACTTACTCAAAAATATGAAACTGGTAAAAACGGT
Organism: Spinibarbus caldwelli; assembly: GCA_039654775.1. Taxonomy (NCBI): domain Eukaryota; kingdom Metazoa; phylum Chordata; class Actinopteri; order Cypriniformes; family Cyprinidae; genus Spinibarbus; species Spinibarbus caldwelli. Next base: position 26,656,896 of record CM077244.1, read on the forward strand.
AAGATTCAATTTAACTTTCTCCATTACAAAACTTAGAGATGCATTTGAAAAAAAAAAAACATTTACAGTATCAATATATCAAGAAATAGTATGTCTAAAACATTTGTTTCATGCAGGAAAATATTTTCTAAATGATGGTAATATGACTATTCTACTGTAAACTGATTGATGCTGTTGCTATTCTGTGTGTATGTTAGATAGTCATCTAGTGCACTAAATCTGCCTGTAGCTACATCCTAACACATAACCACACTTAATCTTTTATTAAATAAAGTCATATTGTGTTTTCCCTTTAGCAGGCAAACAGAGTACAGGAACTGCAGAAATTTCGTCTGTAATGGTAAGCATGCATGATATAGTCCAATAATTATATGTAAATATATTTATTGTTTGTTAAATGTTCCTTTTAAGTAGTTATTGGTGAATTTGCAAAAAAAAAAAAAAAAAAAAAAAAAAAAAACATTTTTAAAAATTAGTTTAGATTAACCTATACAACAGAAGTCAAAAATGATTTGGCAAGGTCTGTCAAGCGTAGTTTTGGTATGAATGCTATATTAAATTTATTTCTAGTTTTACCCTGTGGATCCCATCAGTTTAGGCCTGAATTTAAGTCCAACAAAAAAATGAAGGTAAAATGAAAATTTGTGAATTCTTTTTAATCCTATATGTTATGTGAAACAGTATATACAGTAGTCAATCCTTGTGAAGATCACTTTGATGTTTTCTTCAAATAATCTTTCCTTTTTTTTTTTTTTTTTTTTTTTCTTCAGGGCGCCACTGGACATCAGTGTTATTGAAAGGAATGTTATACTATGCCAAACAATTACTAAAAAATTAAAATTAATTACATTAAAATTTGCACCCTCCAATAGCTGTTTATGATGATGATGGAAGCAATTAATGTTATATTTTATTCTCTGATCTGACTTTCTTTTGTTCTCTGTGGGTGAACGTCTCGGTTACGTACGTAACCCTCGTTCCCTGATGGAGGGAACGGAGACGTTATGTCGTGACGACATAGGGGATTTACTTGGAAGCCCCAATCATCTCTGACTTTAAGAGAAAACGCCAATGAATATTGGCTAGTGGATTTTGCATACCTGAGCCACTCCCCGTGCCCACGGGTATAAATAGGCGGCAGGTGCATCCACTCATTAGGTTTTACGTTGAGGAGCCGAGAACGAGTCCCTGGCAACCAGCGATGGTTCAAGATTGTGGCATGGGGACATAACGTCTCCGTTCCCTCCATCAGGGAACGAGGGTTACGTACGTAACCGAGACGTTCCCTATCTGTCGCTCACTACGAGTTATGTCGTGACGACATAGGGGTCCTATGGAAAGCGCCACAACCTGAACCCCGTCACAACCTTGTGGCATGCAGATGCTGACAAGCGAGCGCGTAACAGACAAATGCCATGCAAAGGTCGCAACCTTCTCATCGCCCCAGCGCAAATTCGCTAACCTTGGTGCCCGCAGGGACCACTGAGTACATCGCTGCTGGAGATAGCCAAGCCGCTGTTCCTTTTCCCACAGAAGTCGGAAGGGATTTCGACCTTCAATGAAAGATAGCTTCAAGTCTTTCCTATTTGTTGTTACAGCTTGGCAGTAACAACGGGGAAGCGAGCCTTCCGGAGAAGGGCGCTACGGAGGCCACATCCTGCCCGAAGGGAGGTAACATGTGGAGACACTGATATGGACTGACCCAGGTCTGGGGCAGTACTACATACGACTGGACCCTGGGGCAGATCCTACCTAGTGTAGGGAGGAGAGCTGCCAGCAGGGCCTGACAGAGGCTCTGTCAAGGGAAGACACGGGTTTACCGTGAGGGAAACCTTACCGTGGAAGAATACACATATGGGATTACCCGAAGGGAATCAAGCCATACGGACACCTAGCCCAGTACAGGGGCTGACCGGAGACCCGGGCGAGCTAACACCAGTACTGGGCCTGGCGTCAGACTGCTCCGCCCAGTCTGACTGCCGGGGGTGCTGGAGGAACTCCACCAGGGTTTGCCGTCCGGGGAACTGAACTGGTGGAGAAAAAAGGCGCTCGTATCCCCGGGTAAGGGGGAATGGCGCAGCAAGCGTGACACCGGCCAGCTCTTCCCGCCACTTACCTGTTACCCAACACACGGGAAGAAACTGGCTCAACGCGGAGACTGTAGAATCTCGCGAAGGTGTTCGGTGTCGCCCAGCCCGCAGCTCTACAGATGTCTGCCAGAGAGGCGCCGTGCGCCAGCGCATAGGAGGAGGCAACACTCCGTGTGGAGTGAGCCCTCACCCCCAGGGGGCACGGCTCGCCTTGAGACTGGTACGCCAAGGCGATGGCATCCACTATCCAGTGGGCCAACCTCTGCTTGGAGACAGCCTTCCCTTTCTGCTGACCTCCGTGGCAAACAAAGAGCTGCTCAGAGCTTCTAAAGCTCCGGGTGCGGTCCACGTATATGCGCAGTGCTCTTACGGGACACAGCAATGCCAAGGCTGGATCTGCCTCCTCCGAGGGCAGTGCTTGCAGGTTCACCACCTGATCGCGGAAGGGCGTGGTGGGAACCTTAGGCACGTATCCAGGCCGGGGTCTCAGGACAACGTGAGAGTAGGCCGGCCCGAACACAAGGCACTCTTCGCTCACCGAAAATGCTTGGAGGTCCCCAACCCTCTTGATGGAAGTGAGCGCGGTCAGGAGCGCTGTCTTAGCTGACAGAAATTTCAGCTCGACTGAGTCCAGCTGCTCAAGGGGACCCCTCTGAAGTCCAGCCAGGACGACAGAAAGATCCCAGGAGGGCATCAGGGGTGACCTAGGAGGATTTAACCTTCTGGCACCCCTCAGGAACCTCACGATGAGTTTGTGCTTTCCCAGGGACCAGCCGTCCACTGCATCGTGATGGGCCGCAATAGCAGGCACATACACTTTCAAGGTGGAGTGTGACAGCCTACGCTCTAACCTTTCTTGCAGGAAAGAAAGCACTACTCCAATCGTGCACCTTCGGGGGTCTTCTCGACGAGAAGAACACCAGTTTGCGAACAGACTCCACTTCAGTGCATAGACTTGCCTTGTTGAAGGAGCTCTAGCCTGAGTGATGGTCTCTACCACAGCCCGTGGTAGACCACTCAAGTCTGCCGCGTCCCATCCAGGAGCCACACATGGAGGTTCCGCAGATCTGGACGCGGGTGCCATATGGTGCCGAGCCCCTGAGAAAGGAGTTCCTTCCTCAGAGGAATGCGCCAGGGAGGGGCTGTCGCGAGGAGTATGAGTTCGGGAAACCAGGTCCGGGTGGGCCAGTACGGCGCGACCAACAGGACCTGCTCCTCGTCCTCCCTGACCTTGCACAGTGTCTGTGCAAGCAGGCTCACTGGGGGAACGCATACTTGCGTAGAGCCCGAGGCCAGCTGTGTGCCAGTGCGTCTGTGCCGAGGGGGCCCTCGGTCAGGAAAAAGTACAGCTGGCAGTGGGAGGACTCGCGGGAAGCAAACAGGTCTACCTGAGCTTCCCCGAATCGACTCCAGATCAGCCGGATCGTCTCGGGATGGAGTCGCCATTCTCCGGGGAACGTGAGCTGTCGTGAGAGCGCATCGGCTGCACGATTGAGCTCCCCCAGAATGTGGACACGCAACGATTTGAGCTGCGTGTGACTCCAGAGGAGGAGATGGCGGGCGAGCTGTGACATGCGACGAGATCGTAGACCTCCCAACCGGTTGATGTACGAGATAGCCGCAGTGTTGTCTGTACGGAACAACACGTGCTTGCCTAGAAGCAGTGGCCAGAACTGCCGCAAGGCAAGGTGCACTGCCCACAGCTCCAGGCAGTTGATGTGCCAAAGCAGTCGAGGCCCTGTCCAGAGCCCCGAGGCTGCCTGCCCGTTGCATGTAGCGCCCCAACCCGTGCTGGAGGCATCTGTCGTGACAACAACATGCCGGGACACTTGTTCTAGGGGCACCCTGGCCCGTAGAAAGGCAAGGTCCATCCAGGGGCTGAAGGAGCGGCGACACTCCTGTGTGATGTTCACACGAAGTGTACCGCGGCGCCATGCCCATCTCGGGACTCGGGAGTGTAACCAGTGCTGAAGTGGTCTCATATGAAGCAATCCGAGCGGCGAGACTGCGGCTACGGATGCCATATGCCCCAGGAGCCTCTGAAAAGGGTTTCAGTGGTACCACCGTCCTGCCTCTGAAGGAACTCAGGCAGTTCAGCACGGACTGGGCACGCTCGTTAGTGAGACGCGCCATCATACTCACCGAGTCTAACTCCACACCGAGAAAAGAGATTCTCTGCATGAGGGAGAGCTTGCTCTTTTCCCAGTTGACCTGAAGCCCCAGCTGGCTAAGTGCCGGAGCACTGGGTCCCTGTCATCACACAACGGTTCTCGCACGCGGGCCATGCTCAAGATAGTTGAGGATCCTGATGCCCACTTCCCATAGCGGGGCAAGAGCGCCCTCCGTGACTTTCGTAAAGACACGGGGGCACAGGGACAGCCAGAAGGGGAGAACACTGTACTTCCCTGCCTGACCCTCGAGCGCAAACCGTAGAAACGACCTGTGTCGAGGCCATATCGAGACACGAAAGTAAGCGTCCTTCAGGTCGACTGCTGCAAACCAATCCTGGGGCTAGGTGCATCCTGGATTGGCCAAAGGCCACCGCCTTTCTTGGGTACGATGAGGTAGGGGCTGTAAAACCCTTGCCTCATCTCGGCTGGAGGGACCGGCTCGATTGCATCCTTTGCCAGGAGGACAGCAATCCCCTCACGCAAGACAGGTGCGTCTCGGTCTGCCACCGAAATCTCGAGAACGCCGCTGAACTTGGGAGGTTGCCTGGCGAACTGAATCGCATAGCCGAGTCGGATTGTGCGAATGAGCCAGCGGGACGGGTTGGGCAGCGCAAGTCACGCCCCCAAACTCCGTGCGAGTGGCACCAAGGGAACAATCGACATACCCGCGGTGGTGCAGCGGCAGGGAGTTGAGCTGGATAGCCCAGAAGGCATCGCGTTCTGACCAATCACAGCAGAACTCCCCGCATCCCCGGAGGGACTGGCCAGAGATGTGTGGAGAGGCATTGCGTCTCCCAACCGCAACTTCTTGGCTACTGGCAAAAGAGAGGGGGCTCGTGGGCGAGAGTGAGGAGGCATCGCGTCACTCATTGTCGACCCGCGAGCCTGAGGACCCGGAGGAAAAGGAAATTGCTCTTTCTTTGAAAATGTGGGTACCGCTGGCCCTTGAGCCAGCGGCGGAACAGAAACAGAAGATTCTCCACCCGGCCCTCCTCCGGGGGAAGGAGCGGCGCTGTCCTCGCCATCTCCCAAGAAAGAGCAGCTTCCCACATCTCCGGGTTGCCCGTGTCAGGGCCGCTTTGTCACCTTCCTGGCTGGCTTAGGGGCCGGCTGGGACACAGGGGGCGCTGTACTCCTGCGAGAGGCTCAACGCACCGGCCTAGGTGTTACCTCAGCACGGGGCGGAGCGGCTCTGGGGGACACAGGAGGGCGCCCACGGCGACAAGCAGACTGGGGCTTGCCCTGCAGCGGAGCGGTGGCAGATGACGCATCACGCCGGGGCAAGATGTGTTGGATGGCCTCGGTCTGCCTCTGTACTGCCGAGAACTGCTGGGCACAGTCCTCGACAGTGTCGCCGAACAGTCCAGCCTGGGAGACAGGAGTGTCGAGAGCGCACTGTCGACATCGCTCGTCTCAGCAGGGCTGAACCATAGATGGCGCTCTTGGACCACAAGTGTGGACATCGCCTTCCCGAGGGACTGCACTGTGACTTCCGTTGCCCATAGGGCACGGTCAGTCGTCGAGCACAGGTCCTGCTTCAACCTCGGGTTGGTACTACCCTCGTGCATTTTAATGCCTTGGCTTGGTGTACTCGCAGGATAGCCATGGCATGCCGAGCAGAGGCAGCTTGGCCCGCAGCACTGTAAGCTTTGACCGCGAGAGCGGTCGTCAGCTTACAGGCTTTGGACGGGAGACGAGGACGATTCCGCCAAGTGGCGGCGTTTTCCAGGCACAGGTGCACCGCAACCACCCTCTCCACCAGGGGAATGTCAACATACCCCCTAGCCGCCCCGCCATCGAGGGTAGCGAGGATGGGGGAGACAAACGAGCCGCTTCTGGCCGTAAAAAGGGGCCGTCCACAACTTCATCAGCTCCTCGTGCACTTCCGGGAAGAAAGGGACCAGGGCAGGGCGTGGTCGCGAGCCACGGCCCGTGCCGAGGAGCCAATCATCTCACCGCGAGGACTCGGGACTGAGAGGTGTGCACGCCTCCAGCCCGATGCTCGCGGCGGCCCGGGAAAGCACGGCCGTCAACTCTGGGTCCGATTCGGCGGCGGCCGCGACCCCCGAGGGGGGCAGCCCCGCCGAATCTTCATCCTCAGAGGACGATTGCCCATCCCCCGATGCAGCTATCGACATCTGATCCTCTATCGGCGCGCCGAATGAAACGCTGAGCGCGCCGTAAGACGGCACAGCTGAATCACCGGCGAGCCGCACAGAACAGCTGCTGCGGGAGGAGTGAAAGGTCCGTGGGGACTGGCCTGGCGGAAAAGCTCTCACTGTAATCCTCAGATCGCCCAGAGCACTAGCCGATGGTTCTCTGCTCGTAGCAGAGAAGCCAGCGCGGGTAGTGACAGAGGGAGCCTCTCTCATCCCCGTGAGGAGAGAGAGGCGCGATCGCAGCGCTGTCATGGTTACACGCTCAAAACGAGCGCATAAACCATCCACGATCGCAGCTTCAGCGTGCTGGATGCCCAGACACTGAAGACAACGATCGTGGCTGTCGACGGAGGATAGGAAACGACCGCAACCAAGAGGACATGGCCGGAATGGCGTCTTTAAAAAGACGCGAACCGACCGTGATTTGCTCTTTTAGGAAATTGCTCTTTTAGTTGAAGTGCACAGGGGAATCGCTGCAGACAGGGACACCGCTGTTCGCACCGTAACGCCAACCAGAACAGCTTCCAGACAGATGATGAAAGGCTTTGTGGAGCTCAACACGTTCATCCACTCGGCTCCGAAGCAAAAATCTAATGAGTGGATGCACCTGCCGCCTATTTATACCCGTGGGCACGGGGAGTGGCTCAGGTATGCAAAATCCACTAGCCAATATTCATTGGCGTTTTCTCTTAAAGTCAGAGATGATTGGGGCTTCCAAGTAAATCCCCTATGTCGTCACGACATAACTCGTAGTGAGCGACAGATAGGGAACAAGGATCTCTCAGACTTAATATAGAGTTGTTCTTGAGTCAAAATCATATGAATAATCTATATTATTGTTTTATTATGTCTCCTCTTGTTGCCAAATAAAGTTGTTGTTTTTTTCTGCCTTTACTCATTAGGAATGGAAATGATTTCAAATCCTTTGGTAGGAAGCAATAGGAATTGAACTTTTATTCTGGTGCAGTTTTGAGGCATTACGTTTGAATATGGACATGCACAAATGAGACTTGGGACTGGGAGCTATACATTTGAGCAGGATTTTATACTATAACACTTCAGATCAAGGAACACTATTAACTAGCTGCTTAGCATGCATATTACTAGTGTTACGGAGTCGACGAGACGAGAGACGTGCGGATGCTGATTTCATTTTCCAGCAGAATTTGGCACCTGCCCACACTGCCAAAAGCACCAAAAGTTGGTTAAATGACCATGGTGTTGGTGTGCTTGACTGGCCAGCAAACTCACCAGACCTGAACCCCATAGAGAATCTATGGGGTATTGTCAAGAGGAAAATGAGAAACAAGAGACCAAAAAATGCAGATGAGCTGAAGGCCACTGTCAAAGAAACCTGGGCTTCCATACCACCTCAGCAGTGCCACAAACTGATCAGCTCCATGCCACGCCGAATTGAGGCAGTAATTAAAGCAAAAGGAGCCCCTACCAAGTACTGAGTACATATACAGTAAATGAACATACTTTCCAGAAGGCCAACAATTCACTAAAAATGTTTTTTTTTTATTGGTCTTATGAAGTATTCTAATTTGTTGAGATAGTGAATTGGTGGGTTTTTGTTAAATGTGAGCCAAAATCATCACAATTAAAAGAACCAAGACTTAAACTACTTCAGTCTGTGTGCACCGAATTTATTTAATACACGAGTTTCACAATTTGAGTTGAATTACTGAAATAAATGAACTTTTCCACGACATTCTAATTTATTGAGATGCACCTGTATATGTCACTGATACTTGAGGCATGGGACGAAACATGTCCAGCGATTGTAAATGCTAATAGGTTTAAAAATGAAAATATTTTCAATTGTAAATGTTATGGGGGGTAATAATAGAATGTATTTAACACAATTATCCTCTTCAATTTAATTGTATCATTATTATATCAAATCTATGACACTTATTGTCTTCTCACTACATCGAAAACAGTGCATCCACAGAGAAGGGATAAATCATTTATATGCTATAAAATGGAGAGGATGCACACTGGGACGCAGGCTTAGTCTGTGGTATTAGTAGTGTTGTTTACCACACGAGGGCGCTTCACGAGGTCTGAGCTCTTGCTCTAGCCACAGCCCAGATCGAGTATAATAATAATCCTGCTATATTTTCCAATGTTCCTGCTTGTGTCATTTTGTATTTGTAAAAACAGTGATAACAACCTTTACACTGTTTAAACAGTTTGTCTCTGCAGGGATTTTTTTTTTTAAATTTTCTTCAAAAAAAAAAAGTAATGAAACACAGGCCTGCCTAACTGTACTTCTACATTAATCACAATAGCACAAATCTGGATAAAATTTCATCTGTGATTTTGTTACAGTGAAATATTTCATATTATCAAACAGATGATTGGAATATTTATTTTATTATTGGCCCTGCCAATGTCAAGAAATATGTTTCTTGACATTGGCAGGGCCAATAATCTTTGAGGTCCCACAATTTTTATTTATTTTTTTTTTGTGTGTGTGTGTGTATTTGAACCCTTTCCAACAATGGCTTTATGACTTTGAGATCCACCTTTTCACACTCAGGACAACTGAGGGTCTCATATGCAACTATTACAGAAGGTTCAAACTTTTTGTATTTGAAGATTAGGGTAAATTTAACTTAGTTTGCCTTCTGGGAAACATGCAAGTATCTTAGCTTCTGAAGGGCAGTACTAAGTGAAAAAATATGGTATTTAGGCAAAATAATAAAAATGTAAAAATTAAAAATGTTCTGAAAAAATCTCTTAATGCATTTTGTATGATCCCTTTTATTTTGGTAAAATAATTAACATTTTGCAGATTCTGCAAGGTGTATGTAAAATTTTAATTTCAACTTTATACAGAGAGGAAGTGAGTGATAGAGATTTTATGCACATTTACATTTATTTGTACCAAATCAACATTTGTTTGATGTTTTCAGGTCATAGGATCAAATACATAATTTCTGTGGTTTAGAAGCGTCCTGCTAAAATTAATGAGGTTGTTAAAAACAGTAGAGCAGTGATAAGTGCAAAAATTCTGGTTACACTGACAAGAGGATAGCAAGTGTCCTGGATATCTGAGGAAAAAAACAAAACGAGAAGTATCGTGAGAAAAGAATCAAAAACATTTCTTCTTAAAAATGGACAAAACATCCAAAATAATACAGATATAAGATCCGTCAAGAAATCCCACTGATCCCATTTTTGGACAGATAATATTAAAACATTTGATTTGCTATCTTGATGAAGATATATTATAAAAAGTTATTTACCATAATAATGCAGAGTTTTGTTGAACATCCATCCACCAAACTTCACAACGCAGGTGCAAGCTCCTCCTGTCCTCCACTCCTTAGCCGATACTGCTACATAATTATGAGTTTTCACAGAGTTCTCTTCGCCTTCTTCCCAAACAAACAAAGTTTGGCCATTTTCCTTTCTACTCCCTATAAGCCAGTGCACATTGACCCGTGATGAAGCAAATCCTCCGACTGTGCACTGAAGAGTGACTGTAGAGTCGTGGTTGTTGCTGTTGGCAAATGCCATGATATCAATAGACGGCATTACAGTGCTGTCAGCTGCAAGAAGAAAGATAAACACCATTTTACTGAGATAAAACCACAAAAAGGACTGACACATAATTATATAATAAAAATGTGAGCTTTCTTATCAGCACTAACCATCATGTTAGGTGGTAGTTCAGAAACTTTTGAAACTTTTTGTTTATGCTAAGTTCTGATACAATACCTTGTACAGTGACAGCTGTGCCATTCCCAAGGTACATATGCTCACGGTCTGTAGCGATACAGTAATACGTCCCAGAATCCTGCACTGTTGCTTTGTAGATGTAAGCCTGACACACTGTGGTTTCCACCTGATCTTTAGTCTGGTGATGGATGTTTGAGTCCTGCAGAATGTCTATGACTCCACTCACGGGATGTACTCTGACCCAGGCCACTGTGTGACAGAATGACTGCACCTCATTCAGCTGGCAGTGCATGGTCACTCTTTCACCCGAGCTCACCTTCACTGACGGGGGAAACTGATAAACTTTTCCCGCCATCGCTGCAAACGGATTCAGACCTCAAAATGTCAATAATTCAACAGTCTCCTAAATACTTCTTTGCTAGTCTTATCAATTACACTAGTTTTAGGTACAAACTTACTGATATGCATAAACAAATAAAAATACTGGTAGCTTACCTTTTGGCGAAATTAAACAGAACAAGACAAGTAAAAGGAGGTCATGCATGCTGTCTGAAGACTTCACAGGCCCAAGAAACTGAGAGAAATGTGCTGAGTGTGACAAATCACACACCTTTTCCTGCCTATATCCACGGCCGTTTCTTCAGTTGTTAAAACTGTTAGGCTCAGTTAGAATCTAAACTGAAAACAGCTTTATTCCTGACATATTATATAACTCACTACTACCCATTACAAAATTGCAGATTGAACCACAATCCCATTACTACAGCTATTGTTATTAAGGCAGCACTATAAAAGATTTTATAATTAAGCAGCAGTTTTTGCTAGAACTTTACTGTAAAAATATGATAGCAACATTTTAGGTTTTACTAGCGTAGGTTTTTTTTTATTTTTTTTTAACCTTTATAATGTACTGACCTGAAAAACACTAGTGGTAAAGAGAAACTGACATGATGCATCAAAGTTCATCACAAGTGTCTTTTCCACAAGCTGACCTAAATATTAATATATTAGAAGGTGCACAGTGTCATTCACACAAACATAATCATGGTAACACACATGACGCTAAAACAATGCAATAAACATTAATTTAACGAAATATGATGTAACATAAAGCCCTAATGTAATAACTGAATTATACATTTATCAACTGTATATAATAATACAGTTATATAGGATATATATGACAGTCAAATTCACACACACACACACACACACACACACACACACACACACACACACACATATATATATGTATGTATGTATTTACAAAAGTCCTGGTATACAGTTAAGCAACCCTGCTTAATTTTTTGCTGTTTGTATCACTCTACTTATTCGTGTTTGTGCATACAGAAAGTTTGTATATTAGTGATGGAAATTATTCTGTGACTTTTTCTGAATGTTGTTGTTAAGCTAGTAAACAGTGAGTCATTGAATTATCCATTTGACCAATTAATGTCCATTCATTTAAACACTGATTCATTCACAAAAAAAAAAGAAAAGAAAAAGAAAAAGAAAAAAAAGTGTGACTTTATGTGTGAGTCATTGAATCATTCACTCATCTTATTAGTTCAAAAAACATTTTAATTTATGAATTAAACACTTTACTGAATGTTGCTCACACAACTACTGGTCATGCTTTGGCTTTAAATAACTGTTTTTGTTGGTGGAGCAAAACACAAAGAAACTGGCATTGCTATAAAATGTATGTTACTAATTAGTAACTTTTATTCTGTTGAACTACTGAATATGTTGGTCCGAATATCAGCACCAATGTGAATCTGTGGAATGACAGCACTCTTGCTCATGTGATATTGCTTAAATAAGAAATGTAGTAAGTATAATGACTGTATTTATATTATATTTCACAGAAACTGGATACCATGGTTTTTCAAGCTGTACTGAATCTTGAAAGAATTTCAAATGAGAACTGCATGAATTTTGTGTGGGATGAGTAAAGTGGCAAAATCATGCCATCTTTGTTTCACTCTTGATGTATAACACAAAAACTGTCATCTATTTAAAATAAGACAATAATGACTAAACACATGAACATGATCTAAGACTGAAACAATGTGGCACATGGTTGTGTCCTATTTCATTTAAACAAAATCAGCAATTTTGTTCTTCCACCAAAGTCTTTGGGGTTGGAATTATGCCTCTTTGAGGTTTCACTGCTTTACTTTTGAGACTGAAGTTTTCCGCTGACAAAGTAAAGTGTGGACATTAACCAATATGATGTGAGGTCCACATCACCATTTTGCTTGTGTGATGCATGCAACCACACGATAAAGAGGACACAGAGATACAACAAAACTGAAAGAAAAACACTTCCTGTCCCTGCCACACATAACAGAAGCCACAGAAGGCACAATATCTAATAAATGTTTTGTTTTTCCTTACAATTATCAAACTGACACTTTTATAGGCTATAGGTAATAACAAATAGCATAATATATGAAAATCAAATTGTTTATATAGTTATTTTATTTTCTCTGGTTTTAGATTATTGGTGTAAATTCATATGATTTCAAGATAAAGTGGGTCAAACAATGTTTATTTGATTTAGGTTTTTTAATTTACTCTATTGGAATAAACAAAGTTCAGAACAATTGGATGAAAGTATAAATTTATTCTTTCAATTCACAAAATAAACAACAATATTCAAAACATCAAAGATCCATAATGATCAATAAAAATCTGAACAAAAACTTCACAATTACTTATGCTTTTTGGGAAGAGATATCAAAATAGTAGTAACTGTTGCCATCTTTCATCTGATGTACAGCAATGCCAATTACCAAAATAAGTTTGATGTAAAAAAAAAAAAAAAAAAAAATGTGTCAGAGCAAAATAATGGATATAAACTGAAAACTCTTTAAAACTATATGTTTTTGCATACACATATCATAATGAAAGTTTTCCGTCCCAGCCTATAAACAATCACTGTTAACAGAAGCAGGAGACCAAAAATTAAGCAGATAGACAGATATATGTATTTTACAGCATAACACACACCTGGTGCATCTGTGGAGAGAGAAAATAAAATATTTTAGAAAAATAAATCATAGAATATTCAATACAAAGATGTTCATTAGAAAACAATGAATAAAGAAAAAGATTTTTAATGTTTTTAAAATAAGTCTCTTATGCTCACCAAAGCAAGCTGCATTTATTTGATCAAAAATACAGTAAAACAGTAATATTGTGAAATATTATTAGAATTTAAAATAGCTGATTTCTATTTGAATATATTTTGAACTGTAATTTATTTGTGATGCAAATCTGAATTTTCAGAAATCATTCAAATATGCTAATCTGAATGTTAGATTTATTGTTATACTGTACCACGTGGCCGAAGGGTCTTAGTATAGAGCTGTCCTCCAAACTCCACTACACACACACACTGCACCTTCCTTTCCCACTCCTCAGCAGTAATCAGGATCTGGTTCCTAGAGATCTGGATGGCACCATCATTCCCATGTGTCAAAACTGTCTGTCCTTTCTCTTTTCTCCCCTCCACAGTCCAGAACATATGAACCCTAGAAGCCTCGATCCCATTCACAACGCACTGAAGAGGGATCAAAGGACCGTTCGTGATCAGCGGAGTAAGAATATCAATAACAGGAAACACAGTGTGTTCTGGAATGAGATTAGGGGAAATATTTGGTTACAATGGAAAGAAATACTAAACATAATAAAGCGTTTGAACTGTCATTATGTTGCTGTTCAATGGGTTTACTCTAAATCAGTCCATAATGAAGATGTGAGGCACATACACGCTTAAAAATAAAGGTTCTTTATTAGCACTGATGATTCCATGAGGAACCTTTAACATCCATGGAAACTTTCCATTCCACAAAATGTTCTTTATAGTGGAAAAAGGTTCTTTAGATTAGCGAAATGTTCTTCACACTAAGAAATAAATGGGTTCTTTTATGAACTGATCATAGAAGATTCTTTGGAGAACCAGTTGCATTGAACCAGTTCAGTTGCAATGCTACCGAACCAGTTTCTTCAGCTGCATTGCTTCGAAAACTCACTTTTTAAAACTTCAGTTTTAACAGTGTTTAAAGGGAGCTGCAGAAAATTCAGCAGACAAACCTAAGAATTAAGGCCATTTCAAACTGCACCGACAGACAGACAAACGGCAACAGACGCGTTCACCAGGTTTGTCTAATCAGTGTATTATCCCTGTCGGCATCTGTTGACTTTGGTCGCCGTTTGTTTTTGTCCTTCTTGGAACATCTAAGAAGTGACCTACTGTACTCGATCAGCTGTCGCCATTAGTCTGTGTCTGTCGGTGAAGTGTGAATTAGCCTTTAAATTGAATACTAATAATAAAATTGGCAAATATTTCTCAGCTCAGGCCATAAACCCCAGGTACCACAGATACACATTTATTTTTATTGAGAAAATTAATATAAAGAAAACACTTATAAAAGTTATTTGTGGTGTTTTACATATCCATTTTGGGCAGTGCATTGTCTAATACTTCAGAAAGTCTTAAGTTGAGCTTCCAGGGTGCCAGTAATGAAATTTTCTGAACTATTTACGTTTATTACTACATTAATTCACAATAAAGAGATGATTATTATTATACCTCACCTTTCACAATGACTCTGGATCCATTACCGATGTGAGCAAAGCGGCTTTGCACAGCTGCACAGTAGTACATACTGGAGTCATGCACCGTTGAATTGGTGATAACAGCAGTACAAATACTGGTCCAGTGGTTGGACGAGTGATGAGGATCGATCTGAAGTCTGTCGGTCAGGCTGATCGTTGCATTCTCGGGAATGACTCTCAGCCAAGCCACTGTTGAACACGGGGAGTACAGCTCTACAATGTTGCAGTTTAAAATGACATCTTCTCCAGCCATCACCTCAGCCACTGTCGGCCACTGTGTTACAATGAACGGCTTTGTCGCTAGATGAAAAGATTGTAATGTTTGTTATTGTGTTATCTCTTAATTCTATTGTGGCTCTTATAGAACTCAATTTCAAACAACATAAAGAAGTGTTTAATTTTTGTAATTACAAAATTCCAGCCCATCAGTGCATCTAGGCCATCCATTATCATTTGCCTTCTGCATCTTAAATGTTTGCTAAAGTGAAAAAATATCACTTACAAAACACAAATATACAAACAAATAAATATATCTCACAGATTAAAGCACCTTTAGTACCTTTAAATACATTTGATTTTTCAAGCAGTTTAGTGGAACATAAAAAAATAAACAAATTAGCACATTACGAAATGATTAAAAACTGTTTACCTGTTGCCACAATGTGAGACACCCAGATCATCATCAGCCAGATGCTCATCTTTAAAGTCTGACGATCACAACAGAATTTAGCCTTCATTTGACTAGTTCAGCAAAAACCTGGTCTTCCTTTCAGTCATCTGATAGGGTCTTTTCGCAGTATACAATGACTACAGAAAACACAGGATACTCAAGACTAAACCTATGGTCCTATAATGAACTGGTTTTAATATCTGATGGAGTTGAAAACCTGTACAGTGTTAAGTATGAATTGTCTAAATATTTCCTGTGATATCCCCAACATAGCTTTCTTCTGGGTTGTATTAAATACCAATCACCTATTTGTTTGTTTGTTTTATTCCTAATCACTCAATCAATCAAAGATTCTGAGACTAGAATTGCTCTTTTTAAAATACCTTTCATATTTCATGCCCTATTTTTTTCTAGGCAGTAGGAATTCTGCTCTTCAACAGAAAAAAAAAAAAAAAAAAGTTGATGAGGAGGTGAATTAAAATGATTTTTAGTCATTTTAATGCATGTTTCATCTTATTTTCAGTCATATTGAGGCCCCGCTGACCTAGTGGGCCCCAGGCCTCTGATTGAGAGCTGAAATATGGAGCAACATGGAACCTGTGCTCAGGGCCGCATTAAGTCCTCACTGGTCCCCGGGCAGGGCCCCCCATCACAATAATTATATATATAGCTTTAAATAGGATTTTTATCCTATCAACATTTTTGATGCACTGAAATTTCATAATTCTTGTTACTAATTACAATTTTGCAAAAAGTAATACTAACCTAAATAAAACCAAGCTTACTGAAGTCAACAGTCACGAATGACAAGAGAACAAAGATACATAACAAATCGACCTTCTTGGAAAAACTTAAAGCACTGAATAAAAAACACTATATGTATAAAGTAAATGTACAAATAGACTGAATAGTCTTCACTGCATAAATTCAATACAGATTATTTCTTATTTTACAAAAGTGATTCAGTCAAGGACATGGAGTGATTTTCTTTCTGATGTTTGATTCACATTATTGACACAAATGGCAACAGCAGCTATATTAGTCTGCTTTCGAGAAATAGTTCATGCAATAAAAATGAAAATTCTGTTGTTTTTCTTAACCTGTATGAGCTTCCTTCTGCTGTTGAACGCAAAAGAATATATTGGGAACAATACTGATAACCAAACAGCTGCTGCATGACTTTCATAGTATGAAAAAAAAAAAAAAAAAATACACTATTGGAGTCAATGGGGACCAGAAACCTTAAAAATCTCATCATTAAATTCCAGGAACTCACATGGCCTACTGCACTTCGCATGCATACTTTATCTTTAACTATAATGTTCATGTAAGACACAAATGACTGTTTACAAGGATACTCGCAAGGACGGGCATTTTGACACATAACTATGTGTATTTGAACGTTTAAGCTCAAGACGCGAAAAAGAACTCAAGTTTAGGCAGGTGCTTTACGCGCAGGTGCGCGCCGCGCGTTTTAGGCTGTAACGCGTGCATGAATTCTGCACCGCTTCTTAATGTCCCTGAACAGTTCAATTTGTTTTTAAACCACAATGTGTAAAATGAGTTTAAATGATAAGATAACATCATGACGTGCAAAACGATTGACATATTTCTACCGGATTATTTCTCAACCCATAAGCGAATAGCCTATAGGCCTATAGAGTTTGTTCAAACACAACAAGCAATATACATCCATCAAGTTAATAATCAAACTAACCTAAAATCTGTGGCGATGATGAGGCTATGTTTTTATCTACTCCATGTGTCCAGTCCACTTGCTGTTCCACTCCATCATCAGCTTTAGTAAAATAACCTGATAGCTGGGAATTTTACTGACTAACTCGTGTTTTCCCTCTCTCCTCATTTTTTTTTAAATTTAGTTATTTATTTATTTTTTTAGAATAGCCCTCTCTCACAGTATTTATTTATTTATTTATTTATTTATTTTTAGAATAGCAGACATTTTTACTTATCGAAGATTGTTCTTTGCATGACCATTTCTAGATTACGCCAGAACGAACCAAAGAGAGGTGAGTGCGGACGCAGCGATCACCTGACAGATGCACAGGTCTTTCAAAAGCAAAATATAAAATAAATGCATTTGATTGGTAAAACAAATTCAAACGTGAATGAAATTTATGGAAAAACTCCACTAAATAATAGCGCTAATAAGTGGAGGGCGTGGTGGGGTTTTGGCGATCGGCGCAACCAATGACCCGTCAATCTACTCCACAGCCAATCACGGGCCCCCTCCTTGCTCGGGCCCCAGGGCTTCAGCCCCGCCTAGCCCAATGGTTAAAGCAGCCCCTAGTACTGATCAAAGGATAGAAACGGATACAGGGAGAGTCATGACTCTGTGATGTCAGTAGTTATGAGAAATAAAGGCAGGGTAGACGTAGATTCACTTTAGCACAGGTTTGAACAGGACAGGGCATTGTGACATTGGCATCAGAATAGGCAGAGTAAATACATATTCTATCAGTCATATATCAACCCTTGTTGAGATGACAGGAACTAATCCTTATGCGCTCAGGTTTCATGCTTCTCTGCTTCTCTATGTGAGAAGTAACAGGTTGGAAGGCACACTGATATTATTTCTTAAAGTTATGTTGCTAATGATGCTACAGTAGGACAAGGCAAGGCAAGGCAAGTTTATTTATATAGCACATTTCATACACAGTGGTAATTCAAAGTGCTTTAAATAAAAGGATGTGAAATAGTCATTAAAAATAATAATAATTACAACAATAACATTTAAAAAATAAACAATAAAATTTAAAAAATAAAAATAATAATAATAAAAACAAAATGATATAAAAATTGATTTAAAAAGAATTTAAAACAGTTAAGAATAGAAAATGATTATACATAGTGCAATTAGTTCGGATGTAGCACAGTGCTCATTTGACAAATGCACAGCTAAACAGATGAGTTTTGAGTCTGGATTTAAATGTGGCTAATGTTTTAGCACATCTGATCTCTTCTGGAAGCTAGTTCCAACTGCTGGCGGCATAATAGCTAAAAGCGGATTCCCCTTGTTTTGCGTGAACCCTTGGTATTTCTAACTGACTCGATCCTAATGACTTGAGTGGTCTGTTAGGTTTATATTCTGTGAGCATATCCGCAATGTATTTAGGTCCTAGGCCATTGAGTGATTTATAAATGAGTAAAAGTATTTTAAAATCAATCCTAAATGTAACTGGAAGCCAGTGTAAGGACCTGAGGATTGGTGTGAGTAGTGACAAGTAGTTTGAGGGAAAAAAAAAAAAATAAAATAAATAAATAAATATATATATATATATATATAT
Source organism: Spinibarbus caldwelli (assembly GCA_039654775.1). Taxonomy (NCBI): domain Eukaryota; kingdom Metazoa; phylum Chordata; class Actinopteri; order Cypriniformes; family Cyprinidae; genus Spinibarbus; species Spinibarbus caldwelli. The sequence goes on from CM077244.1 coordinate 26,675,613, forward strand.
ATATATATATATATATATATACACACACACACACACACACACACACACACATGTATGTATATATATATATATATATATATATCAACCAATTAAAAGGTTTTTTTTTTCCCCCATAGCATTTTTACTATAGAACTATAATTTTCTAGTGGTTTTGGCAAAACAAAAATTCAGTGATCAATTTAATTATGTATTCCAATGCTCTCTCTCTGTTTAGTCATCCACAAGAGTGTGGCATTCATTGAAGCACCTTTGTAAGGTAGATGATGACACACTCATGAGCAAATACTTGACGCTGAAACTCTGAAGTATGCGTAATCTATGCATCACAACCATACAAGTGTGAACACGAGTCTGTACATATAAAGCACATTTGTTCTCTTTGCATTTGCTGTGGACTGCAGGTAAAGCAGGCAGTCTGCAAATGGCAGCTTGCCATCAAAAAACTGTGTGGAATGTGAAGAATTTCAGCTCACTTCCAGTGAGCTGAAACTAACATCTACAGTGAGAAATACTGCTGTTTGTGCATACACCCAAACTAAATGACAATGTGTAGCAAGAAAAATAAAAATGTGACCATCTACAATATATTTTAAGATGATGCTAAACCATGATTCTTTCTAGTTGACACAGAAACAAACAGTACAGTAACAAACCATAATCAACATTCACTAAAGAAACTGACAATAGCACTTCATAAGCCAGACACAAAGGGCTATTGTATTCCCGTATGAAAAAGAAGTGTGCTTAATTGTATTGAATGTGCTATTGTAGTGTACTTCAAACCATAAAAGCATACTTTTAAAAACTGCACCTGCAGATAATGAAATAAAAGGCCACTTTAGTTCACTTAAAGAGAGCTCATGTTTTTAGCACACTTAAGTACACTTTTATAAGGTGCACTTTGTAATGTCAAATGAATAAAATTTTAAGCAGTACACTTATTTTGATTCAATTCAATTCAATTCAAGTTTATTTGTATAGCGCTTTTCACAATACAAATCGTTGCAAAGCAGCTTTACAGGAAATTAAGTTTCTACAATATATTTATATATAAGTAATATCTCTATCTTGATGTGCTGACTAGCATACTAAAACACAAAGTACTTGATTATAATTTTAACGGTATTGTTATTCAATATTGCATTTAAAGTTAATATATTTTAAATGAACTAAATTGCAACTTCATCATTACAAATGTGTAATTAAAAATATATTGAAATTCACGACATACAGTTGCAGTAGAAATGACATTAAAGTATATTTTAGTTTACCATAAATGCTTGTCAGTACATTCAGCAGTAAACTTATTTACCTTTATAACCAAAACAACAGAAGTATGAAATTACATATAAAGACTACAAAAGCACTTCAACTAACTGGATTAATTCACTTTCATTAAACTGTAAATAACATGTAATTAAGTGTCTGAAAACACTATTATTCAATTCACAAAAAAGTATATTCTTGTGAAGTACATTAGTATGCTAAAGTGTACTTCTTTTTCAAAAGGGTTCATATGTGTGTACATATGGCAAAATGAAAAAAGTCTGAACACAATATGATTATACTGTGCATGTGTAATTCTGCTTGTGTAAACGAGTCAGTTATACAAAGCCCACTAGGTATCAATTACCATTTTTGAACTTGCACAAGAGGGTGGTGCAACTGTTTGAAGACGAGGACAGACTGACTAATTCAGTGCTCAGTTTGTTTATGTGTAAATCTGCGTGATTATACACACCTGTGCATTGCTGTCCTATATTCTGTACAAGTAATACGCTCATATAATGCTGTCAAAGGTGTGTCATGTCAAGTACTCTTAGTGCACACACCCAAAATGCTGAGCATGCCCTTGCCTGTGCATTTCCAGAAGTGTTCAGAAAACAAGCAGAGGAAGAAAGCCAAAGCCAATGAATTTTGATCTGACCAGGGACACGCCTTGCTCAACGGGAATCCCACTATACAGTATTTCTGATAGAGAATAGGCTATCATAAAAACAGACATACAGTCCTGTTGACCAAAGCAATATACAGAGCATTGAATATCTGGCAGAACTCCTCAGTTCTTTAAAAACAAACAAACAAACAAGAACCCTATATAAAAACTATCACAAAGCAAACCCGTTCTGAACTAGGGGCCTGTTGTTGCGCAAAAGAATTTGTATCCTGAGAGCTTCCAGATGTGTTCCCAAAGGAGCAGTAAGTCTGTTTTCCAATAGTTTTATCCATCAACAAAAAATGTGTCATACGGAAACCTGGTTTTCCAGAGTGCGGAGCCTATGAAACCCGATCGTCTCCGCCCCGTTAGGTTCAGTGTCCTAAAGCATCAAGTTACAAGAGACATTTTTTCCCATAGCAGTCACTGCCAAGGAAGGTGGGTTTAGTTTAGTTTTTTTTTTTTTTCTCCTGAGTGGGAGGATTCAGGATGCCAGCCAAGATGTGACAGAAGCGATGGGACGCTGAGAGTGTAAAGTAACGAGCATTGAACGACGGGAACAGTAAAGTTTATCTAGAGCCAAGAAAATAAAACAAATCACGTCAAATGGCGACACAGGTATGTGGTTTACATTATATAATGTATTTATGATTGCTCTTTTATATTTCAATTGAGTTTCACGCAGTTATATGTTTATGAGTTTTTTTCGTAAGCTGCGCTTCGTCGGTTTGTTCTCTTGAAACTTCGCGTTTCTCGGTAATCTTACGCACTTGACCGAAACGGCGTCCAGATGCTTTAGTTTGTTGTTGTCGAAGGAACTAGTTTATTATTATTATTATTATTATTATTATTAAAGGTTATTTAAGGTTTCTGATTCTGTTTTCTTTTCTTTCTTTCTTTCTTTCTTTTTCCGAGCAATCAATAAACTACAAGTGCCAATGAGGCTTTTGCGTCGCCTATTTTCTATTAGTTTTTATTATTACGCGCGTTTGACAGATGTCTTTTACCGTTGTGACGTGTCTCTTTGTTTTTCACGATCACCGCGTTTTATAGGACATGCCAATTGAAATTCAACTCTCAAAGACACTTTCACATTCCGCTGCTCTGTTTCTGAACGCAGGAACGCGTCCTGTCTTAATGCTCTCTAACAAGGAAAAAAATATGGCCAGTGTCAAGATAATTCAAGCCATATGTGTCGAGAGCTTCGCTGCAATGAAACGTTCGCAATTCTGTCTATGCAAACGATACAATGGCTGTGTGTCAAAACCTAGCTGGCTGCGTCCCTGCCCTAACCACCCCCATCTGGCCTATGATACCCAAAAATGCTGTCTAAGGAGGCAGCTCACTAGGATTTGACATACAGCCATTGTGTAGAAAAATGGAAAGCACGGGGAATCAATCAGAGTCTTTGCGTTGTTACTCTCTGGGAGAAGCCTCAAGACGAAGATTGCCTATGTGGACTTAAAGAAAGAGGGGGAAAATGTGTAGAAAGTTGTTGAATGGTCAAGACTGCAATTGGGGTTACATATAGACACTTTTATATAATCGTAGTCACACGTTTTTATGTATTTCAACACCATATAGTAAGTGTATTTTAGGTCAGAGCAGTGGAAGCCTAACCTTTTCTCTTAACAAAACTGGGAAATGGTTTCCATCTTAAATGCACAGCTTAAGTAAATAATGCATAGAGGGCGGGCTGTCAAGGCCTGATATGCAGGTATTTCAGGTATTGTACTGTATTGGATAATTGTCTTAGAGCAACCAGGTTTGAATAGACACAGTTTACAAAGTCCATTGATAGTGCTCTGATAGTCTCGGAGGGAGGAAAAGCACAAACTTTTATATTTTTTAAAAGTAAATGATCGGTTTGGAAACAGGTGCATATAACTGATTTAGTCCTAAGTTTATTGCTTAATTATAAAAGACGAGCTACTAATACTCCAAAGCTGAAGTAATAATTTCTAAATACTGAAATAAGTACAGACCGTCATAGCGTTTTTTCAGCTTCATGCATTACATTTTCCAGTTGAATTATGATAGACACTGAGCAAAAAAGATCATTGTAAGCTCTCCAGATCAGTGTATTTGTTTCTAGGCTCTTTAAAATGTCAATACATGAGTGGTTTTCTAAAGAAATAGAGAATAAAAACTTCTATGTGAGACTTAAACGGGTTCTGCTATGACATCAGTGTATGAAACCCTTTTGGTTTTAACTAAAACCTGTTTGCTATACTAGTAAAACCCCCACCTATATTATTCTTCTATATAAGTATCTGTCTCCATCTGTACACAATGTCTGCACTTTCTTAATTCTGCAGTATTCTGACCTTGAGAAGGCCATTAACACCTTGGTCTCAAACTTCCATGGTGCTTCTTCTGATAACCGGCCTACGCTGAAGGCAGATGAGTTCAAGAATCTCCTCTCCTCCCAGCTGCCAACTTTAGTCAAGGTAAAACCCATGTTGCTATTCATTCCAACAGATACCAATGACTCAAAACTGTTATTACTCATTTCCTGTGATTGTACATAGTGTAGTTATAGTGTAACCGTTGTTAATAATTTCAATAGGAGAAAATGTGAAAATGCTACCAGTTAAGTGATTACATTATGTTAACAATGATAGTAGGCCTATAAATGTTTTTGTGTTGTTTTAAGGCTTGTGTGTTACTCGTGGTGATTTGTCTTTGTGCAGGAAACACAGTGGCTTTGTTATTATTGGCTCCATGTGCTTAACCCAGCATGCAGGTCTTAATTATTATTATTTGTATGTTTAACTTAGCAAAAATAGGTTTTTATGTCATAAACATACAGGTGTAAAATATATGTCATGTAATGTTGTCACCATATTTGTTACGGAAAAGTTCTGGCAACCACAACTGCCTTTTTTTAACCATAATTGTGCGTTTTTCAGTCTGAGGGATTGGTTGGTTTCACAGAGAATGTTTCCCAGAGTTTGTTGCCTCAGAAAGAGGTGTGGACTGATTACACAGATCAGTTTGAACTCAGGTTGAGCCAGCGAAGGACACTGGGTGCGGCTCCATTGAGAGAGCAAAATGGTGGCTGCCGTTGATCTGAAAGATAAATAATTTCTCCTGCAGTCAAACTGACGCTGCTCTTCAGTTACAGTCGGTATCAGATCATGTTATGGCAGGCCTTCTACAGCTTAAGGGAGAACTTCTGACATAGTAGATTTTGTGTTTCTTTTAGTTGAATGAAGAGCTAATGCTCTGAGGTATATGGTACGGTAACATTTGAACAATACTTCAGTGATCCCATACTTCAGAGCTGATGTAATTCTGCTCACAGTTCATGTTGTGACGTGTTTGTAACAGAAGAGTGAAAAACGGTACAGACTGTATCGATTTAGAGAAAAAGTATCTTAGCATAGAATTAATATAAATCTTGTATATGATTATGTAAGTGTTGCCAAGTTTAATAATTAGATTCTTTTTAAAGATTCCAACTGAAAGTTAGCATTTGTTGTACTCACTGTATTTGAATTTGCAGAGTAACTGTTAAAGCTGTTAAAAATCTTTCTAAAAACAAAAAAAAAAGACTCCTAAGAATATTTATTACGAAGCCGTACAGACAGACCACATGAGGGCGATAAAATACCAGTTTTCAAAAGCAAAAGTAAAATGGGTTATATTTTGACAGAATACATTAACACCAGTGAGTTTCTCTCTCTCTCTCTCTCTCTCTCTCTCTCTCTCTTTTTCTGTAGTCGGATAATTTTGGAGAAGTGCTGAAGCAAATGGGTGTGAAAGATGGGGAAGGCATCAGCTTCAAGCACTTCTGGAGCCTGATCCAGAATTTGGCCACAACCCAGCATGGTCTGCTGAGCCACGAGAAGTTGTCCAAATGCACCTGCCTTTTACTATGAGCCGTGGGCTTCAACTGCACCTGCCACTAAGATCTGGTCTCTCTGCATCTCTGCATTTATCCAGAACCACTCATCTCCAAACAAAATACTAACTGTTCTTCCTAAGCATTCCAATAAATAAACACAATTTGTACATCAAGATGTCTTTATATACATTTTTTTTTTTTTTAAATAATGTGTCAGGCAGTACAGCCATCATCTCTTCTCATATCAAATGTCAGGTAAATCTTAATGTACAGACCAGTTAACTACTTCATATACCATAATTGAACTGGAGTCCAATTCGTTTTCACTTGCAACTGGATTTACAGCTTCCCATAAGTGCATTTAACAAGTGTTTCTCAGTAAAAAAATAAATAAACAAAATCCTTCCTTTTTTTGTGATAACACTACATTTAAACTTACTGCCATAATAGTCTAAAGTATGTGTATTTCAAGACATAGATATGTACTGAGTGGTTTATGCAAACAAAAACAATAACAACAATTTTTATTTATATTTTGTAATAGTTTTTTTTATGGCCAAAAATCAATAACACCCTGAATTATTGTCTAATAAAATTCATATCAAAAATTGTCGCTTGTTGTTTATTTATTTATTTTTTTTTATCAAAATGTATAATTCTCAATGTTTAAATAACCTTATTTATAATCAACTGTAATTTATTTAGAATCAGCTGTCATTGTGCAACAGAAATTTTACTAAGTCTGCCTTAGTGTAAAGAGTGAGGTAATTTCTGACAAAATAAATAAATAAACAAAACTTGGTAGCAACAGAAAATATTATATCTTAATTATTAAATCCATTACTATATTTTATTATTCTTAGGTCTTAAGAACTGTGCTGAATAAGGTTAGTTTTTTTTTTTTTTTTTTTTTTACAGTGTAGGTTTTCATGAGAATTTTGCCTTGACCACAAAAATCTGGTCACCACACAGACAACACACACCAAGCGTGAATGCATTTCCTATCTTCCTACATTGTCCCTTTATGCTGTAAAGGCAGTTCCACACTTGTCCATATACAGTCATGGCCAAAAATATCGGCACCCTTGGGGGGGTATATTTTTCTCTAATACACATTGGCCACAATTAACGGCACCCTTTTATTCAATACTTTTTGAAACCTCCATTTGCCAGTTTAACAGCTCTAAATATTCTCCTATAATACCTGATGAGGTTAGAGAACACCTGACAAAAAATCAGAGACCATTCCTTCATCCAGAATCACTCCAGACCCTTTAGATTCCCAGCTCCATGTTGGTGTTTCTTCTCTTCAGTTCACCCCACTCATTTTCTATAGGATTCAGGTCAGGGGACTAGAATGGCCATAGCAGAAGCTTGGTTTTGTGGCCAGTGACTAATTTTTGTGTTGTTTTTGAGGTTTGTGTTTGGATTATTGTACGGTTGGAAGATCCAAACATGGCCCATTATAAGATTTCTAACAGAGTCAGTCACTTATTGATTTTTTATCTGTTGGTATTTGATAGAATCCATGATGCCATGTGTCTAAACAAGATGTCCAGCACCTCCAGCAGAAATATAGGCCCACAACATAAGAAATACAGCAGTATATTTCATTGTACACATGGGGTACTTTTTATCCCTGTGTTCACTAAACCCATCTTGAGTGTTTGCTGCTAAAAAGCTCATTTTTTAGTTACATCTGACCATAGAAGCCAGTCCATTTGAAGTTCCAGTCGTGCCTGATAACTGAATATGCTGGAGTTTGTTTTTGGATGAGCTAGGAGAATTTTTCTTGAAACCCTCCCAAACAACATGTGGTGATGTAGGTGCTGTTTGACCATTTTTTTAAAGGTTTTCTGACCCTGAGGCTCAACTATTTTCTGCAATTCTCCAGCTGTGGTCCTTGGAGAGTCTTTAGCCACTCAAACTCTCCTTCTCACCGTACATTAAGATGATATAGACACACGTCCTCTTCCAGGCAGTTTCGTAACATTTTATGTTGATTGGAAATTCTTAATTATTGCCCTGATGGTGGAAATGGGAATTTTCACTGCTCTAGCTCTTTTCTTAAAGCCACTTCACTAATTTGTGAAGCTCAGTTATCTTTTGCTGCACATCAGAAATATATTCTTTGGTTTTTCTCATTGTGATGGATGATTAAGGGAATTTGGGCTTTGTTTTCCCTCCTATTTATATTTCTGTGAAACAGGAAGTCATGGCTGGATAATTTCATGTTCATAATCACCCTGGAGTGCTCAAAATTGTGAATATGAATGGGAATATACTTCAGAGATATTTTTACTCATAAGAATTTCTAGGGGTACCAATAATTGTGTCCAACGTGTATTAGAGAAAAACATTTATTTCATAATGATATTTCCCCCCATTTTAAATTCTTATTATCCAATGAAAGGTTAGATTTTTGTGAATTTTTTAAATAAAAGATCAAAAGGATTAATAATGCAGGTTTGTTTTCAGAGCCTTCTTTGATCATATTTACCAAGGGTGCCGATATTTTTGGCCATGACTGTAGACCTGAAAACTAATTGAATTGGAAGTCTTTTTTGCAACTCTTGCAAACCCTAATTTGCATTTAGATGTTCAGCTAAGAAAGTCACAGTTGAACAGACCAATGCTTTCTGTATACAATGAAAATGAGCCCTATATGCTCTTAAATAAGCTCTTAAATTTAAAGCAGTGTATTTTTAAGGTAAATACCCTACAACTGATATACCTGTATATTGTCCAACAACCATTATTCTGATTGAACAATAATCACTGATTTTGGTCAAATATAAGATTAATCAGTTTCAAGTGCAATGCATGCATTCATTCATAACCTTTGACCTTTAAAATGGGGGAAGCTCTACATCCTGATTATGTTCCAGAAAGATCATCATCTGCTGTTGAATAAGATAAAAAGACATAATTTTGAAAGTACTGCCCCAGTGACAAGCTGTTGTAACTCTAAATGTACAATTTTTGAAAAACTTTGGAAAATTGTTCTTGGAAAAATTTGAGGCTGAGTTCCTGTTTTGTTTCTTTTGCTCAAGCAACATGATGCCAATCCCATGAAATACATTCCACGGAAATTAAACCCAATGGGTGAACTATCCCTTTAAGAAACAAATGCTGATGTTGATTGTGTTAAGATAAATGTGAGGCTTTTCACAACTGAATATGTGAGGCTTTTCACAACTTGAATATCCCAACTTGATACAACTGAGAACGTTTATTAACACCAGCAGTTAAAATGTCACAGGTTCAGTTTGATAAGACTTTGAAGACTACATTACCATTTTTGTACATGAAATGTACTGCTGTTGGTGTGTCATAGAGTCAAAGAGCTTGCAAAACATGAGGCTGAAAAAAGAATTTAAACAGAAAAAAATAAAATAAAATAAAACAAAACAAAAACAGCAGTTTTGATGACTACTTTAAATTGAACTGTTCATATGTTGGTATTTATTGATATGTTGTATATATTTATTACTTGTCCTGACCACCAGCTGTTAAGCAACAGACCAAAACAAAGAAGTTTAGATATTATTATGCCTAAAAATATATAATAACAACTTCAAAAAGGAGGCCAAAAAGTACAGAGTTCTTGGTTTAATGCTGCCCAGGAAGTATGTAGGCTGAGCCCATGCTTAAGCTACATGGTGAAAATGCCGACAACAATGAGTCTAAAATACATCCAGCTTTGATTAGAATTATCATATTTCCACTTGTATTATTGTTAGTTGTATTAAATATGTTCAATATGAGACTGTATTATAGTTCATGTGAAACATGTTCTCTAAATATAGGTGCAAGCAGCAATTAAGGGGCCAAGCACAACAAAGGCAAACTGAGGAGATAATCAAGCATGGCAGGGAGCATCAGAATATGGACATCATTTCACATATGAAGTGAAGAGGTGGATTTTCAATCCCCTCCTCTTATAGTATATGATGAATACATAATCATAGCTCCCCACACTTCTAAAGACTGTATGAGTATGAGGAGCCAGCCTTGAACTAACTTAGAACACAGAAACACTACTGCGTTGGTCGTTACATGTCTTATATGGCTATCATGAGAACCACATAATAAAATGAATAAAAACAAAGTTTAAACTGATAACTCTTCTTTTATAAAATATGTTCAGATGAATTATACATATTTATTCTCTGGATGCAGGGTTAAATGAGTAAACGCTGTTACTGCATTCTTGACATGAGTCAGACCCTCAGTCACCTCTCAGATACCAAATACAGGCATTGCTTGTAAAATAAATACCAGAATACATACACTAGTTTTAAGAAAACTCTGTCTTCGGTCTCTGTCAACTGACTGAACTTCAAATTTGACTCCTAGTCTTCATTTAGCATACTGGTCTCACGATGGGGTTTAACTGTACTTCCCCAGAAGTTTCAGCAATGGGCAGTATAACATTGCCAAGATATTGCCAAAAATGCTATGCTGCACCTTAATATCACATTTGACAGTTTCTATTTTAGCTCAAACATGAGTGCGACTTTGGACAGTTAGTGGCACGGGAGGGTTTGAGTTAGAGATTCCAAATTTGCTACGGTTAAGTTTGAGACGGTTGTCTATCTTTATAAACAAAGTTTTAAAAAATCATTCTAACTCTAAGAGAATAGTGGACCCCACACCACAACTATAATGGTAATGCCACAAAGAAAACAATACAATTGAAATAACTTTTAGAGCATTTTCCTAGCTGATTTCAGCTGAAACAGTTAACATTATAGTTACTATTAGAAATTATCAATATATCCATGGAAGTAAAATAATGACAGGTGTATTTGAAACAAAAAAGCATGTTGAATTGAAAAAAAAAAAAAAAAAAGCATTGTATTATCCAGTGCTTGCAATTTAGGGCTGAAATTCAACATGGTTAACACTAAAAAATAATTAAAAAAAAAAATGCTTAGTGTGGCTTAAGCTCAGTATACACCTTATTGATGATGTATAATATATACCGGCCATAGAAAACCACTATATATATATATATATATATATATATATATATATATATATATATACTTAATGTGGCTTAATGAATTAAGAAAGTGATATAGATTTACATATAGATATAGATATAGACCAAACTCAGTATATACCTTATTAATGATGTATAGTGTCCATGGACAGTGTCAAGTCTGTCCCAGAGCCTACACTAGAGGCTCAATCAATGTCAGAGCCTGTGCATGTGGTCACAAGTACAGTGGTCTCAATGCTTTCAAATCCAGTGGTCAAGTCTGGTTGTCACAAGTCTGCTGGTTTCAGCACTTCAAAGTCTAATTGTATAGGCTATCCCAAGTCTGGTGGTCTCAGTGCTTCCTACATCAGTCCAGTGATCCCAAGTCTGGTGATCTGGTGCCACCACTGGTGCTGGTGGTCTTAATCATGAAGGTCACTGCCCTGTCACAGCCGTAGAAGCTGCTCCTTGCTCCTTGCTCCTTTATTTTGGCCACGGAGTCCGCTTCTTGCTCCTTCATTAGGCACGGCACAGCAAGGCAAGGCAAGTTTACTTATATAGCACGTCATACACAATGGTAATTCAAAGTGCTTTACATAAAAGGAAGTAAAATAATCATAAAAAAATAATCACAACAATCAAACAAGGAATTTAAAAAAAAACTTTTAAAATGATTTAAAATTTATTTTAAATGAATTTAAAACAGTTAGAAATAAAAATGATTATATTTAAAATATAGTGCAATCAGTTCGGATGTAGCACAGTGCTCATTCAATAAATGCACAGCTAAACAGATGAGTTTTGAGTCTGGATTTAAATGTGGCTAATGTTTTAGCACATCTGATCTCCTCTGGAAGCTGATTCCAACTGCGGGCGGCATAATAGCTAAAAGAGGACTCCCCTTGTTTTGTGTGAACCCTTGGTATTTCTAACTGACTCGATCCTAATGACCTGAGTGGTCTGTTAGGTTTATATTCAGTGAGCATATCTGCAATGTATTTAGGTCCTAGGCCATTGAGTGATTTATAAACGAGTAAAACTACTTTAAAATCAATCCTAAATATAACTAGAAGCCAGTGTAAGGTGTATCACACCAATATTCTTGACTTGATTTTTAGTTGTTTGACCCCAAGAGTCAAGGTATGCATTCACCTTGAGAAATTCATCTTTGTTTCCAAATGCAATGACTTCAGTTTTCTCCTTTTTTAACTGAAGAAAGTTCCGACATATCCAACTATTAATTTCATCAATGCATTGGCAGAAGGATTCAATGGGGCTGTAGTCATTGGCGATAAGGCTAGGTAAATCTGGGTGTCATCTGCATTGCTGTGATAGGCAATTTGGTTCTTTCTCATTATTCGACTTAGTAGGAGTACATACAGGCTAAACAAGAGCGGTGCAAAAATTGAGCCTTGTGGGACTCTGCATGTCATGGACGTCCACTTAGACTTATGCTCTCCTATACTCACATAATAACCTCTCCCTTCTACAGTAAGTATGACCTGAACCATTTGAGTACCATCCCAGAAAGCCCGACCCAGTTTTCCAGTCTCTCTAGAAGTATGTTATGATCGACAGTGTCAAATGCAGCACTAAGATCTAGTAGTACCAGCACTGATATTTTGCCAGAATCAGAATTAAAGCGAATATCATTTAGTATCTTAATGAGCGCTGTCTCTGTGCTGTGATGCGGTCAGAAACCAGATTGAAAATTGTCCAGGCATCCATTTGATTTTAAGTAGTTGTTCAGCTGATTAGAAACTACCTTTTCAATAGTCTTGCCTATAAAAAGAAGATTTGATATTGGTTTATAGTTGCTTAATATGGTGTTATTCAAGATTGCTCTTTTTCAGAAGGGGCTTAACAACTGCAGTTTTCAGGGAGTTTGGAAAAGTCCCAGAAAGAAGTGAAGCATTCACCACTTCTAAGAGATCTGCTTCTAAACAGTTATACACATTTTTTAAAAAATATGTGGGAAGTGTATCAAGATAGCAGGTTGATGATTTAAGGTGCTGTACTATTTCTTCCAAAATTTTGCTATCAATTGCTTCAAAAACAGACGTAGTAACTTCTTTTTGAAATTGCGGCTGTCTGACCTCTGCATAACTTGAGGATGTGCTAATCGCCTTTCTGACATTATTGATCTTCTCAGAAAAGAAGGAAGCAAACTCATTGCATTTGCTGTTGGAGAGCGTTTCACTGGGAATCTGAATTGGGGTGTCTCTCAACAGTAGCAAAAAGAGTGCGAGTTTTGTTTAAGTTACTGTTAATAAGGTTTGATAAGAAGATCTGTCTAGCTGTGGCTAGTTTCACAATGAAAGCATGAAGGCTGTCTTTATAGATGCTATAGTGAATTTCAAGTTTCATCTTCTGCCACATTCGCTCAGCTTTTCTGCATTGTCTTTTCATATTCTGTACTGCTTTTTGTCTGCCTGTCTTCTTGCTGACTTTCACAGGAGCAGTTTCATCAATAACATTCTTAACTTTTGAGTTAAATGAATCAAGGAGAAGATCAACAGAGTCTTCAGAAATACTTGGTGTTAAACCCAGAAGCCAGTGATTTCAGGGTTTGATTCTGATTCTGATTCAGGACTCACAACCAGTGGCCATTATGGCCAGGAAAGCCTTTCCTGCTCTGTCAGTTCTACCTGGAAAAAAAACTCCCTGGTTTCACTGAAGGCCACAGCCCTTCCTCCTCCATTAGTTGGAAAATCCTCCCTGGTCCTGTCCTGTTCCTCTACTGCTGGTTCCATCCAGCAGGAAAGACACTCTGGCTCTGTAACTGGACTTTATTCCTTGCTCCTCTGGTTCTGTCTGCCCCACCCTTGTCCCCTGCTCTGCAGGTTCCACTGTGGTGGTATCCATCTTCCCCAGTTCCACCATGATCCTCTGTTCTGCTGGCTCTTCTGAAGGCCCCCTGTCGTGAACACGTTTCGAAGACTGACATGGAATAGAATAAATTGTTGAATAAAGTTGTTATTTTGTTTTCTTTGCATAAAAAAAGTATTTTCATAGCTTCATAACATTACGGTTGAACCACTGATGTCACATGGACTATTTTATCGATCTGGGCCTTGAACGTGGAGGTTCTTTTGCTGTCTATTCAGGGACAGAAAGCTCTCATATTTCATTAAAAATATCCTAATTTGTTTTCTGAAGATAAATGAAAGTCTTAAGGGTTTGGAACGACATGAGGGTGTGTAATTATTGACAGAATTTTCATTTTTGGGTGAACTATCCTTTTATCCTTGCTGAAAATGGTCAAAAGTACTGATACTACACACTGAAATCATTTCATCATGATTTTTTATTTCTTCCTGAAGGCACGTCCACTGTACTATGGAGATGGTGAGAAGCATCGTCAGCTACATCTTTGCAGCCACACTGACTTGCTCACACTGACTTGCTCCTTGTTATTTTCCACAACACATTCATAGTCATTACTTTTGCCAGTGCTTTGTGGCAAACTTTATGTTTGCACTTGAGTGTGGAATAGGCTATATTAAAGGCTCATTATGGTTTCGTTCCCCACCCCCCAGTATATATTTAAGTAATTAGATTAATATATACATGTGATTTGTCAACTAATTGCACGTTTAGTCGACTACTAGCCAACTAGAAAAATATTTAGTCAGGGGCAGCCATACTGCACTGACCTGTATAGCCTAGGTAACATCTGGTTTAGGCACTAGGGGAGGGAAGATCAAGGGAAGATCAGGGAGCTATTACTAGGCACTGCTAAGTGTTTCTGAAATTGTTCAGTCAAATTAATTCTGTTGATGTCAGGTCTCTGCAGAAATTATAATAAAGGCCATAGCAAGCCTTCATTTTGGACTGGGCTGACCCTTTTGAGATTTTATCAAAAGTAAGTCAGAGAAGTGAAGGACCTCATCCTTTTTCGTCTTACAACTCTGAGCATGGGTGACCACAGAGGCATGAAACACTTAAGGGGAATTTTCAACCACATCACAAACAATGATATTTCCTGTCACCAAAAAAAGAAATTTAGGCCACATTCACACAGCAACAGAATACAGTTTTCAGTCCTGAATTTAGTCCTTAATACAATTACATTCACACAGAGTACGGTTAATGATGAGAATAACAATTGCATTCTATAACCAAACTCACACCTGTAATTTTTTGTTGTATTTTATGGTTCTATTGTCAGTCACAGCATGTCGGAAAATGCCTTTTGTGTCCTATGGCAAACATAGTAAACATTACATGACAAGTAAAGGTTAAACGATTGCAAAAATGTCATTCATTTTAAGGGTTTAATGTGAAGTCTTTTTTAACATTATGTAGGCCTATTCTTGGAAACGAGCTGGCAGCAGAAATCACACAGAACAAAATGTTATCATATCATATTAAGTAAATGAGTAAACAATGTAATAATGCAAATGAAAACAAGGTCATTGATATGACAACTAAAAACAACAATAATAATAAAATTAATGCCGTGGTTTCAATATTCATAAGGATTCATTTTTAGGACGTCAATACATCAGTTTTGTACGTTTAAATGTTGGAGATCAGCTGTGACGTGACGAGATTCTGGATGATCAGCTGTGACGTGACGAGATTCTGGATGATCAGCTGTGACGTGACGAGACTCTGGACGATCAGCTGTGACGTGACTTGACTCTAGACGATCAGCTGAGACGTGACTTGACTCTAGACGATCAGCTGAGACGTGACTTGACTCTGAGCGAACAGCTGTGACGTGACGTAACTCTGGATGATCAGCTGTGATGTGACGAGACTCTGGACGATCAGCTGTGACGTGACTTGACTCTAGACGATCAGCTGAGACGTGACTTGACTCTGAGCGAACAGCTGTGACGTGACGTAACTCTGGATGATCAGCTGTGATGTGACGAGACTGGAAGATTAGCGGAGACGTGACGAGACTCATGATGATCAACTGTGACTTGACTTGGCTCATGATGATCAACGACTTGACTCATGAAGATCAGCTGTGACTTAACTGGACTCACGAAGATCAGCTGTGACTTGACTGGACTCATGAAGATCAACGGTGACTTGACTGGATTCATCACGATCAACGGTGACTTGACTGTATTCATGAATGGCAGCTGTGACATGACGGAGCTTCGTGGTGGCTGCCATTTTGCAAATGGGCTCCGCTGTTGCCGCCATTTTGTGCTCGCGTTCTAGTGTGGCCGCCATCACACGAGTGAGTGCGGTGTAACGTTCCTCCGCGACACTCACAGTGAATGAAGAACTGACAGTCAATGAAGCATAGTCCATAAAATCACTTAGAGACGAACAGGGACCTTCCCGGATTAATCGCGATTTGAGCGGCTGGTTAATGCCCTCACAAAAAAAAAAAAAAAAAAAATCTATGGAAGTCCATGGACCAGATTCGTGACACGTATCATTGCTCTTTTGTTGATTTTGATTGCTTCCATTGTCTTCATTTGTAAGCCGCTTTGGATAAAATCGTCTGCTAAATGAATAAATGTAAACGTAATGGCTGGGCAAATCACATTATTATTTGTAATATTTAACAAATAATCCAGCATCCAATTTGTATTTTGATTATCTAAATGACTGTGTATGTTATATATGTTGATACTTACACTGTATATATTGATATAATGCAAGTATCGTACATTAACTAAACTAAACAGATTTAACTGATATAAATAATTGTAATTAATTGTAGTTATTTATACACGTTTCCCTTTTGAGCTAATTTGCAGTATCTAAAAATGCCATAAATAGGTAGCTGTAGGTTCAGGGCCGCTGCTGGCCAAATGGGTGCCCTAAGCAGGATTGTATTGTTGTGCCCCCTCCCTCAAATATTATGGAAGTGAAAAAAAAAAAAAAAAACTACTATAGGGGTCAAAATAGACCTTTAATAAAATATACAAGTAAATAAATAAATAAATTGTAATTAAATTGTATTATTTACAAATTACAATTGTAGCTCTAGACAGTTACTATTAACTATTACAGTTAGACTATGGCTATTATTTTATTAATACAGTTGTCCGATTGATTTTATGTTCTCAAGCATTCAGAAATCACACTAAAGAAAATTAAGCAGTTTTACTACGATAAAACCATGGTCAATTTTTGTAAGGGTTGTGATGTCCACATGCTTTTTTTGTTGAAGAAATTATAGAGGCTGTGTCATCTATAGCAAAAAGGTGGCCAAAAGTTAAAGATTAAGTGAATATTTGAATTAAATGTTTGGTCAATAGCCTATTAAACAAGGATTTGATTGTCCTGCATAACAGCAGCAATCACCAGGCCTTTGGCTCCTTTTTCAGACATTTGTAATAACATGTAATGTACATAAATTGTTTATTTTGTATTACATTATGTAGTTTAACAGTGTTATTCAATGAAACCATATAATTATTAATTAACCAATAATTATTGCCTCTTTGTTTTTATATAATGCATTTTAAGTCATTTTGGCTTAGGTCTGTTTTTATAACCACAAAAAAATATTATCTTAATACATCACTATAAATGGTTATTTGAAGTAATAAAACCATGGTTAATTTGCGGCTACCATGGCTACTACAGGAACCATGATTTTTGGTTTTATTTGTGTTATGGCTAGTTTTTGTAAGAGAACATGGAAAGTCAGAGAGAATATTAGATGCGTTGGTGGTGGTGAAATTATTACCGACATTAAAACATGTTATTAACCTCAACAGCCAAAAAAGTTTCACAGGATTATGAATGTAGCCTATGTGAAAGTGACAAATGGGCTTTGTTTTCATTTTTTTTTTTTTTTCTTGGTGCCGGATTGCTGATGTCTTTTCACGGGCATAGTTGTCCATCAAATATAGTCATTTCAGCTGCAAACATGAGGTGCGAGCGGAACATCTGGAAGAATATAGGGGGGCTTTTGTCTGTACCATAACACGTCTTAGGGCCCCTTCTCTCTAGGGAGGAATCAGATTGTATGTATAAGGAAAACTCTATGAAATGTATGGATCACGCCTTAAAGGAAAAATTGTATAAAAGAGACAGCACAAAAGCATTCTGGAGATTTTTTCTGCAGAAAACTTCTCGGCTTTGTTCTTGTAATAAAGTCTATCTTCTGCCATCAAAACCCCAAGACTTTGAGAGTGATTCTTCATAACAGCGGCAGAAGCCACCACATTAGCGAGTCCATGCTAATGTACAAAATAGTTGTACATTAAATAGTTAACTACCTAAATATCTAAATAGTTAACTCTTCTCACGTCATGTGTTAATCAAAAACACATAAAGTCAGTTGCATTGCAGACAGACTGTTCAAACTGGCGGGATCTCTGACAGTATAAAAGTCAAACATGTGGCTGAAATGTTCTATTTCACACATTGGCCCAGTGCTGTGAACCTGTGCTATTCAGGGTCATGGAAAACATCATGACAAATGTGAGAATGATGACCAGGATGTGCAATCATACCTCTCTTGAGGTCATGAAGTTTCAGTGCAGTCTGGCTGTTTGCTGTGGTGACGGAGAGTGATTATTCCCCTGGCTTTGCATAAATAAGTTCTGAAAAAGCTACACACAGGACAGTGTGGAGGTACCTGCATGAAAGAGATCACCAGGAGTTATTTTTGGTGGCCAGGAATGGATGGACAAATTGAGGAAAATGCTAGAGTCATGTCAGAGCATAGTGTATGCAATGTACCAACTTGCAACAAATGGTCTCACAGAAAGGTTTGTCCAGACCACGGAACATGCTTTGAAAGCTTTGCTACGACAGAGCACACTTCATTAACGTCTTAGCATTATAGCTTCTTACTGAGCTACTATAGTATGCCACAAAAATCAGTTTTTTACCAGCTTACCTGCTGTTCAGTTGAGAACTGAGGACAACATTTTGAGTTGCTTAAACCAGAAAAGATAAAAGAAACTGTAGGCTCACAAGTGCTAGCACAGAACAATGGAAATGGCCCAAACTGGGCTCCAGTTACTGTGAATTTAGAAATGGGCCCAGTTTTGTACAGAGTTTAAACTGCTAGAAATTTTACACGAAGGAAGCATTCCTATGAGTTTCTTTGAGGGAAACTCAAAGTTATGTTCCAGGAAGCTGCTTTTGTTTTTCATTTGTATAAGTTACAATATTGTTAATTTTATAACAATGATATTGTCACAACTTTTTCATTGTTCTTGTTACATTTTGGTTAAATGGGTGGTTGACTGCTTTTTTTAGGCTAGATTGTGCTTATGGGGTGCAGTCTAACATGTGTTCATGCTTCGTTTTTAAAAATATGCATTATTTTTCAAATAATTCACCTTTGTTCTACACTGCTCTGTCCCTTCTCCTATGAATGCTCTGATAATTTCCTGGTTTTATGAAGCCCCTCCCTCAGAAATACGCAATGGGCTCAGATTGGTTAGCTGGCCCAGTGTGTTGTGATTCGCTAAACTGCCTAGTGCAGTCCAGAAACGTCACGCCCCTCACCTCAGTGCATGCGTTCTGTTTGTATTGCAAAAAATGGCATCGTCAATATTGCTTATCAGTTTAAGCCTGATTGAGACCCAGAGAATATTAGCGAAGAGGATTGTGCAGAAGCTGTACAAGCACGGCTCTTATAGGAAGTTTCAGAATGCTATGTTTTTTTGTTTGTTTGTTGTTTTCTCATACTTTTAGATACGCTATTATTTTTAAATGCTACTGCTTATGTAGTTTTATACTGATTAAAACTTTAATACAGCAGAATACATGATTGCGTTGTAGCATTTTTGTAACAGTAAGAAGTGATATGCCAGCAAGTATTGCTCGCTACCATGGTAACCGCTTGTGTGTCAGGGGTTTATGTAAATTTCAGGGTTTGTGATGTCACCAGCCCAGGAAGTACCTCGTTGTAGTCCCTACCAGCCATAATTGTAGGCATTAAACTGCCATAATTTTAAAAGACAATATCTCCATTTGCATTGAACTTTCAGTGTCATAAATTTGCAGATATTGTTTATGCTCAAACAGTGAACACTAACTAATGTTAAAAAAGTGAAATCACAATCAAACTTTAACCCCTTTAATGTTTTAACTTTGATGTTAATTATACAAATAATGATTTGACAGAAATGTTCCACAATCTCACAGATCATGGGGCATTTGCAGGTTTACCTTGTTTTCTCGGCAATGCTTCTATTGACCATTTCTGGAGAATTAGGTGCACCAAAAATGTGTGAGGATGCTCCCATTGTTCCAGAAGACAATTTTATTTCTTCTCAGAAACCAGTAACATCTATTGTACATACAAAGAAGGGAAATCAAGAAGATTGACAGTATCCTTTAAGGCAGGGGTCACCACACTCGGTCCTAGAGGGCCGGTGTCCTGCAGAGTTTAGCTCCAACTTGCCTCAACACACCTGCCTTGAAGTATCAAGTATACCAAGCAAGACCTTGATTAGCTGGTTCAGGTGTGTTTGATTAGGGTTGGAGCTAAACTCTGCAGGATACCGGCCCTCAAGGAACAAGTTTAGTGACCCCTGCTTAAAGGGATCGGCAAACACCCCACACTGTAAACAAAAATAGTGTATAGTGCTGGTATAGTGCTGATTTATGCTGGTTAGTGCTGGTATAGTGCTGGTCCAGGCTGGTTTATGCTGGTATAGTGCTGGTATAGCTGGTGGACCATCATATCCTGGTTCACCAGCATGGGCTTTGTAGGGTTGAGTGTCAGTAGGACAGCTGTCTGTATGCAATTAGTGTTTTGGGGACAAACATAGTTTTTGCTTGCATATTTCTCTATTTAACACATTAACGATGTAAAAGATAAACAATATGTGACCTTGAACCACAAAACCAGTCATACGATTTATTTCATTTGAATAAATAAGCTTTCCATTGACGTATGGTTTGTTAGGATAGGGCAATATTTGGCTGAAATACAACTATTTGAAAATCTGGAATCTGAGGGTGCAAAAAAAAAAAAAAAAAAAAAGAAAAAAAAATCTGAATATTGAGAAAATCGCCTTTAAAGTTGTCCAAATTAAGCAATGCATATTACTAATAAAAAAATACGTTTGGATATATTTATTTACAGTAGAAAATTTACAAAATATTTTCATGGATCATGATCTTTACTTAATATTCTAATGATTTTTGGCATAAAAGAAAAATCTATAATTTTGACCCAAACAATGTATTGTTTGCTATTGCTACAAATATACCCGTGTTACTTAAGACTGGTTTTGTGGTCCAGGGTCACATATAAAGTTAAAACATATGATTTATTGAATTATATGATAACTTTGTAATTTCTTTCACTCCCTCTGTTGAAAGTAGAACTGAAGATTTTAATTGCTTAAGTTATGATTACATTAAGTCAAGTTCAAGTCAAGTTGAGCTTTATTGTCATTCCGCTACATGCGGGGGCATACAGTGGAACGAAATGTCGTGCCTCACAGGACCACGGTGCTACATAAATACAGGCATACAGCAATGAAGTAAAACAATATAGACCTATACACAAACTATCGTACTGATAGATTTTGACTATAAATATACTATCTATATAAAAAATTTACCTATACATAAACTAAAAAATACAAACTATACAAACTATACGAATGCTTCAGATAAATACTGTACATGTGCAAAGAGAGACAATGTGAGTTCAAGCAGCTGGCTGGGGAACAGTGCAGGATGATTTGTAGTGCATGAGCATGTAAACATACATATATTACTGATATTACTGAGTCTTTTTGTGGGATTTGTGTACACACAGCAGTCTGTGTGAAAAGTGACTAGTGCGCATAGAGGAAGAGAGTGTGCTACTATAGGTGGTTTGTACAGGCCCACTCACCTGTAGCACCCTTCGATTGCACAAACAAAGTTCCATAAGTTCCAGATGGTCCATGTTTCAGGAGGTAGGGGGTTTGTATGGGGATTCAGAGAGGGGCGGGGTGACTTGAGTTCAGGGCTCTCACAGCCTGGGGGAAAAAGCTGTTGAGCAGTCTGGCAGAGTGGACTCTGATGCTCCGGTACCGTCTACCTGATGGTAGGAGCTGGAAGAGACTGTGGGAGGGGTGTGTGGAGTCCTTTACGATACTGTTGGCTTTGCTGGAGCATCGTTTGAGGAAAATGTCCAGGATGGAGGGGAGAGGGGCACCGATGATCCTTGCAGCTGTGTTCACTGTCCGCTGGAGGGTCTTGCGGTCTGCTGCAGTACAGTTCCCGTACCAGACAGTGATGCAGCTGGTCAGCACACTCTCAATGGTGCCCCTGTAGAAAGTGGTGAGGATGGGTGGAGGGAGACTTGCTCTTTTCAGCCGGCGGAGAAAGTGTAGGCGCTGTTGTGCCTTCTTGGAGAGTGACATGGTGTTGGTGGTCCAGGTGAGGTCCTCTGTGATGTGCACCCCCAGGAATTTAGTGCTGCTGACTCTCTCCACAGGCGAGCTGTCGATGGTCAGTGGGGGGTGATCAGCGGAGTTTCTCCTGAAGTCCATCACAACCTCTTTTGTCTTACTCACATTGAGGGACAGGTTGTTTGCACCACACCATTCAGCCAGCTGTGCCACTTCCTCTCTGTAGTGCGTTTCATCGTTGTTGCTGATGAGACCTACCACTGTTCTGTCATCAGCGAACTTGATGATGTGGTTGGAGCTGAACTTGGCAGTGCAGTCGTAGGTCAGCAGCATGAAGAGCAGCGGGCTGAGCACACAGCCTTGTGGGGCACCTGTGCTCAGTGTGGTAGTGCTCGAGGTGTTTTGGCCGACACGGACTGACTGAGGTCTTCCGGTTAGAAAGTCCAGAATCCAATTACAGAGGGAATTGTTAAGGCCCAGTAGGTTTAGTTTATTTGTAAGCTGTAGTGGGATTATTGTGTTGAATGCTGAGCTGAAGTCAATGAACAGCATTCTAACATAGGAGTCTTTATTTTCTAGGTGGGTAAGAGCCAGGTGGAGGGAGGAGGAAATTGCATCGTCCGTAGAGCGGTTTGGACGGTATGCAAACTGGAGCGGATCGAGTGTGTTGGGGAGGCTGGTTTTGATGTTGTGCATGACTAACCTCTCAAAGCACTTCATTATGATTGGAGTCAGTGCTATGGGACGGTAGTCATTTAGACAGGACACAGGTGATTTCTTTGGTACCGGTATGATTGTTGTGGATTTGAGACATGTGGGGACGACTGCCTGGCTCAGCGAGGTATTGAAGATATCTGTTAGGACATCTGTCAGCTGTACAGCACAGTCTTTCAGTACACGGCCAGGTATGTTGTCGGGACCCGCAGCCTTGCGTGGGTTAATCCTAGATAGGGTCTTCCTTACGTCGGCTGGAGACAGACAGAGCGCCTGGTCGTTGGGAGGTGTGGGCAGTTTTTGTGCAGGTGTGTCATTCTGCATTTCAAACCGTGAATAAAAGTGGTTGAGTGTATCTGGGAGGGATGTGTCATCATCACAGGCCTGTGGCGGGGGCTTGTAGTCTGTGATGGTCTGAATTGCTTGCCACAGACTCCGTGTGTCTCTGCTGTCTGTGAAGTGATTGTTGATTTTTTGAGCATATGACCGTTTTGCATTTTTGATGCTGCGGGACAGATTGGCTCTTGCTGTTTTGAGGGCTGCTTTATCTCCTGATCTGAAAGCTTCATCTCTGGTCTTTAGCAGCCCACGAACATCTGCTGTCATCCGTGGCTTCTGGTTGGCACGTGTGGTGATGGTCTTGGTGACTGTCACATCATCTGTGCACTTTTTGATGTAAGCAGTCACAGTTTCGGTGTACTCCTGTAGGTCTGTGTGGTTGTTGTAAGTGGCTGCCTCTTTAAACATGTTCCAGTCTGTGTCCTGGAAGCAGTCCTGCAGTGCTGAGGTGGCATTGTCTGGCCATACTGTGATCTGCTTTTGAACCGGTTTGGGAGTTTGAGAAGTGGTCTGTATGCTGGGATTAGCATAACAGAGATGTGGTCCGAGTACCCGAGGTGGGGGCGGGGTTCGGCTTTGTATGCGTTCTTAACTGTTGTGTAAACAAAGTCCAGTGTGTTGTTTCCCCTTGTTGCAAAGTTCACATGTTGGTAGAACTTTGGCAAAACTGTCTTTAAGTTTGCGTGGTTGAAGTCGCCAGCTATGATGAAAAAGCCGTCGGGGTTATTTGTTTGTTGTTCGCTGATGGCGCTGTACAGTTCGCGAAGCGCGTCCTTAGCGTTTGCACACGGAGGAATGTAAACCGCGACAATAACAATGGCCGTGAACTCCCGCGGCAGATAGAACGGTCGACACTTCACAACCATAAACTCCACCAGCGATGAACAGTGTTTTGATACTACCGCAGCATTGTTACACCATTCTTTGTTGATATGCACACACAAGCCACCCCCGCGAGTCTTACCAGACAATGATGAATTTCTGTCCGCTCAGTAGCAAGTTAGTCCGTGCAGCTGAACATTGATTATTAATCAATGTCACTGGTAAACTGGTAAAACATTTTAAAGCATCAAAGGAATTGTCTCCTGTTTCATAAGATGTGTACATAAATCAGTTCAAATCAGTTTAAAAGAGCTTGTGTACATTGGATAACAGGGGTTATAAGAAGAGCTCTTTCAATGGGACAGTTAAGAACAACTTGATAATTAAAGTTAAAAACTGAAAGTTGTTGTTTTTAAAGACATTCATACTTATCTGGGAAGTCACATATGTCCAAATCCAGCTGTCAGTCACTGGTTTCAAAAAGTGCACATAGTAAAACATATGTCAGTGCACCATGTAGGACCATGAAATATTATTGAAAATAGTGATAGTGTGCACTTTCAACAATTGCTGAAACAGAGTTAATTCAACCAAAGTCAATGGCTAATTACCCAACTAAAGGGAACACTAATCATCATTTTTTTCAGTCAGTCATCTGTTTTTTCAATCATCTGTTTTTTCAGTCATTTAATCATCCTCTGGTGAGATATTGATTTCATCTAAGGCTGTGTGGCTGTAAGTAGTTGATGTGTTTCTGCTCACCTCTTCACTCTTTTTCTGTTCTTGCCGTTCCTCTTATTCTCAGTGAGTTTGCTTATTAACCGTAGGTGTCATCACTTATGCTCAGTCATCACTTGTAGAGTGAATCTTCTTTATTTCATTAACTACAATACTGCTTCAGTGTTACTTTTACTCTCTATAGATCAGGACCATATGAAAACTGAGTAGTGTTTGTTTAACACTGGGAATTTTACTGTGTAAGCACGCAACCAGCAACATGTGTTTTTCTTTGTTAAATAATTTATTAAAATTTGGAAAATTGTCTTTGTCTTTAACTACAAATGCAAACCAATTTAAAAAAAAAAAAAAAAAAAAAAAAAAAAAGTGATATGTAACACAAATTTTGTTGCGGTCTTGGCTGGGATCATACCAGCACCCAAAAGGCAACAAATGCTGATCCACCAGCACACCAGCATCCTAAGCTGGTCCCAGCATGCAAAACATACCTTACGCTGATCCACCAGCACACCTGCTTACCATGCTGGGGACCAGCAACCAGTAACCAGCAAAACAAAGACCTCTTATATGCCAAAAGATCAAGGGAAATTTGATTTCTCATAACATGACTCCTTTAATATAGGGTGAATTCAGGTAAATTGGGACACTTTTTGACCATTGAGATGACTAGAAAAAAAATGTCCCAATTAATCTGAATTGACCCCTAGTAAAAGTGGTACAGGATAATTGTGTTCCTTGTGCCCATATCATTTGGGGCACAAGAGTAAGAAGGGGGGAAATGTTGTGCATTGCATTTATGCTGTTAGTCCATGATTCTTCCCCCTTCAAAGGACATGATATAACTGTGCATGTGTTAACACTACCATCCATTTGTAGATGTAATTGACACATCTATGAACCTGAAAATAAACATTCTTCTTTGTTCCCACACAATGTATTAATCATCAGAAGAATTGTCATAGCCACGTCAAAGCATATATATATATATATATATACACACATCACAAACCTGACAACCACAATCACACAGCCATCATATAAGGAGATAGGTTAGTAAGACAACATGTTTCATGATACATTTCTTAACTCTTCAATTCAGCTCTTCTGTGAATTTAAGGAAAATCATCAAATTAATAGTTATGATTTTATAGAAACTATAGTAATTATTTATTAGAAGTATTGTTACAGTCTTACAGTATTGTTACTTTTATAACAATGTTAAAGTTACAATTCTGTGTCATTGTTCATTTGATGTTACTTTTTACATCCATAATGATTTGACATAAATGTTTCTATCTCATGACAGATCATGGGGCAGTTGAAGGTTTACCTTGTTTTCTGGGCATTGCTTCTCACAACCATTTTTGGAGAGGATGATATAAGTCCATCAACAAAGTGTGAGGATGCTCCCTTTGTTCCAGGACACAATCTTGCTGGAGAGGGATTTGATGTTGTAACCATGGAGCGAAAAGGTTCTTATGTGATCAACATGGAAAAATGGGATTTAGGACATGGCACTTGTAAATTGGCAAAAAATGAATACTTCAGTGGAATAAAACAGAAGCTACCAGCAGCAGTTATAGACTGGAGGGCCTTGCCAAAGTGTTCAATGAAAGTCTCCAGTCAGATCTTTGAATCAAGTGAAGCACTGGTCAATGATTCATCATCAGCACTCTCTGCCAGCTGGAAAGTTGGTATAGATGTGAAGGCTGTTGGAGCTGCGGTTGGAAGCACTCATTCCAGGGAAGCAAAATTTGCAATGACTAAATCAAAAGAAGACAAATACAGTTTCACCAAACATAAAGTTGCATGCGACTTTTACAGGTGAGACAGCTGGGGTGTTTTTCCTCACTCATATTTTTAAAAAGATGACTATGACAAGAAACAGAAACTTTAATTGAAAATCGCTCCCTCTTTTATCACACTGAATTCAAACATGGTTACTGTTTTTTTTACAGATATCGTGTAGCTGAAAATCCTCCTCTTCATGCAGAGTTTCTTCAAGCAATCAAATCACTCCCTGCATCCTACGATCCAGACGCCTACACCAACCTGATCACCACATATGGCACTCACTATATCACAAGTGTCATGTTAGGAGGGCAAATGAAAGCCATAACAGCCATCAAAACCTGTCAGGCAGCAGTGAGTGGACTTACAGACACTGCAGTGAAGGACTGTTTGGATGTAGAAGCCTCTGGTTCATACAGTGTAGTAACTGTGAAGGCAGAGGCACATTTTTGTCAAGAACAGAAGAAAAAGATGGGCACAAATGAAATGTTCAGTTCCATGTTCAATGAACGTCAGACAGAGATTATCGGAGGAAACATAAATGGAGAAGATCTGCTTTTTTCTGGTTCATCACACCCAGATTCCCTCAAAAACTGGCACACGTCTTTGAAGAGTCTCCCCGACATTGTGCATTACTCTCTGAAACCTCTCCATTTCTTACTGAGTGCTAAACACCCTGCAAGAAGAGGACTGAAGAAAGCTGTTGAAGAATACATCATTCAAAATGCCCTTATGAAGGTTTGCTCTGAGCCGTGTGAGACTGGCAGGAAGGGCAGTCCAAGAGACCGATGTGCTTGTGTTTGTGAAAGTAGTCAAATCATTACATCTAACTGCTGTCCAACTGCAAGAGGACTTGCCACCCTGAAAGTCTACAATCTCAGAGCCAAAGGTCTGTATGGAGATACATTTACACAAACAGATGGCACTGCAACTGTTGCATATGACAAACAACTCAAGCGCACTGAGATTATTGATGATGATGATAATCCACGTTGGCCAGAAACATTTGAGTTTGGTCCTATTAAGATCAGAATGGCCAATAAACTAACTTTTGAAGTATATGATGCAGACAGCTCCTGGAACAGTGATCTCCTTGGTAAATGCTCTTTTGATCTTAGAAGTGGAGTTGTAACTGATGTTTGTGCTTTTAAACATGGTACCTTCTTCTTTACCTATGAAGTGAAATGTGCTCCCAGTCTGCAGGGCCCTCAGTGTGATAAACACAAACCTTCCCCAATGGATGCCCCTCTCGCTGATATTTTCAGCTCAAGAAATGGTGTTCTGGTTAAAGATATGCAGAGGCTTGAATTAGCTCGCAATAACTCTAAGTTCAACTCCAAGAGTACTTATGGAAAGCTGATGATGCTGTGACCTGCATCTCAAATCCATCCTTTATGCATGAAAAATAGCCCCAATATAGTCTAATATAGTCTTTCATCCACTAGAAAAAGAAATATATATGTAACCTTTGCTTATTTCCTTTCCCATTGCTTTTCTGTTTTATTTTGTGTTTTTGCATTAATAAAGCATTCTTAAAGACAGATATATGTTGCATTCTTTATTTTTAATTCTTTCCTTTTTCAAACTTACAAAATGCAAAAGTAACTAACTACAGGGAGTGCTGCTCCTGCCTCATTTGACATCGTAAATGAGAAACAAGAAACCCCACCTTTATCATCAATTATGCAAATTTACACACTTTTTTTTTTTTTTTTTTTTTTTTTTTTATTACACATATTTCATTCTCTAGGATACTATTTCCAGGCTGTAACTTCAGATGACACAGCTCATATCTGTATTTGTGTAAATTACTAAAATCACACATGAACACCTGGAACATGTAGTTGTTGCAATTAATAAAGAAAAAGAGAAGGAAATAATTATTGTAATCAAGATATATTATATATTAAAATATATAAAGTGAATGTCGTTAATTTAACGTCTAATTAAACGTCTTTGTGAATATTTGCAGTTTATATTTCTGGTCACCATTTATTTTGATAGTTCACTTTAGACATACTAACTATAAGTAACTTTGTAACTACGTGTCAACTAATTCTCACTAATTTGCAACTACATGTCTACTAACTCTAAGAGTAGACTGTTAGGGTAGGTTTAGGGTTAGTAGAATAAGTTGACATATACTTGCAAAGTTTCTCATAGTCAGTACGTTGTATGTTGTAGACCCATCAAAATAAATTGTTAGAAATTATTAAGCAGACAGTCTACTACTCTAATGACTGCTAGTTGACATGTAGTTTCAATGCAATCTGGCTGTTTGCTGTGGTGACGGAGAGTGATTATTCCCCTGGCTTTGCATAAATAAGTTCTGAAAAAGCTACACACAGGACAGTGTGGAGGTACCTGCATGAAAGAGATCACCAGGAGTTATTTTTGGTGGCCAGGAATGGATGGACAAATTGAGGAAAACGCTAGAGTCATGTCAGAGCATAGTGTATGCAATGTACCAACTTGCAACAAATGGTCTCACAGAAAGGTTTGTCCAGACCACGGAACATGCTTTGAAAGCTTTGCTACGACAGAGCACACTTCATTAACGTCTTAGCATTATAGCTTCTTACTGAGCTACTATAGTATGCCACATAAATCAGTTTTTTACCAGCTTACCTGCTGTTCAGTTGAGAACTGAGGACAACATTTTGAGTTTCTTAAACCAGAAAAGATAAAAGAAACTGTAGGCTCACAAGTGCTAGCACAGAACAATGGAAATGGCCCAAACTGGGCTCCAGCTACTGTGGATTTACAAATGGGCCCAGTTTTGTACAGAGTTTAAACTGCTGGAAATTTTACACGAAGGAAGCATTCCTATGAGTTTCTTTGAGGGAAGTTATGTTCCAGGAAGCTGCTTTTGTTTTTCATTTGTATAAGTTATAATATTGTTAATTTATAACAATGATATTGTCACAACTTTTTCATTGTTCTTGTTACATTTTGGTTAAATGGGTGGTTGACTGCTTTTTTTAGGCTAGATTGTGCTTATGGGGTGCAGTCTAACATGTGTTCATGCTTCGTTTTTAAAAATATGCATTATTTTTCAAATAATTCACCTTTGTTCTACACTGCTCTGTCCCTTCTCCTATGAATGCTCTGATAATTTCCTGGTTTTATGAAGCCCCTCCCTCAGAAATACGCAATGGGCTCAGATTGGTTAGCTGGCCCAGTGTGTTGTGATTCGCTAAACTGCCTAGTGCAGTCCAGAAACGTCACGCCCCTCACCTCAGTGCATGCGTTCTGTTTGTATTGCAAAAAATGGCATCGTCAATATTGCTTATCAGTTTAAGCCTGATTGAGACCCAGAGAATATTAGCGAAGAGGATTGTGCAGAAGCTGTACAAGCACGGCTCTTATAGGAAGTTTCAGAATGCTATGTTTTTTTGTTTGTTTGTTGTTTTCTCATACTTTTAGATACGCTATTATTTTTAAATGCTACTGCTTATGTAGTTTTATACTGATTAAAACTTTAATACAGCAGAATACATGATTGCGTTGTAGCATTTTTGTAACAGTAAGAAGTGATATGCCTGCAAATATTGCTCGCTACCATGGTAACCGCTTGTGTGTCAGGGGTTTATGTAAATTTCAGGGTTTGTGATGTCACCAGCCCAGGAAGTACCTCGTTGTAGTCCCTACCAGCCGTAATTGTAGGCATTAAACTGCCATAATTTTAAAAGACAATATCTCCATTTGCATTGAACTTTCAGTGTCATAAATTTGCAGATATTGTTTATGCTCAAACAGTGAACACTAACTAACGTTAAAAAAGTGAAATCACAATCAAACTTTAACCCCTTTAATGTTTTAACTTTGATGTTAATTATACAAATAATGATTTGACAGAAATGTTCCACAATCTCACAGATCATGGGGCATTTGCAGGTTTACCTTGTTTTCTCGGCAATGCTTCTATTGACCATTTCTGGAGAAGTAGGTGCACCAAAAATGTGTGAGGATGCTCCCATTGTTCCAGAAGAAAATTTTATTTCTTCTCAGAAACCAGTAACATCTATCGTACATACAAAGAAGGGAAATCAAGAAGATTGACAGTATCCTTTAAGGCAGGGGTCACCACACTCGGTCCTAGAGGGCCGGTGTCCTGCAGAGTTTAGCTCCAACTTGCCTCAACACACCTGCCTTGAAGTTTCAAGTATACCAAGCAAGACCTTGATTAGCTGGTTCAGGTGTGTTTGATTAGGGTTGGAGCTAAACTCTGCAGGATACCGGCCCTCAAGGAACAAGTTTAGTGACCCCTGCTTAAAGGGATCGGCAAACACCCCACACTGTAAACAAAAATAGTGTATAGTGCTGGTATAGTGCTGATTTATGCTGGTTAGTGCTGGTATAGTGCTGGTCCAGGCTGGTTTATGCTGGTATAGTGCTGGTATAGCTGGTGGACCATCATATCCTGGTTCACCAGCATGGGCTTTCCAATTTGATACTGTTAAGTGCTTTGACACAATCTGTATTGTTAAAAGCGCTATATAAATAAAGGTGACTTGACTTGACTTGACTTTGTAGGGTTGAGTGTCAGTAGGACAGCTGTCTGTATGCAATTAGTGTTTTGGGGACAAACATAGTTTTTGCTTGCATATTTCTCTATTTAACACATTAACGATGTAAAAGAAAAACAATATGTGACCTTGAACCACAAAACCAGTCATACGATTTATTTCATTTGAATAAATAAGCTTTCCATTGATGTATGGTTTGTTAGGATAGGGCAATATTTGGCTGAAATACAACTATTTGAAAATCTGGAATCTGAGGGTACAAAAAAAAAAAAAAAAAAAAATCTGAATATTGAGAAAATCACCTTTAAAGTTGTCCAAATTAAGCAATGCATATTACTAATAAAGAAAAATATGTTTGGATATATTTATTTACAGTAGAAAATTTACAAAATATTTTCATGGATCATGATCTTTACTTAATATTCTAATGATTTTTGGCATAAAAGAAAAATCTATAATTTTGACCCAAACAATGTATTGTTTGCTATTGCTACAAATATACCCGTGTTACTTAAGACTGGTTTTGTGGTCCAGGGTCACATATAAAGTTAAAACATATGATTTATTGAATTATATGATAACTTTGTAATTTCTTTCACTCCCTCTGTTGAAAGTAGAACTGAAGATTTTAATTGCTTAAGTTATGATTACATTAAGTCAAGTTCAAGTCAAGTTGAGCTTTATTGTCATTCCGCTACATGCGGGGGCATACAGTGGAATGAAATGTCGTGCCTCACAGGACCACGGTGCTACATAAATACAGGCATACAGCAATGAAGTAAAACAATATAGACCTATACACAAACTATCCTACTGATAGATTTTGACTATAAATATACTATCTATATAAAAAATTTACCTATACATAAACTAAAAAATACAAACTATACAAACTATACGAATGCTTCAGATAAATACTGTACATGTGCAAAGAGAGACAATGTGAGTTCAAGCAGCTGGCTGGGGAACAGTGCAGGATGATTTGTAGTGCATGAGCATGTAAACATACATATATTACTGATATTACTGAGTCTTTTTGTGGGATTTGTGTGCACACAGCAGTGTGTGTGAAAAGTGACTAGTGCGCATAGAGGAAGAGAGTGTGCTACTATAGGTGGTTTGTACAGGCCCACTCACCTGTAGCACCCTTCGATTGCACAAACAAAGTTCCATAAGTTCCAGATGGTCCATGTTTCAGGAGGTAGGGGGTTTGTATGGGGATTCAGAGAGGGGCGGGGTGACTTGAGTTCAGGGCTCTCACAGCCTGGGGGAAAAAGCTGTTGAGCAGTCTGGCAGAGTGGGCTCTGATGCTCCGGTACCGTCTACCTGATGGTAGGAGCTGGAAGAGACTGTGGGAGGGGTGTGTGGAGTCCTTTACGATACTGTTGGCTTTGCTGGAGCATCGTTTGAGGAAAATGTCCAGGATGGAGGGGAGAGAGGCACCGATGATCCTTGCAGCTGTGTTCACTGTCCGCTGGAGGGTCTTGCGGTCTGCTGCAGTACAGTTCCCGTACCAGACAGTGATGCAGCTGGTCAGCACACTCTCAATGGTGCCCCTGTAGAAAGTGGTGAGGATGGGTGGAGGGAGACTTGCTCTTTTCAGCCGGCGGAGAAAGTGTAGGCGCTGTTGTGCCTTCTTGGAGAGTGACATGGTGTTGGTGGTCCAGGTGAGGTCCTCTGTTATGTGCACCCCCAGGAATTTAGTGCTGCTGACTCTCCCAACAGGCGAGCTGTCGATGGTCAGTGGGGGGTGATCAGCGGAGTTTCTCCTGAAGTCCATCACAACCTCTTTTGTCTTACTCACATTGAGGGACAGGTTGTTTGCACCACACCATTCAGCCAGCTGTGCCACTTCCTCTCTGTAGTGCGTTTCATCGTTGTTGCTGATGAGACCTACCACTGTTGTGTCATCAGCGAACTTGATGATGTGGTTGGAGCTGAACTTGGCAGTGCAGTCGTGGGTCAGCAGCGTGAAGAGCAGCAGGCTGAGCACACAGCCTTGTGGGGCACCTGTGCTCAGTGTGGTAGTGCTCGAGGTGTTGTGGCCGACACGGACTGACTGAGGTCTTCCGGTTAGAAAGTCCAGAATCCAATTACAGAGGGAATTGTTAAGGCCCAGTAGGTTTAGTTTATTTGTGAGCTGTTGTGGGATTATTGTGTTGAATGCTGAGCTGAAGTCAATGAACAGCATTCTAACATAGGAGTCTTTATTTTCTAGGTGGGTAAGAGCCAGGTGGAGGGAGGAGGAAATTGCATCGTCCGTAGAGCGGTTTGGACGGTATGCAAACTGGAGCGGATCGAGTGTGTTGGGGAGGCTGGTTTTGATGTTGTGCATGACTAACCTCTCAAAGCACTTCATTATGATTGGAGTTTATTAATTATTAATCAATGTCACTGGTAAACTGGTAAAACGTTTTAAAGCATCAAAGGAATTGTCTCCTGTTTCATAAGATTTGTACATAAATCAGTTCAAATCAGTTTAAAAGAGCTTGTGTACATTGGATAACAGGGGTTATAAGAAGAGCTCTTTCAATGGGACAGTTAAGAACAACTTGATAATGAAAGTTAAAAACTGAAAGTTGTTGTTTTTAAAGACATTCATACTTATCTGGGAAGTCACATATGTCCAAATCCAGCTGTCAGTCACTGGTTTCAAAAAGTGCACATAGTAAAAGATACGTCAGTGCAGTCAGGACCATGAAATATTATTGAAAATAGTGATAGTGTGCACTTTCAACAATTGCTGAAACAGAGTTAATTCAACCAAAGTCAATGGCCAAGTACCCAACTAAAGGGAACACTAATCATTATTTTTTTTTCAGTCAGTCATCTATTTTTTCAATCATCTGTTTTTTCAGTCATTTAATCATCCTCTGGTGAGATATTGATTTCATCTAAGGCTGTGTGGCTGTAAGTAGTTGATGTGTTTCTGCTCATCTCTTCACTTTTTTTCTGTTCTTGCCGTTCCTCTTATTCTCAGTGAGTTTGCTTATTAACCGTAGGTGTCATCACTTATGCTCAGTCATCACTTGTAGAGTGAATCTTCTTTATTTCATTAACTACAATACTGCTTCAGTGTTACTTTTACTCTCTATAGATCAGGACCATATGAAAACTGAGTAGTGTTTGTTTAACACTGGGAATTTTACTGTGTAAGCACGCAACCAGCAACATGTGTTTTTCTTTGTTAAATAATTTATTAAAATTTGGAAAATTGTCTTTGTCTTTAACTACAAATCCAAACCAATTTAAAAAAAAAAAAAAAAAAAAAAAGTGATATGTAACACAAATTTTGTTGCGGTCTTGGCTGGGATCATACCAGCACCCAAAAGGCAACAAATGCTGATCCACCAGCACACCAGCATCCCAAGCTGGTCCCAGCATGCAAAACATACCTTACGCTGATCCACCAGCACACCTGCTTACCATGCTGGGGACCAGCAACCAGTAACCAGCAAAACAAAGACCTCTTATATGCCAAAAAATCAAGGGAAATTTGATTTCTCATAACATGACTCCTTTAATATAGGGTGAATTCAGGTAAATTGGGACACTTTTTAACCATTGAGATGACTAGAAAAAAAATGTCCCAATTAACCTGAATTGACCCCTAGTAAAAGTGGTACAGGATAATTGTGTTCCTTGTGCCCATATCATTTGGGGCACAAGAGTAAGAAGGGGGGAAATGTTGTGCATTGCATTCATGCTGTTAGTCCATGATTCTTCCCCCTTCAAAGGACATGATATAACTGTGCATGTGTTAACACTACCATCCATTTGTAGATGTAATTCACACATCTATGAACCTGAAAATAAATGTTCTTCTTTGTTCCCACACAATGTATTAATCATCGGAAGAATTGTCATAGCCACGTCAAAGCATATATATATATATATATATATATACACACATCACAAACCTGACAACCACAATCACACAGCCATCATATAAGGAGATAGGTTAGTAAGACAACATGTTTCATGATACATTTCTTAACTCTTCAATTCAGCTCTTCTGTGAATTTAAGGAAAATCATCAAATTAATAGTTATGATTTTATAGAAACTATAGTAATTATTTATTAGAAGTATTGTTACAGTCTTACAGTATTGTTACTTTTATAACAATGTTAAAGTTACAATTCTGTGTCATTGTTCATTTGATGTTACTTTTTACATCCATAATGATTTGACATAAATGTTTCTATCTCATGACAGATCATGGGGCAGTTGAAGGTTTACCTTGTTTTCTGGGCATTGCTTCTCACAACCATTTTTGGAGAGGATGATATAAGTCCATCAACAAAGTGTGAGGATGCTCCCTTTGTTCCAGGACACAATCTTGCTGGAGAGGGATTTGATGTTGTAACCATGGAGCGAAAAGGTTCTTATGTGATCAACATGGAAAAATGGGATTTAGGAAATGGCACTTGTAAATTGGCAAAAAATGAATACTTCAGTGGAATAAAACAGAAGCTACCAGCAGCAGTTATAGACTGGAGGGCCTTGCCAAAGTGTTCAATGAAAGTCTCCAGTCAGATCTTTGAATCAAGTGAAGCACTGGTCAATGATTCATCATCAGCACTCTCTGCCAGCTGGAAAGTTGGTTTAGATGTGAAGGCTGTTGGAGCTGCGCTTGGAAGCACTCATTCCAGGGAAGCAAAATTTGCAATGACTAAATCAAAAGAAGACAAATACAGTTTCACCAAACATAAAGTTGCATGCGACTTTTACAGGTAAGACAGCTGGGGTGTTTTTCCTCACTCATATTTTTAAAAAGATGACTATGACAAGAAACAGAAACTTTAATTGCAAATCGCTCCCTCTTTTATCACACTGAATTCAAACATGGTTACTGGTTTTTTTTACAGATATCGTGTAGCTGAAAATCCTCCTCTTCATGCAGAGTTTCTTCAAGCAATCAAATCACTCCCTGCATCCTACGATCCAGACGCCTACCGCAACCTGATCACCACATATGGCACTCACTATATCACAAGAGTCATGTTAGGAGGGCAAATGAAAGCCATAACAGCCATCAGAACCTGTCAGGCAGCAGTGAGTGGACTTACAGACACTGCAGTGAAGGACTGTTTGGATGTAGAAGCCTCTGGTTCATACAGTGTAGTAACTGTGAAGGCAGAGGCACATTTTTGTCAAGAACAGAAGAAAAAGATGGGCACAAATGAAATGTTCAGCTCCATGTTCAATGAACGTCAGACAGAGATTATCGGAGGAAACATAAATGGAGAAGATCTGCTTTTTTCTGGTTCATCACACCCAGATTCCCTTAAAAACTGGCACACGTCTTTGAAGAGTCTCCCTGACATTGTGCATTACTCTCTGAAACCTCTCCATTTCTTACTGAGTGCTAAACACCCTGCAAGAAGAGGACTGAAGAAAGCTGTTAAAGAATACATCATTCAAAATGCCCTTATGAAGGTTTGCTCTGAGCCGTGCGAGATTGGCAGGAAGAGCAGTCCAAGAGACCGATGTGCTTGTGTTTGTGAAAGTAGTCAAATCATTACATCTAATTGCTGTCCAACTGCAAGAGGACTTGCCACCCTGAAAGTCTACAATCTCAGAGCCAAAGGTCTGTATGGAGATACATTTACACAAACAGATGGCACTGCAACTGCTGCATATGACAAACAAATCAAGCGCACTGAGACCATTGATAATAATAACAATCCACTTTGGCCAGAAACATTTGAGTTTGGTCCTATTAAGATCAGAATGGCCAATAAACTAACTTTTGAAGTATATGATGCAGACAGGTCCTGGAACAGTGATCTCCTTGGTAAATGCTCTTTTGAACTTAGAAGTGGAGTTGTAACTGATGCTTGTGCTTTTAAACATGGTACCTTCTTCTTTACCTATGAAGTGAAATGTGCTCCCAGTCTGCAGGGCCCTCAGTGTGATAAACACAAACCTTCCCCAATGGATGCCCCTCTCGCTGATATTTTCAGCTCAAGAAATGGTGTTCTGGTTAAAGATATGCAGAGGCTTGAATTAGCTCGCAATAACTCTAAGTTCAACTCCAAGAGTACTTATGGAAAGCTGATGATGCTGTGACCTGCATCTCAAATCCATCCTTTATGCATGAAAAATAGCCCCAATATAGTCTAATATAGTCTTTCATCCACTAGAAAAAGAAATATATATGTAACCTTTTCTTATTTCCTTTCTCATTGCTTTTCTGTTTTATTTTGTGTTTTTGCATTAATAAAGCATTCTTAAAGACAGATATATGTTTCATTCTTTATTTTTAATTCTTTCATTTTTCATACTTACAAAATGCAAAAGTAACTAACTACAGGGAGTGCTGCTCCTGCCTCATTTGACATCATAAATGAGAAACAAGAAACCCCACCTTTATCATCAATTATGCAAATTTACACACTTTTTTTTATTTTTATTATTTTTTATAACACATATTTCATTCTCTAGGATACTATTTCCAGGCTGTAACTTCAGATGACACAGCTCATATCTGTATTTCTTTAAATTACTAAAATCACACATGAACACCTGGAACATGTAGTTGTTGCAATTAATAAAGAAAAAGAGAAGGAAATAATTATTGTAATCAAGATATATTATATATTAAAATATATAAAGTGAATGTCGTTAATTTAACGTCTAATTAAACGTCTTTGTGAATATTTGCAGTTTATATTTCTGGTCACCATTTATTTTGATAGTTCACTTTAGACATACTAACTATAAGTAACTTTGTAACTACGTGTCAACTAATTCTCACTAATTTGCAACTACATGTCTACTAACTCTAAGAGTAGACTGTTACGGCAGGTTTAGGGTTAGTAGAATAAGTTGACATATACTTGCAAAGTTTCTCATAGTCAGTACGTTGTATGTTGTGGACCCATCAAAATAAAGTGTTAGAAATTATTAAGTAGACAGTCTACTACTCTAACGACTGCTAGTTGACATGTAGTTGCAAAGTTACTTGCTGTTAGTAGAATGTCTAAAGTGGACTATCGAAATAAAGTGTTACCATATTTCTTGCTGAGATTATTACAGACGATCGATTATTTGACTACTTCTGTCTTGGGACTTGTTCACCTGCTGGCGGAGGGGGTGTTCTGCTCAGACAATACCCTGATAGCACATGTACATCTCGGAGACGTCTATTTGACATCTGCATTTACATCTGCAAGACGTATTTTTTAGAGTGTTTGCTCATCTGCAATACGTCTATAGGATGTTTCCTATCAGATGTCAAATAGACGTATATTAGATGTCTTTAAGATGTTTATGATTTAGAATGTATGTAAAACTGACATCTGAAAGACGTCTGTCAGACGTTTGTACACAGCAGATGCTTTCCAGATCAATAGATCTTTAACAGACATCTTGCAGACATACGTGTGCTATCTGGGTACGGAAGCTGTGTCCCAATGTTGAGTGTACAGACTTCGGAGTGCATGAACTTCGAAGGCCACGCCTCCTAAGTGCACGAAGGACCCTCCGAAGTGTATGAGATGCTCCGCCTTCGCAGGATTTCCTTATTCCGCCACCAGGTGTTCCCGATTACTGCTCCTGTCGCATAGCAACGGTGCGAGAGGAGAGCTGCCATCCTGACAGGACAGGTGGATCCAGAATTCATCATTTTTGTTTTTATGTTTTACGTCATAATGGAGGAGACGGTGATGTACCTCAGGCTTAGCGAAGACCGAGGCCAGGTAAATTACACTGGTTTTCTGCGTCCTTAATTGCCGGATTATAACTTTAAATGCAGGTATTGGCTTGGAGCTTGCTTTAATAATGTAATGATACTAATGAAACACACACACACACGCGCGCGCACAGCAGTTGAAATGCTGATATCTTACAAAGGTGCGATTTTATATAGTTCATTGTCTTGACCATGGTGAGCATATGTAGACAGGTTTGCAACCTGGATTTTTTAGGCAGTTAAGCATAAAAATAAAACTGTGAATAAAAAAAATAAATAAATAAAAATAGGGCATTGTACAGCTCAATGTTCAGCAGCAGCTGTGACAGCTGACCAGTGCTCTGCATGGCCAGTCCGAGTCCTTCAGATGCAGCCTTTGATATAGTTAGCAACGATTTGTTCATGTTCTGACAAAATGTTTTTTTCTTTTTATAAAATAATCAGTGGTAGACTGCAAGGAAGTACATTTGTTATGTATTCTCGTACAAATGCGAAGTACCAAGTTTTCTTCTTTTTTTTCTTTTTTTTTTCTCACTGGACAGCAACACTACAAAAATATGGTCTTTTACAATATGATGCATTGTTGTAGATTAAACTACCCAATAGTATGAAGTAGGCAACTTTAAGTTTAATAACCTTGTGAACATATTCAGTAGTAAAATCCAACATACATAGTAGCGCAGCAGTAATATTAATGCCAAACCATCCTGACAAATTCTTTTTCAGAACAATACTGAATACTTTTACTTTTACTCTCAATACCTTAAGTATATTAGAGTATACAAGATAATACTTTTAATTAGAGGATAGTTCACCCAAAAATAAAAATTCTGTAATCATTTACTCACCCTCAAGTTGTTCCAGGTTTGGAATTTTCATTTTTGGTTGAACTATCCCTTTAGCTAAGGTTTTAAATATGACTAGTAGTTTTTGGTATTAGTAGTTACTAAAAGTAGTTTACTAAAGTATCTCAATATTTCTTCAACCAATTACTTTGTCATAGCTCTAAACAATTTCTCTTTTCTTTCTTTCCCTAAATCAGACAGACCCCTCCCAGCAGGCACCAGATGTCTATGTAACGTCAGGTTGACGTTGGACATGACGTCGGACAGATGTTACATTTTGGTTGAAAATGAAAATCGGGTTGACGTCAATTTGACGTTGACTTAACGTTGGATTTTGGTTGCACAACCTAAAAACAACAAAATCTCAACGTCAGCTGACGTCGGTATTGGACATCAATTTAACATTGACATTAGACGTTGAATTTACGTTGAATTTTGGTCACCCGATGTCGCAACCAAAATTTAACCAAATATCAACGTCTTATGACGTTGTGTGCCTGTTTTGTGCCTGCTGGGCTGTACTGCAGGATAAAGCTGAACGTGTCAGCGCTGGACAGGTTTTTAACAGTTTTCGGTTAAGCAGGGAGGCCCTGACAGCATACCTGTCAACACTCCCGTTTTTCGCAGGAGTCTCCTGTATTTCAGACCCATCTCCCGCCCCCCTCCCATTTTGTTATTTCTCCTGGGAAACTCCCGTAATTTGTATGGCCCAAATCTTGTTATATGAATAATCACATCAATATTTTATTCCAAGGTTGTACAGTTGCCAGAACTTGTATGAAACGCATCATCCTACGCATCACCTCACACAATCGACACAATACATAAATTTCAAACCATTTGTGACCTCAACCTGGCAACCTACAACCCAGTTGCGCTGTAGATTTCTGTGCAAGTTGTAGACGCGAGAAGTTGAATCTACCATCAGTGGTAGAAATGGAAGGAGAAGAGTCAGGTGGTGCTCTGGCGAAGAAAAAAATATTCATGTAAATTTAACAACAGCTGGACGGAAGAATTTAATTTCTTGTCTCAAAGCCATGTAAACAACGCCCACGCCTTTTGCAAAGTGTGTCGCACTAATTTTAATATCGGACACGGTGGAAAAAAATGACATAGCTCAACATCTTAACCTGTTAACCTGCACCCCCCATTTTGGGACTCACAGCTGAAAATTACCTACCTAACTTAAAATGTTAACAGTTCCTGACAAAAATGTGCTACACAGACAATTTTGGTGTCTTTGGAAAGAAGACCCTTTGGCCTTTACTATCCATCATCCAGAGTTGATAATGCTCAAAAAGATAAAAAGTTATAGACACTGACCTGCCTTGAAAAAAATTATACCACACTGAATGTTTTTTTTTTTTTTTTTTTTTTTTTTAATTTCATATACAAATACATGAAATAAGTCCTGGAGCAATCCAGAACAGTAATGGGTTGAAAGTCACATGTTTCATGAGTTTATATTTCAAATTTGAAGAAGATAACATGAAAAATGAGATTCTTGCAACCATTTTTCAGAGACTATTTCTAGTCCCACGGTGCGTTCCAAACGGGATATATCGCCCTCGGAAGGACACTTCGGAGGGAGTGGCCGCCATATTGAAGGGTCGTTCCAAACCGAAGGGCTCAAAACTAGCCACTTCAAAGGG
This sequence comes from Spinibarbus caldwelli, assembly GCA_039654775.1. Lineage (NCBI taxonomy): Eukaryota > Metazoa > Chordata > Actinopteri > Cypriniformes > Cyprinidae > Spinibarbus > Spinibarbus caldwelli. The sequence goes on from CM077244.1 coordinate 26,716,811, forward strand.
CCCTTCGGAATGAAGGATTTCGAAGGGTACAACTGACGGACACTTCGGGCTCCCATGATCCTTTGCACTGATTCTTTCCACGATGACGGCGCCTCCGTGTGGGCACGACATAATGACGCAGAAAGGCACTTCAAGAAACAGTTGTTTGGTCCCCTACACCCTTCAACCCTTCGAAGCTCTCACTCCGGAGGGTAAACCCCTTTGAAGGGATTAGGGCATAGGGATGAGCCCTTCTGAATGGAACGCAGGGATAGTTAATAATAACACTAATGGTCGCTCATAGACCACATTCACACTGATAGCTGTCATTCAGCCAGTAATCACACGCTGATTATCAGTAATACATATGGTAATCATACAGACACAGCCACATTCCCCACAAAACACGCACACATATATGACAAATGTTGAAAATGTTGACAGCTGCGTCACGAGAGAGCGCCAGATTCAAATAAAGTCGACAGTGTGGGTGAATCAGCCCTTGAACGTTTGTCTATTTGCTTGTAAATTTTAGTGCATTTAGTTTAATATTGCAGATATTTTTTTACTCTAAGCACTTTCTGATCAGTTAGGGGGTCTTTTAGTTATACTTTAATTTTTATTTTTTGTGTTTGTGAAGTTTACGTGGACAGTTTAACTTAACACTGCTCTTTTTTTTATCTTTCTTGTCAGTGCCGTGTTTGAATTTTCGGGACTTTTTGGACAATGAGAAAAGATAAAAAACGCAAATCTAAATCGATGAATTCGTCTTTGAGTCTCGGTGCTTGTGTTACGGTGGACTTTGACTCAGACTCAGGTGCACTCGTTCCACTACCTGAAACTCCGTTGAAGGAACCAAAGCACGAAAAAGGCAGGAATGATGATGGTGATGGAGATCTGCAGTCTCCTTTAGCCACAGTAATTATAACATCTCTCAAGTCTGTCATTAATGAAAGAGCTGACATCCTTGATTAAGGTATCGAGGAAGTGAAAATGTCAGTTGAATTTCTGACAGAAGAAATAAAGGATGTGAAAGGAAAAGTGGAGCGAGTTGACAAACAGGTGACTACTGCGGAAAAAAGAATCGGTGAGCTGGAAAACAAAGTCCAGGATCTCTCCAGATATCAGAGGAGGTGGAATCTGCGCCTTTAAGGTTTGCCCGAACAACCAGGAGAAAACGTCAGACAGAAAGTTCTGGATATTTGTGAGGCTGTCATCCCAACCTTTGCTGGCAAAGCTCATGGAGGTCACGGAGTGAATTGAACTTAAGTTAGTTTGCTGTCTTATCTCAACGTGTTTTTTGGCCTAAGAATGTGACGTTTTTTATTTATTTATTTATTTTTTATTTTATTTGTACCTACAAAATGCTAACTTAAAAGTCGGACATTACTATAAGGTACATTGTTTTTTTTGTTTTTTTTTATCTTTATTATAAATTATAAGTTATTGATTTAAATTCATTTTTGTTTATTATATTTATTAATTTGTTTATTTTTTCACTTTATTTGTATTATATGTTGGTATTATTGTTATTATGAATAATTTGTAATTAGTTTTATTTATTTTTATTTATTTATTTATTTTTTTCTTGAAAGACCCCAATCTTGTTTTGTTTACAAGGGTTTTTTTCTTCATTGGATCTCATGGGCTGAATCACTTCTTGTTACAGGTCTGGTGTCATATTGTTCAATGTTTCCAATTTTTTCTATTTGCTCAGTTAATGTAAGAGGGTTACGTAATGATGTTAAGCGTAAAGCTATATATATATGCGAAATCGCTTAATACTGATTTTTGTTTTATACAGGAGTCACATGCAAATTCTAGTGATTTTAAGTTTTGGATTTGTTTTTTGGTTACTCTTTGAATTTAGACCCTTCTCACTGCAAATGTATTATTAATCTATTGCTATTTCTTGCTAAATTTTACATTCATAAATGTAAATTTTCAAAGAAAACTCCTTACTATTTTATTTTCAGGAAAGATTTTGATGTGTATGTAAACTCTTTAAGAAACTTTAATAACTCCATTGCATGTAAGACTCTTTCTAAGTCTTATAAACTGACATAGTATGCTTTGGATTATTGTTTGTAATCCTCAGTGTCTTTTTTTCTCATTTTGTCTTTGTAATTGTATTTGTTGTTCTGTAATTGCACAATATTGTAGTTTTCCTGTAGCTCAAATAGTAGAGCATAACGTGCGCAAAGGAAGGGGCCCAATCTTTGAGCTCCCGCCCGCAAGCGAAAAAGACGCAGAAAACGGGGAAAACGGGAGTGCGCCGACAAATGTCCCCTGCAACAATGTTAGGGCTATATCCCTGTGCGTTGAGGAGGAGTTTTAGTTACATGTGAAACAAGTCACCCTCCGCCGCCTGGATTCGAACCTAAATCTGCGTGACGGAAGTCCGGTTCTGAATCAAATTCGCGATCCGATTGTAGCGCATCAAACTGAATCATTTTACGATGCAGTGGTTTAACTGATTAAACTAAACTAAAACTCCGTTGATACTGTGTTCTTTGCTCGCTTTTATCTATATAATTTATTTGTTGCGGAAATGAAATCACTACAATAGGCCTAATTTACAATGTTTTTATTAAATTGTGATCACGTGACAGTTTTCGTCGTATTGAAAACACGCCCCGCCCCCACACCTGCTCATTCACAAATCGCTCATTCACAATATTACATTGACTGATATTTATTATTTAGTGTATATTATTTTTAAAAAGCATATTACATGTTTATGTTTATGGTTAAATAAAATGAATAAAAATGTCTTCAAAGTTTTTGTTTTGTGTGTGTGGGATATGATTTGATTGATATGATTTATCAGATTTAATTAAAATAAAAAAATAATAAAATCTAATAAAAGTAATAATAAAATCTGATCAAAAGACACTTCAAATGTAAAGTAAAATGTTTTATTAAAATTAATACACACAAATATTGAAATGAGTACACACACAATATCAAACAATATGAAAGAGTGGGCCCATGCAATATATACAAAATATATACAGAAAAGATATTATTTATTGAGGAGGATACAGTACTGAGGAGGATATGGGACAATATGAAAGAGTGGGCCCATGTAATATACACAAAATATATACAGGAAAGATATTTATTTATTGAGGAGGTGGAGTTTGGCATTTATTTTTCTGGCGCTGTTCTGCCAACCAGTCATCTAAAGATTTGCCATTTGAGGCACGCGAGCAAAATGTGGCATTACCATATCGGCTATGGCCAAACTCTTTAGTTTTGGGCTGCCCACATTTGCTGCACGTGTTAAAAGTAACTCCTCGCACATACTTCCTCTTATGGACTCCGCTTTCCGTCTCCAGGGCCCGCCGGCGCCTGTTCCTCTGGGTGTAACGGGACATAGGAGCATCAGATGCAGGAGCAGGCGGAGCTGGGCCTGCACCGAATGTTGAAGCACCAGAAGAGGGAATGACCATTGACACAGTCATGTCCGGGTTAAGGACTAGTGAGCCTAACAGCGAGCCAGGTGCTGAAATGGGCTGCACACCTCCTGATGCTGTGGGGGCAGGTGCAATGGGGCACTCCGTAGAGGTAGCAGCGGGCCGTCGACCTGGTCGTAGAATTGGAGCCCGTCCTTCTTGATTTGGTGGAAGGATAAATGGATGTTTTGGGCCTGATGTCGATGGCGCTTCATCCAATTTTTCCCTCGGCGGAGGAAGCTGCGTATCGGCCACAGCAATTGGGTCAGGTGGAGTCAGTCCCTGAGCGAGGACACTCATTTCCTGATTCTTCTGCCGCCGCTGAAACCTAAAAAATAAATTACTTGAATTATATATATGTTTAGAAGTATTCAGTTAATTTGAAGCAAATAATGTGCCTTGCTTACCACTGAATGAGTGTCTTCTGGTTTAGCTCAAACAGCTGGATCATTGTTTCATCCATCAGCCTGCGACAGTTAAGCACCAGCTCTCGGATGCGGTGGTAATCCGAGAGGATTTTAGACCATCTGGGGGTGCAAACTCCAGCCTTCTTGGTCGGCGACTTGTGTAAGGCACAAAGCTTGATACAAATGGCCTCAACCAAGCGGCTGGTGCTGGGCCACTGTGCTGGACCCCCAGGATGTCCAATCAGACACTGTTTCACACTCTCCACACCCGGTGTGACTCCGGACCGCTTCGGTGCTTTAAAGCGCCCATGTGTGAGCTGAGGCTGATGTCGAGGCTGATAGTTGACCCGCTGTTTGTCAGAATCAGGGAGAGCTGTCCACAGCTGGATGGCCTCTCTCACCTGCAGGTCAGTAAGGTAAGGTGCCTGACGAAGACCCACCAGGTAACCAGCCAGATCCTGGACCTTGTCCCACCCAGCGATGCCATCGGGTCCAATAACTGCTCCCTAGTAAATGCAGATTAATGTTAATATATGTGGAATAAAACGAGATTCAAATTAAATAAAGCCCTTAAAGTGTCTTACCTGAGCCTCGTCGGAGAGACTGCTTCCAGTGTCGGATGGCTGTGACAGCACTGAAGGGGCAGGGGCAAGATGCTGTCCTTCTCCACCAAATGATGTGGACGGCTCAGCCAGTGATGCTGGGGACTGAGGCAGAGGCAAAGATGAGGGGCTGTTTTCGAGATCACGGCAGGGCTCACCCTCATACAGCACTGGAACTGTGACGTCCTCCTTCATCTCTTCGTCAAACCCCTCATCTTGCAGGTCCTGGTCATCAACTGCCTCCACCAGCCTGTCTTCCTCCTCTGGGTTCTGGAGCACTGGAGTCAGTGTTTTGCCAGTCTGACTGTAAAGGTACTCCATTCCCAGCAATTCACCTGCAAATATGGAAAAAAAAGGGTCTCAATTAAATATGTGCAGTTTCACATGGTTAGTGCAAATTGTCACAAGACAAGAGCAATTTACTTCATGTTTTCACCATGAGAAGATGATGGCTGCATCAAAGCTCCTAAACAAAATGCTAGTAAAGTGTGTTAACATAAATTGTCTAGTATTAATATATAAATTCACAATTATTCAGTTTTTTTGAGTGAGGTCATAGAATCAGTAAACATGTTGATGGTCATAATAGTGACCGCTGGGATAACAGGATTTAGGTATACATATAAATCCAATTGCAGTTGTTAGTGAAAGCTGCACTAAAATTAAAAAATACTGCACTAAATTAAAAGTTCAAATGTTACAAATACGTTACAATATTGATGTTTGGTAGCACTAATATAACAATTTTATCATATATATCATAATAAAGTAACAATTTTGATACGTTGATAGTTGTATTTTTTTTTTTATTTTAACTCAGTATTCCTATCAGTGTTGTACAAGGTTTTTTATTCGTAATAATACTAACTGAGTGTGATGAAATAGAGTGTGAGTTTAATATAGCTGGGCTGAGATATATAACAATATTTATGACTGTAGAAATATGTTAATGCAGTACACACATTATCCTACCGGTCACAATTGTGACCGACCATAAAACACAATTTTTCATTCATTTTTCCAAAAAATATTTAAAAAATAATTATTGATTATTTCAAAGGGTTACTAATGACACATCATCTGGATATTTTTATGTCTAAATAGATAAGGCTCAATAGATAACCTAGTAGAATATTACAAAAGAACAAATGAATGAATTTCTTGCCTGTATATGCTCCCGGAGGGTGATAGCGCTCATCCCAGGGCTTCTCAAAGACTGTTCGGCTAAGCTGATCCACAGCCTCTCTCATGGCGCTGCCGTATGACCGGATAGAGGATGCTCCTTTTATGGCGTCTTCCATACGGTCATCATTCCAACGCATCAAGCCCTCAAGGAGATAGGCCTGAAAATGCACATCACTGGCACTGGTTCCTAAAAGTTAATAAAAAAAAAGAAATAAACAAAAAATAAAAAAAGAAATTTAAAAAAAATGTACAAGATATGTACTACACTTGAGGTGCTATGAAGTAACTGGTTACATGTAATAGAGTAATGTAATTGTCTATTACATGTCTTAAAATGATTGTCATTATAACTAGAATTACTAGTGACTTTGTCAATGCTTATGACATCAGAAAAGAACTGTAATATTACTGTAGAGTGTGACATTTATTAATGTGACATTACTTTAACGTAATGGAAGCAGTTACAGTGCTTTGTTCTTTGCAGTTTATTAAACATCATTATTTTTATTTTATATTATCAAATATTCATATTTTATTTTACATAATTCTAATTTAAAACTGTAATATATTTGTCTACATTTTTATAATTAAAACAACAACAGCAACAATAATTATTGTTGTTGTTGATATTATTAATAATAACAACAGCATTATTAATAATTACTTAATAATGACAACAACAATAATAATAATAATAATAATAATAATAATAATAATAAATTTTACTAGGTTCCTAAAACACACATTTTAATGTAATTTGGGGGGCGGGGATGGGGTGCTGGTAACGAATCTAGGGGCCCAGGATTGGCAGGGGGATCGGAGGAGGTCACTAGTATTATTACCAAATATAAGTAAATTTTGTTTAATCATTACGTTCAGTCACAGGCCCAGAGTCTCTAGCGGCGCCCGTGCATACGCTGCATACGTACGGAACGCTTACGTTATGCGCCCGGTGCAGTATAAAGTAGTCATAAATCATGACTTTGCACACAACACACACATCATTGTTGACAGCAATACAGCTTAATTAACGTTAACGGACGGCCGATGATTTTAACTTATCTGATCGGTAGCGACATATCTGTATTTCGTGAGAAAAGTTACAGGTTCACAGGTACTGAAGAAAACGTGTGCTATACATGCTAGATAGCTTAACTGGCACGTTTCATTATCCAAAAAACACACTGTATATGAACAAATAATGAGCGATATAATGAAGTAAACAACAGCCTTACCTATTTCAAAGATGACAATAATAGCGGCGCGCGGCGATTGGTCAAAAGTAAGCCAAATGAGAGAGAAACGCGATTGGTCAAAAGTAAGCCCAAGCGAGAAACGCGATTGGTCAAAAGTAAGCCCAAGCGAGAAACGCGATTGGTCAAAAGTAAGCCTCCAAAAAGCTTCCAACTGATGCTGACTGTTCTGCTGTTTGCAAACTTCTGCAGGAATACAAAGATGCATTTGCTGGTCTTCATAAATTGTATGTATCTGCAGTGGTTATGGGTGCCTCTACTGCTTCATGTGAGAGCTCATTCTCTTCTCTGGCAAGAATTTTGACACCATTCCGCCGAACAATGCTTCACGAGAGGAAAAAAAAACCTTGTACTTTTAGCTAATGAAAAAGCAATAACACATGAACTGGACATGGATGAGTTTGTGACAGAATTCTCTAAAACGAGCAGAAAGCTAATGCTATAATTTTTCAAGACTTGCCCTGTTTTCATCAAATCTAAAGTTACTAAATAGATACAGGATCCTTTTTTTTTTTTTTAAGAAAATTAGAATTTCAGGAAAAAAATAACATTCTGAGTTTGTGACAGTTTTCACACACACACACACACACACACACACACACACGCGCACACACACACACACACACACACAAAAAAAAAAAAAAAAAAAGTAAATGTTGTAAATATTAGCCTATAGTGATGTAAATAGTTCTTTTACAAGACCTGGCCCTTTTTAAAATCAAATCTAATGTTACTAAATTGATCTTTTAAGATCTGTTATAGGGTTTAAAAATAAAATAATAATAAAAAACATACATACATACATAAGCAAAAGTAAGAAGAAAGAAAGTAGAAATTAAAAATGTAGTCGATGCTGATGGCCTTGTCATCAGTGCGTCGACATGTAGCTACTGTGTCTTCGGCGACCCGAATTCGATTTCGCTCCCCTCTCTCTCTGCCTATGTTTTCCTGTCATGTCTCCACTGTCCTATCAAAAATTAAGGCATAATCTAATCAAATATGTATTGATCTATTTAATTAGTTATCGAAAAATAACGCGATTGAAATATTTTAAAGCAATTAACGCACCTGCCACAAACATGCGTATCCAGGCCTATAGGTCATCGTACATTTCATTCAGTTGATTGCTGACGGACATAAAGCAGGACAACAACTCACTGCATGATGTAACCTATAGAATGACGTTATGTGCGACTAAAAAAGAAAAAAGGGCATAAAAATATCCCTGCATGAGTTTTTGCTTCATATTTACATCATATGTAGCAATTTCACACAATTTCAAAGAGTGCAATATCACACAATGCTGTTTGTCCCAAATAGCACAAGCGAAAATGTGATACTAAATTTACAACAGTTCAATAAATAGCCTAACTGTTAATAACTTAATATTGTGTTATATTTTAGACACTATTGTCTGTCTTGCCAAGGACAATATTACCTATAAAGCCACATAAGAACAGCTGTGCGTCTCTGAGCAACACAGCAATGATTAGTTTCTGAGTGAATCCGTTTGGAACAAGTCGGGAGAACCAATGATGATTTAATAGCGCGTTCATAAAGAGACCCTACTGAGCCATTTACTTAATTCCTGAATGAATCAGCCATTTGAAAGAATCCAATGAATAACTCAGTAACTTACTTATTGAGACATTTACTGCCACCTACTGGAAGTTTTAGTTTCTTATTTAGAGTACAATTTATATATATATATATATATATATATATATATATATATATATATATATATATATATATATACACACACACACTAACTAATAACTTTTTGTAAGGTCTTGGCACATTTTCACACGCAAGCTGCCATATTTAAGGACGGTACATGGCGGTCTGTACTACTTGTTGGTTGTCAGTCAGATAAATCACAAATGGGCTTCCACTTCTGTGTTAGCACACCATTATCACAGAAGCAAGCAATTCGGCCCTCAGTCACTGGCCCAAAAGTTGACACTACATCAGAACACGGAACAAGGAAAGGGTCCATTTTCTGCACACCACTTAACTGAACTTTACCAGCGTCAAGTTTGAGTGTTCTTACTCACATCAGTTCTCTCACTAATTTCAGGCTTAGTCTGCTCACATCTGGGAGATTCAGAGGGGCTTGTCAGGGTGAGTCAGTAGCGTCCACACTGTCTCCACTTTTCCACCTGCTGGTGTGCCACTGCACATGCACGAAAGGTGGATAGAGACTAAGTGAAAACGTTAGCGTCACTGCCATTGCCCTTGCTCACCACCACAGGTCTGGGGAAAACCTGGCCACCTGCTAGGTCATTCCCCAACACAAGACCTACCCCTTCGAATGGCAACTTGGAACACACTCCAAGGTTAACCATCCCAGTCACAAAGTCAAACATTATGTGCACCTGATGGATGGGAACATGATTACACTTCATCTCAATACCACCTATGAGGACGTCAGAAATGGTGTACAAATTCTGCGAAAAGGGAACTTAACTCTTTCAATATTAAGGACTGCTCCGAACCACTATCCCGTAGAATCAGGACAGGTTGAGGTTCAGTACGCAACAACTAAATTTGGAAAAAGTATCCCGAACGAGCCCCCACTTGTTACGTTCCCCAATGCGTCTAGGGGGTCACAAGGGGAAGTAACAAAGAGTAAAAAAAAAAGTAACAAGGTAATGAACAGCGAGAACACACTTCAATCCTCTGTCCCAGAGTGAAGACACCAACTGATATATATCTATACAAATAATTTTATTTACAAGACAGAAAAGAATCCAATGTAAAAAGGCTAAGGGGAGAGCAAAGCCTAAAATAACAAACAAAATAGTTCACTAACTAATTTAAGAAGGAGCTCTAACTAACCTTAAAGAAAAGAAAAAGGAAAGAAATATACAGCCAACTTCCCTCACCTCCCTTACTGTACAAAAACAAAGGCAAAAAGCAGTATAAAAAGAAAAAGGCACTATCCCCCTACAGCATCCCTCTTAACACACAGGCTAGTATTTAAAATCACTCAAGACAAAAGAGCCACAATACCTTTCGCTCAATCTCAACCTGGAACAATATCCATTAACAATTCATGCTGAAACTCAATTAGCCACAGCTAATACACAACTATTGTCTCTGCATGAAAACAAGCACAAAGTTCAGTCTGGATCAGGGGAGAAGTGTGTCCAAGCAAAGTCTAAACTGCCCCAATATCCTCTTGGTCTCAGGCATGCTCTCACAAACGAGCTACAGGTGGTGATGATTTGCCCTGAGGAGCAGCAGAGAGAAAGAGAGAGACAGAGCAAAAACAAACACGGGGCATTCAACCACGCCCACATCTTTGTTAACAACAATGAAACAAATTCAAGAACAATAATGTATTAAAAATAATAATAAATATATGTCCCTATGGACGTAACACTGTGCTTGAGCGCTTATAGGCTATGTAGGCAATTAAAAACTCATTATAATGATTTAAATTGTTTATTAATAAATGTACGGTAGTCGACTAATGCTTAAAATGAATGACTACTAGTCAACCAGAAAAATCTTTAATCGAGGGCAGCCCTATGTCAAGTAGAGTTGATTCACCTTCTGGTGAAGTTTGTTGTCCAAGATAATCTTGCTTACCTGAGAGTGAGCAAGCCAGCTGTCTGTATAAAAAAAAGTATTGTGAGAACAAGCATTATTTTTGCATGTGTATTTCTACAATTAATACATTAATGATGTAAATGAAGACAAAAATAATAAATTTGTAATTTGTTTTGTTTGCTCCCTCTCTTGAAAGTAAAACTATAAAGTTTTAGTCAAGATTATATTAAGAAATCAACAGCACCATTATACTGTTCTACTGTATACTGTCTAGATAGAATTTTAAAAGTTAATGGATCCCTCAATCATTTCTGTCAGATTGGCTCTGAGGAAGTTCATCATTTCCAAGTCCTCTTGTCTAGAGTCTGCTCCAATGTCAGCTCCAGTCCCTGACCACAGTCCTGAGCCTGCTCTAGCCCCTGAGTCTGCATTGTAGCTCACGCATACTCAAGTACAGAGGCCACTTCACTGTCCATAATGGCTCTGGCATTTATTTGTGTTTAGGCAGCACACACGCCCGTGATCCCTGACAAAAAACTCTTTGAGTTGTTGTGTGGTATTGTTCCCCTGTGATTTCTTGGATTTCTGTTGTTGGATTTAAAATAAAAGACTTCTGGATTACTACTCATCATCTTCATGAGTGTTCAACACAGCAACCATGACAAGGGCGGGGTAAATACAATAGACTGGAGTTGTGTGTTCACACAAAACAAGATGACATGAGAATACGCAACCAAGAACCCTCATGAGCCGCATGTTCACAAAAAACAAGGCAACTTGAAAACATGCATTCAATGAAAATCCCCACAAGATAGTGCTGAACAGAACATGAAAACACAAGAATGCCTGACAAATGAAAAATTAATCCAGGGGCTCGATGAAAATGAGCACTCGGTGAGGGAAAGAACACTCATCCTGTGCGCTCGCAATGAAAGACAAAACATGGAGACGAATGTCCAAACCTTGACACTGAACTATACAGAAATGCCGGGACCAAAACACCATGCTCTGCACATACAATATATCACGCAGGCCAGAGAGTGCATTCAAAGCCACACACTCACACAAAGACAATGCTTACGAAACAAAAATATATGGGAATATACTGCAAAATATAATGTGATATATTATATAATACATTTCCATATATTGGAAACTAGTGCTTATATTTTTCAATATACAGCAATATATGCATTGACAATATATGACTATATATTGATACATACAAATATATTTAGAAATGAGGAAAAAGATAAATCTAATATTCATAATGTTTGGTCCTTTGAGTATATATTGCTCATAGATGTTCCCATATAAATGTGAATATATGTACACACATATAAACACACATTCACTGAATGAGTTAAAGCATATTTCTAGTTCCCAGCATGCTTTGCTTCTGACAGTTAAAGGAGAGTAAAAATGTTAAAAATAAGTGTTATTTCATGTGTTTCTGCTCAATGTTAATATAGGGGAGATCTGTTAGTGTTTAATGTTGTATTATTTTGAAATGTAAAAGGATTTCTAGTATGTGTAAGTTTGTGGGGTTACCATTGTGTTGAAGAGTAGAGCATGTAGTCAGGATGATGATTGGCCAAACTCTATTAAATTATATGTTACTTCATTTATAAAATGTAATGGCTGTGCATTTTTCAGTACAGTGATAGTCTGTTCACTAAATGCTTTATTATTAGCAGGTGTGCTTATGCTCTTGTAAACTAACTATATTTTATAATATGGAACATGTATATCAAAAATGATTGTTAAAAATAAGAAATATATATTTCCATATATGTGTGCATATACTGCATGAGTAAATATATGTTCAGTATATTTTTACACATGCAGTACTGATGCAAAGTCCAATTCATTTCCGCAAAATGAAGTTCCCAAACGCAGGTTCGGGATGAACCTAATCATCCAGTCCTGTCAATCACCGTTATGACCGTATATAAGCAGCAGTCATTGGTCCATTCCAGTGACAATTCTTCTGGCATTTGTCCCCGCCCTGTCCTGTGAACAGCGTCCCAACCTGGCGGCCTCCAGCACTTCACCTCCAGCGAACAATGCTCTGCAAAGACCCTCTTAATCCGGCTCCACTTTCAGCTCATAACAAAGGAAATCAAGCCTGTCAACGACCTCCTGTAGATTTGCCCAAATGCCTCCATCGAATGCGCTTCTTGCCTTCTCCCGCCCCGGGAACGCGGACATTCAACTGATTGAAGCACGCTTGCCGCTTCAAACATCCATCCCCACAAAGACAAACAGAAATTCTGCTCTGCTCACCTTATCCGTCGCTCCTTCCGCACCCAGGTGCTGCTCCGAGCGATTTCCCTTTACATCCCGAAAGCATCTATAACGATCCAATGCCTATGCGGTAACGTTATTCCTAAATGTTTAATCCATAATCTTATTGAATAACAAATCCTGAACTTTATGTTTCCGCGTTGTGCGTTCCTACTCTACAGTGTACGGTAAATGCTAGGCATTGGTCCCTACATATCGTCCCCGCCCACCATATCCTAGGTCTGATTACCGGTGTTTTTGAAATGACGTTTTCAACACTGACCCTGCGTTCCATTCGGAAGGGCTCATCCCTATGCCCTAATCCCTTCAAAGGGGTTTACCCTCCAGAGTGAGAGCTTCAAAGGGTTGAAGGATGTAGGGGACCAAACAACTGTTTCTTGAAGTGCCCTTCTTCATCATCATACGGAAGCGCCGTCATCATGTAAAGAATCTGTGCAAAGGATCATTGGAACCCGAAGTGTCCATCAGTTGTACCCTTCGAAATCCTTCATTCCGAAGGACCCTTTGAAGTGGCTAGTTTTGAGCACTTCGGTTTGGAACGACCCTTCAATATGGCGGCCATGATTGTTTTCACTCCGAAGAAGTGCCCTAGCGTGAGGCTGCCTCCACAAAGGTGCCTGCCTCTTCTCTCCCCTTACTAGCTATCCACCACCTACATCAGCTGAACGTCCATCTTGCACCCTCTTTACAGCCACCCAAATAGAAACCCCAACCCACACCACTGCTATGGAACTTACGCCGGTCTGGGTGTTTTCACACACAGTCATTTTAAGGAGTCTGAACATGTTCCACTAGATTTGGCCCGTACGTCAGCACCAAAAAAATATTGTAGACCTTTGTAAAGCAAGTTCATCTTGGGAGGTGGTCCGAGTATGGTTCGCTTTCAGCTATCAGTATGGTTCTGTAAACTGTGCATCGTGAACAAAAATTGCTCCAGGCTTACTTAATGTTTGTGAATTCCAATTTAGCTGGTAATCAGATGCTTCTGTTCAAAGTGATTTTCCATGGCTGTTGCTTCTGGCAGATTTCTACAAAGTATATTCACAACATACATTTTTTTTTTGTTAAGCTCACAACATGATATTTAATGATATTATTAAACCACCGCATGAATATTTATATGTGGATGTTACAATTGCTTCGTCAAATAAATGATTTAAGGGAAATTTAAAAAATAAAATAAATAAATAAAAATAAAATAAAATTGTCTATAAAAATTTAATATCTTTATTTCAAACCATTGTAAATTAGCAAGTAAAATCAGTACTATCGCATCTCTCTCAGATGTTTGCATAGTGGGCCATGTGTAAACAATCTTCTTTCGCATGTTTCTAAAGATGGTCGGCTTGGTTCAGGCTAACTAAAAGTCAGCCACGTGCTACAATGCTATAAAAGTTGGCTTGTGAAGAAGGATACTTTAAACGGCCTGTATTATCAGTACTTGATATCTCACGTTGCTTTATCAGATTACAGCACTTCATTACTCTGTTCTACAGCAGCTTTTCTGATTAAACCGTGTCACTTAACTGCCGCAGCAGACATTTCTCCCTCCGCTCGTTGTGTCCACTATCCAGTAATCGGGCCTCCAAAGAATTTTTCTTCCATCGGGACAACTTCACTGTAGTCTATCGTTCCATCAAATGCAGATCAAGTTCTGCCGACCTAATGCAGTTCCTCAAGTTTTTATTCTGATCTCCCATTTGCATTATATTTAAACTTATAACCAGATTTAAAATTCTAATTGCTGTCTTTTCCACTTTCTCTCCTTCAGAAATTTAGGTGATTAACTCCATACGAAATCTGATGTTCCAGTAAATCATTCCAATGTTTTTATAAACTAATCTTCGATCAACGTTGCCCTGCTATTAACTTAACATCCAAAAAATCTCTACCCAGTCATCTAGATTCTCATTTGCCATTCCCCAGCAATAGCAGGATTTTCGCCCCGCAGCTCATACCATGTCAGTGCTGAGAGCCTTCCACCAAGCACGGGATTTCCCTCAGGCGACTGTACGTCTTGGACCCCCTCCTCCTGTACATAAGGTCTGCCACCCAGCAAAACTTCAGTATGTCACTGCTGCAGCAGTAACATTTTAACACTGTTCTCAAATTGGCCATGTTATTTCTTACTGCCACAGCAGTGATTTTTCCCTGACAAATCACTTATTACTACCACATTGTCACAGCTATGAATTCCCCCTACAATAATTTCCATAATTCTGCTGCCTCAGCATTGATTTCTAACCCATCAATAATTACAGCAGCAATCTTTTTCTTCAATTGAATTTACCATCGCTTACTATTACTGTCTTCAGTAGAGCTGCCCATAGCAAAAATAAACTTGATCGAACAGACATACTAAACTCTATTTCTCACTGCCGCATCAGTGATCTCTCCCACCACTCTTGCAGCAGATGTCATTCTAAATTCTATTTCTCACCTCCAGAGCAACAACTTCTCCCACCGCTCTTGCAGCAGATTTCATACTAACTTCCATTTCTCACTACCGCATCAGTGAATTTGCGCTTCACTCTCGCAATACCCTGACTAAAACTTCATATATATTTTCTTCCAATTGCAAGAGCAGTGACCTCTCCTCCATTAAATTTTCTTTCTGTATCACTGCCACAGCAGTGATTTCTCACTCTTTTCCCGCAGGATCCCTCTCATTCGTTAGCCCCTCACCTGCCTTTATATTCCCCCAATGCTTAGCTCACAGAAGTTCTTAAATTCAGTCTCCCACCGATTCCCTTTTCGCAGACGACAACAATAGCCCCATCTCCAGACATTGCTTTTAAAAAACACCTAATCAGTCCTGACCAGATCAGGCATTCCAGCAAACCAGTATTCCAGTCATTCTTTCTGCATAGATGCTGCAACTCAAAACGCCACGCACCTGTTCTTAGTTAATCAGTAAGCTTCCTTGCCCTCTAGCTCCCATTGCGTCACCTAGACCAATCTTTCCAAGCAAGGAATTGCCTTTACCCAACCGTAAGTCTCATTGCCATACAGGCACCAGGACTGTCAGCCTCCTAACCTCCAATATGCCGCTGCTCCAGCAGCGACTTTCTCTCCTGCAAATCTTTAACCAATTCACTGCCACAGCAGTGAAATTTTTCTTCTTGACTTTTCCACAGCTGCAACAGTGGCTTTTCCACCATATAATCCTTTATTAATCACTCACTGCTGCAGCAGTGAGTTGTCCCACAGCCCTTATAGCAAACTCCTAACCTAAGAAGGAAAGAGGATTGTATTCTTTATAGGCTAAGGCTGGGGCATACAGGACTTAATTCAACATTGCATACAATAGGAAAACATCCAACAGGACAGTGTGATTGGTGCGGAGTTAGAGAAACAGTGGGACATGTACTTGTCCAGTGTAATGGATATACAGAGGAAAGAGGTAAACTAATTGACAAACTACAGAAGAACGGTGGACAGCATTTAACATTTAACAGAGCTTTTGAATCCAGTAGGAAGTCATAAGCCCTATTCGGACGGCAATTGTTTCTCAGGGGGACGTAAGTGATTTTCACCATTTACAGGGAGTAGTCGGTGATTTAATTGCCGTCTGAATCCAGGATGTCCGTGTTTACCTCCCACCACCCCCGTAAAAATCCCCGGCCAAATTACCTACTGTTTTTTGACGAACACCAAGGTCGTGTGGTAATTTAATTGCCATCCGAATCCACATCTCTGAGTTTACGAGAAGAAATCGATTCAAAATTCCATGTTTAATACCTTTTTTGACTACTGCCGAACACCGTACGGTACTTCGCTGTAAATTGCATGTATATTTATTTCTGAAATGCTGGAAACTGTGCACATTTTACTTTCACTTTCGAATTAGTGGCAATTCGGCATCAATTGATTGAATGGACGACAACAACAAAACAGTACTCACTTATATGATAGAATTATTTATTTATTTTAAAAAAATGAATAAAACGATAGGCTTATAGGTATGGGTTTAATGTAAAAAAATAAATAAATAAATACCTTCCGGATGTGTGATGTTATCTGTGAAGTCTATTTTCCTATTTTTAAACATGAGATTTAACTAGGCTAATCAAATAATAAATAGGATTATATATTATAAAATATGCTTGGAATAATAAGAATTAGTGCTGTCAAAGTTAACGCGTTAATAACGCGTTAACGCAAATTCATTTTAACGGTGCTAATTTTATTAACGCATGATTAACGCAGCACGCATTTTCTGTTTGAGTCGTGGCCTAAACTCGTGGTTGGAGAAATGGATGGAGATGCTGTCAGTGTTGACAACTTAGCGACTTTTCAGACCCCTTTAGCAACTTTTGTTTGTTTGTTTGTTTGTTTGTTTGTTTTTTCAAAAAGAGCCTAGCAACCAATCTTTAGGTTTTACCCAAACCTTATTTAGTTTCTGAGACTAGCCGGTACTGTACATCGCACAAGCGCGAGGTCTCTCTCTCTCTCTCTCTCTCTCTCTCTCTCTCTGTCAAAATGCATATGATGAGCGAGTACATCATGAATTCATCTTCCAAACTGCGTTTTTGTCTTATCCCGAATCACTACGGTACACTTATAATAAGTGCTTATTTTGGACTATTGTAGCCTGGTCGGGTCTTCACCGCTGCGTAGTAACCCATACCTGCGTGAATCGCCATAGACATAAACTTAGAGAAGTAGTTCCGGTTAGAATGTTCTTCCGCGGGATGCGTGCAGTTCTGTTATTAACCGCTAGAGCACCAAAAGTTACATAGTGCTGCTTTAAAACCGATATTATGTTGCTTCTCTAATTTTACATGCAAGTATAGCCGAAATCACAGAACAGCTATTGTCTTTATCTTATGTTTAGGCTATTTGATTCTATCAGACGACGGCTCGATTATAAATCAGGATTTTTGTGCAGATTAACATCTTGGAAGGTAGAGCTGGTTATGTAGTCTTAATGGTTGCGTTTCAGTCACTATTTCATATTCATTCCGTTATCTGACAACAGAAAATATATATATGAAAAAATATATCAATGAAAACAGTTTTATTGAGAATTTAGCTGCATCAAAATACAGTATGTGGGCACAGAGAGGCAAACAAATGTAATAATAAATAATAAATGTACATTTAGCATGTTCAGAAGAAGTGAGCTGCCCTGTAGTGTGAAAATGTAAACAGGTTTGTCTAAGTCAGTTGCTCAGTGCAAAGAAAGAGAAGTAATGGGAACCTGGTATTTCTATGTTCTTTTTTTCATGTGTGTAATAGACATGAACAAGTTCTTTGAAAAACATCTATGTTTTATCTATGAAACATGTCCAGTCTTCATGCTCTAGATTAACTATGGTTTCACTAATAATAAAGATATATTGCATAAAGCATCCATATTTGTCCATGCCCATGTCAATTAGATTATTAAAAACTTAAAGTATTAATTTAAGGTACATTTAGAACAGATAAAAAAAGTGATTAAATTGCGATTAATCGAGAGTTAACTCATGACAGTCGTGCGATTAATCACGATTAAATATTTTAATCGATTGACAGCCCTAATAAGAATACATTTTACATAATAAGTATTGTTTAATACATTCTACACAATAATAAGAATAAATTTGTAAATAAAATTCATTTTATTTACAGCAGACAATCATGTGATTGGCCACGTCAGCAGCGCATTCCTGGGTTCGTAGGATCACAGAACTCGCTCCTCCACTGTGAATAAATCGCCATCCGAATCCATGAATTTTATCACTGAGGTGATATGTAAATTTATTTTTACAGACGTCCATATGAGAAACAATTACCGTCCGAATAGGGCTATAGTCCATTAATACAATTTCAAAAAAGTACTCATTTAATTCAGAGAATATAGACAGATTATTATTATTATTATTTCCCTTCTCTGGGCTGTGAGGGAATTGGGCTGTAGATGGAGGAGCTGAACACGCAGCAACATTGAAAGCTTGAGTTCTGATAGGTCTGGGGAATAGGGATATAAGTCTCTGATCCATTACCCACCATAGATGGCAGTAATGCTCCACTTAAGAATGCAAACCACCAATAAAAAATGAAGAAGAACAACAACAATTCCTAACCTTCAATATGGTTGTGGTTAGAAGGGATACAGCTCTGACCGGAAGCTAACAATGAAATTTAATTTTCTACCTATTAGACTGTGCTTTATTAACATCTACACCTACCCAACCCTAAACCTACCCCTTACAATAATGAAAGAATAGTAATTGTGAGAAAAAAAAAAAATTCCGCTGTATTGATGTGCGCATGTCCAGTAGCGCGATTACGTATTCCTTTTAGCCTTAACCCCTCAATATGCCGCTGCCGCAGCAGCGACTTTCTCTCCTGCACACCTTTAACCACGTCACTGCCGCAGCAGTGAATTTTTTTTCTTCTTGACTCTTCCACTGCCGCAGCAGTGGTTTTTCCACCATATAATAATTTATTAATAACTTACTGCCACAGCAGTGAGTTGTCCTGCAGCCTTTGTAACTAACTCCTAACCTCCAATATACCATTGCCGCAGCAGCGACTTTCTCTCCTGCAAACCTTTAACAACTTCACTGCCGCAGCAGTGAATTTTTCCTTCTCGTCATTTCCACTGCCGCAGCAGTGGCTTTTCCAACCTATAATCTTTTATTAATAACTCACTGCTGCACCCCGCAGCCTTCGCAGGACAATATAATCTTCCTTTGTCAGTACCGCAGTTATGACAAATACTTATTAGCTCACCCCAGCAGCAGCAATTTCGCTCCACATTAATCATTTTTATTTATTTTTCTGCTGCAGAATTCTTCCCCATCGCTCACGCCGTAGCCCCCATTGCTCCAAAAAATTAATTCACTGCCGCAGCAGTGATCTTCTCTCCGCTCCCGCAGGAGCCTTTTTTCTCCTCAACATATCAGATATGTTTTTTGGGGGGGAAATGATCAAATTCTTTTAAATTTCTCTACCACCAAATTGTTCGCAATCGGTCGCCAGCTTGCTGTCTTTTATAAGCCTTTTTTGGGGGGTTCTCACTCAGAGCTCGAGCCGAGCCTCGGGTTCGAGCCTCCTTCGCAGACAGCAATCCAAGTTTGTTTACCATTATCTGGCAGGGCTGAATGGGCAGGCGAACTCATGAAATGAAGTTCCCAAACGCAGGTTCGGGAGGAGCCTAATCATCCAGTCCTGTCAATCACCGCTACGACCATATATAAGCAGCAGTCATTGGTCCATTCCAGCGACAATTCTTTATATCAGACTGACTGACCAATATTGACTAGCCTACAACTTGGATAAGATTCCTAAAAGTTTTACACCTACAGCACACATTACAGACAATGGTGCACATACGCAGATATGTTCTACATGTCTAAAGTATAAAGAAAGAATAAACCATAAACTCCTTGATTTCGCTTAAGCAACTTTAAATATAATATGCATGCATGCACAATAAACTATAGTAAAATGTACATCACTCGACAGAAAGGTTTTTGCAGGTTTTAATAAAATGTAAATTAATAACAGTCATAAGCATATTTCCAGTACGTGCCTCAGGCTTGTACAGTATCATCAACTCGCTCAGAATCTTCGGTAACTCTCCGCAAACTTCGACAGTTGGTTGAACTCTTTGAGTCAAACATGCTACTTCGGCTGTGTGTCCTGCGTCATCAACCCGGAACTAAAGTTTGATTCAGTTCGATTTGTGAACCGGCTCGACCGGTTACTTGCTGAGAACTGGCTCAAAAGAACGATTCGTTCAAGAACCGAACATCACTAACATGCAGTACCATATCTTATCTATATATTATAAAGTGTATTACTGAATATAAAATTACATATATTGTGATTTATAAGTAAATAAATTGTCACATATTTTTCAATATATGAAAGCGGCAATTCCTTATGTATTATTCAATATTTTGTAATATATTTACACAATATATTACTCTGTATCATTTCTAATATACTGTTATGTCATTTAATATATTGATCATTCATATATTAAGAAATAGATTTTCTTTGCGTAAGGGAAGACGATACTTGAGTAGCAGGGCTCTGTTACCAAACTAAGAATAAACTCAACAGAAGTAATAGAACCCTGACCCAAGGGAAGATCAAAACTTGTAGCCTTGTGCTGTGAGCAGTGGCTCGCTGCTTTGAAGCAGTAAACCATCACACAGTGAGTGGGGGAGTGAATGTGTGAAGAGGAGGAAGCTAGCAGCAGGTTTTGCTGAGCGAAAACTGGATAACAATCTGCCAAGCTATTTTCTGCTTTCTACAGCATCGCCAAAGAGTAACAACATGCTTAATGGGAGTCAGTTGACTGTGCTGTCATCTTTTTGGTGGCTGTGCAGCTTACAAAATAACTAAACTTGTATTATGGCCCCACAGAAGTGTAAGCCTTCAAAGCCAGACTGAGGCAGCAGTGAAGCAGCAGCTTTTGGATGGATGAGCCACACATGACTGCAGCCATTTGGCAAAGGTAAGCATGTGAACTTCCTCCATGATTTTTTCATACCCTTGGCAGTCAGCGCCATCCAGTGTCGTAAATATAGAGGACCCTGAAGTGTGTGCACAAGCTGAACTTAGGGTGCACCAGTACTAGTTGAGGTTGTTGTGGACCTCTGAAGAGCAGCCTTTTGATGCCAAAAATACTTATAAAGGAAGAGACCATTTCAGACTGAGCTCCTCCACAGCCTTAGACAATATTTGAAAGGGCTCCGTCTCAGCACAAAGATCTCACAAAATAAGGGCGGCGGACTCCTCCACGTGTTGGACAAGTCACCCCCTTCAGAGGATGTCAATGACATGGCCTCACCCCCATTGTCTGATCCACCAAACATGACCAAACCACAGTCTCCAGCAGAAGCATTCAGAAGGCATATCAGACAGATGAAAACTGTACATCTTAAAACAGGAGAAAATAAAGAGACAGGAGAAATGTGTCTGTGCTTAAATAACTTCCAGTGGTAATTTATTAAAAACGTACTGTATGTTAAATTGCTGTTTTTAAGCATTTACATGGTGATGGACTGAGGCTCTGTCCCTTCAAATGAACCTTTTATATGCAAGACAACCTTTTGCTTTTACCTGGATGTTGATGAAAAGTCTACAATAAGTACCAAAGCAAACACTCATAGACCTGTCCAGCTGTAAATCAGGATATTGTAAATCATGATATTGAATGCACAAGAATCACACCAGCAGTGGTTGACAATGTTTTGATACAAGTTAGCATTTTGGTAACTGTTTTACACTTCCTAAAGCTATCTGTATTACTGTGAAATGTGCTAAAAGACTGAAAAAAACATGTGGGTTAGATACTGAACTGTTTATAGAAAATAAAGTATTTTCTTTCTTAACCATGTATCATGTAATTTGTTCTCAGCTATCAACAATAATACATATTTGCATATCGATTTCCCTCTTCCAGATGAAAGCACCAACTATCAATAAACTTGACCTATTTTTATCGTAAAAGCAACCTGCTTAGTTATTGTCACACAATTAAGTGTCATACATGACTAAATACACAAGGAAATTATTCCTCTGAGAAATAACTCTTCACCGTCTACATTTAAAAAGTCCGTTATTCTGAATCAGTTTACATTTTAGTCAACTGTAACAAAATGAGTAATCAAACTGAATCAGTATTGAACTGTATTGACTGTAATGGTTAACTGCACCATGTGACTTCAGATGCGTTTTTGGCCCCGATTTACCTGCCTCGACTCTCTGATTGGTGGATTTTTTTTATACACAGCATCCGAATCAGAATCAGAAAGAACTTTACTGCCTAGTGTTTTTATACACACACACACACACACACACACACGAAATTTGTCTTGATTCCAGTGCAGAGATACACAAAATTTAAGGTAATAAAATAAAATATGACACTAATAATAAGGAGAATAGATAAATAAATAAAAAATAACTATATGGTAATAAAAATATAGAGGAAAAAAGACAGAGTAGACAGAATTATGAATGTTTCATGCGTATCATCATGAGAAATTTAGTTTTTCACCAGAAATAAGAAAAGAAATAAGTTTAAATAATGTGAGCAGATGGCTTCAACAAAAGCACATCACTGATTAACAACTTCAGAACTCACAGTAGGTCTGTGTTTAAAGGTTTTAAGTTATCATTAAAAATCAGTTTGCCAATGGAGAAAATTAATGGAGTTTTTACTTTTAGAAACCAACTGCTGGACTCAATTTTAGGACTAACTAACTTCAACTAATCATAAACAGTTACAACATTCAACACAAATGAATACTATATCAATAGCATCATATAACAGTAACTGGAGCCTTAATTAACTATATTCATGTTTGGAGTGCACATGTAATTTAGTAGTCTGTACATTTAATACAGTGGTATACACAGTGTATCCTTCAAACTTTATACATTTTTCATGTTATTTTCACAGTCATATCTGTTAAAACAGGACACAACAAATAATCCCTATGGAATATTAGGGAAGCATGTAAAAGTTCTCCAAATCCGCCACTGGAGAAGGCATCATTTCTGTTAGAATTCAATCGCTCAGTCACTGTTTGTGGATACCTTTGAAATAAAGGAGAAGCACCGTAAACTAAATCCTACCTGTTGCAAAATTCTCTTATAAAACAGCATTTTTTATGTAAATAATTTTGTAATCCAAAATGAATGTTTGATGACAAATATGTTGATGATCGGCCAATTGGGTGTCGATTCATTAAATCATATGCTGTTGTTTTTTTTTTTTTTCCACAAAAGCTCTTTATTCAATGTAGTGAAGCCTATCCTCCACTGACCAAAAAAAAAAAAAAAAATCTCTGTATACTATAACTGTATACCTATGCCAGCAATTGTTAAGTGTATTGAGTATTTTTGTTTAAATATTTTTATTTGGATTAAAATCTTCTGTGATAACACTTTAAATTAAAAAAGAAGAAAAAATAAAACTGCCTAATTTACATAAAATCTTTTTTTTTCTATTTTTTCTTTGTGACAGACTTAATACTGAAACTGTTCAGACGTGACATGCTGTGTCAGAAATTACTCACTTCAATGACTATTTTTAAAAGGTGATAGAAATAAGAGAGCACTAGTCTATTGGAACCAATCATTTCAGGAAGCTCTTGCCATTTTTGTTTGAAATATACAGGTGCATCTCAATAAATTAGAATGTCGTGGAAAAGTTCATTTATTTCAGTAATTCAACTCAAATTGTGAAACTCGTGTATTAAATAAATTCAATGCACACAGACTGAAGTAGTTTAAGTCTTTGGTTCTTTTAATTGTGATGATTTTGGCTCACATTTAACAAAAACCCACCAATTCACTATCTCAACAAATTAGAATATGGTGACATGCCAATCAGCTAATCAACTCAAAACACCTGCAAAGGTTTCCTGAGCCTTCAAAATGGTCTCTCAGTTTGGTTCACTAGGCTACACAATCATGGGGAAGACTGCTGATCTGACAGTTGTCCAGACGACAATCATTGACACCCTTCACAAGGAGGGTAAGCCACAAACATTCATTGCCAAAGAAGCTGGCTGTTCACAGAGTGCTGTATCCAAGCATGTTAACAGAAAGTTGAGTGGAAGGAAAAAGTGTGGAAGAAAAAGATGCACAACCAACCGAGAGAACCGCAGCCTTATGAGGATTGTCAA
The DNA here is from genome assembly GCA_039654775.1 of Spinibarbus caldwelli. Taxonomy (NCBI): domain Eukaryota; kingdom Metazoa; phylum Chordata; class Actinopteri; order Cypriniformes; family Cyprinidae; genus Spinibarbus; species Spinibarbus caldwelli. Next base: position 26,741,202 of record CM077244.1, read on the forward strand.
GCAAAATCGATTCAAGAATTTGGGTGAACTTCACAAGGAATGGACTGAGGCTGGGGTCAAGGCATCAAGAGCCACCACACACAGACGTGTCAAGGAATTTGGCTACAGTTGTCGTATTCCTCTTGTTAAGTCACTCCTGAACCACAGACAACGTCAGAGGCGTCTTACCTGGGCTAAGGAGAAGAAGAACTGGACTGTTGCCCAGTGGTCCAAAGTCCTCTTTTCAGATGAGAGCAAGTTTTGTATTTCATTTGGAAACCATGGTCCTAGAGTCTGGAGGAAGGGTGGAGAAGCTCATAGCCCAAGTTGCTTGAAGTCCAGTGTTAAGTTTCCACAGTCTGTGATAATTTGGGGTGCAATGTCTTCTGCTGGTGTTGGTCCATTGTGTTTTTTGAAAACCAAAGTCACTGCACCCGTTTACCAAGAAATTTTGGAGCACTTCATGCTTCCTTCTGCTGAGCAGCTTTTTAAAGATGCTGATTTCATTTTCCAGCAGGATTTGGCACCTGCCCACACTGCCAAAAGCACCAAAAGTTGGTTAAATGACCATGGTATTGGTGTGCTTGACTGGCCAGCAAACTCACCAGACCTGAACCCCATAGAGAATCTATGGGGTATTGCCAAGAGGAAAATGAGAAACAAGAGACCAAAAAATGCAGATGAGCGGAAGGCCACTGTCAAAGAAACCTGGGCTTCCATACCACCTCAGCAGTGCCACAAACTGATCACCTCCATGCCACGCCGAATTGAGGCAGTAATTAAAGCAAAAGGAGCCCCTACCAAGTATTGAGTACATATACAGTAAATTAACATACTTTGGGTTTTTGTTAAATGTGAGCCAAAATCATCACAATTAAAAGAACCAAAGACTTAAACTACTTCAGTCTGTGTGCATTGAATTTATTTAATACACGAGTTTCACAATTGAATTACTGAAATAAATGAACTTTTCCACAACATTCTAATTTATTGAGATGCACCTGTATATCAGGCAGTCAGTATGCAAGCCGTTTGAGGCTGAAAAAAACAACCCCATGGCCCTAGGTGAGAAATCAAGCAGTGTCAGGAATGCTGCTCCTTACACTGAGATAACAAACTGGACAGTGTTTAAAGTTTCATCCCTGCCTGCTGCAACCTGCTGCTTGTGCTATACTGTCAAACCTTCAGGACCTTTTTTTTTTTCCACTGGTGGGCTGGTGGTCACCAGAATGTGTGCCAAGACAGAAATATTGTTGACAAAGGCTTCCATTTTATTAGACTCTTTGTCACTGTCAGTAGTTTCATTTACTGTTTTCAAGCACTCCCAGCCAGTGTCATACCTGGTGCTTTCATAGATCAATGTTAAAAAATTATAATTATTATGTAAAGGAATAGTAAATACACAGATACTTTGTTTCTGCTTTCATTTACTGGGACCTTTGGAACTGTAACCAAAGTATCTTTTGAGTCTCTTGAGCATAAATGTTAATCCGCTTTGTAACAGTACTATGCATATGCAAAGGTTATTAACACATTCAAGACATGTTCTTCACTGTTCACTGAAAGTATTTATAGCATTGCTCATCTTAGGTCCCCTCAATATGTTAAACATCTGAACATTTGTCATAGCCACGTGATGGCATATCACTTGCACCACAAACCGCTGACACCAATTATCACACAATCATTATACGAAAAGACAGGTTAGAGAAACAACATATTTCATACTATGATTTTTTGCTTTTAATATATTTAAAAATAACAATACTGTACATTTTTAAAGACATTATATTAACAATCCTAGGCTACTGTTCTTGTTAAATAATAAATTAAATTTTACAGCAAAAGTGAATTGAGAGAAATATTAACATTTTCTTATGTCACTATAGATCATGGGGCAGTTCCAGATTTACTCTGTTGTTTTCTTGGCATTGCTTCTCATGACCATTTATGGAGAGGATGATACAGGTGTATCAAAAGAGTGTGAGGATGCTCCTTATGTTCCAGGATACAATCTTGCTGGAGAGGGATTTGATGTTGTGACCATGGAGCGAAAAGGTACTTATGTGATCAACACAGAAATATGGGATTTAGGAAACGGCACTTGTAAATTGCGCAAAAACAAGTACATGGATGGAATAAAACAGAAGCTACCAGCAGCAGTTGTGTTCTGGAGGACCTTGCCAAAGTGTTCAATGAAAGTCTCCAGTCAGATCTTTGAATCAAGTGAAGCACTGGTCAATGATTCATCATCAGCACTCTCTGCCAGCTGGAAAGTTGGTATAGATGTGAAGGCTGTTGGAGCTGCGGTTGGAAGCACTCATTCCAGGGAAGCAAAATTTGCAATGACAAAATCAAAAGAAGACAAATACAGCTTCACCAAACATGAAGTTGGGTGCAGTTTTTACAGGTGAGAGAGCTGGGTTATTTAGCCTTACACTGTTAAAAAGATAATGACTGTGATAATGAAAGATAATGATAAGATAAGATAATGAAATGAAAATATTAACTGGAAACTGTTTCTTCTTTAATCCCACTAAATTTTATTTTTATTTTATTTTACTAAATTATATGTTTATTGTTTCTTTACAGATATCGTGTAGCTACAAAACCTCCTCTTCATGCAGAGTTTCTTGAAGCAATCAAATCACTCCCTGCATCCTACGATCCAGACGCCTACCGCAACCTGATCACCACGTATGGCACTCATTATACAACAAGTGTCATGTTAGGAGGGCAAATGAAAGCCATAACAGCCATCAAAACCTGTCAGGCAGCAGTGAGTGGACTTACAGACACTGCAGTGAAGGACTGTTTGGATGTTGAAGCCTCTGGTTCATACAGTGTAGCAACTGTGAAGGCAGAGGCACATTTTTGTAAAGAAAAGAAAAAGAAGATGGGCACAAATGAAAAATTCAGCTCCATGTTTAATGAACGTCAGACAGAGATTATTGGAGGAAACATAAATGGAGAAGATCTGCTTTTTTCTGGTTCATCACACCCAGATTCCCTTAAAAAATGGCTTCAGTCTTTAAAGAGTCTCCCTGAAGTTATGCATTACTCTCTGAAACCTCTCCATTTCTTACTGAGTGCTAAACACCCTGCAAGAAGAGGACTGAAGAAAGCTGTTGAAGAATACATCATTCAAAATGCCCTTATGAAGGTTTGCTCTGAGCCTTGCAAAATTGGCAGGAAGTGCAGTGCAAGAGACCGATGTGCTTGTGTTTGTGAAAGTAGTCAAGTTATAAAGTCTAACTGCTGTCCAGCTGAAAAAGGATTTGCGATCCTGAAAGTCTACAATCTCAGAGCCAAAGGTCTGTATGGAGATAGATATACACAAACAGATGGCACTGTAACTGTTGCATATGACAAACAAATCAAGCGCACTGAGATTATTGATGATGATGATAATCCACGTTGGCCAGAAATATTTGAGTTTGGTCCTATTAAGATCAGAATGGCCAATAAACTAACTTTTGAAGTATATGATGCCGACAGCTCCTGGAATAGTGATCTCCTTGGTACATGCTCTTTTCATCTTAGAAGTGGAGTTGTAACTGATGCTTGCATTTTTACATACGGCACCTTCTTCTTTACCTATGAAGTGAAATGTGCTCCCAGTCTGCAGGGCCCTCAGTGTAATGAACACAAACCTTCTCCAATGGCTGCCCCTCTCGCTGATATTTTCAGCTCAAGAAATGGTGTTCTGATTAAAGATATGCAGAGGCTTGAATTAGCTCTCAATAACTCAGATAAATTCAGTTTCAAAAGTACTTATGGAAATCTGATGACACTGTGACCTGCATCTTGAATCCATCATTTATGCTTGAAAAATAGCCCTAATATAGCCTAACACCACTTTCATCTGCTAGAACAAAATATATATATATTACATCTGTAACATTTGCTTACTTCTTTTCCCATTGCTGTTTTTTTCTGTTATATTTTTTGCATTAATAAAGCATTTTTAAAGACAAATCTATGTGTTTCATTCTTTTCTTTTCTTTTCTTTCTTTGTTTTTCCTCAGTAAATCTTACACAATGCAAAAGCAACTAACACTGCATTAACTATTTGCAGTGCTGCCACTGCCCAATTTGGCATCATAGATGAACAAGAACAAGAAACTCCACCCTCATTACCAGTGTTGGGGGTAACGCATTACACACCCGCTTTGGATGTTATCACTCTATTGAATGGGCGTTATCAGTGGTTATCAGCTCATAGATATGGGCCAGAAGGGGCCTGCTGCGCCTACTGGTAGGCTGAGAAGGCTGTTATCATCGATCCACGTGGTTAATCACCGCACGCATGTATGAAGCTGAAGTTACCGCTGGAGTACCAACAGGGGCGATCATTTCCCCAACGCCAACAACTGCACACGGACCAAACACCAGCGAAATAGCGCATTAAAAGATGGATTTAAGATGACCTCAAGATACATATACAGGTACCGTCTCGTAAAATATTCCATCGTTCCGTGTTTATGAATGAAGTTATTAATTTAAAATTTGCCTATGGTGGGAAAGGGATAATGTAAAAAGTCCATACATTTATCATATTTTAACATAGTAGCTGTCGCTCGACCATGTCATGTGTAGTCAGTGCACAGTAACCACAAAATATACCACGCTTCTCCCACTGTAACCGTAGTTTTATTGTGGTATTTGTAGTTAAAGCACAATAACCTCGATATTTACTTTGAGTTTACCTGAGTAACCGTAGTTTTACTGTGGTATTTGTAGTTAAAGCACAATAACCTCGATAAAGAAATTTTGGAGCACTTCATGCTTCCTTCTGCTGATCAGCTTTTTAAAGATGATGATTTCATTTTCCAACAGGATTTGGCACCTGCCCACACTGCCAAAAGCACCAAAAGTTGGTTAAATGACCATGGTGTTGGTGTGCTTGACTGGCCAGCAAACTCATCAGACCTGAACTCCACTGAGAATCTATGGGGTATTGTCAAGAGGAAAATGAGAAACAAGAGACCAAAAAATGCAGATGAGCTGAAGGCCACTGTCAAAGAAACCTGGGCTTCCATACCACCTCAGCAGTGCCACTAACTGATCACCTCCATGCCACGCCGAATTGAGGCAGTAATTAAAGCAAAAGGAGCCCCTATCAAGTATTGAGTACATATACAGTAAATGAACATACTTTCCAGAAGGCCAACAATTTACTAAAAATGTTTTTTTTTTATTGGTCTTATGAAGTATTCTAATTTGTTGAGATAGTGAATTGGTGGGTTTTTGTTAAATGTGAGCCAAAATCATCACAATTAAAAGAACCAAAGACTTAAACTACTTCAGTCTGTGTGCATTGAATTTATTTAATACACGAGTTTCACAATTTGAGTTGAATTACTGAAATAAATGAACTTTTCCACAACATTCTAATTTATTGAGATGCACCTGTATATCAGGCAGTCAGTATGCAAGCCGTTTGAGGCTGAAAAAAACAACCCCATGGCCCTAGGTGAGAAATCAAGCAGTGTCAGGAATGCTGCTCCTTACACTGAGATAACAAACTGGACAGTGTTTAAAGTTTCATCCCTGCCTGCTGCAACCTGCTGCTTGTGCTATACTGTCAAACCTTCAGGACCTTTTTTTTTCCACTGGTGGGCTGGTGGTCACCAGAATGTGTGCCAAGACAGAAATATTGTTGACAAAGGCTTCCATTTTATTAGACTCTTTGTCACTGTCAGTAGTTTCATTTACTGTTTTCAAGCACTCCCAGCCAGTGTCATACCTGGTGCTTTCATAGATCAATGTTAAAAAATTATAATTATTATGTAAAGGAATAGTAAATACACAGATACTTTGTTTCTGCTTTCATTTACTGGGACCTTTGGAACTGTAACCAAAGTATCTTTTGAGTCTCTTGAGCATAAATGTTAATCCGCTTTGTAACAGTACTATGCATATACAAAGGTTATTAACACATTCAAGACATGTTCTTCACTGTTCACTGAAAGTATTTATAGCATTGCTCATCTTAGGTCCCCTCAATATGTTAAACATCTGAACATTTGTCATAGCCACGTGATGGCATATCACTTGCACCACAAACCGTTGACACCAATTATCACACAATCATTATACGAAAAGACAGGTTAGAGAAACAACATATTTCATACTATGATTTTTTGCTTTTAATGTGTTTAAAAATAATAATACTTTACATTTTTACAAACATTATATTAACAATCCTAGGCTACTGTTCTTGTTAAATGATAAATTAAATTTTACAGCAAAAATGAATTGACAGAAATATTAACATTTTCTTATGTCACTATAGATCATGGGGCAGTTCCAGATTTACTCTGTTGTTTTCTTGGCATTGCTTCTCATGACCATTTATGGAGAGGATGATACAGGTGTATCAAAAGAGTGTGAGGATGCTCCTTATGTTCCAGGATACAATCTTGCTGGAGAGGGATTTGATGTTGTGACCATGGAGCGAAAAGGTACTTATGTGATCAACACAGAAATATGGGATTTAGGAAACGGCACTTGTAAATTGCGCAAAAACAAGTACATGGATGGAATAAAACAGAAGCTACCAGCAGCAGTTGTGTTCTGGAGGACCTTGCCAAAGTGTTCAATGAAAGTCTCCAGTCAGATCTTTGAATCAAGTGAAGCACTGGTCAATGATTCATCATCAGCACTCTCTGCCAGCTGGAAAGTTGGTATAGATGTGAAGGCTGTTGGAGCTGCGGTTGGAAGCACTCATTCCAGGGAAGCAAAATTTGCAATGACAAAATCAAAAGAAGACAAATACAGCTTCACCAAACATGAAGTTGGGTGCAGTTTTTACAGGTGAGAGAGCTGGGTTATTTAGCCTTACACTGTTAAAAAGATAATGACTGTGACAATGAAAGATAATGATAAGATAAGATAATGAAATGAAAATATTAACTGGAAACTGTTTCTTCTTTAATCCCACTAAATTTTATTTTTATTTTATTTTACTAAATGATATGTTTATTGTTTCTTTACAGATATCGTGTAGCTACAAAACCTCCTCTTCATGCAGAGTTTCTTGAAGCAATCAAATCACTCCCTGCATCCTACGATCCAGACGCCTACCGCAACCTGATCACCACGTATGGCACTCATTATACAACAAGTGTCATGTTAGGAGGGCAAATGAAAGCCATAACAGCCATCAAAACCTGTCAGGCAGCAGTGAGTGGACTTACAGACACTGCAGTGAAGGACTGTTTGGATGTTGAAGCCTCTGGTTCATACAGTGTAGCAACTGTGAAGGCAGAGGCACATTTTTGTAAAGAAAAGAAAAAGAAGATGGGCACAAATGAAAAATTCAGCTCCATGTTTAATGAACGTCAGACAGAGATTATCGGAGGAAACATAAATGGAGAAGATCTGCTTTTTTCTGGTTCATCACACCCAGATTCCCTTAAAAAATGGCTTCAGTCTTTAAAGAGTCTCCCTGAAGTTATGCATTACTCTCTGAAACCTCTCCATTTCTTACTGAGTGCTAAACACCCTGCAAGAAGAGGACTGAAGAAAGCTGTTGAAGAATACATCATTCAAAATGCCCTTATGAAGGTTTGCTCTGATCCTTGCAAAATTGGCAGGAAGTGCAGTGCAAGAGACCGATGTGCTTGTGTTTGTGAAAGTAGTCAAGTTATAAAGTCTAACTGCTGTCCAGCTGAAAAAGGATTTGCGATCCTGAAAGTCTACAATCTCAGAGCCAAAGGTCTGTATGGAGATAGATATACACAAACAGATGGCACTGTAACTGTTGCATATGACAAACAAATCAAGCGCACTGAGATTATTGATAATAATGATAATCCACGTTGGCCAGAAACATTTGAGTTTGGTCCTATTAAGATCAGAATGGCCAATAAACTAACTTTTAAAGTATATGATGCAGACAGGTCCTGGAACAGTGATCTCCTTGGTAAATGCTCTTTTGATCTTAGAAGTGGAGTTGTAACTGATGCTTGTGCTTTTAAATACGGCACCTTCTATTTTAACTATGAAGTGAAATGTGCTCCCAGTCTGCAGGGCCCTCAGTGTAATGAACACAAACCTTCTCCAATGGCTGCCCCTCTCGCTGATATTTTCAGCTCAAGAAATGGTGTTCTGATTAAAGATATGCGGAGGCTTGAATTAGCTCTCAATAACTCAGATAAATTCAGTTTCAAAAGTACTTATGGAAATCTGATGACACTGTGACCTGCATCTCGAATCCATCATTTATGCATGAAAAATAGCCCTAATATAGCCTAACACCACTTTCATCTGCTAGAAAAAAAAAGAAAAAAAAAAAAATATTACATCTGTAACATTTGCTTACTTCTTTTCCCATTGCTGTTTTTTCTGTTCTATTTTTTTTGCATTAATAAAGCATTTTTAAAGACAGATCTATGTGTTTCATTCTTTTCTTTTCTTTCTTTGTTTTTCCTCAGTAAATCTTACAAAATGCAAAAGCAACTAACACTGCATTAACTATTTGCAGTGCTGCCACTGCCCAATTTGGCATCATAGATGAACAAGAACAAGAAACTCCACCCTCATTACCAGTGTTGGGGGTAACACATTACATACCCGCTTTGGATGTTATCACTCTATTGAATGGGCGTTATCAGTGGTTATCAGCTCATAGATATGGGCCAGAAGGGGCCTGCTGCGCCTACTGGTAGGCTGAGAAGGCTGTTATCATCGATCCACATGGTTAATCACCGCACGCATGTATGAAGCTGAAGTTACCTCTGGAGTACCAACAGGGGCGATCGTTTCCCCAACGCCAACAACTGCACACGGACCAAACACCAGCGAAATTGTGAAATTTTATTGTGGTATTTGTAGTTAAAGCACAATAACCTCGATATTTACTATGAGTTTACCTGAGTAACCGTAGTTTTACTGTGGTATTTGTAGTTAAAACACAATAACCTCGATACTTACTATGAGTTTACCTCAGTAACCGTAGTTTTACTGTGGTATTTATAGTTAAAGCACAATAACCTCGATATTTATTAGGGCTGCAACTAACGATTATTTTGATAATCAATTAGTTGGCCGATTATTTTTCCCATTAATCGATTAATCGGATAAAAACAAAATCTTCTTCTTTTTTATTTTATTGACAAAAACATTTCCACATTCTGCCCAATGTCCTTCAAACAAACCTGCCAACTGAATGCTATGAAAACATACAGTACTTAACAATTTATTAGACCACCTGTCATAATAAAGAGAAAACACAAATATTTTTGGAACCTGTCAAAGAATTGTTTAAATCTAAAAATGTTATTGTCATTTATTGGGCAAATAACAAACTGAAACAACTATTTATTCACATAAAAAATAGCCTCCTGCCTTTCATAACAGCATGCATTCTTGCTGGCATTGTTTGGCTACTTTTTGACTGTAATTGGGTATCTGAAAAAATCTTCCATAGATAACAGAAATAATTATATTATAGCATTAGAAATAGCCTACTGTTACTAAAGAGATTACAAATCCATATAGCTAAAAAATGATTTTAGTAAACACCAATACTGTTAGTTTAGAGCACCAGTGGCACAAAGCTAACATTATTTGTTATAAATCTTAAATACATTTGTTTTAATAAATTTGTTAAGCACTGTATATAGGCCTTTAGTTTAAATCTCTTCATCAAAAATTAAGATAATAATAAAAATAAAGACGAATAAAAACACAAACTCAGTGTTAACCATCTTTTTGATCACAGTCACGTTTACTGTAATTTCTTGGCGGCTATGAAGCATCTGATATTTATATTCAGACAACTATACGCGGTTATCCCTTTACAGTTCCTACTTTCATAAAATACGTGCACTACATATTGACTTTTAAACCTTAATTTAACGTTAACAACCGATATTTCAGCACAATGAATGTTTTTGCGCTGAATATTGTCTCTCTCTGACGCGCGTTCACGCGCCCGCCGCGCTTGCGCTCATTCAGTAAAGATTTAAACTTAACACAGACTGTCAGGACGGAACTTTATGCAAAAATGGAAATGCTCCCGTGAATTTGTGACATTTACAGATAAGGATATGACCGTAAACTGACCGTTTTTGCGCTGAGGACGCACACGCATCTGTCAAAGCGCCTGACAGCCATTACGCTAATGCATTAACTTAAAGCTTAAAATAAAGAATTCTCATGTTTTGTGCAGCTTGGATCACGTACTTCTCCCGCAGCATCTCTTTCTGTTTCCTCCACTATTTTTAGATGCATTTTGGTCACAGAAATGCGTTATTCAGTGCTGTAACGTTAATTTGACGCGACCGGCTGAAGACGTGCACTGTGGGCAAACCCGATTAATCGATAATGAGAATCGTTGTCGATGATTTTCATTATCGATAATAATCGATTTTATCGATTAGTTGTTGCAGCCCTAAAATATATATTGACCCCATGTTTAATTATTATTGATTTGTTTATACATAAATTAAGCAGTTATATTAGTAAACTTCAAGTTCAAGTTCCCTGGCAACTCTAGCCGGTTCCTGAGTTCATCTGTATACATCAGATTCAGAGTCCGAGAAAAGGCCATCATGCAAACTCTCAGTGTCTACCTTACAACAGAGCACAAAAAATGTGTAAGTTAGTGAGGGAGTAAAGGAACAAGATGAAGAGAAACTGGCAGAGAAAGACAAAATTTTGTGTGTAAGTTTAACAGAATGAGAGGAAAGCAGCATTAGAAAAAGCTATATTCTTCAATAGCAAGCTGTATTAATATGAATTATTTTAAATATGAGTACATGCAATTTAAAGGCCTCTTGACACCAAGTATAAGTCCACATCACAGCTATTTAACATTTAAAGACACAGATGAACAATATCGTTGGAATCTCTTCCAGAACAACTTTTTCAAGCTGATGAAAAATAAAATCATTGACAACAACAAATAGCAGACAACAACATACTGTAACTGTAGCCAGGGGCGCCGCTACGATTTCTGGGCCCCCTGGACAGCATATTCACTCGGGCCCCCACTTTACGGGATTGTGTGTTTTGTGGGGGGGGGGCCTTAGAATTGTCCTAACCTTCCCCCCCCTTACGGCGCCCTTGACTGCAGCGTGCATAACAGTAAACAGACCATTATCGTCTGTTGGTGTGGATGCTAAAATATTTACCATTATATTTCTTGTTCTTGGTGTGAACAGCTTTAAGTGATTTGATTTGGCCAAATTAATTGAAAATTTGATTTCTTGCTCCTTAGACAGATGTGTTCAATAAAAATCAGGTGTGGTTGTGAACAGATATCATGTACTGTTAGAACGGGAAGAGATGGCGCCAATTTGTAAAGGTTAATAAAGAATACAATGGACTTAATATAAACTTTATGATATAGACACTCTGACTACTTACAATGCGCACAATCTGCATGAGAGTTGAGGCAAAGGCCAATGACAGCAGTAGGAGTAAAAGTCGTAGAATTTTGTATGAGTACGCTTGTACAATATCATATGAATTTGCTGATTTGGTAAATTGTATGAATTATTACTACTTCAACATGACACTTTGTTGAGGGTTATTCCTGATGGGGCCGTGGGGTATGTAAACCAAAGTTAAAGAAACATCAAATGCTGTGCAAATAGTCAAGGTGCTCAGACCAACAGACGTACCATTGGAAGTGTTTGCCTTTGCAGGTTTTTAAACTACAGTTACTGAGGTAAACTCACAGTAAGTATCGAGGTTATTGTGCTTTAACTACAAATATCACAGTAAAACTACGGTTACTGAGGTAAACTCACAGTAAGTATCGAGGTTAATGTGCTTTACCTACAAATACCACAGTAAAACTACGGTTACTGAGGTGAACTCACAGTAAGTATCGAGGTTAATGTGCTTTACCTACAAATACCACAGTAAAACTACGGTTACTGAGGTGAACTCACAGTAAGTATCGAGGTTAATGTGCTTTACCTACAAATACCACAGTAAAACTACGGTTACTGAGGTGAACTCACAGTAAGTATCGAGGTTATTGTGCTTTAACTACAAATACCACAGTAAAACTACGGCTACTAAGGTAAACTCATAGTAAATACTGAGGTTATTGTGTTTTAACTACAGTAAAACTACGGTTTCTGACGTAAACTCATAGTAAATATCGAGGCTGTGCTTTAACTACAAATACCACAGTAAAACTACAGTTACTGAGGTAAACTCATAGTAAATATTGAGGTTATTGTGCTTTAACTACAAATACCACAGTAAAACTACGGTTATTGAGGTAAACTCATAGTAAATATCGAGGTTATTGTGCTTTAACTACAAATACCACAGTAAAACTACGGTTATTGAGGTAAACTCATAATAAATATTAGGGCTGCAACAACTAATCGATAAAATCGATTATTATCGATAATGAAAATCATCGACAACGATTCTCATTATCGATTAATTGGGTTTGCCCACAGTGCAAGTCTTCAGCCGGTCGCGTCAAATTAACGTTACAGCACTGAATAACGCATTTCTGTGGCCAAAATGCATCTAAAAATAGTGGAGGAAACAGAATGAGATGCTGCGGGAGAAGTACGTGATCCAAGCTGCACAAAACATGAGAATTCTTTATTTTAAGCTTTAAGTTAATGCATTAGCGTAATGGCTGTCAGGCGCTTTGACAGATGCGTGTGCGTCCTCAGCGCAAAAACGGTCAGTTTACGGTCATATCCTTATCTGTAAATGTCACAAATTCACGGGAGCATTTCCATTTTTGCATAAAGTTCCGTCCTGACAGTCTGTGTTAAGTTTAAATCTTTACTGAATGAGCGCAAGCGCGGCGGGCGCGTGAACGCGCGTCAGAGAGGGATTAATATTCAGTGCAAAACATTAATTGTGCTGAAATATCTGTTGTTGAACGTTAAATTAAGCTTTAAAAGTCAATATGTAGTGCACGTATTTTATGAAAGTACGAACTGTAAAGGGATAACCGCGTATAGTTGTCTGAATATAAATATCAGATGCTTCATAGCCGCCAAGAAATTACAGTAAGCGTGACTGTGATCAAAAAGATGGTTAACACTGAGTTTGTGTTTTTATTCGTCTTTATTTTTATTATTATCTTAATTTTTGATGAAGAGATTTAAACTATAGGCCTATATACAGTGCTTAACAAATTTATTAAAACAAATGTATTTAAGGTTTATAACAAATAATGTTAGCTTTGTGCCACTGGTGCTCTAAACTAACAGTATTGGTGTTTACTAAAATCATTTTTTAGCTATATGGATTTGTAATCTCTTTAGTAACAGTAGGCTATTTCTAATGCTATAATATAATTATTTCTGTTATCTATGGAAGATTTTTTCAGATACCCAATTACAGTCAAAAAGTAGCCAAACAATGCCAGCAAGAATGCATGCTGTTATGAAAGGCAGGAGGCTATTTTTTTATGTGAATAAATATTTAGTTGTTTCAGTCTGTTATTTGCCCAATAAATGACAATAACATTTTTAGATTTAAACAATTCTTTGACAGATTCCTAAAATATTTGTGTTTTCTCTTTATTATGACAGGTGGTCTAATAAATTGTTAAGTACTGTATGTTTTCATAGCATCCAGTTGGCAGGTTTGTTTGAAGGACATTGGGCAGAATGTGGAAGTGTTTTTGTCAATAAAATAAAAAAGAAGAAGATTTCGTTTTTATCCGATTAATCGATTAATTGAAAAACTAATCGGCCAACTAATTGATTATCAAAATAATCGTTAGTTGCAGCCCTAGTAAATACACCATTTAATTTTGTAAACAATACACATAATTACTATGATTGTTTTAAGACATGAACATTTGGTCATATTAATGACCCCGTTATGAAGGGAATGCTGAAAGATGAATTAGAAGAGACTGGATGGACTATTGCTACAGGCACTTCATGCACAACTGTACTCAATTTACCAGGGAAAGATCAACATGAATCCTGTACTGTATTATAAGCAAGATGAGCATGCACATTACTGATGTTTAGCACCTTAAGAGGACAAGATGAGACATTTTTGACACAGAGATACAAATTAGGTCTTTTATATTATGACTCTTTGCACTGCATGAATTGTATGGCATTTGCACCTTAAACCACACACTATACCTCATCTTACTGAATGGCACATTGGCATTGTGTGATAGTACAATGAAATGTCACAGTATGTATTGGTTGTTTAAATTCCTGTCTTTGTTTACTGTCAACACTGTATTAGTATTCCTGATATAATGAAATAAATGGAGCCCATTCCAAATAGGCACTGATGTAGATTTTTTTGGGAGTCTATTCTTATTCTAAGATAACTATGACTTGCAACTTACATATTGGCAAGTTGTTGAAAAGACAATCTAAAAAATGTGACTCAGCACAGTTTGTTGTGATACTGAGAATAGATCTGTGTATGTTTTACTGCCCTTCCATCCCCAGGGACCCAGTAGAGTCCCCTGGAAGAGCAAAAAAACTGAACATTTCAAATGGCTGTAAAACAAAGTCTGATTATAGTTTCAAGGAGAAATTTGGAAGGACAACTACTTATGCTATGTTAATTAAATAATGTTGGACAGAGTTTTCAAACATATATGGAAAGGTGGTATAAAGGTGTTTAAAAAAGTGCTCTTAGTAAAATACCAAATTTCAGCCTGCCTCTTAAATATGACTTAAATGTTTGCACAATTAACATGTTTAGATATACATTTGTTCAAAAAAGGTTGTATTTTTCCCCATTTTATTATTAAACATTTTAAACTACGTTGCCCATAATCCTCTGCCATTCAAACGCGAAAAACATGGCGCTGGTAGTTTAAGAAAGTTATGCTCAGGGTTAGGGTTACGATCTCGGTAAAGTGGTACTTTCTCACGACATAACAACACTGCATTGTTGACTGAAGTTATTACTGACGTGATAATAACAGCAAAACGAACTTTGAAACATTAAGCGTTTTTTAATTTGGGTTAAAAGATAGTCCAATCACAGCGACGTCTGCAAGTGCCAAGAGAACTTCAAAGCCAATGGCAACATTTGTCACACTTACTTGTCCATATATGGTCATTTATGAGAGAATCTTCCGGGTTCTTGTGATGAATGGACAGATAATCTGTTAAAAGATTTATTTGTCTCCACTCAAAATAAAACTACAACAACCGATTGCATCATTTGGTTAACCTGATGCAGCAATAAATTTGTTGATTAGTGGTTTATTTTTTTGTTTTTCAAACAAAGGTGTAATTGTTCCCATTGCATACATTGTTTACACTAATCTTAATTAATGTAAAATATTTAAACTCAAAACTGTGCATATACTGTGTGAAAAATAAATAATAAATTTCAAAATGTTTCATTTGCTTACAAAAAACAAACACCTCTGATATTTATTCAAACACTACTATAAACTATTACCTTCTATTAAATTTTGCTTCTGTAACATTTACAGTGTATTAAAGGTATACAATTAATCACTTTTATGTTTCCTGGAAATGAACCATACAAACTTGCCATTCTTAGCTCTGCCAGTTGAACTACATGAATATTAAAAGAAAAAAAAAAAGAGAGAGAGAAAAAACACACATTACGAATTTCCCAATGTTTATTGATATGTCAAACTTTTCCAAGACAAACATAGTGCCCAGAACAGCACTCTCTCTCTCTCCAGATTGTGCCACTATGAAAAACAGCAGTTATAGTGAAATAT
Source organism: Spinibarbus caldwelli (assembly GCA_039654775.1). Lineage (NCBI taxonomy): Eukaryota > Metazoa > Chordata > Actinopteri > Cypriniformes > Cyprinidae > Spinibarbus > Spinibarbus caldwelli. The sequence continues at coordinate 26,756,866 of CM077244.1, forward strand.
AACAACTTAAATCAATGACTGATTGATAAAGTAATTCATGGGTATATGGAAACAAATATGTAACTAAGAAATATGCAATACAAAACCCCTTTAAAAAAACATTGTCTAATATTAAAAAATAAAAAGACAATTTGTTTACAGAAAATGTCATAAGATGCCAAATAATATTTTACAAACCGGGTGTTTTGAGGCTCTAGTTGAAAAGATATCTTACCTTTAATGAACAAATAGGCAAAAATGATTAAGAACAATATTTTAATATTTTACAATTATTATTCAACTGTAATCATTGTTTGTTTCTAGTGTGACTAAATGCAGGACCAATTAAAATGATTAACAATTATAATTTTCATCAAGAATATATAAATTCTTGAGAGAGATGTGGAAGCTTTTGGAAGGGCAGATATTGTGGAGAGCTGATGGAGAAGGCCTAAGTAATCTGTGAGAAATCCTGCAAGACAGGAAGAAAAGAATTTATTACATGATGAACAATAAAAACATTGCCAACAACAAATAGCAGACAGCAACATATTGTAACTGCAGTGTGTCTAACAGTAAACAGACCATTATCATCTGTTGGTGTGGATGCTAAAATATTTATCATTATATTTCTTGTTCTTGGTGTGAACAGCTTTAAGTGATCTGATTTGGCCAAATTAATTGAAGATCTGATTTGTCACATGAGAAGTTAAACTAGCATTTCCAGACTCTTGCTCCTTAGACAGATGTGTTCAATAAAAATCAGGTGTGGTTGTGAACAGATATCATGTACTGTTAGAACGGGAAGAGATGGCGCCAATTTGTAAAGGTTAATAAAGAATACAATGGACTTAATATAAACTTTATGATATAGACACTCTGACTACTTACAATGCGCACAATCTGCATGAGAGTTGAGGCAAAGGCCAATGACAGCAGTAGGAGTAAAAGTCGTAGAATTTTGTATGAGTACGCTTGTACAATATCATATGAATTTGCTGATTTGGTAAATTGTATGAATTATTACTACTTCAACATGACACTTTGTTGAGGGTTATTCCTGATGGGGCCGTGGGGTATGTAAACCAAAGTTAAAGAAACATCAAATGCTGTGCTAATAGTCAAGGTGCTCAGACCAACAGACGTACCATTGGAAGTGTTTGCCTTTGCAGCTTTTGGTCTTCTCCGTAAACGCACAATATGGCCAAATTCAAATCCTATGACAGGCCTTCCTTTGGTCTTCCTTTCGGCTGAAATGAAGAGAAATACATACATGTTGAGACAGTGTGTTAAAAATGATCTGTGACCAAAATATTTGAGAAGGACTATAAGGAAAGATATGATCAACACATAATATAAGGATGTGTTCATTAAAGCAAATCAGTTATTACTAAAAGTGTTCAAAAAAACCTGTGAAGGGTTGAACCTTTGAAGGACTTGTTCAGCCTCCTTGGCAGCTTCTTCAAGATCAGCATTGGGAGCTTCGAGTTCAAGTTCCCTGTTAATTCTAGCAGCTTTCTGAAAGAACTGGTCAAAATTTGATTCTGAGTTTTAAAAATATGCCATGATGAACCACAGAAAGAGAGAGAGCAAAATATGTGTAAATGAATTATGGATTACAGTTTGGAAAAACAGGAGAGGAAAAGCTGAGAGAGAGAGAGAGAGAGAGAGAAAGAGAGAGAGAGAGGACCTGTACAAGAGATGGCTTCTTAAATAGCTGCTGGAGTGATCTGACGTAACTGCAAGACAGAAAAAAAATATTGAATTACAATTACTTCACAAAAACATATTAAAGGCATGGAAAGCACTGTGGTTACTGTGCTTTACAAATAGTATACAGTAAAAACAGTTACTGTGGTAAAAACATGGTAAGTATTGTTGTTACTGTGCTTTAACTACAAATATTACAGTAAAACTACGGTTACTGAGGTAAACTCATAGTAAATATTGAGGTTATTGTGCTTTAACTACAAATACTACAGTAAAACTAAGGTTACTAAGGTAAACTCATAGTAAGTATCGAGGTTACTGTGCTTTAACTACAAATACCACAGTAAAACTATGTTTACTGAGGTAAACTCATAGTAAATATTGAGGTTATTGTGCTTTAACTACAAATATCACAGTAAAACTACGATTACTGAGGTAAACTCATAGTAAATATCGAGGTTATTGTGTTTTAACTACAGTAAAACTGCGGTTACTGAGGTAAACTCATAGTAAATATTGAGGTTACTGTGCTTTAACTACAAATACCACAGTAAAACTACGGTTACTGAGGTAAACTCACAGTAAATATCGAGGTTATTGTGCTTTAACTACAAATACCACAGTAAAACTACGGTTACTGAAGTAAACTCATAGTAAATATCGAGGTTATTGTGCTTTAACTACAAATACCACAGTAAAACTACAGTTACTGAGGTAAACTCATAGTAAATATTGAGGTTATAGTGCTTTAACTACAAATACCACAGTAAAACTACGGTTACAGTGGGAGAAGCATGGTATATTTTGTGGTTACTGTGCACTGACTACACATGACATGGTCGAGCGACAGCTACTATGGTGAAAATATGGTAAATGTGTGGACTTTTTACATTATCCCTTAATTGGCAAATTTTTTTACCCACCATAGGCAAATTTTAAATTAATAATGTCATTCATAAACACGGAACGATGGAGTATTTTACGAGACAGTACCTGTATATGTATCTTGAAGTCATCTTAAATCCATCTTTTAATGCGCTATTTCGCTGGTGTTTGGTCCGTGTGCAGTTGTTGGCGTTGGGGAAATGATCGCCCCTGTTGGTACTCCAGAGGTAACTTCAGCTTCATACATGCGTGCAGTGATTAACCATGTGGATCGATGATAACAGCCTTCTCAGCCTACCAGTAGGCGCAGCAGGCACCTTCTGGCCCATATCTATGAGCTGATAACCACTGATAACGCCCATTCAATAGAGTGATAACATCCAAAGCGGGTGAAACATAGCCAACACAAAGACAAAGCTATGTGCAAAAATAAAACATACAGACATGAAAAAAGACTAGAGAGTTCGACTTCAACTGCAGCTGTATTTAATATAATAAATAAACAGAAAACACACGTCATTGATGTCATCTGTGAATCCGGCCAGATGCGTAACAGCTGTGTCGTCAACAGAGCCTATAAAGCCACTGCGGAGAAACTGTGAAGAATGAGCCATACCGACTGCTCTCAAACCGCTCTCATTTAATGGCGTACATCATAGTGATGTTGCATCTACACCATCTCAAGTCAGAAAAAATTCTATCCACTATGCACTGCTTCAAATCATAGGCTGATCAGTCTGGGCAGCCTGTCAGGGAGGAACACTAACACTCATAGCAATGCATATCATTTGTAGCTACTACAAATCTTTGACACCCACAGCTACACAACCATCATATAAAATGAGCAGTTAGAGAGAAAACATTTCATTTTGATCTGCTCACCAGTGAATTCAGTGGTAAGAGACTGAAAAATCATCAAACAAATCATATGATTTTAAAGAAATCATTAGTGTTTTAAAGTACATACTTGTACTTTAAATGTTTGTTGTTTGTTTTAAAATAATATTGTTGATATAATCAATTTTATGAAGAAATTTATTTTTATGTAAAATCTGACACCAATAATGACTTAACAGAAATGTTGAAATTTTCTTCTCTCACAACAGATCATGGGGCAGATGCAGATTTACCTTGTTGTTTTCTGGGCATTGCTTCTCATGACCATTGCTGGAGAGGATGACATAGGCTCAATAAAAGAGTGTGAGAATGCTCCCTTTGTTCCAGGACACAATCTCGCTGGAGAGGGATTTGATATTGAGACCCTGGAGCGAAAAGGTATGGAGCCATTTCAGTCTCATTAATAATTCACGCAAAAGACACGATGCACACATGCATAGCCAAATTCACATGCTTGAAACCTAATTCACTTGCACGAAAAAAAAAAATCTATATTCAAAAAAACCAATTTACGTGCACAAAATAAAAATATATATTCATAAATTACGTTTCACAAACGCAAAACACAATTCACAGATGTACAACTGTGCAAAAAAATTTTGAATGTTTAAAATTTAAGAGTTCATCCTGGACTGTGAATGTGAATCGCATTGGATTTGTGTGTGTATTTTTAAGACTTTCCTGGCAGCAAACTCCTCCCACGTGGGTCACTCATACTCTTTAGCCAATCAGATTTGAGCCTCTCAATCGACCAATTATAACCCACCCTGGGTGTGCCTACCTGGATGTTGCGTCATCAGCGCAAGACCACAGTTCAAGTCACGCTTCAACAGAGGTATGTGCAGTTGATCGTCTCATTTCAGTTAGCCTGGTAAAGGTGTATTGTTTTTTAAAGTTTACTTAAGTTTAAGAAGTTTAAGCGGTCGTGTAGACACACTTGCTACGTGCCAGCGGCTGCGATATATAGGCCTAGCTCCCGCTTCGCACTGGCCCTGCCCTCTTTATGATGACTAGACCCCACGAATAACGGGATGTTTGTACTCACCATTTGTGCAAGGGGATGCAGTGTTCAGTTAATACATAAATTGTTTTCTTTGCATATTTTTAGGATTTAAACACTTTGGCACGACATCTGGATGACAGTTACAGACGTCTTCATTCACATTAATCTTTGTCTTTTATGTACTTTATATTTCTTTATGTATTCATAGTTCCCTGTCTGAATCTCTTGTAAAAGAAGAGGAGTAAACATGACAAGGTATTAGCTGCTTTGAATATCAGACCAAAATCTGGCATGTCCTGACAGATATATATATATATATATATATATATATATACACATATACATAATCTTTAACTTTTCACATAATTGCATTACACTGATACATGTATTTATCATTTGGCCATGAAATTTACTTTTAAAGAAAGCTAAAATTCTCTAAATGGGACGCTATACAAGCCTTCTGTGTAACAGTGATCCTCCTAGTTTAATGGCCTTTAACTGAACTTCTAGCACAGCTTCAAACTGGTATTGGATCTTAGAAATATGTGAGAGACGTATTATATAGCTCTACTGCATTTGTACTCCTTCATAATTGTCAATTCATATATTTCATGTTCCAGGCATACAATTTTCCATGGTCAGGTCATTTCATGTACGTTTTATTCCCAAAGAATTCAGAAAACTTCAAAATAATAAAACTTATACAGCAACTGTAACATCCGACTTGTTTTGAATGTTTTATTTCTGCCATTAAACCGGAACAATAACAGGAACATTTAACAATGCATAACAAGGCTTTACACCTTGGACATTTACAAAGTCATTGGTAATTTTCTAAAGTAAATGTAGCATTAATGCATGACTTCAAAAATCTGTTGAAACTGTCAAAATGGATAGGTTTTGAAAGAGTTACAAATCCAAATAAAACTTGTAGATTCATATCACCTTATAAGTTGTTGTAAAGGGATGAAGTAGGAACAGCAGGGTCACGGGTGTCTCAACAGCTATTTGTACATCATCAGCCTCACAATTCTGAAATAAAGAGTTATCTGCAGCATAAACAAACTTAAATGAAATGTACATTGTCTCCAAATGTGTGCATGTTATCACATACAGCAGCAGCAGCTGAATGCGTGACATAGCAGGACTTGACACACAAGACAAGTTCTGCTGTGACAGCTCTTTCATGACCTCAATAAATAAAAACAGACCACAAACTATTTTCATAATCTTATATTTCATTGCAACATGTCTCATCAGTCAAAACCCTATTTTATGCTTTACATTTAGTTTATAAATGTAATACATTAATGCTGCGTTCATGTGCTATCGGAATTATTGTAAATAGGATTTTCCTAGTTGGAAACTGGCCATATAAGGCCTCTCTAAGGCCGTTCATGTCCAATTTCCGACTAGGAAGCTCGTATTTATGATAATTCCGATAGCACGTGAATGCAGCATAATATGGTATGGTGTCCACGTGAATAATGATTCTGTATTAAATAATAATCAATCAATATTACATCATAATACTATTTGGACTAAACAGCAGCCGCTGACTTACATTGGTTACATTAGTGAGTGTGTCTACATGACATCTTTAACTTCTTAAGCTTAAGAAAACATTAAAAAATAAAACAATACACCTTTACTACGATCAACTGCACATACCTCTGTTGAAGAGTGACTTGAACTGTGGTCTCACGCTAATGAGGCAACATCCAGGTAGGCACACCCAGGCCGGGTTATAATTGGTCGATTGAGAGGCTCAAATCTGATTGGCTAAAGAGTACGAGTAACCTGCGTGGGAGGACTCACCAGACCTGAACCCCATTGAGAATCTATTGGGTATTGTCAAGAGGGAAATGAGGGAAACAAGAGACCAAAAAATGCAGATGAGCTGAAGGCCATTGTCAAAGAAACCTGGGCTTCCATACCACCTCAGCAGTGCCACAAACTGATCACCGGCATGCCACGCCGAATTGAGGCAGTAATTAAAGCAAAAGGAGCCCCTACCAAGTATTGAGTACATATACAGTAAATGAACATACTTTCCAGAAGGCCAACAATTCACTAAAAATGTTTTTTTATTGGTCTTATGAAGTAATTTAATTTGTTGAGATAGTGAATTGGTGGGTTTTTGTTAAATGTGAGCCAAAATTATCACATTTAAAAGAACCAAAGACTTAAACTACTTCAGTCTGTGTGCATTGAATTTATTTAATACACGAGTTTCACAATTTGAGTTGAATTACTGAAATAAATGAACTTTTCCACGACATTCTAATTTATTGAGATGCACCTGTATATTTTTATTTTGTTCACATAAATTGGTTTTTGTGAATATAGATTTTTTTTTTCATGCATGTGAATTAGGTTTCATGCATTTGAATTTGGTTACACGTGTGTATCCTGTCTTTTGCGTGAATTATTAATGAGACTGAAATGGCTCCATAAAAAGGTTCTTATGTGATCAACACAGAAACATGGGATTTAGGAAACGGCACTTGTAAATTGCACAAAAACAAGTACATGAGTGGAATAAAACAGAAGCTACCAGCTGCAGTTGTAGACTGGAAGGCCAGGGTGTTCAATGAAAGTCTCCAGTCAGATCTTTGAATCAAGTGAAGCACTGGTCAATGATTCATCATCAGCAATCTCGGCTGACTGGAAAGTTGGTTTAGATGTCAAGGCAGGTGGAGCTGCATTTGGAAGCACTCAGTCCTGGGAAGCAAATTTTGCAATGACAAAATCAAAAGCAGACAAATACAGTTTCACCAAAAATTGAAGTTGCATGTACTTTTTACGGATTGTTTTTCTTCACTCATACTGTTAAAAAAAAAAAAAACTAAGAAATAAAATGACTATGAATTTAAAGCTTAAACTGCAAATTGTTCTTTCTTTGATCCAACTAAATTTAAACACGTTTACTGTTTCTTTACAGATGTCATGTAGCAAAGCCCCCTCTTCAAGCAGAGTTTCTTGAAGCAATCAAATCACTCCCTGCATCCTACGATCCAGACACCTACCGCAACCTGATCTCAACATATGGCACTCACTATACCACAAGTGTCAAGTTAGGAGGGCAAATGAAAGCCATAACAGCCATCACAAGCTGTCAGGCAGCGATGAGTGGCCTTACAGACACTGCAGTGAAGGACTGTTTGGATGTAGAAGCCTCTGGTTCATACAATGCAGCAACTGTGAAGGCAAAGACATATTTTTGTCAAGAACAAAAAAGGAAGATGCGCACAAATAAAAAGTTCAGCTCCATGTTCAATGATCGTAAAATGGAAATTATTGGAGGAGACAAAAATGGAGAAGATCTACTTTTTTTCTGGTTCATCACATCCAAATTCCCTTAAAAATTGGGTTGAGTCTTTGAAGAATCTCCCTGAAGTTGTGCATTACTCTCTGAAACCCCTTCATTTCTTACTGAGTACTAAACACCCTGCCAGGAAAGGACTGAAGAAAGCTGTTGAAAAATACATCATTCAAAATGCCCTCATGAAGGTTTGCTCTGAGCCTTGCAAGTTTGGCAGGAAGAGCAGTGCAAGAGACCGATGTGCTTGTGTTTGTAAAAGTAGTCAAGTCATAACATCTAACTGCTGTCCAGCTGCAAGAGGACTTGCGACCCTGAAAGTTTACAATCTCAGAGCCAAAGGTCTGTATGGAGATACATTTACACTGTAGCATTTGGACAAATCAGACACACATTTGTTCATTAGAGCTAACAAGTCAGTTATTCCTTAGATAAACAAACAGTCACAGACCCCTCACCCAACACCAGACTCGGTGCCTATATGTCTGTGAACGAAGTCCAGGCCAGGAGACTTTTGCCAGGCCAGATGAACTTTACGACCTAATGGCATGTAGAGAGCTCTCCCTCTCCCTACCCTTTCCATAGAAAAGGCACATAAGGCACATAAGAATGGACTCTTCTCTAATTAATTCACTGAAAAACCTTTCTTTGAATGAAGACACACATCCTCAGGTCATTGTGTATATTGTTACTGTTCTTGTATATTGTCTTTTGTACTGTATCCTGTTTTATGCATGCTTATGATAGATCACTAGTTAATATTACCCCACTTATACCATGTTTGATCTCTGATTCATCTTCGGATGATCTAATTGAGAGTGTATATTATATGTTGCTACCTATGCAACATACTGTGTATAAGTGTTCTAAGAATCTTTAACAGTTTGTATATCAACTTCCAAAGCCATTCGAACCATGCTCTCAGACAAAGCGTCATAAAACCCCCCAATATTTCCAGCCTCCTGCTTGGAAATTCAGCCTTTCTCATTGGTCAAGCCCATCCTGAAATGTGTGACTCTTCCCCGACTTTTAAGGGCTCACAAACAGGTCCGTCCCTCTCTTCTGCAAAAAGCTCTTCTGCTATCTTCTGATTGCTCCGTGAAGGACTCACGGAGAGCCCGAACCGGTGCGGGCGCGCCCGGTGGGCCCCAACATAGAGCCGTGGGTGATCTCCCCAGCCTGGGAGATGACTCTTGACTACAAAGACCCAGTCGGCGGTTCTGTTAGACCCTAAGAGGATGAGGAAGATGTGAGCTAAAACTCTTCTGAACACTTTAAGTTTTGTGTCAGGCCTTACGGCCTTGTCTTTCCATTCAACCAAAGCTCCTTGGACCTCAGCAGATCTCTTTCTTAGCTCTTTTTTCACTCTCTACCTGGAAGAACATTTCTACCTCAGAACATCTTTGGAATTCATCACTCTTCAACCCGGAAGAACGTGATCGCGAGTCCAAAACCTTGAAACCATTAAGACCTTCATCTGAGACTGCATTCCGGACACTCGTCAAGACCAAACGCATTGCAAGTATTGTATATTTAACTAAATGAAACAGAGGTTATTAGTACAAGTTATAGACCCCGTCATAAACGGCGCTGATGGTTTTACTCAGGTGGTTAAATGACTTTTTCCATAACTGCATTCTCTGGTTTTCCTGATGGTTTCATCCATCAACTCTCATTAGCCCTTTCCCCATGTATGAGCGATCGTATGTTTGTTTGTTTGTTTGTTTGTTAGACTAGTTTGCGTTAGTGTTTAGTTAATAAAACTCTTGTGCACAAATTACATAAGTTTCTGATTCTGCCTTGCAAATTAATGTCCCTTTACGATTTTGATCTGTACTACATGCTCTAATGTATTAATACTTAGGAAAGTATTTTCTGTGGCCAAGAAAATATCCTTTCTTAGACTTGATATGAACTTACACTGAATGTTCGCTGGACGGACAGATCAGTTGATGGCAATTTAATTTTGCTACAGTTATTACTGTCAGCCGATATAAATAATTGTAATTAATCATAATTAATTGTAATTATTTATATACAATTCCCTTTTAAGCTAATTTGCTACAACACAAACAGATGGCACTGTAACTGTTACATATGACAACCAAATCAAGCACACTGTGACTATTGATGATGATGACAATCCACGTTGGCCAGAAACATTTGAGTTTGGTCCTATTAAGATCAGAATGGGTAACAAAATAACTTTTACAGTATATGATGCAGACAGCTCCTGGAACAGCGATCTCCTTGGTACATGCTCTTTTCATCTTAGAAGTGGAGTTCTGTGATGCTTGTGCTTTTAAATATGGCACATTCTATTTTACCTATGAAGTGAAATGTGCTCCCAGTCTACAGGGCCCTGAGTGTAATGAATACAGACCTTCTCCAGTGGCTGCCCCTCTGGCTGGTATTTTCAGCTCAAGAAATGGTGTTCTGGTTAAAGACCTGCCGGGGCTTGAATTAGCTGTCAATAACTCAGATAAATTAAATTTCAAGAGTACTTTTGAAGAGATGATGATGCTGTGACCTGAATTTTGAATCCCTCCTTTATGCATGAAGCCTAACAGCACCTAAACTGCACTTTCATCAGCTAGAAAAAAGTGTATCTGTAACCTTTGCTTACTTATATTCCCATTTCCTTTCTGCATTCTTGCATTAATAAAGCATTCATAAAGACATATCTGTGTGTGTGTGTTTGTGTGTGTGTGTGTGTGTGTGTGTGTGTGTGTTTACAAAATACAAAAACTACAGGCAGTGCTGTTCCTGCCCCATTTGACAACACAGATGAGAAACCCCACCCTCATCATGGCACATGTCATTACGTCACCACGCAACGCCATCCGACGTCCCCTCCAGAATTTCACATATAAACATATAGTTCGTCTTCGTGATGATGCCATATACCGTTTTGAGTGTTTCATTTTTAATTTTATGAAAGCTTCAAGTGTAGTTAATTATATGTACGCGCATACAGACGACGGCGGTGTTGAAGCCCTTTTATTTGCCATCAAAAGGTTGATCACTGCCGTGTGTGTAACCTGTCGCAAAATGCAGCGAAAAGTCCTACACGACGGTAATATTTTGATTAAGGTGTTTACATGTCTGTACTGCCCTTCAGTAATGCGACTAAAATAGGAATACTCCACATCTTAATTCGATTTGTGTTTACTTCGATTATGACTTTAGCCGGATTAAGGTAATCAAAAATCTCTGTTTACATGGTAGATTCTTAATCAGAGTATTGTCTTAATCGTATTAAAATCGGAGTATTGTTGTCCATGTAAACGTACTCATTGTTGAAGCATTGTATTTTAAGGCATTTGTCAGGTTTTGTCCTTAAAACACTCTTGTATGTGGGACTAATTTCTTACACATCTCATCCCATGCCTCCATCATTTTAGAGCTAGTAATGGAGGCTTGATATGCAGAATGCAGTTTTTAGAGAAAGAATTATATTCTGATTTTACATATACTTAAAATGCTTTGGCAATACAATAATTCTGTAACAACTCTGTAAACCACAAACACGACAAGGGAGATGAAGATAATCCAAAACAGTCTTTAATAAATTCACAAGTAAATCCAAATGGAAAGACACTACAGTGACCGTGAGGGGACATTAATTTTGTTGTGCCCATGACTTATTAACTCGTGGGTGTCAGGGATTCCACGCAGTCACAACCACCTCAGTCACCGGCAACGACACTCACCAGATCACAATCACCCGATTACTGATCACCTGCACCTGCAGCCAGCAATCAGCACTCCTACATAAGCACACTCCACTCAGTCACTCATCGTCTGGTCTACTGTTCACCTACCTGAACTAGCCTGACTCTCCTAACTTACCTGAATGGCCTTTCCGCCAGATTCTCCAGCGTCCCTTCGATCCCATTCTCTTATACTCCTGCACGATCCAGACCAACCTGCAAAAGACCCAGCATCAGCAATCACAGCTAAGGACCAAAGAACTGTCAATTGTGTTTCTGCTCACTTTTTTTCAGCCACGACTCATTCATCAAACAAACTTGTCAGTAAATATACCTGTGTCTGTGTTCACTTACCTCTTGTCTCCGGCCTGTGTTGTGACAGTGGGAACATGATAATATGTCATGGCCACGAGATATTAATTCATGGGAATGTCATGTCGTGGCCACAAGATTGTTTTGTCCAGGTAACGACAAGTCGAGACCTTGAGATGCTAAGTTGAGGGAACGACATCCATTTCTTGTGGCCATGACTTATGTTGAGGGAACGACATATTAAACTCATGGCCATGAGAAAAATGTGTAAACAAACCTGCGTGACCATAGCAACCCGGGACTATATGGATAAAACATTTTTATTAACATTTAACATTTCATTTATTAGTAGTAGTAGTAGTAGTAGTAGTAGTAGTATTACATTAACATTTTTAAATTTATTGTTATATGCTTATTTCCCCTTTCAATTCGTGTATCACTTTACCTAATTAACGTTCTGTATAATTAGCCTATGCTATTATTTGCTACCATATATTTTGCAAATACTGCAAATGCCTGATAATTGTGCCAATAAAGTTTTAACTTTATGATTGTTTTCGGTGCATGCGTTGGCTGCGAAGGCACGGTCGGTGCGTTTGTTTGTTTGCGTGTTGTTGAATTTTTGTTTTTTATGTTAATGTGGAGAGTGTACTACGGCTGAAACACCATGGGAAATTTGACAAATTGGATTTAGATCATTTTTATAATCACATGGATTATTAGTGACTGCGCTGTTTTGAGTATCCAGTCAAATGATGTCGGTGCGGGGCATGGACTCACCTACTCCCGGGATAGACTTTTGTTCCTTCATGGTTCTATCTATTGCCAACTGAACCCATCTATCCTCATCCCGCCTGACATAACATTAACACCTGGCTTAAAGAGGAGGTAGGCGAAGAGGGGTGCAGACTCAGAAGGTGTCCTTTTAAACCCCCACTACCTTCAATTATTCTTTCAAATGTTCGATCATTGAAAAACAAAATGGACTTATTACATGCTAAATCTCTCACGGATGCATCGTTTAGGGAGGCATGTGTTTTGGCTGTGACTGAGTTCTGGCTGGATGAGTCTGTCCCGGATGCGGAGGTTGCCCTGGACGGCTTTGAGATCCTTCAGGCAGACAGAAGCAGTAACTCGGGGAAAGTGGGGTATGTATGTACATCAACTCGCGGTGGTGTACTAACATCAAAGTACATGAGAGGATTTGTAATCCTGACTTGGAGCTGCTCACCCTGTCCGCCCATGCCTTTTATCTCCCGAGGGAGTTCTCGACAGTTGTGCTTAGTTGTGTGTATGTCCATTAAGGCAGCGGCTGAGCAGTTAGCACATAACACACAGGCTATGCTCAGCAAGTATCCGGACGCTCCAGTATTACTTCTTGGTGATTTCAACAGCTGTCGGCTTGACTACGTACTGCCAGCCTTGAAACAGTATGTAGATGTACCAACAAGATTCAATAAAACGATTGATTTGTGCTACAGTAATATCCAAGAAGCCTATAAAGCCAGAGCTCTACCACCGCTGGGACTTACGGATCATAATGTTATTCATTTACTTCCTGTTTACAAACAACGGTTGAAACAACACAAACCTATGATAGTTTTTGAGGGAGAGCTTGATGAACAGACTTCAGTGATCAGTGATTATATAAAATTTTGTATAGACACCCTGATACCGTCAAAGACTATTAAAACCTATCCAAATTCAAAACATTGGATCAATCCATAGATAAAACATCTCTTTCATAAGAAACAACTTGCCTTCAGGCAGAAGGATTTTGCTGGTCTCAAAATTATAAACCGGGACATTAAAAGTGAAATATTTAAGGCTAAAAAGCATTATAAAAATAAACTGGAGCAGGATTTTGCAAATATGAACACTAAACAGGCTTTTCAACGTGTCAGGACTCTTACTGGACAATCTATTAAACAGTATATTTGTGTTTCAGATCCTATCACCTTTGCTATCAATCTTAATAATTTTTATGCCCGTTTTGACCCCTCTGATTTTTCAGCAGAGTGTGACAGCCTTTTGGATTCCTTGCCTCTTCAAGAGATGGATTATGAGTTCCTCTTAACTAAGCAGGATGTCTATTTCCAACTCATTAAATGCAAGCCGAATAAGGCTCCTGGGCCGGATGGAATTCCAGGTCGGGTCTTGCAAAACTGTGCCCTGGAATTAACTCCTATTCTTCATTCTCTCTTCCTTCGTTCACTCTGCACTTCAAAAATACCTGTCATATGGAAATCATCAATTGTCATTCCTGTCCCCAAAAAATCACATCCATCAGAGTTAAATCATTACAGGCCGGTGTCGTTAACCTCAATTATAATGAAATGTTTTGAGAAATTGGTTCAAAATATAATTTTTCCATGTTTCACAATTTTTGAATTCTTTTCAATTTGCATACAAGCAGAAAAGAGGTACAGATGACGCAGTGGCTTGTCTTCTGCACTGTTTGCTTCAACACTTGGACACCCCTGGAAATTATGCTAGACTTCTTTTTACTGACTTTTGTTCTGCCTTTAATTCAATTCAGCGTCATCAGGTAATTTAAGAAATTACAGGCCCTGCAAGTTCCATCACCATTAATTCACTGGATTTATAATTTTCTGTCTAATAGGTCTCAAGTGGTAAAAGTGGACAATTCATTATCACCCACCATTGTTCTTAATACTGGGGCCCCCCAGGGATGTGTATTAAGTCCATTTCTTTACATTCTCTATACGAATGATTGTCAGAGTCCATTCACTACTATTCATTATTGTAAATATGAAGATGACACGGCTATTCTTGCATTGCTCAAAAACAGTGATAATTCTTTTTTGGATTATCAATGTTCCATAACACATTTTAGCACATGGTGTGATGACAATTTTTTACATCTTAACATTTCAAAGACTAAAGAACTGGTTTTTGGCTCTTCCGAAACACAGATCCATCCAAGTATTGATATTAATGGAGAGATGGTTGGTATTACATTGGATGATCATCTCAGTTTTAATCAGCATATCTTAGGTGTCTATAAAGCCTGTCAACAGAGACTTACAGTTCTCTGTAAGCTTAAGCAGCTGTCTGTTCAGCCTCATCTCCTTCTTCACCTGTATCGGAGTATTATTGAGCCAGTTCTTATGTATGGTGCCATTTGTTTTTTTCACATGCTTACAGTTGTTAATAGGAACAATTTGGCTAGTAGAATTATTGGTATTCCTACTCCTAAATTATCTGACTGCGTTACTTCAGCTACGATCTGGAAAGCACACCTAATCCTAAATGACCCAGATCACCCACTCCATCGTTATTTCATTCTTCTCCCATCTGGCCATAGGTATAGGTTACCAATGTGTAGGAGGACTATCTTTCGTAAGAGTTTTGTTCCTACAGCGATACGAGCTTTAAACACATAGTAAATCAGCCATCATCTTACACTCTAGCTCTTTTTTTTTTTTTGAGGGAGAGACATAACTGTTTGTGGTTGTATTGTGACAAGTTTGTGTAATTGTCCTTGTGTTCCATATGCACCTTCTGTGAAAATGAGTTTACTCTTTGAGGACAAATAAATAAATTATCTATCTATGATTGTATTTATGCCCGTGTGTAATGATAAATGAGCGTGTTGTTTTCATTTACAAATCAAACTACGTGAATGATTCATTCCTCAACAAAACACTATAGTATTTATAAATAAATATAGTCTATTAATTAGCTGAAATAATATCAAATATGTTAAATTTAAACTGCATTCCAGTAAAAAAATCCAGTCAGGATAATCAAAGCTTTATTGGCATGTCAAGCATTTACAGTAAGCTGTTATTTTCAAAACTATACAGAACATTAAGTAAAGAGATCAAAATGAAGGGGGAAAAAAATAATACAAACGAATATAAAAATATAACCACTAATAATAGCCTAATAATAATAATAATAATAATAATAATATACAAATATTATGGGAAAAGACAATCAGTTAATGGACTTGAATGAATAAAAATATTTTCTTGTAGGCCTATTTTATTTTATGTACTTTATGTAACATTTATTCATGATAACTTAATTTGAATGCTGTTTAGATCGCGCGCAATACAGTCCGGTAGCCAAGGCCTATGCTTAATGTAATAATTGAATAATGTAATAATTTCTATAATGATGAATATAATAATTTCTTAATTCAAAATAAAATATTAATAAATGCATCTCTGATAATCACGGGTTGCTATGGTCACGCAGGTTTGTTTACGCATTAAACTCATGGCCACAAGAAAATATATCGTTCCCTCAACATAAGAAGTCGTGGCCACGAGAAATGGATGTCGTTCCCTCAACAAAACAATCTCGTGGCCACGACATACAGGTGCATCTCAATAAATTAGAATGTCGTGGAAAAGTTCATTTATTTCAGTAATTCAACTCAAATTGTGAAACTCGTGTATTAAATAAATTCAGTGCACACAGACTGAAGTAGTTTAAGTCTTTGGTTCTTTTAATTGTGATGATTTTGGCTCACATTTAACAAAAACCCACCAATTCACTATCTCAACAAATTAGAATACTTCATAAGATGAAGTTTCTGATGAACCGTCAGTAGAGGCTAACGAATCCCAGAAACTGCTGTAGTTGCTTCACAGCACTAGGCAGAGGCCAGTTCAAGATCACTTTTACTTTGGCATCATCCATGGCGACTCCTTCAGAACTAATGACGTACCCTAAGAATGACACGGATGTCAAGTGGAATTCGCACTTCTCGGCTTTGGCATATAAGTGGTTATCATGGAGTCCATGGAGTTGGAGTGGATCAAGATTTCATCAATATATACTATCACCCAGTGGTTGATCATGTCACGAAAAATGTCGTTGATGATTGACTGGAAAACAGGCAGACTATTAGCCAATCCAAAGGGCATAACCAGATATTCATAGTGCCCGCTGCTTGTGGTGAAGGCAGTCTTCCACACATCTCCCTCTCGTATGCGGATTAAGTCGTAAGCTCTGTGCAGGTCAAGTTTGGTGAAAACATAGTTATTACAGGACCACAGGTAGTGTGTAGCAAAACATGACTGTGATTTCGCTGAGACCACGGTAGTCAATGCAGGGATGGAGTCCTCTGTCCTTCTTGTCCACAAAGAAGAAGCTGGCAGCTGCTGGGGAGATAGAAGGTATTAAGAACCCATTCCTTAGCTCTTCCTAGATTGTCCTTCTGGCCAGGAGATTTGAGGGTTGTGTTGTTGTAGCACGTAGGGCCCTGACTTGGAGTGTGATGTCAATGAGGTGAGGTGTTGTACACGTCCACTTCTCAGGGGCCCTACATCTAGCGCCATGACTGTCAAGAGAGGTGTACAAGGAGTCAGTGGAATCTTGTGTACTTCAGCTAAATTTACATCAGTAAAATTGCTTTATATCACTTTTTTCTTTTAACATTGTCAAAGGCTCACACACTGTCCATTTTTGCCTTTGGCCTTCATAAACATAATTGTTTTTACATAAACACATGGACACACTGTAACTCTAAACTCAATTGTGTATTTTTCAGATGTATCACATCCTACAACCTCATCATCTGCAGAGACAAATCGCCACTTAATCACACCAAAATGATGGACTGTGATGGATTGTGATTGTTTCACTGAAACTTTATCATCTATTTTTTGTTCTTATTTTGTGTTTTACTTCATTATGAATTTATTCATGCTCAATGTCAATTGTCATTCATTAATGTATTCAGCTAATAACTGTTGTTAAGAGCACTGACAATTTTGCATGTCAATAAAAACATACCTAATTCACACAACATGCTGCTGCTGCTGTTATTGTTGTTTTAAATCTTTAACTGAGGCTACAAGACGCCTCAATACTGATTTTCTGGAGCTCAGCCATCCAACTACACAGACTGTCAACACACTCTCAACAGGTAAATAATTTCTTTCTTAAAATGTCTATAAATTATAACTTTCAAATGCTAATTGGGTTTTCCATGTCTTTTCTCTTTTTAGTTTAAGAGAACATGTAAGTGTGACCAGCTCTATTCAGTTACGGACTCTCCTCTTCTTCACTAAGTAACAAAGATATTGAATTTATGGTACATTTTGTTAGATTTTTTTATTTTAGGGTTTATGCATAAACATACCCAGCTATCCTATTACTTTATATTATTTTTTCCTTTTAAAGGGGTCATCGGATGCCCATTTCCACAAGTTGATTCTTTAGGGTCTTAATGAAAAGTCTGTAACATACTTTGGTTAAAATTTCTCAAATGGTAGTGTAAAACAACACCGTTTTTACCCTGTCAAATCCAGCTCTGTCTACAGCAAGCTGTTTTATTGAATGTCGCTTTAAATGCAGATGAGTTCTGCTCACCCCGCCCTCTCTTCCGAGCCGCTCTCTGAGAGACGGTAAACTTTAGCCACATTCATCGTGAAACTTGCTAACTAGCACATTATTAGGAAAGGCGATTTGCAAAGATTCATTAAAAAACCTTACACTCATTTCTTCTGGAGGTGAGGCTGGATCACGAATTATTCGCGCGAAGATAGACGCATTTAGGTAGATTGGGGGCGCATTTCCTTCCAGAGGTGGAAAGTAACTAATTACAAATACTTTCGTTACAGTACTTGAGTACATTTTTTAATTTTTCTACTTTCTTGAGTGTAATTAAATTGTGGTACTTTTACTTGAGTAAAATAAAACTAAAGTATTTAACTTCACGACATTCATTTTTCACCAAAAGTACAAAGTACAAAAAAAAAAAAAAAAATTGACAAAGGAGTGCCGATGGAGAAACAGAGCAAGCCGGCGTTTGATGGGCACTTTTCAAACCTCTGGGGTGGAGCCCTACACTTCAGGCAATAACAGATAGGCCTGACTCGGGTAAAAAAACAATCAAAACTTCCAGTTCAGCTGAGGGGGCGGGGCGTTCAAACCGCGCTTTGCTTTGACTGTCAATCACCGGCATTGTCATTTTGAATCAGCATAGCGTTTCAATATTTTAGTGAATGTGAGCTATGCTCTGATTTTAAATCGTAATTTTGTCAGCTCCTGAAATGGGTCATAGTGTTGATATTACCAGAGCACACAGCAGTATAAGTAAACAGAAAACTCGGTTGATTGAATTATTGCATGGATGGAGCAAGAACAATGTAAGTGTCTAAAATACATGCACACAGTTCAGTTGAATGGTAACTGAATGGTAAGGAATAACCTCAACATTAACAACAACATTGAAATAAGAGCGCATGCATTTATACGTGCATCTGGCTGATAGATAAACCATGATTTATCTGTCAGTCAGATGCATTTTAAATCACTTTTTCTGTGTGCATGCTTTGGATGTGTGTGCACATGGGCGAAGAAACGAGATAGTCTATGTATGACCGGACAATTTATTCATATCCAAAACGAGACGATGTGAACATGCAGTGCAGGTTTCATTCATACTCGAAGACAGAGGGCGCTCTCACGCAGAAAGTCCAAAATGGCCTAGTAGAAGTAATATATAATAACTTATGACGTGCAGGAAATCCCTAATATGGACAAGCTATGGCTGTAGCTAAAAGAAAAAGGTATTTCAGGTCATTTCCAGGTAATAAATATAGTATATGATTAATGCGATGCTAATTGACATAACATTTATTACAGTATAGAAACTATTCTGCCTTATTATGTGTTTGTATAAACCAATCCTAAAATTGTCATTAGAATACAATATATAGAATACATATGACTGGTTATCGTCCAGCAGTGTATTTGATTTCTTAGCCAATTAAAAGACATAAAAAAATAAAGCCTGTCAGTTAGACAAACGTCAAAAGTTGTTCTTTTTTTTTTTTCTTTTTTTTACATTTCTGTCCCCCTCATTTCTGAAATGATGGCTACGCCCCTATGTGTGCAGTACAGAAAACAGAGCACGAGTCTTCTTGTGCTTGAATGGTTTAAAGTCATATTAAAATGCGCACAAAGGAACCGATAAGAGGAATCAAAATTTTAATTTTATAACAAGTAGACGATTCCTGACCTTAAGTATCCTATTCCAGAATTGGAATAGATTTTGGATTCCCAAGCCTAGGTATGGGTTAACATGTTAAATAAAATGCTCTTTTTTTGTCCTATCGAAAATGTGCCTGGAGTCCACCTTTGTTATTATAACAAACTACACTTTCAATGTGATTTTAAACCATTCAAGTCAAGAAGACTCATGGGCTGTTTTCTCTGCTGCACTCACATCCTTGTGTAAGTGTCCTTTAGCCTGTTGATTTTCATTCATAGTATTCGGCTAACTATGAAATATTTTGCTATAAGATGATATCTAAGATTTATTTATTTATTTATTTATTTATTACCTCATTGGAATCGAAATTAGGAATTGACGAGAACTGGAATCATTAAAATTCAAACGATGCCCAACCTTACCCATACCCCACATTATTTTTTACTGGCACCTTTCTATTCACACTGTTTTAGACCCTTTCTTTTCTTTTAAACTTACCCTTCTTTGCTTTTGCCCTTCTTAAAAACAACCACATAATCTTATACGTGAATATACGGTACTTTTCAAAATTAGTTATAAAATTAGTTGCTCCTGGCAACAGGGATAGGTAGTATGTTTGCTTAACATAGTGTCAAACATGACAATTTATGAGACTAATATCATGTTTTGCTCCAAAATCACTATAACATCAGTTGTGTTTGAAACAGTTAGTTTCTGTGGTTCCATGTTGCTTCTTATCACAGTGAGACAGAAAATATTTTTTATAAAATTCTATACTGTGATACAAGCAATTACATGTCAATTAGCATTGCATTGCAACTGTTTGTTTATTGTCTTCCACGTTTCATCAGTCAAAGCGTCTCTATCTGCATGTTATTCAGCTGTAGTGATATCTGATGCATTTGTCCATATAAGGGATTTCCTGGGTCTCACTTGTGAAACAGACATTACAGTACATGGGTGTTAGGGTTAGGGTTAACCCTGCTCCATAATGCTCACATCGTCTCATTTTGGGTAAAAACAGAAAAATAATACTAAAGTACTTTGTAACGCAGTAACTTGAGTAGTTTTTCAGCAAAGTACTTTTTTACTCTTACTTGAGTCATATTATTTTCCAGTACTTTTACTTGTACTCAAGTAAATTATTCCTTAAGTAGCAATACTAAAAATACAATTTCTTAGTACTCTTTCCACCACTGTTCCCTTCAGAAACAAACGTAATCCACTGCATCTTCAGCGGCTCAGATGTCAGGAGTAAATGACGACAGATATGTTCATTATTACATCCAAGAACAGAATGCCTCAATCGCTTAGGACCCATTCTTGTCTACTCCTGCTCCAGCATCTGAGTACTTCACAATTTTAAAGGGGTCATCGGATGCGACATGCACTTTTACAAGCTCTTTGAACTGAAATGTGTATTTGCCATTGTGTGTACTCAACCACCCTATAATGATAAAGATCCACCCAGTGTTTCTTTTTTTTAATCTCGTTGAGTCATTTCCCCTCTCTCAAATTGAGCCGATCTCAGATGCCTGTCTGTGTGACGACACACGACACTGGAGCAGGTGTAGACAAGAATATCTCCTAAGCGATTGAGGCGTTCTGTTTTTGTATGTAATAATGAACATAACAGTCGTCATTTACTCCTGAGATCTGAGCCGCTGAAGACGCAGAGGATTACTTTCGTTTTTGAAGGGAATGCGCCGATCCAGATCTACCTAAATGCCTTTATGTTATGCACTATCATTTCAGACACCACTAATGATACAAACATATATTTAAGGGTATAGGGGGCGATTTCAGACACAGCCATGAGCGTTTTAACATTATTTGAGCAAAAGATAAAACATTTATGGTACAGTTTATGTTAGATTTGGTTGCTCATTTGAAATATGTTATTTAAATGTGAGTGTGGTAAGAAGTTTTTGAGATTTCAGGATTTCCCTATTCAAGAAGATAGGGCTTGGTCTTGCAGGCCCCAAATAACTGCCCGGAGGCTTTGCAAATATTGCTGCCAATTGAACAGACTTTCTTTGAAAGGGACTTTGATGTGTGTACGTGCAGAGAGAGAGAGAGAGAGAGAGCTTTGCATAGATAATGAAAGGTAATTTTGTTGCGAAAACATTTATTTTTTTAATTCTATTGTTGCTCATATTTGCTTAGTCTTTGTTAGTTTTGGTTCTTTTGCTATTGTAAGCTGTAAGGACCTTTGAAATAACTGAAACATTTTGGCACAGTAATTTGGACATCTAATGCAGCTGACAGAACTGGAACTATTTCATTGCTGTACTATGACATAACTGCACACCTTATAATGTTTGTCAGCCAATCCAAATCAGTCTCCCCTGGTATATAAAAAAAATTATTATAATCTTCAAACAATTGTAGATTATTATATTTAAATTAATCAAGGACAGTAATGTGATTTTATAGAAAGAACCATTCTATTTGAGGCTTATGAATTTGAATTGATGAGCATGGTTTGCAGTCAGGAAGAGCTTTATATAGTATTACATTCAAGCATATGATCCTCTAAATGCATTTGCTTTATGATCTTCCTTTTGGTTCACAATAGTAACAATGTATTTAGTAAATTATATTAACCCTATGTTAAATAGACAGAGCATATGTCCTAAGTCGTTGTATCATCAGTGCAAGAAAAATTTAACCACCATGCAATTAATATCATTGCTTGCTTATATTAAAATTCCAGGAAACTGCATTTCCTGTGCACTTCTGAGTATTGTTGTGATATCTTAAGCGTCTGTGGCTTGTAAGTATGATTCTGAGCTTCAGCATTTCACACATCAGTTGAGCTGAAGTGAAGTGCATTTAGCACTTCTCTCTGTCATGCACACCACTTTGGGACTTATCATAAGAGAATCAAACTTACTCTAGCAATGACCACACTTGTCCTATGCTATATCAAAATATTTTTTATAGAGCCTCACAAGAGCATCATCATCATGATGTCAAAAATAGATTTTTATTTTGTATTTATTTATTTTTTTTTTATTTAAGGTGATTCATAATGCAAGCATAGTTATATGCTGGTATATGCTTTGTATCATATGAATGATATAAGCTTATATCATTGTATCTATCTATCAAGATCTTCCTCCAAGTGCACATTTTAAAACCACATTTAATTATTAATTTGTTTGTTTTGTTTTAGTTAGGTTAGATTAGGTTAGGTTAGTGTTAAAGATGCAGCAGCGTCGTCCGTACCCTCCTAACACAAATGTACGTCCTCTCGACGTCACAGTAATTCACAATTGTGATTGGCTGCTGCAGAAAGGCGGGTCTAATCTACAGCGCCTCGGAAGAAGAAGACGGCCATCTTCGTGAGGTCGCAGGCCTTTGTGGTGAGTTTTAATGGTGATTTTGAAGAGAGAAATCGCTGTATGTTCTTTTACAGAAAGGGAGCCAGCATTTTTATTGAATAGCATGGGCTTACACTGGTTTCAGATGATCAACTTGTTATTTATCGCCTCAAGTATCGGCTGTTTTAATAGGCTGTTATGTAGTTATCTAAAGACGACAGTACAGTCCCAAACGCATCACATACATGAGCTGACATCGAGACACAATGATACGGCGATCGCCGATAGTCGGCTTCTTGGAAAACTGCTAAAACAGAAAAGTTTACGATATATGGCTTTTTACCATCATGTGGACTCTCAGCAAATAATTGCCACGAAATTTTAAGTAAATCAACTCAGGGAAGGTCTGGAGGACCAGTCTGTCAAAACCTAAAATAAATGAATAAATTAATTACTCGATGTGATACATATCTTTAAGTTTCCTCAACATGCAGAATTTATTTTTGTATTATTGAAGTTCTTTATTATTATTATTAGTGTTGGTGTTATTTTTTTATTATTACTATTTTACGTTATTACATATTATTTATTAGATTATTATACAGTATTTATAATTTTTATAAAGGTGTTATAAAAGTTAGCTAGCCCTGTAGTGCACATGTGGTGTTATTTTTTTACAAATTTGGTTAAACTTTTGTTTTTGTTTTTTCCTCTAGATGCCAAGACACTGTTCTGCTGTAGGTTGCAAGTCACGTGACACAAAAGACATTAGGAAATCTGGGATCACTTTTCACAGGTGCACATAGAAATTTCCAAATCAGTAGTCAAATTTACCAACTTTTTATTATATGCTTTTAGCATTTTATTATAAGCTTCCTGCTGTTCCTGTCCCTATCAGAACAGACCCCTGATCCACAGGTTGAGAACCACTGCTATACAACATGTTCAGATTTACAGATATGTTTAGGTGCTTTCATTTTGATTAAGCAGCTCATAGAAACAACTGCAGTAAAAAGTTTATGTAATGACTCAGCGTTCAATGTATAGTCTGGTAGTTTGTATACTACCATGCCCTCAGGACAAATTATAATGATTAATATCTGCCTCCTAGTGACCAATTCACTGAACTACATGCTTACAATCATTTGCATCTCAACTCATTGAGAGTTTTCTTGTTTTATGTGATGAAAAGCAGTGTAAAAGAATATAATGTGTCTCAACTGTAGTTCCTCAGGGGGTAATTAAATTATCTTAACTTGTTAATTTTGTTTATTATTATTATTTTTATTTGACCCTTTAACTCTATCACTCTCTATTCTAATTCTATTTTATCTATCTTCTTTTTATTAAAAAAAAAACACTCCCTTGACCCTCTATCAATTGCATATTTATTCTCTAACTGCTACTTTTTCTTTAAAAACTAACACTAAATTTCTTTTTTTCTATTCTACCTACTTTTTTCTTAAAAAAAACTTTCTTTTTTCTATATTCTATCTACTTATTTAAAAAAAAAAACACTTTCTTTTTCCTATATTCTATCTACTTATTTAAAAAAAAAACACTTTCTTTTTCCTATATTCTATCTACTTATTTAAAAAAAATTAATAAATACTTTCTTTTTTCTATATTCTATCTACTTATTTAAAAAAAAATGAATAAATAAACACTTTCTTTTTCCTATATTCTATCTACTTATTTAAAAAATAAATAAATAAACACTTTCTTTTTTCTATATTCTATCTACCTGGTTTCTTTAAATAAATTAAAAAAACTTTCTTTTTTTCTATATTCTACCTTCTTATTTAAAAAAATAAATAAATAAATAAACACTTTCTTTTTCCTATATTCTATCTACTTATTTAAAAAAATAAATAAATAAATAAACACTTTCTTTTTTCTATATTCTATCTACCTGGTTTCTTTAAATAAATAAAAAAAACTTTCTTTTTTTCTATATTCTATCTACTTATTTAAAAAAAAAAAAACACTTTCGTTTTCCTATATTCTATCTACTTATTTTAAAAAAATAAATAAATAAACACTTTCTTTTTTCTATATTCTATCTACCTGGTTTCTTTAAATAAATAAATAAAACTTTCTTTTTTTCTATATTCTATCTACTTGTTTTCTTAAAAAAGAAATGTCATATCACTTGCATGTTGTTGCTCTTTTGTTGATTTTGATTGCTTCTATTGTCCTCTTTTGTAAGTCGCTTTGGATAAAAGCGTCTGCTAAATGACTAAATGTAAATGTATTATGTTTTCCAGATTGCCAAAGAAGGGAAACCCTCGACGCACAACTTGGATTATCAACTCTCGTCGCAAAGGCCCTGAGGGAAAAGGACAGTGGGACCCTCAGAGTGGATTCATCTATTTCTGCTCTAAACACTTCACCCCCGATAGCTTTGAACTCTCTGGTGTCAGGTCTGCAAATAATTACTCTCTTTACATTTCCTTCAGAGTCACTGAAGCAATGACCAAATCAAGTTTTAGGTTAATTTTGTTGTTAAAATACAATATATTTGAAGGAACAAAGTTTTTTTACTTTCTCTTTTTTTTAGTGGCTATCGCAGACTGAAGGATGATGCCATTCCCACTGTATTTGAAATTCAGCCTCATGAAAGAGGAAATGCTGGGAAATGTGCAACAAAACGGAGAGGCAGACCTCGAAATGTGGACAAACATATCAGGTATTTTACATAAAGCTGCAAAAAAAATCACCTCTTTCTAGTGTGCTTTCTCTTGTTTAAAAAAAAAAAGAAGTGTGCTTAATTGTATTCAGTGTCCACTTGTAGTGTACTTCAAACTGAAACATGACTGTTTCTTATCACACTTAAGTACACTTAAAAAAGTGCACTTTACAGTAATGTCAAATAAATGTTTTACTTTAAACAGGGTGTCCTTAAAAAGTCTTAAAATGTCTTAAATTCAGATTCAATGGGTCTTAAATATTTTTGGTCACATTACCGCTAAAATATCTTTTTAAGTATGACGGCTCCAGTGACTGTTTACAATCATTGAACAGACCAAAGATTTTTTTTTTCTTCCCCCGCGCATAGTTACTGCGTCATCAGAGAGGCAGAAGCAGAATTCAGTCGAACTACCTTCTTTTTTTATATAATGTTCTCAATAATAATATAGGTCTATATATATAATATATAACTAGCTGACCAGCCTTTTAGCTAGTTTAAAAAGGTTTTTTTATTTTACTTGCCCGACCAGACAAATTGCCTGATTAAAATTTAAGTGACAAAAGAATAACCAGCGAAGCATCGAAACGTGAGCATGATTCTTCTGATTTTATTACATTCAGTGTAAACAGCGATTGATATTTTGGATAGTGTATTTCTGTTATTAAGGTCGCGCTGTTGAGGCTCGCTGCCTGTCTCTTTGTGAGAGACGTCTACACAAATGAGCAACAACAAACTTAAAGAAACTCAGAAGAAACACACTGAGGTATAAATTCAAAATGCTTAGTTTATTCATAACATGATATACAGTGGGTACGGAAAGTATTCAGACCCCCTTCACTTTTTTCAATTTTGTTATGTTGCAGCCTGATACTACAATTGTTTAAATTCATTTTTTTTCTCATTAATCTACACTCTGTACCTCATAATGATGAAGTGAAAACAGAATTTTAGAAATGTCTGTAAATTTATTAAAAAGAAAAAACTGAAATATCACATTTACATAAGTATTCAGACCCTTTGCAACAACACTTGAAATTTCGCTCAGGTGCCTCCCATGTCTCTTGATCATTGCAGAGATGTTTCTACACCTTGACTGGAGTCCGCCTGTGGTAAATTAAATTGATTGGACATGATTTGGAAAGGCACACATCTCTCTGTAAAAGGCCTCACAGCTGATAATGCATATCAGAGCGAAAACCAAGCCACGAGGTCAAAGGAACTGCCTGCAGAGCTCAGACACAGGATTGTATTGAGGCACAGATCTGAGGAAGGCTACAAAAAAAATTCTGCTGCACTGAAGGTTCCCAAGAGCACAGTGGCTTCCATAATTCTCAAATGGAAGAAGTTTGGCACAACCAGGACTCTTCCAAGAGCTGGTCCCCAGCCAAACTGAGCAATTGATGGAGAAGGGGCTTGTCTAGACTGGTGACCAAGAACCTGGTGGTCACTCTAGTTGAGCTCCATGATCATATATGCAGATGGGAGAAACCTACAGAAGGACAAACATCACTGCAACACTCCACCGATCTGGGCTTTATGGCAGTGTGGCCAAACTCAATCCTCTCCTCAGTGAAGACACATGAAAACACACTTGGAATTTGCAATAAAGCACCTAAAGGACCCTCAGACTCTGAGAAACAAGATTACCTGGTCTGATGAACCTCAATTCTAAGCATCATGTTTGAAGGAAACCGGCTCTTCTCATCACCTGCAGAGTACCATCCCAAAAGTAAAGTGTGGTGGTAGCAGCCTCATGCTGTTGGGCTGTTTTTCAGCGGCAGGGACTGAGGAACTCATCAGAGTAGAAGAAAAGCTCAATGCACCAAAATATTGAGATAGCCTTAATGAAAACCCAGTCCAGGGCATTCAAAACCTAAGACTGGGCCGAAGGTTCACCTTCTAACATGACAATGACCCTAAGCACACAGCCAAGGCAACACAGGAGTGGCTTAGGGACGACTCTGTGAATGTCCTAGAGTGACCCAGCCAGAGCCCTGACTTGAACCCTATCGAACATCTCTGGAGAGACCTGAAAAAGGCTGTCAACAGACGGTTCCCATCCAACCTGACCGAGCTTGAGAGGATTTGCAAAGAAGAATGGCAGAAATTCCCCCAATCCAGTTGTGCAAAGCTTGTTGCGTCATACCCAAAAAGACTCGAGGCTGTAATTGCTGCCAAAGTTGCTTCAACTAAGTACTGAGTAAAGGGTCTGAATACTTATGTAAATGTGATATTTCAGTTTTTTCTTTTTAATAAATTTACAAGCATTTCTAAAATTTTGTTTTCACTTTGTCATTATAAAGGACAGAGTGTAGAGTAATGAGAAAAAAAAAGAATTTAATCAATTGTAGTATCAGACTGCAACATAACAAAATTGAAAAAAGTGAAGGTGGTCTGAATACTTTCCGTACCCACTGTAGTTAAATGACATGCCATGACAAGGGGGCTATTTTGCTGAATATTTCACAGTTGCAAATGTCACATTGATTTTAGTTCAATAAACAAGTAGTCAAGTAGTTATTACGTTACTTACATTTTAGACACAATATTTACTGTTTTGTTCTATTTCACCAACGAAAATAGTTAGTTTCAAAGATCAGCACATTCTCCAAGAAACATTGTTTTGTTACTGAATGATTCCGCGTTTTGAATGAATCGGTTGACTCAATGACTCACTCATTAAGTGACTTACAGTACCCCCCCCCCCAAACATTTCTTATTTGTATATCCAAAAATGTATTTAAAATATTAATCTCATAACATAATTTATTGCCGTTGTAATTTTGCAGGGTAAATTATTTAATCTGACTGGTAACAGCCCTATAGTGTATATTGAATTTATTGATTAATTGTAATAATTTGCCATGAAAGATGCATACATTTAAAAAGGTTGAAAAAGCTATGTATGTAAAAGCTGATAGACTACTGATGAAAATAAAACTTCAGAATAAATTGTTTACACCACCAAAAATCTCGGTGATGCAGTACTTTTGTGGGGATATTTTGTATGGAATATTGTCTGCTGATATGAAAAGTTAACAGAATATCATTGTAATAAATATCATTTATGACCGCAATGATGTTTTGTTTTCTTTTTACATTAAACACATCAAATATCACATACAGTATATGTATGTAATATAATATGTATTTCCATTGCGGGTTTAGGTCTTAAATTTCATTTAAGGTGGTATTAAAAAGGTCTTAAAAAGTCTAAAATTTAACTTGTTCATATCTCCAGAAACCCTGTGTAAAGTACATTTTGTATCATTATGTTTTAATAATCTTGTGATGTGCTTTAAAAAAACACTTAATTTGGTGTGTCAACTAACATACTAAAGCACAAGTACTTTATTTGAACTGTAGTGTATTACTTGATATTACATTTAAAGTATATTTTAAATGTACTAAATTGTCAACTTTACCATTTAAATGTGTAATTACAGATATAAAAACATTTTAATAGAAATGGCATTCAAATATTATTTTACTTTATCATTGTCAGTGTATTCGGCAGTCCACTTTAACCATATTTCAAAGACATAGTAATTGAAATTACTTTTAAATATGTGACCCTGCACCACAAAACCAGTCATAAGGTTTTTTTTTAATTGAAGCTGAATAAATAAGCTTTCTATTGATGTATGATTTGTTAGGATAGGACGATATTTGGTTGAGATACAACTATTTGAATCTGAGGGTGCAAAATCAAAATAGTGCGAGAATCGCCTGTAAAGATGTCCAAATGAAGTCCTTAGCAATGCATATTACTAATGAAAAATTAAGTTTTGATATATTTACAGTAGGCATAAAAGACAAATTGATAATTTTGACCCATGCAATGTATTGTTGGCTGTTGCTACAAATATACCCGTGTTACTTATGACTGGTTTTGTGGTCCAGAGTCACTTATGTACTTAAGTCTTACTTAAATGGGTCAAAAAAGCACTCTTGATGTCAGCTAATTGCATTTAAACTATAATAATTAATAAGCAATTAGATGTACTGTTAGATTGTGTTTGCAGGTATATTCTATTTAGTAGTTTATTTCCAGACTCTTTTTATAAAGTGTACAAAGTGTACAGAAAAAATAGTTTTTTTTAGTGTATGTAGGTTTTTAACCTGTTTAAAATACTAAGTGTGCATATTTTACACCAAATCTCTTCAGTGTCAAGAACTCCTCCAATGAGGACTCAGAAACCCAGGAGATCTTCAACAATGAGACTGTATTGCAAAAAGTAGCAGAAAATGAGTGTGAAAAAGGCGAAGGGGAGGACAAGCATGCTCAGCCTTCTCCTCAGCCTTCATCCGAGGCTCCTCAAACCTCTGAAGAGATGGCACTAGATGACCAGCCGCCTGACCCCTCTTCTCCTCCTCGTCCACCTTCTCCATCCTGCTACATGAGACGTCTCCCACCTCCTCCTGGATTTTACTTGCCCAAAGAGCACAACTACGCTCAGCTGTGCCCTCTAGTGTGGCGCAAGCGCTACGACAAAGCCATCGACAGCTTGGAAAAAGCACTGCGTCTTCTGAGTGCTGCTCGACGGCGGGAGAACCGCCTACGTCACGCGTTACTACGCCTCAGAGAGAACCGACTCAGAAGCACGCTGTTTCGCACACGAGACGGAGCCAAAGGAAAGGAGGCCCGAGGAGGCAGGTTTTCAAGCTGGGCTGCTCAAAAGGGACAGGGGACGAAGGTGGAGAGAGCTTGCAATCTTGAGGGATTGGAGGAGAGCGCAAATGATGAAATAGACCTTCTGGCTGAGGGCTGGAACGGACAGGCACAGACGAAAGGAAAAGTCGTTGGGGAAGAAGAAGAAGGGTGCTGCTTTTACTGCGGAAGAGACAATGAAGGAAACAAAGTAAGTGGATACAAAGAAGCAACTGTAGGACCTGATGAGGTTCAAGGATCCCATACAAGACATAAGCCCAAGAGAATCCAGGAACTCAAAAGGAAAGCCAAAGTGCTCAAAGAACAAAAGTCAGAGATCTCAAAGACTGATGTAGCACCTGTGGAGCAACAAAGCTACTATTTATATTACTGTGAGAGCGCAGAGAACGAGGACACGATGCAGGTGGTCACCATGGAATTGCAACCGCACCAGCTGAGCACCGAGGAGGAAACCTCTCTCGAGCTTCACAGCAATGCAGAAGAAATCCAGCAACTCGCTCTGCTGCATCCACAGACTGACATGCACACTGTGCCTGGGCCTGTTCAATACTCCACAACTCTACAGGACACTTCTGCACCATTCCAGCTGCAGCAAATACAAGTGCTTCAGCCGCCGCAAGGACTTCTTCTCCCTGACCTCAACACTAAGGAAAAGAGCGAAATGGAGCAGGGAGAGCAGTTCTTCTGGGTACAGGAAGGGACTGATGATCATGTCCTTCTGATACCGCTTTCTGCTGAAGCGGGGGAAAGCAACAGGGTCGATGTTGAGACTGTGCAGCCTCAGGTGATATTGGAGAGATATCAGTCAAAGGACGCTGAAGAAAGGGATGGACTGACCGTCAAGTGTGATTCCACAGCGTTGACGGTTACAGGGTGGGAAAACGGTCAGCTCCCACATCAGTCGGACCTGAGGCCCACGGCGGATGTCAGAGAGAGACTGAAGGAACATCTAGAGGGGTTTCAGCTTCAGCTTAGCAGCGAGTTTATTGACTGAACCGATCGACATGACACATTTTAATATTTTTTATTCTCCAGTTACAGAACATGCATAGACTCCTATCATTTGAAATATTTCAAAGACATCATCATCATTTTCATATGAAGTCCAATTATTGTTAAAATTGAATATGCTTGTATTTTAATTGGAAAGCCATAATTCAATAAAACTCTTCAGTTAGTAAAATGTGCGTGTCGTATATGCAGTGTTTAGTAAATTGGATTCACTAATACAGATAAATGCATCATTTGACATCGCAGTTAGACTGTTCAAAAATGCCAAAATTACACAGTAAATAAAGTTTGAAACTTACTCCGTTATTCTTCCTGTCTATATACCCACAAACATGGATTACTGTAGTGGGTTTTGAAGCAATTGTTTGTTCCCTCAACCATGATGATCAAGTTTTCCTTTCATAAAGAACAGACAAATATTATCTGCCTGCATTCTTTGTTTTAGGATGGGCTCCAAAGATTTTAATCATTATAATTTTTAATCTTACTAGAAGAAAAACAATAACACGTTACATAAGTTCTTAAATAAAAACTTGACTATTATTTCACAGATAATAGAGCTAGTTAAAGTTTTACATATGGACATTAATTTAAATACGTCCCAGGCCAGAGATTAATGGGCTTGTCCCATCTACTTTTTTCCAGCATGGATGCATTAAATTGATCAAAGTGACCATACATGCATTTATGCTTTTCAGAAATCCTGACAAAAAAAAAAAAAAAACATGCATCACACTTTTTTTTTTTTTTTTCATTTAAAACCACAAAAATAAAATTAAAATTGAACAAAAAAAACTTTGCTTTTTCTTTCCTTAACTCCGTAAGTCGCTTTGGATAAAAGTATCTGCTAAATGAATTAATATAAATGTTAAGGTGAGTGCTTAAAAAAATGATACACCAAATTTTGAGGATATATGTTGACTTTATTGAACTTTAGCTTGCCTTTTTAAATTAAGAAAGCAAAAGAGGGCTGATTCGGTTTCTCTTTGGACATTCTGGGACTAAATAATGGAGTGAAAAAGAAACTTGAGTTTTTGAGTGTTACATCTGCTGTTAGTTTTGCTGAAACAGAAGTTCAGTTTGCCACAGATTTACTTTCTCACTCAGATTCTGAGCTTATGTTTCCAGATAACCTCAAATTTATATAAAACCTACAACCACTCAGGGATCTTCTATTTCTGCCAGTTGTATCTTATGTGAGGTGATGTCCTTTAAACACTTAACTATATCATCTTTTGGATGTAAAGGTGAATCGCTGTATTATCAGCACTTGTTGGATAAAGGAGTTAAAACATGTCCATGTGACTGGAAGCGCATATTGCACGTAGGTCGATTTACATGTAACAATGGACAATATTACCATAACGACCCGTATTACCATAATGTGAATTTCCTCTCATTAAATCTCAAAAACTCCCTTTCAGTATTTACCAACACTGTATTTTAGACTAGTTTACATTTAGTCTGCTTTTTAATTTATCCAAATGTTCTGTTTCCGCTATTTGTAAATAAAAAGCTTGATTCCCCGTCATTTGTTAATGTGACCACCAGAGAGAGCAGATTTCTTTCCTTACTCCTGAAATACGAATGGATACATTTGTGCTATTAAATTTTATTTAAGACTTAAATACGTATTAAAAACGTAAAAAGAAAAAATATATAACATTTTATTACAAATTTATTATATAAAATATATTAGGCTATAACATAAATAAGGCTATGTTGATCTTTAAATTTAGAGGGGATAGATGGCTTGCCCCAAAAAAATAAATAAATAAATAAATAAAAAGTAGAAATTGTCAGAATGTTTTCTCCACGAGACGTCGCTCTTTATTAATTAATAGAGCAGCCTATGTTGTCAAAAAGGACTCAATTTGCAGCATTCATAGTATGAACACAGCAGTGCAGTTTAGAGCAGGATCTGAACAACATGGTATATATTTTAGAAAAAAAAAAAAAAAAAGCAAATTTAAAGCAGAAAGGCAATGGCCTTTGCATTTGGAGAATTAATGAACTACTAAAGTATTGTCATGAAAAAGCATTTGCCATGACCGTTCAAGGAGGGCTATTGGTCTGTGTTGAATTGCTAATTTAATGTCGTGGTAATTATTTGCGAAAGACAACTTGTCACTTAGATGCATTTGCAATTCATAGCCCTTCGTAATTTGTGTCATGCCTTGGCAAGACCCACAGCAGCTAGTTACAACCTTACTGAACTGTGATACACACTGAGTTGTAATAATAATAATAATGTTATTTCATGAATTAATGTACATTTTATTACTGACATTTTAAGGAATTTGCCGCCCGCTTCATCCAAATATTCCATATATCTCACAATGGCAGATTCGGAAATGAATTTCGGTTTTACTGTTTATTGATCTTAAATACTGAACTTTAATAAAAAAAAAAAAAATTAAAAAAAAAAGTCAAGAACAGACGCTCTTTGCTCTGATTGGTCAGAATGCAGAAAGCCCCGCCCACACATATCGAGCCTATTTAAACGCGCTTTCTGCCTGCACTTCTCTATGTTCAACACCTGCTCACTGTGGGACTCTACTAACAGGCTTTACTACCCACCAATGGTTGTTCAAGTGAAACCACGCATTCGCTACAGCAGCAAAACCATGGAAGGCAACCAGCAGAAAGTGGAAGCCAACATTTTGTTACTTGGAGCTGAGGACGTTGGAAAGTCTGGTGAGTTCTGCTGCAAATGTTGCCTGCTGTCTTCATGCATTTAGTCTGAATTAGAGCACTAACAATCTCCTCTTCTTCACAGCTCTCACCGTGCGCTTTCTAACCAGGAGGTTCATAGGAGAATATGGAGATATAGGTAAGCAAAATCACTTACTGCGCTTGATCTCCAGTATGGTTTGCAGTAAAATAGCCTTCGTGTTGCTTATCGGTTATTTTCATCCACAGAATCAATATACAGCCATACTGATAAGATCGACGGGCGTGATATTTGTTTCAACATATGGGACTCACTTTGCCCGCAGGTAAGCACCTTTTTGCACATTCCGAGATAAAATAATGATTAAAAGTGTTTTGCATGACATATGGCAAGCTATGTTTACATTAACTCCTTAAAATTAAGTACTAGCCTATCCATTTTATCTATTGATAAGTTTTATAAAGTAAAGGCAATTGTAATTAATACTTGGGAAATATATTTTTGTGTCTCACTAAAAAAAAAAAAATTGAAAACTATGCACTAATAACTTTTGAAGATATTTGCTAGCAGCTAAGAAATAAGTACTAGAACCTAAAGTACTAGTATAGGGCCAGGAACAATTGAAATGCATGCTAGTCAGAAGTGAATAGAAGTAATGCATACATGTCTTGTTTCAGAATGGAGAGGAGTCGGGATATATCAGCGACAGACAGCTACAGTGGGCAGACGGCTATATCCTTGTTTACAGCATCTGTGACCGCGCCAGCTTCAACGTGGTGCGGCAACAAGTGCAGTGCATACGACAAGCCAAGCAAAAACTGGCCAGCACAGCTCAGATCATCATTGTGGGGAATAAGAGAGACCTCCAGCACAGACGTACAGTGTCCAGTGAAGAGGGCCGGCTGCTGGCGCTCTCGGCGGACTGTGGGTTCTTTGAGGTCTCCGCTGCCGAGACGTACCACGGTGTGCTGATGGTGTTTCACGAACTGTTTGAGCTCATCCGAGAGGCCAGGGCACTCAAGAAGGGCCCTGCAGGGTTCAAAGGTATCGTGAGGAGCATGTCGGCAGTATTTGGAAGGAAGCGGACTGAATAGTTTCCCCTCAAAGCGGTGGAAGAATCCGGGTTAAGCCTTTTATGGTATCCATATTGGAACAAAGACAGACTATTGATCTCAACTGGATTTTTGCAAGTTGCCAGTCTTAGGGCCGTTCACAAAGTTCAGTCTGTGCTGTTTTTATTTGCTGGACAGACATCTTTGGCCATTGCATCGCTGTTTTATTTTATTTATTTATTTTTTTTTTTTTTGGCATCTCACACCATGAGCATCACTAAGTCGCCTGTCAAGTTAAAAGTAGTTCATCTTTTCATCTTCCAGTTCAATTTTTCATTCTGTTTTGGAATGCAGAGACATGTTCTGTGTGAACGGCCCCTAATTCTTGAATGTTCTAAGAATGTTCAAATTAGATTTAAGTATACAAACAATACTGTCTCATTGCTCACTGTTTCAATATATTATAAATTGTCAGTTCTTTCTTTGTACTACTTTCTTTGTACTACTATCAGTTTTACTGTAGCTAATAAGTGCAATTGGTGGCTCAATCCTTCTTAGTCCCTATGCAATTAAATGAGACAGATTCTAAAACGTGGCCTCTAACGTGATACATGAATATTGTAATGTAGCATTTCTGTGTTGAAATGTTCATATTTAAATTTTCTTGCCTTAAGTTGTCCATGCATTAGGGTCCTATAAAGTGCTACAGTCATAAATTGAAGTGACGTGGTAGAATGTTGCATTTCAAAATGACGACCGCTTTTGCCTTGGTTTATCTTTAAATTTGCTAACTGTGTTTTTGAAGTCCTAACTGTTTCATTCGATGCATTGGTGATATAAACTGTCAAACACAGATTGTTGTGTATATATTGCAAATGTAAAAACATATGCTTATATTGTTTTATAATAAAACACAAGAAAGATTTTAATATCTCTACTGCTTTTTAAGGTAGTACTAGTCCAAATGAGTCATTTTAGAATGTGACAAACAATGCGTTTTGCCAAATGCATAAACATGATACTTACAGCAGAAAGGTAGCCATTAGAATCTGCAGGTTGCCTATGTTTTAGATTTGGGATTGGCCTCGTTCCTCCCAGCTAATATCTCTGACTTTAGTCACCATTGACAATTGTGTGCATCTTTTAATATATTAATTCAAGATAAGTTAGACAATCTTCTGCTCGTTGGATGAACCGCAACAGCACATACATTTCAGACTTTACTGCATTTGCTGGTATCCACAAAGTTGGCAAGCAGATGTCCTAGAAAACTGACCTTGTTTGACCCGTGATTGAAAAAAAAAAAAAAAATTTAATTAAATTTAATCGTTAGCAGAGAAAAACCTAGTAGACTAAATAAAAGACTGACTTGTAAACTACTTGTAAATATAGAACACCAAACCCTGTCATTTTATCCATATTAATATTTAGACTTTGACTATATGAACTACTGACCTAGTGTGTCAGTTTTTTCTCACCTGTTAAGTTCCTTGCACGTCACAAACCCTAAAAATAAGTTAGTTACAGGCTCAATTATCCTTAATCTTGGCCCTTTGAAGTCACTTCCTCTGAGTACTTTTGTAAACCAATCCATTTATATATGTAAATAAAGTTAAAATGGACTTCCCTCTTATGGAAGTAAAGCTGTTATGTCTCAAGTCCAGACACCTGAGCATCACATGTTCATTCATTCACATATTAGCGAGCTCAGAGCGGATAAGATCACATGTAGGGCCCATTGCTCGCAGTTATGTGGGATTTCTGTAAATGACTTTACTGTTCCTACAAGAAATATGACTGACTAACACATATGTTGTGAGTGCAATGAGTGCAAATGTGCATCATACAGTGCCCTCCAAAAGTACTGGAACAGTAAAGACAAATTTGCTCTGTTGGCTGTGGAGTCAAGACATTTACAAATATGATTAAAAGATGAATATGAGACAAAACTACAGAATGTCACATTTTATTATTGGGTGATTCAACACATAGATGTTTTACCAGCTAAGAAGTTCAGCACTTTTAGAGTTTCATCCCCCTAACTGATGTGAGCATAAGTATTGGAACAGTTGCCTCACAGGTCTTTCTAAGTGATCAGCTGTCCTGTTGCATTCATTCTTCAGATATTAAAAGCAGGGAATGTGTCGTATCAGTTATATCCATTACTGCATTCTGAATCTTGCATTCGATTACGACACACACAAACCAGGATGAAGATGAGGGAGCTGACTTTGAGAGAAAAGCAAGCAATTTGGACGCTAAAAGAAAAGAGGAAGTCAATTAGAGCTATAGCAAAAACAAAGGGCATGGAGAAATCAAGAGTTTGGAAACCACCAGCGACACCAGCAACCAACAACTACCTGATCGGCTGAGAAAACAACAGTAGTTGATGACAGACAAATCATAAAAGCTGTGTAAATGAACCCTAAAAGACATGTCTGTAAAATCACCAACAACTTCCAGAAAGCTGGGGTGATGCTCTGACAATCTACTATCCTCAGGAGACTTTGACACAGAATTACAGATGCTACACAGCAAGATGCAAACCTCTGACCAGCACCAAAAATAGAAAGGCAAGATTAGAGTTTGCAAAAAAGCACAAAGGTGAGCCAGAAGAGTTTTGGAACTGTGTTTATGGACTGATGAGACAAAGATGAACCTTTATCTAAGCGATGGGAAAGCAAAAATGTGGAGAAAAAAAAGGGAACTGCAAAAGATCCCAAGCATACAGCCTCATCTGTAAAGCATGGTGGAGGTGGTGTCATGGCATGGGCATGCATGGCTGTCTCTGGAACAGGCCCTCTCAACTTTACTGATGACTTAATGTATGATGACAGTAGCAGAATGAATTTGGAAGGGTACAAAACCATCTTGCCTACCAATATTCACCAATATTCAAGAAAATGCCACCAGATTCATTGGGAAGTGCTTCATATTGCATCTGGACAATGACCCAAAACACCCTGCCAGTTCAGTCAAGGAATTTATAAGGGCAAAGAAATGGAAAGTCTTAGATAGTCCAAGTCAATCTCCAGATTTAAATCCAATTGAACATGAATTTCACAAGCTGAAGAGGAAAGGCAGAAACTCCCCAAAACAAGCAACAATTGGAATTGGCTGCATTAAAAGCTGGGAAAAGTATTTCAAAGGATGAGACCAAGAGTCTGGTGATGTCTATGGGTCACAGACTCACTGCTGTGATTGTGTGCAAGGGATCTGCAACTAAATAATAGCCTTTAATCTTTTATATCTGCCTTATGTTCAACTGTCCCAATACTTATGCTCACATCAATGAGTGGGATGAACTCTAAAATTGCTGTTCTTTTTATTTGGTAAAACATGTATGTGTTGAAACGGCTAATAATAAAATGTGACATTCTGTAGTTTTGTCTTATATTCATCTTTTAATCATATTTGCAAATATCTTGACTCCACAGCCAACAGAGCAATTTTGTCTTTACTGTTCCAATACTTTTGGAGG
The DNA here is from genome assembly GCA_039654775.1 of Spinibarbus caldwelli. Classification (NCBI taxonomy): domain Eukaryota; kingdom Metazoa; phylum Chordata; class Actinopteri; order Cypriniformes; family Cyprinidae; genus Spinibarbus; species Spinibarbus caldwelli. The sequence continues at coordinate 26,795,573 of CM077244.1, forward strand.
GCACTGTATATGCCAGACTGGTCAACGCATAGCCTCGTGTATATGAAAACTTCAGCACGTACAGGTTTTCCACAATTCAAAAGCTTTGAGGAGGCATTTGTACCATTTTGCTTGTCTGTTTGCACTTGTAATAAAATCATTAAGAGTGAAATGGAGTATAGCTATATATCAAGTCTCATCTCCAGTATTTTGATACAGAAAAGAATGAAATGGGAAAAGAAACAGATTGAGAAAGAGTAAGGGGCAGCTGGGTCTTTCTGAAAGACCCCCCTCTAGCCAAGTGGGCGCATTGCGGAGGAGCTAACTGAGACCATGAAAGCTGTTGCTATGCGCACCACAATAACCCTCGTCAGCGAGTAATGACATCACTGACGCAGACGTGTCTCCGTCCACAGAACGCCTCAGTGACACACCAGCCTGAATTCCTCCCACAATCATGTGTACGCTAACGTTTACACACAAGCATACGCATGAATATTCACGATGGGCCATGGGGCACAATGTTCTGGCATATTTTATCATGCTTTCGCAGCAAAGACAACAATAAAAGGGTCTTCCTCAGGAAACGGTGCCATCTTTAACATTTAATGATTTCATTTGAAAAGGTTACAGCAGAATTTTCAGGAAATCATATTTTTTCCTCCTCAAGTACTAAATGCCAGGGCTGTAAGTGCCATTGACATTGGGAGTTCGCCTCAGGAGGCACAAAATGAAAATTCACATGTAAATGCATGTTATAGGTCTTATTGTGCATATGCGTTCATCCATGCATATGTTCCCTTTTTTTTTTTTTTTTTTTTTAAGTTTGCCCTAAAAAATAATGTTTTCAAAATGTCAAAAACTCAATCTTGCACTTCTCATGGTGGAGCATACAGGACTTCTCCAGTTATTTGGTCTGCATGTCACAATACGGAAGAAAAGAAGAAGAAAACACATGAAAATATCTGCTTCATTGCGATTTTAAAACCTTTAACACCCCATCCCGGTATGTCTTTAATTCACATACTTAGAATTTTAAATATGTAAAATAATGATGATAGTATTAGCTTTATACTCAATCACATTATAACTGACAAAAAAAAGTTTTATAACTCATGGTATGTCTTAGTCAAACACTTTGTGTCACTCGTCTCAGTGTTTTGGGGTTGAACGCGACAGGTTTGAAGATCAGTCCAAAATATAATATTAATGAGGAAGCCAGAAAATATAATCTCATCACAAAAGATTATTTAATTATTATCCTTTGTTCCAAGAGCAATGTTTTTTTTTGTTTTTTTTGTTTTTTTTCTTGTAAAAACTACAACCCGAATTCCAGAAATGTTGTTTTTTTAAATTTGAATAAAATGAAAACTAAAAGACTTTCAAATCACATGAGCCAATATTTTATTCACACTAGAACATAGAGAACATAACAAATGTTTAAACTGAGAAATTTTACACTTTTATCCACTAAATGAGCTCATTTCAAATTTTATGCCTGCTACAGGTCTCAAAAAAGTTGGCACGGGGGCAACAAAGGGCTGAAAAAGCAAGAAATTTTGAAAAGATTCAGCTGGGAGAACATCTAGCAACTAATTAAGTTAATTGACATCAGGTCTGTAACATGATTAGCTATAAAAAGAATGTCTTAGAGAGGCAGAGTCTCAACGTCAAATTGCAAAGGCTTTGCAAATCTCATCATCTACAGTGCATAACATCATCAAAAGATTCAGAGAAACTGGAGAAATCTCTGTCTGTAAGGAACAAGGCCGAAGACCTTTGTTGGATGCCCGTGGTCTTCAGGCTCTCAGATGACACTGCATCACTCATCGGCATGAATCTGTCATTGACATTACTAAATGGGCCCAGTATACTTCCAGAAACCACTGTCGGTAAACACAATCCACCGTGCCATCTGCAGATGCCAACTAAAGCTCTATCATGCAAAAAGGAAGCCATATGTGAACATGGTCCAGAAGCGCTGTCGTGTCCTGTGGGCCAAGGCTCATTTAAAATGGACTGTTTCAAAGTGGAAAAGTGTTCTATGGTCAGACGAGTCCAAATTTGACATTCTTGTTGGAAATCATGGACGCCGTGTCCTTCAGGCTAAAGAGGAGGGAGACCTTCCAGCGTGTTATCAGCATTCAGTTCAAAAGCCAGCATCTGTGATGGTATGGGGGTGCATAAGTGCATACGGTATTGGGAGCTTGCATGTTTTGGAAGGCACTATGAATGCTGAAAGGTATATAAAGATTTTAGAGTAACATATTCTCCCCTCCAGACAACGTGTATTTCAGCAGGACAATGCAAAACCACATACTGCAGCTATTACAACAGCATGGCTTCGTAGTAGAAGAGTCCGGGTGCTGAATTGGCCTGCCTGCAGTCCAGATCTTTCACCTATAGAGAATATTTGGTGCATCATTAAATGAAAAATACGTCAAAGACGACCACAAACTCTTCAGCAGCTGGAAACCTATATCAGGCAAGAATGGGACCAAATTCCAACACCAAAACTCCAGAAACTCATAACCTCGATGCCCAGATGTCTTCAAACTGTTTTGAAAAGAAGAGGAGATGCTACACCATGGTAAACGTGCCCCCGTCCAAACTATTTTGAGACCTGTAGCAGGCATCAAATTTGAAATGAGATCATTTTGTGGATAAAATTGTAAAATTTCTCAGTTTAAACATTTATGTTATCTATGTTCTATTGTGAATAAAATATTGGCTCATGTGATTTGAAATTCTTTTAGTTTTCATTTTATTCAAATTTACAAAACGTTCCAACATTTCCGTAATTCGGCTTGTACTATGGTCACTATGATGAATTTGTACAATGTGTGAGTTATTGTTGAACTTGATAATTCCAATTTAAGTGTAAATATTATAAAATACTAATAAAGACCGTAAAAGGAACTTATGTCTAAACTTTTTTTTTTTTCAGTTTTTAATTCATCAATAGCAAAACTTTAATTTCAATCAATAAAACATAAGAAAATGGGCATACACAAACTGACTGATATTCTGGATGAAAAATAAATATTTAGAAATAAAATCAGTGTTTTATTCTGAAAATAGTTTTTAGTTAAACACTTCAGTATCGTATTAATTATATATTAATATAATTTTATAATATATTGTAAGGCAGGGCACACTGTGATTCACATAGTAAATTGCAATGTTTCCTGAGAACAACCTTGTCACTGTGCACACACACGAGGGAAGCGAGGAGTCGAGGATGAACTCAAAATACAGTCTTTAATAAAATCCAACATAACAGGGCAAGACAAGGCAAGGCAGACACACAGGAACACCGGGAGTAACGAGTAGACCAGACCAAATCTAACTGTACAGGCAAGAACTAATGTACACAAAATAATTAAACACACACCTGAATGAAATAATAAACAATCAAATTTGACGAGGACAGGAACAGGAAGGACAAAATAAGGGCATGGAGGGGGAAAACACACAAGACACGACAGACATGACGGTGACAAAAATGCACTTTAGATCAAAATAATGATATTCAATTAATTTATTCGTTATTGACTTTTTATTTTGCATTTTGTCAGCGCAGTGACACTTTCAATGCCTGTGTGTTCAGTTTTTGACCTTAAACTGATAAAAGGAAATCTCTCTCTACCATAGAAAAGCCCCGATTACAAGGCCATGTCTGTCTCCTTATTTGCCTTTATGTGAGATAACAACATCTCAAGGTCCTCGACAGCAGAGGCAGGGGAACAATGAAGATGTTTCTCCAACCCTATCTCTCTCTCTTTGTCCTTTTGCTGTTCTTCCTAATTTCATTTTAAGAGATAAAGAGTGCCTTCAGGCTTTTGGTGGTCTGGTACCTCAGCATACGGTGAAGTGTGTGAGGTGAGTCAGGGACATCAGGGACTGTGGGAACAGACAGGCTGTGAACGGTGCGTACATGTGGGATACTGCACGTACGGATGTGGTACACTGAGTCGCTGCATGTCAAGGGCTCTTCAGGAAGAAAGAGTGTTGAAATCAAACAACAGCCACTGCGCACTGTATGTAGAGTCTGTAACCATTTATTTGAGGAAGATTCATGGTACAATCTGAATGAAACATGATTGCATGAACATCTTAAGTTCTAAATGAACAATACACAAGCAATAATGCAATAATAAGCAATGCACGATGTAGAATTTATGTAGTTTGTGTAAAATTGCAACAGACCTGCCTTAGAATATCTCTGACACAATGAGCCAGGATTACAACTCAGATTTTGGGGAAGATGGGCAGAAGAAACAGGGTCATGTTCATATAACAACAACAGCAGGATGCATAAAAGATGTGTGCAGTGCAGATATTTGATTTGAACTGTTTGATTTAATAAGAGGGATGAGATGAGAGAGTAATTAAGGTGATGGCTCTTGACCAGCCACTGCATTACAATGAGGCCTGATTACCGGATATTGTGCTTCACTGTAAAATGTCTTACCTAACACTGAAGAGAGAGAAAAATCTAGTCCAGTCTAGTTCAAGAAATGATGTGTGCATAATTTCCTTTATAGGCTAATGAATATGCAAATTAGGATGTGTTTTAAATGTCAACTTGCCTGAAGGAGAGATTTTTGTGCTTTTTGATAACTTCTAAGAAATTTTTTACAGATTTTCTCTCAGAAAATAATGAGCCTTCATCACGCTCCAAGTGGGATTTTACCATTTGCATTAAAAAATACATTATATATATTCTGAAATTAAGCATATTTTTGAAATTTACCATGTTTGTGAAAAAGAAGTGCACTTAGTTGTATTTATTGTGAATTCAAGGTCTTAATATTATGTTTAAAAACTGGGTAACACTTTATTTTACAGTGTCCTTGTTACATGTTACATGTACTTACTATAGTAATAACCGTAAATCATGCATAATTACATGCAATAACCCAAAATCAAATCCTAATCTAACCCTAACCCTTGTTAATTAATATTACTCAATACTAAAAAGTAGAATTACACTGTAAAAAGAACACCGTAAAATAAAGTTTAACCAAACACTGTACTTGCAGATAATATTAATGAAAAAAAGGTCACTTAAGTGTACTTAAGGAGAGTTCACTTTTAAAAAGTGCACATTGTAATAATGTCAAGCTAATTGAAACTTCATTATAAATGTGTAATTAAATAAGCAATAAAACAAAAACACTTCAATTATATTATTTCCATAACAAGTGCTCTTTTTAAAAGTATGTTAAAGTGTACTTAATTTTTCACGAGGGTTTAACTATTGGGGTAAACTCCACCCAATCTCTATAATGTCCTGGTATTCAGTGTGAATTAGACCTGTGCTCGTTGTTGGCTCATCATAGTCAAGTGTTCGCTTTCTACCAGTCCTTAGCGTTTTTTTAAAGTGTTTAGGGTCATTGCCCTTCTGGTAGACCCATGACCTTTGACAGACACATGGCTTTATGATGCCGGGTTTAACCTCGTGCTTCAGAGGCTTTTATCAGTGATTTCATGATGTCATTTGTATATTCAAGGCAACAGTATCTGTGTGTCAATTCAGGGGCTGCATCCTTAGAAGGCTGTGAAGGCTTAACTGAATGTTGTTAAATGGGATGATCTAGCGTATGGAGGATTGCTCTGGTCGCCTTGCAAGTGTGACAGCTACCGTTGTTAAGCGGCACTAACTTTGTACTTTTTTGAAAATGAAATTTAACTGTCTGAATAAATATGTTCACTGTCACGGTTTGCTGGGAGCAAGGAGAACGCAGGAGACGAGGAGAACAATTACCATAACTTTTAAATGAAGATACCAGGAAGCGTGGAGCACAGGGATCAGACAAACACCAAATGACGATTAACAGCGAACAGGAAACAAGGGGCAGAACACATTATAAACAGACAGAATAACGAGGAACTAAAGGAACACACCTGGAACTAAATGTAACTAAACGAGAACAAGAAAGAACAAATAAAGACATGGAAACACTGGGAGCACGTGGAAACACAAGACATGGGGACAGAAGTCTGACATCACGCCCCCCTCCGGAAGGCGCGTCCTTGAAATAAAGATTACTGGCCCTGCCAAAGATTACTGGCCCTGCCAATGTCAAGAAACATTTCTTGACATTGGCAGGGCCAATAATAAAATAAATATTCCAATCATCTGTTTGATAATATGAAATATTTCATATCATATAACATCCAATGGGGAGGGGCTGGGCGCCCTAGAGGCCTCCAGGGACATGGAGACAGGCGGCGCCTGTACCGGGACCCTCGGTGGAGCAGAGAGCTTGGGGAGCCATGGCGGAGCAGGGAGCTTGGGGAGCCATGGCGGGTCAGGGGACTCCAGCGGCCATGGCATATGGCCCCCCGCCCAAAATTTTCCAGGGGGAAACTATGGAGTCTGGTGGGTGCTCAGGAGGAGCGGGCTCTGGTGGGCGCTTGCGAGGAGCGGGCTCTGGAGGGTGCTTTCGTGGAGTGGGCACTGGCTGGGCTCCAACACATACCCTCATATGTCACCAGTAATCCCAGGGGTACATGGACGGCCTTGCGGGCTTGCGTTGGCGGCGAACAGCAGCCTTGAATGAGCTGCGAACGGCGGCGGGCTTGAGGGAGGAACGGCAGGCGGACTGGACGGCGAGCTGGTTCTGGATCGGGGCCGGACACTCTCCAGACACCGGAGGATTCCTTCCCTCCAGCTCAGTCCCGTGGTGTCTGGGAGGTCCACAGGGCGATGGTAATCGGCCCCGATCCAGAACAGAGAGTTGAGTGTGGCGTCATCCAACACCACACATACGGCGAGCCCGCAGAACTCCCGAACATACTACACGAATGGGAGATCTCTGTGGGCTAGGCCGGCGAAACGTGTGGCAACCTCCATTGCCACAGAGGGGAAAAAACAGGAAAAACTTTTAAAATGGGGAAAAACAAACACGGGGAAAAAGGGCACAGCTTACTTCTTGTTTGGGTCCGCTGTTCTGTCACGGTTTGCTGGGAGCAAGGAGAACGCAGGAGACGAGGAGAACAGTTACCATAACTTTTAATGAAGATACCAGGAAACGTGGAGCACAGGGATCAGACAAACACCAAATGACGATTAACAGCGAACAGGAAACAAGGGGCAGAACACATTATAAACAGACAGAATAACGAGGAACTAAAGGAACACACCTGGAACTAAATTACACACACCTGAAACTAATGGAACTAAACGAGAACAGGAAACAGGAAAGACCAAATAAGGACATGGAAACACTGGGAGCACATGGAAACACAAGACATGGGGACAGAAGTATGACATTCAACTTGGTGTACTGTATTTATGTATATAATAAAAAAGCATAAACTATCTATAAAATCACATTTTTGTAAGATATGTCAATATTTAAACCACTTTTTTTGTAACATTAGATATTTGATGAAGCTGAAACCCAATACTTACAATTAAAAGTGTAATATGGCATTTTTACTTCAAAAAAATAAATGTTTGTGAAGTGGAAAACTGATCCTTGTTCTTTAAGATGCTATGAGACTTTAGCCCTGACCTTTGACCCCAAGTGGGAGGCATATACATGTAAACCTTTTCACCTTAGCCTAATGGCCATCCTATCACCTACATACATTGATTCACAGGAATGTGACAGGAATTTTGACATAAGCTCACCAAACCAAAGGTTGTTCCTGTTATGAGCCACATCATTGGAGTGCCGTAGCAAGATGTACTTGGGCTTGGGTTTTCACTTTGTAGTGGAAAATTACTTGAAACTTGTGTGTAACTCATTAACATCCACCAGGGGAGTGTGCAATTGACTTGTATGGCTTGGAAAACCTTTAAACTAATTTTATAGGCAAAGAAAACCTATTTTAATTTACAAGTTAAGCTAAATATGAGTTTAATAATTGATACTTGAATACAGAGCTTTATGACTGGTGTTATACAGTAATATTAACTGTTTTCGTGGCTGCTTTTCCTTGTTCAAGTTTGTGGGAACGATTTTGGAAGCCTGTTTAAAACATATGACTGAGGCAATCAGGAAATAAAAATATAAGGTCCCATAATAAAGCTTCTGAATGTAGGAAGTCTTCTACTCAAAGCTATGGCAAATCACTGAAGTTCATTGTGTTAATGTTGATTCAGCTATAAATCTTGGCCTCCCAAGAGTGTAATGGACCTCAAGCAGCGTAAGCTAATGATTAAACTCCGTGCTAAATCCTTAGGAATGTCAAAAGAAGTCAATACGCAAATACAATCTCAATGAGCCACTGAATGCAGGCCTCATAATGTTATCTCTGCCTCTGCAACAGCAACATTATCTGAGAATCACTGCATTTTTATTTTTCATTTAAGTTTGTGTAAATTGTTGTATTATTTTGGCTATCAATCAAGAATGAGATATTAAAGGAATAGTTTACCAAAAATTAATTCGCCCACAGTCACAGAGCATCCAAGATATCAATGAGTTTGTTCATTGGAACAGATTTGGAGAAATGTAGCACTGCATCACTTGCTCACCAATGGATCCTCTGCAGTGAATGGGTGCCGTCAGATTGAGAGTCTAAACAGCTGATAAAAACATCACAATAATCCACAGGTAATCCACACCACTCCAGTCCATCAGTTAACATCTTGTGAAGAGAAAAGCTGTGTGTCTGTAATAAATCCATTAAGGTGTTTTTAACATTAAACCGTTGCTTTCTGCTAAAATACAAGTCCTCATTCTCCAGTGAAAACAATGAAGAAGTCTTGTGTGAATCAGGAGAGAAATATGCACAGATCAAGCACCATTTACAAGTGAAAACAGTTCTAAACAAGTTGGTGGGTTTTGATGTGAGAGGACAACAGGAGATGGACTTTTTCACTAGAGGAAGCGTAATTATGAATTATGGACTCATAGTTTGTCCAGAAGACATGGTTTAAAGTTAAAATGTATTAATGATTTGTTTCTTACAAACATGCAGATTTTCACTTCACAAGATAAGTTAATTGTTGGACTGGAGTGGTGTGGATTACTTGTGGATTATTGTGATGTTTTTATCAGCTGTTTGGGCTCTAATTCTGACGGCACCCATTCACTGCAGAGGATCCATTGGTGAGCAAGTGATGTAATGCTACATTTCTCCAAATCTGTTCTAATGAAAAAACAAACTCATCTGCATCTTGGATGACCTGAGGGTGAGTACATTTTCAGAAAATTTCCATTTTTGGCTGGACCTTTCCTTTCACATGAGATATGAGAATCTAAATATTTACCATGGCTAATATTATTTGCCTATTTATCACACAGAGAAAGGAAGTTTGCATCAAATGCATGGCATCCTGGCATACAGAAATCTGTGTGATAATAATACTGTTTTATTTCTCAAATTAAGTAGGTCATAAAGGTTCACTGTGCATACAGAAAGTGTGCCTACTATAATATTATAAGTATGTTATATTCTGAATATTGACTTTGTAAATGTCACAATTAACTCATAATGTCAAGCAGCAGACTTCATGAAAGAGCTGGTTTACTGATGTCTCTCAACCAAGGCTCAGCATGAGAAGACCTTTATGAACTTGAGCTGAACTCATTTTAGTTGGGTTTGTTTATTTTCATGCATATTCAGTTTATTCATGGGTGCTCCTTATAAGTTGAACCAAACAGTGCCATTTTCTTCCTAATAACACCTATATGTTGTCTATGTTGTAGATAAGCTCCAGCTGACTAAGTGTTTAAGTGCTTTGTAAAGAAGTGACTCTTTTGGTGTCAGTGAAGTCATAATGATTTGACTTAAAATAGAAAGCATTCCATTCATTCCATTCTCTGCTGCAATTCTGACGAAACTCCAAAGCCTTCATCTTCCTTTGAAAGCAGATTCATATTAGCTGAGAACCGTTGTACTTTGCCCCCTGTCAAACTACGCAGGGGATCCAAACATTTACTGTTTAGAGTTTGACCAAGAGATTAAAAACCAACTGAAAACAGACTCTCAGTCAAGGTTTAACTAAACAGCCCCCTAACAAGGAATAACACCCTTAAAACTACTGTTCCCTCCACATTATTAACTTAAGCCAACACAAAGTCCACAGTAAACCAAATCTCAACTACACTTCCCTGCTGAGAAACTCTGAAATCATGAGAGTAAGACAAACATTAAAGGCCTTAACCGTGACCTATTCAAGAGGGATTCCTTTCGAAAATTGTTCTTAATTGTGTACTTAAAATCTTAAATATATATTTTTAAAAACAGTACTTGCAGATATAAATAAGGTACATTTTAAATCATTATGTTTTAATAAACTTTTGCAGTGCTTAAAAGAAATACATTTATTTTGATGTGTTGACTAACATATTAAGCACATGTAAAGTACTTGATTATAATTTTAACTGTGGTGTGTTATTCAGTATTACATTTATAGTTAATATATTTTAAAAGTAATAACTGCAACATCATCTTTACAAATGTGTAATTACAAATATATTTAAATACAGGTCCTACAAGTTTTAAAAGAAATGTAAATATTTTTAGTTTTTTGCATAAATGCTTCATAGTACATTCAGCAGTACATTTTAATCATATTTCACAGACAGTAGAAGTAATTATGAAATTGCTATTTAAAGTCAGTGTTATTTTAGATAATTTATTTTATAATAGTTATTTTTAGATCATTGAGATACTATTATAGTTTTTAATATTTTTAATTAGTTTTTTTTGTACTCTCTATTTTCAACATAATTTTAATTAAAGTTTTGGTAATTTTGTTTTGCATGTTTTTCATTTTCATTTTATTTATTTATTTTTTTATATGTCTGTTTAGTTTTGGTTTTTATTTCAGTTTTAGTTATTTTAGTACATTGAGGTAAAAGAAAATGGTAAATAAAAGAAAATAAAAATGTTGCTTTGGCAACTAGCTCAAAAAAAGTTTGTTTGGTTTATTTTTTTATTTTTTTCAGTTAATGTTTATTGTATTTCAAGTAATGAAAAAAAATGTGTAATGTCATGACAACCCTTTTTAAAGTATAATTATGATTTGATTTAAGTATGATTAAAGTATGATCATTTTCATTTAATTGCATTTTGAAAATACAATTAATTGGCAACAAAACAAAATAAATAAATAAATAAATAAACTAAAAAGACATTCCGTTCACAAACATATTCTTTTAAAGAAAATTATTTCTATAAAAAGTAAACATTTTAAAAGTATGCTAAAGTGCAAGGCTCTTTTTCACAGAAAATGACAAATGGTGATCTCATTATCTCATTATCTCAACAGGCTCTCAAAGACTAAATGGACAGCAAATGGAAATGTCTTAATTAACCCTCATGTTCTGTTTTGTGCTGCAGGGTCATAAAGAAAAGACTAGAAAAATATATAGCTGGGATTGAGACCTAGTTTCATTAGATTCTGTTACGCCTCTTGAGCTATGAAAGAGCAATAAGATTCTCCTCTGGGCTGTGACCTCCACAGTGTCCTCCGAAACCGAGATGCAGATAAAAACACCCCCGAGGCCTACAGTAGGTGTGCTCACACTGAGGCACTGTAGGCAGGTGTGTGCTGAGATGGGATTTGAGACGGGCATTCCTGGCATTCCAGCGGGCACTTTGTCCCCCTCCAATCCAGAATTCCACTCATTTTAGCCTGAATGCTGTGAGGCAGTGCAGCCCACGCACCTGTTCAGCATGACACCTGTGCACCTGTGCTGCTGATCGCTGCTGCTGACAGCTAAATTAAACTCACGTGCGAGATGTCCTCCAGCGGTCTGATTTTAATTTGACAAAAAGTGAACAGTAACAGCTCAATCTGTAGGAACTAATAAGCAGCAGGTCAATATCAGCTCCGTGGAGAGGTAGACAAGTGAAGCTAAACGCTCGCATGCTTCACTGATCCAGCATATTGTCAGATCGCTGATGGCAGCGTGATGTCCAGCATGTTGTACAAGTATGACAGACACAAGCACTTTGCCTGTGAATGAAGCCCATCCATCTGAAAAAGAAGTACACTTTAGTATACTTTTAAAAAGAGTACTTTAAAAGAATATACTTTAGTCTGAATGTAATGTTTTTGGACACTTATTTGCATGTTATTTACAATTAAATCAAAATGCATTATAGTTTAAATTTATATTAAATGCAGTTAGTTGAACTTAAGTGTACTTTTCTGACCCACCTAAATTGGACTTAAAATACATTTTATATGTAATTTCATAATTACTTCTATTGTTTTTGAAATATGGTTAAAGTGAACTGCTGAATGAACTGACAAGCATTTATGTAAATTAAAATATACTTTAATGCCATTTCTATTGAATTGTGGATGTCATGTATTTAAATATGTTTGTAATTACACAATTGTAATGATAATTTGTAATTTAGTACATTTAAAATTTACTAAATAAATTATTAACTTAGTGTAACATTGAATAACACACTGCAGTTAAAAACATAATCAAGTACTTTATATGTGCTATGTTAAATATCACATTAAAATTAGTAAACTTCTTTAAATCACAACATAAGTTTGAAATGATTGAGATTTAAAATGTACTTTAAAGTAAAACTTTTAATTTTACATTATTACATTAAGATTGGAAGTACACTACAAGTGCATAAAAATATTTGATATTATATTACATAATCTTGCATATTATAGCATTTTATGTTGAAGGTTAGTTGTGGCAACTTTTTGATGCAGAATAAGGAATCTATTCAATAAACATGTTTCTGTCTTACTTTGTGTTTATGTCTTCTGAGTAAAAATGTCAGAGGCTATTTGCATACAATAAGTGCAAGTAGTGTAGAAATGCTATTTATAGTTAAGAGTCAGATTTACTAGATGGGGCAAATTAGCAAACAATTAACAAGCAAGGAGAGCCGGTGATAATCAGGTGAGTTTATACTAAAGGCGTTAACGCTTCTCATTTACTTTGAATGGGTGATATCATGCGTTGCCGAACTGAATTGTGGGTCCGTTGTGTCGCACCACTGGCTTTGCTTGAAATAAGAATGAAAATCAGAAAAAGTAGATTGAGTCGGTCGCATTGCAAGCAAAATTCACCCTTCTTTTTTTTTCCACAAAACTGTCACATTTACCAGTTTGTTTTCAAAATTAGTGGAAATAACTTTTTCCAACAAAACAGCCAATTTGTACTTATTGTATATAGATACTCTACTCTAAATAAAAAAAAAAAAATGTATCCATTTCAAGCGAGTGCATAGGTTTCAGTGCACATTTTGGACAGTTTATTCACATCTTGGTGTTTCCATTTATCATTTTGTATGCAATTTCCCAAAATATCAAACAAAGCAATGCCAGAATGTATCAGGACAAACTTCATATTAAAAAAACAATCACTATGGCAGACCGCTGCACTGCATTTGGCCAGATGTGTCTCAACGTGTCTCCAGCTGCAGCACAGAGATCATGGCAGAATCGATAAAGCAATGGCTGCCAGATCTCTCTCTCCACAATGCCACCTTTGGTTTTCTCAGCACGTCTTACACGTCCACATCGTTCAGTGCCAGGCAACATCAGAGCACGCTGTCCTCAGTCTGAAGTGCTGTGAAGAAGGGCCATCTACTGCATGTGCTTGTTTTGCTCACCTAGGCTTGTTAAATAAGTTTCTCTGCCAAACTTTACTCATTTCTTTTTGAGAAACCTTAGATGTACCTCCAGACACGTTATTTTCCCCATCTGACTGAAATAAAATGATTACAGACAAAAAGTCTAGGGGCTATGAACTGAGAAACATATATAAGAGGTCATTATACTATAAAAACATCCTGTACGTTTCAGAACTCAAAACTTTCTCGTTAGTCTAAAAACAGCTTATATTGAAGCCGATCTGCCAAAAGGACAGCTTGTGGAATGTTCTACTCTAGGGCTGGGTGATATGGCCAAAAAAATTACCACGATAATAATAATTTGTGATTAAGCTATAGTATGTGTGCATTTATACTGAATGTTTTTAGACTACTGTTTTTCTTACAAATAGGCTAACTTACCTAAAAAACATATTTATATTTTTACCATGCTTTTGAGGTGCTATATTTGTGGTTTTAATGGTGTTTATCATGATTTAAATGCATGCTACTATGGGAGACCAATAATTAAAAAAAAATAAAAATAATAAATAAAAATAAAAACTTGGTAATAATGAATTTAATCATATAAAACTGGGGTTGGTACAATTTTTACAGATGTTTCTGATTTTAAAAATGAACAAAAATTTACCTCTGCATCCTAACTCAAGCTACTATCAAATGTGCATTTCTAAGAGACAAAAAAGTGATATTATTATTATTAATATTATCAGGCAACCCTGATATTATCACGATAATTTTTTTCATATCAGTCGATATCGATAATTATCACGATAAATGTCATATCTTTATTTCTTTCCAGTTTAAAGCCAGAATTTTGCTCCAAAGTGAAAGTTGTAGAAACCTGACCATTCATTTTCCTTAAAATAAATGTCACGGGTCAGGGGGCTGCTCCGGCTCCTCTCGTGGTTTGTGTTGTCCTGTCAGGTTCGGCGGCTCGTGGTCCGGGTAATCAGCACTGATCCCTCAGTGGGGGTGCGCGAATCACGAGTCGTCTCTCCCCCACCTGTCGCTTGTTCCCCCACTCCCTTATATGTCTCTACCTTTCTGTTCCTCGTCGTGAGTAGATTGTTTGTTCTTGCGTATGTTCGCATTACATGTGCACACCTCTGTCTCTGACTCTCTGTTCCCCTGTGCTGCAGGATTCGTAGCACGGAAGTCCGGCAGCTTGTGTGGCCGCAGTGTTTGCCGGCCAGCTCCGGAATCTCCTTAAGCCTAAGCGGCAGTTAAATATTGTTTATGTTATTTTATGTTTTGTGATGAGAAATAAATTCTCCCTGCACTCCTACTCTGCATCTGAGTCCTTCTTCACCACACCCCTGACAGAATCTACTCACCATTTATGGATTCAGCAGAGGAAGCGGAGTTGCGCCTAGCTCTCTCACAGCAGGGCATTCTTCTGGGTCGGCAGCAGGAAGAGCTCGCGGCTTCTCGTCAGGCTTACGCGGAGGTGTCGCACCAGCTTAGCCAATTGGTGGAACGGCTGGACCAACTGCAGGCCAGCCATTCTGCTGATCGGACTGCCACACCGGATCCTGGCCCTGAAAGATCGGTTCCTCGCGAACCGCGGCTTAATCCGCCAGCTCCTTACTCGGGTGAGCCCAACTCCTGCCGATCTTTTCTGTCCCAGTGTTCATTGGTTTTCGCTCTCCAGCCTTCCTGCTTCCCCACGGAGCTATCCAGAGTGGCGTACGTCATCACGCTCCTGGTGGGGCCAGCGAGGGAGTGGGGCACGGCCGTGTGGGATGACGAGCAGGCTTGCTGTAGATCTTTTGATGCCTTCTCGGAGGAGCTACGCAGGGTGTTCGATCACTCGGCTCGGGGAATTGAAGCGGCACGTTCCTTGTCGGTGCTTCAGCAAGGCAAGCAGTCTGTGTCCCGGTACTCCATTGAATTCCGCACGCTCGCCGTATCCTGTGGCTGGAATAACAAGGCATTGTGGGATCACTTCCTCCACGGCCTGGCTGACCACGTGAAGGACGAGATTTATTCCTTGGAGCTACCACCCAACCTGGACGGGTTGATCGACCTCGCCATTCGAGTCGACAATCGGATTGCTCTCCGCTCCCGGCACAGAAGGGGGGGTTTTCCCCACGAGCGCGTCATGGCCGCTGAAGCGATTGCCGCTTGTGACACGCTGGCACAGTGCTCTGTTCTCCCGGGGGAGGAAGCCATGCAGGTCGGAAGAGCACGGCTGACGGTGGGGGAACGACGCCGCCGTTTGGCCAATCAGCTCTGTCTCTACTGCGGGGAGGCGGGTCATGTAGCAGCTGCATGCCCTGTAGCGCGGAGACGCTCGTCACGCAAGGGAGAGCATATGGTGAGCGTCACTACTACACGACTGCCATCTGGTGGTCGTTCAGAGTTTTTGGCTTCGTTACGGTTCGGTGGAGCCGTTTTCCAGGTCTCGGCATTAATCGACTCTGGAGCGGAGGGCGATTTTATGGATTTGGGATTGGCCACACGCCTGGGGATTCCGTCTGTTGTCCTGGCTGAACCTATTTCGGCTAGGACTCTTTGTGGCACCCTACTCACTAGTATCACTCATGTTACCAAGTTTGTTACATTAACTTTATCTGGCAATCACCCTGAGGAGATTCGTTTCCTTTTGATTCACTCGCCCACCGCTCCAGTGGTGTTGGGTCACACCTGGTTGGTCAAACATAACCCTCACATAGACTGGGCTCGCGACTCGGTTTTGGCTTGGAGCCCTTTCTGTTTAGCTCAGTGTTTAGGTGCTGAATTTTCCCCAGTTATGTCTTGTTCTGTGTTGCAGGAGGAGCCGGTGAGCCTGGCGAATGTACCGGAGGCTTACCATGACTTGAGAGCGGTGTTCAGTAAGTCCCGAGCTTCATCTCTGCCTCCGCACCGCCCGTATGACTGTGCGATTGATCTGTTGCCTGGCACTTCTCCACCCAGGGGGCGCCTTTACTCTCTGTCCGGACCTGAGAGGAAGGCCATGGAGAGGTACATTCACGATTCTCTGGTAGCAGGCATTATCCGTCCCTCTTCCTCTCCAGCTGGGGCGGGGTTCTTCTTCGTGGAGAAGAAGGATGGTTCGCTGCGCCCCTGTATCGACTATCGGGGGTTGAATGACATCACGGTAAAGAACCGTTATCCTTTGCCGTTGATGTCATCGGCCTTCGAGCTCCTGCAGGGGGCAACCATCTTTACGAAGTTGGACCTCCGCAGTGCTTATCACCTAGTTCGGATTAGGGAGGGGGATGAATGGAAGACCGCCTTTAACACCCATAGTGGGCATTTTGAATACTTGGTTATGCCGTTCGGGCTCTCAAACTCCCTGGCGGTCTTCCAGGCACTCGTCAACGACGTGCTCAGAGACATGGTCGATCAATTTGTTTTTGTTTACATCGACGACATCCTGATCTTCTCCCAGAACGAGCGCGATCATGTCCAGCACGTCAGACGGGTGCTCCAGCGGCTGCTAGAGAATCGTTTATTTGCCAGGGTGGAGAAGTGTGAGTTTCACGCACAGTCGGTTCCGTTCCTGGGTTTTATTCTCTCGCCTGAAGGTATCCGAATGGACCTCGCCAAGGTAAAAGCGGTTGCTGATTGGCCCACCTCAGAGAATTGTAGGGCGGTCCAACGTTTTCTGGAGTTCGCCAATTTTTACAGGCGGTTCATTCGGAATTTTAGTCAGATCGCCCTCCCTCTGACGGATCTCACCTCCACTAAGAAACCATTCTGTTGGTCGTCGCAGGCACAAGCTGCGTTTGAAAGTCTAAAGAATCGGTTTATTTCGGCTCCTATTTTAAACACCCCTGACCCGTCTCGGCAGTTCATTGTGGAGGTAGATGCGTCCGAGGTGGGAGTCGGGGCAGTTTTGTCTCAGAGATCACCCTCAGACGAGAAAATACATCCCTGCGCCTTCTTTTCTCATCGCTTAACCCCCACGGAACGAAACTACGACATCGGGAACAGGGAGTTACTAGCTGTCAAGTTGGCGCTGGAGGAGTGGTGGCACTGGTTAGAGGGCGCGGAGTTCCCGTTTATGGTTTGGACTGACCATAAGAATTTAGAGTACATCCGCACCGCTAAAAGACTAAATTCCAGGCAGGCTCGCTGGGCACTATTTTTTGGACGTTTCAGGTTTACCATTTCTTTTCGCCCTGGCTCAAAGAATGGTAAACCTGATGCGCTGTCGCGGATCTTTGAGGCCAAGGCTAGTCTCAACCCCCCTGTGGTTATTCTGCATCCCGAACGGGTTGTGGCGGCTGTAACTTGGGGGGTGGAGTCCAAGGTCCGCGCTGCGCTACGCGACACCACCATTCCCGCGGGGTGCCCAGAGAGTTTGTTGTTCGTGCCCGAGTCAATCCGAACTAGCGTCCTGCAGTGGGGCCACGCCTCTAGTCTAGCTTGCCACCCTGGAGCGACTCGCACTTATAGGTTAATCAAGCAGCGGTTTTGGTGGCCATCCGCGGCGCGGGATGCTCGACCGTTCGTGTCGGCCTGCCCGATTTGTGCTGTAGCTAAGGGCTCCAATCGACCCCCAGTAGGGCTACTCCAGCCGTTGTCAGTCCCTTCGCGACCCTGGTCACACATTGCAATGGACTTTGTTACGGGCTTGCCTCCTTCTAACGGCAGGACAGTTGTCCTCACTGTGGTGGACAGGTTCTCGAAGGCGACCCATTTTATTCCCCTCCCCAAATTACCTTCAGCGAGGGAGACAGCGACTATTGTTTTGGATCAGGTGTTCCGTATTCATGGCCTCCCGGTGGACGTGGTCTCTGACAGGGGTCCCCAGTTTGTGTCAAAATTTTGGACAGAGTTCTGTCGACAGCTGGGGGCGACTGCGAGCCTATCCTCTGGATACCATCCGCAGACTAACGGTCAGGCTGAGCGTGCCAACCAGGATTTGGAGAGAGTTCTGCGCTGTGTGGCGTCTGCTGAACCGTCATCTTGGAGTTCCAGGTTAACTATGGTCGAGTACGCGCATAACTCCCTCCCGGTCTCGTCTACGGGTTTATCACCCTTCCAGTGCTGTTTAGGCTACCAGCCACCTTTATTCCCCTCTCAAGAATCCGATGCCGTTGTTCCTTCCGCGCATGCGTTTATTCAGAGATGCCTCCGTACTTGGAGGATCGCCAGAGAAGCCCTCACTCGGACTGGCGAGAGGAACAAGGCGTCGGCGGACCGTCACCGTACCAAGCCCCCACTTTACGTGTGCGGTCAGAAGGTCTGGCTGTCTTCTAAGGACATCAACTTCAGACTTCCCTCATGTAAACTGGGACCCAAATTTGTTGGACCGTTCACCATTACCAAAGTGCTCAGTCCGGTGACGGTGCAGCTCAAATTAACCCCACAGTTTATGAAGATCCACCCGGTTTTCCATGTCTCTAAGATTAAGCCCGTTTTTCGCTCCCCCCTCCAACCCCTGACCTCCGCCCCCCCGCCTCCCAGACTCATCGAGGGGTCGCTGGCCTATACGGTGCGGCGGCTCATTGATGTGAGGCGTAGGGGCAGAGGTTACCAATACCTGGTAAACTGGGAGGGTTATGGTCCGGAGGAGAGATGCTGGATTCCGGCTCGCGACGTTCTGGACCGCGCTCTCATTGATCAGTTTCATCAGCGTCATGGTGAGTCCTCCGGGGACGCCAGGAGGCGTCCCTGAGGTGGGGGGTACTGTCACGGGTCAGGGGGCTGCTCCGGCTCCTCTCGTGGTTTGTGTTGTCCTGTCAGGTTCGGCGGCTCATGGTCCGGGTAATCAGCGCTGATCCCTCAGTGGGGGTGCGCGAATCACGAGTCGTCTCTCCCCCACCTGTCGCTTGTTCCCTCACTCCCTTATATGTCTCTACCTTTCTGTTCCTCGTCGTGAGTAGATTGTTTGTTCTTGCGTATGTTCGCATTACATGTGCACACCTCTGTCTCTGACTCTCTGTTCCCCTTTGCTGCAGGATTCGTAGCACGGAAGTCCGGCAGCTTGTGTGGCCGCAGTGTTTGCCGGCCAGCTCCGGAATCTCCTTAAGCCTAAGCGGCAGTTAAATATTGTTTATGTTATTTTATGTTTTGTGACGAGAAATAAATTCTCCCTGCACTCCTACTCTGCATCTGAGTCCTTCTTCACCACACCCCTGACAATAAATACCTAAATAGAAAAATTTGTTTCTTAGTTTCTGCTTGTTCTAATGAGTGATATTGTTTCAAATCAAGAAACAGGTTTGGGTTGCCTGATAATATTAATTGTAAAATTGTACCAACCTCAGTTTTATATGGTTAAATTCATTATTACCAAGTTTTTATTTTTATTTATTATTTTTATTTTTTTTTAATTATTGGTCTCCCATAGTAGTATGCATTTAAATCATGATAAACACCGTTAAAACCACAAATATAGCACCTCAATAGCATGGTAAAAATATAAATATGTTTTTTAGGTAAGTTAGCCTATTTGTATGAAAAACAGTAGTCTAAAAACATTCAGTATAAATGCACACATGCTATAGCTTAATCACAAATACATACACTATAAATATATACCATTACTCTTGTAATAAAATTCAGTGTGAATATCCCACATTTCTGCCACAATACCATGGTGCAGTGAGTGTTACTACAGTAAATCCATGGTAAATGATGGCGATGTGTAGATTGAAAAGACTGTCTCGTTGCACACAGTGTTTCTCCTGTTTGGCTTTAAACTAGTTTAAATCACAGAGACATTTGTGTTCATTGCTGAATGCAAGCGCTTCACACTGGATCTCACAGCGCGGTTTAGTGCTCGCGTGACCGAGTAAACTCATCTGCTCTAGTGAGCTCGTGCCGAGCGGCAGTTTGAACTTTGATCCGAGCGGATCCGTGGTCTGTGTGGTGCGATTCAAATAAGTCGCGCTGTTTCGTTCCGCTTTTGGTGCATAAACATTATATCGAACATTTATCGAACACTTCATATCGTTTTATCGAGGAAAATTATATCGCGATAATTATCGTTATTTATCGAATTTAATTATCGAATTATCGCCCAGCCCTATTCTACTCTATGATGTAATAGTGTGGATAAGCACCGCCTTCACAGAAGAAGATCAATGCCTGCTTTTACATCGCTGCCTGTTTAGCCCCGCCCACCGATTCTACATCGCTGCCTGTTTAGCCCCGCCCATCGATTCTACATCTCTGCCTGTTTAGCCCCGCCCAC
The DNA here is from genome assembly GCA_039654775.1 of Spinibarbus caldwelli. Lineage (NCBI taxonomy): Eukaryota > Metazoa > Chordata > Actinopteri > Cypriniformes > Cyprinidae > Spinibarbus > Spinibarbus caldwelli. Next base: position 26,816,271 of record CM077244.1, read on the forward strand.
CGATTCTACATCGCTGTCTCTTTAGCCCCGCCCAATGATTCTACATTGCTGTCTGTAATGACAGTACCCGACAGACACTACATTGCCGTACCCGAGTCCGCTTAAAAAGGATGGTCTGGGGTACGGTTCATGTGAACTCCGGAACGGTTCATTGCTGATGTAAACGCAATCGTACCAAATCGCAGAAGTGAACAGCTATTAATGACGTATTATTTGATAAAAATGTGTGTTTGTGTGTGTTTCACTCACTTTCCTGACGAGCGTGACTGATGCGCTGCAAGCAGTGAGTCAATCGAACTCGGGTTTGGACCAGGCAATCGAACCAAGTGTGAAAGCATGTAAGCAAGTAAATGTTTTTATTACATGATCACTATTGCTTTGTCTGTTGAACAGAACATTTGATATGAGTATTTATGCGTTTTTAACCTAAATCATAGCAGCATCCATCTGTAAAGGACGTAGACTGTCAAACATACACAGCTATTAGCCAGTCATAGCAGTGGGCGTTTACTTCAGAGTCTACTATCCGTCACGACTATTCAAACAGAGCGTTCTGATGAGGGGGTTAAAAACAGGACAGAAAATAGCCTATTACATCTAAATTATGTTTTTTGATGCAAATCTTGATAACACTGTAAGTGGACCTCAGAGAACAGTACAAAATAAAAAACAGAGGCAGTTCATGACCCCTTTAATTCAACAGGATAATATATCCCACCTTAATATTTAATACCTTTTGATACCTTTCCCTCAAATCTGAGCCTTCTAAATCTTCTTAATTAGCGGTACAGTTTAAGTGAAGCCCCTCATGGTTGTTTATCTTGCCTTCATTCTGTGGTGAACTAAAGCTGACATGGCTAAGACCAAGAGGGTGCTGACTGTATATGAAAGCCTCTAAAGTAGCTTTTTAATGCTGAGCTTGAGCATGGGACTAATGTCAACCAGTTTATGCTAAATCTTGTTTTGTTTTGTTTTTTCCATATGATCCAGACCCTTCAACTGAGGGGTCACATAAAGAGTCGATGTGGCCACTCACGTGCTGCAATAAAAATCAACACTGTTCCCATTTTATGACAGGAATAAGTAGCCATAAGCAAACATTAAAGTAGGAATCAGATTAAATGCATTCTTGCTGCTGTAAAACCCAGCAGAAGTTAAAGGAGTAAAGAAAGGGATAAAGCAGCAGTTTTGTAATCCTCTTAGATAGTTAAGTGTTTCAGATATTTAAGGAAATTAATAACTCTGTATGCTGAGGAGAGAAACGTAAAACATTCCCTCTCCACACTGCCATGATATCCTAAATCCAAATTATGAGATAAAAAGTCATAATTATGACATAAAAGTCAAAATTATTACATTCTAAGTCACAATAATGAAATAAACGTCAAAATTAGGACATTCTAGTCAAAATAATGACAATTATGACATACAGTCATAATTATGTAATAAAAAAAATACAAATCATGACGCAAGTCAAGTTTATTAGATAAAAAGTAAAAGTTAAAAAGCCAAAATTATGACATAAAAAGATTAGGAGATAAAACATCATCATGAGATAAAAGTTTAAAATTATGATATACTGATAATTATTCAATTATTTCATGAAATCAAAAGTATGACATAAAAAGTTGAAATTCTGACACAAAGTCATAATTATGACAAAAAATATGACTGTCATAATTACGATTTTATATTTCATAATTATAGACTTTCTATTTCATAATTTTAAATTAAAATAATTAAATTAAATTAAATTAAAACTTTAAATTCCTCAAGCATGGGTGTTCACTACTATATAAATTGGTACCTGGATTTCAATACGTCAGCTTCCATTTCAAAACAAATTTCTACTCCAGTATGCAAATGCGATTAGTACAAACAAATCTTTCCAAAGATAGGGCATAACCTGCACATTAACACCAGCGTCTTGATATCATTTCACAAATACATCAAAGGGATTTCAAATTAGAATCCTAATCACTTTAGTCTCAGCACATGACCATATTATGCAGTATATCCCACTGTCAGATCTCTTCAAAGGCACACTACAGCTAGAAAAACAGCTCTCTGGTTACTAAACCACCCAAATAAATGTTCCAGGAAAATCTGGCGTTGTATTGATATAGAAATGGGGACTGGTAGGGCAACATCAGGAATCTGAGCAGAATGAGGGGGCGGCCTGGATCATGGGAAAGAACAGTTTGTGAGAGGTCACCCTTTGGTGCGATCAGAGAACAGGTTTACGCTGCCTCTTAAAATATACATGAGTTTAGGTTTGAGTAAATGAAACTGGGTCTGGAGCAGTGGAAAAAGGCACCTCATTCCCAGGAAACAGAAATACTTCCTTACTAAATATAATGGAGACGTGCGTGATGTTTGTGCACTGCGAAGTACGTGCATGCAGCCACTGCTGCCAGTGGAAATGAGCAGTTATTAGAAAGAATGCTGGACAAAGATATTTTGAAAAATATCTGAGTGTTTTTTGTCCATACAATGAAAGTCAATGGGGTCCAGTGTTTATTTTTAGATGCCATTGACTCGTTGACTAATTGCATGGACAAAAACAATTTAAACTTTAAAAATATATTATTTTGTGTTCTGCAGAAGAACATTAGAAAATTATCCCTTTAAAGGAATAGTTCAGATGAAAATTTGCTAAAAATGGACCATCCAAGACGTAGATGAGTTTGTTTGTTCATGGGAACAGATTTGCAGAAATTTAGCATTACAACACTTGCTCACCAATGGATCCTCTGCAGTGAATGGGTGCCGTCAGAATGAGAGTCCAAACATCTGATAAAAACATCACAATAATCCACAAGTAATCCACACCACTCCAGTCCATCAGATGAAGTGAAAATATGTGTATTTGTAAGAATATCCTCTGTTTTCAGCTAAAATATGAGAACTCTATCCATAATGTTCCTTTTTTTCAGTGAAAAAGTTGCCTCATCTGAATCAGGAGCGAAATATGCACCGATGCACATCATTTACAAGTGAAAACAGATCAAAACAGTTCTAAACAAATATGTGGGTGGATTTTGATGTGAATGGACTACAGTGGATGGACTTTTTCACTGGAGGAAGCGTTGTTATGCATTATAGACTGGTTTAGAAGTGATGTTTTAAAGTTAAAAACATCTTAATGATGGAATTGTTTCTAACAAACATTCAGCTTTCCACTTAACAAGACATTAAGTGATTGACTGGAGTGGTATGGATTATTTGTGGATTATTGTGATGTTTTTATCATCTGTTTGGACTCTCAGTCTGACGGCACCCATTCACTTCAGAGGATCCATTGGTGAGCAAGTGATGCAATGCTACATTTCTCCAAATCTGTTTTGATGAAGAAACAAACTCATGTACATCTTGGATGGCCTGAGGGTAAGTACATTTTCAGCAAATTTTCTTTGTTGGATGAACTGTCTCTTTAAGACAGTCTCTTTAATTTGGAATGACCACCATAGCTGGACCACCCTCATCTGAGCAGTCCTGTATAATGTAATCACTGATACTCATTAGAGCCACCAGCCTCCTGACCTGCATCTCTTGGCTGCTTTTCATAGTTTTCATTACTGCTCCCAGGTGTCCAGTGGCTGCCGCCCTTGTTTTCTATAAGCTGAGCTCTGGAAAACGAAACAATAATGGCTTTTTCTGTGTCCCTGTGTAACACGGAGAACAGCAGACAACAGTACATTCTCAGATTGCATGAGATCTTTGATTTGTACTATACTGTCTGTGTGTGTGTGTGTGTGTGTGTGTGTGTGTGTGTGTGTGTGTGCGCGCGCGCGCATGTGTGTGCGTGTGTGTCCGCATGTGTGTGCGTGTGCATGTGTGTGTGTGTGTGTGTGTGTGTGTGTGTTTCTGAGATCCAGACCTCTTTGCTGTTGGTCCTTTTAGGGCCCTCTGCCCAGCCATGCCAAAGTATCTGTGCACTCAGGGGTGGTGAGGCTGAACCATGTGGAGCTGAGTTAAGCAGACAAGAAAAAACGGCTATGAAACTAAGAAAGAGAGGAAGAGAAAATGAGAGAGAATGAAATATACTGTTCATATAAACCGTGAGTGGACGTCCTTTACATCAGTTCAATAAATAGACAAGTAAATCTAAAATCATCATATCTCATGGCTTTAACGTGATTGCCTCTTTTCATAAATCATTTCATTTTTATCCTGGAGCTAATATTGTTAGTCAATGTTTCTTTCAACAAAAACAGTTATAATTTAGTTTCGCATGACGATTTTCCACCCACTCTTTGACCCTGAGGTTAAAATGAGCCATTTTTTTTTGCTGCTGTGCCTTCACACTTTTGTGTAAACACTGAATAATAACTCTTACTCATAGCTTGTAGGTTTGCAAACTCCAGTTAAAAAAAAAAAAAGTATGTTTAATTTTATTGAATATATGCTTGTAGTGTACTTCAAATCTAGCATATAAAAAAATGTAGTAGCAGAAAATATAATATTAAAGAAATTAATGTATAAGCAGTGCTGGGTAGATTACTTACAAATTGTAGTCCATTACTGATTCTAAATTACATGACAAAAATTGTAGTTAGTAATGTAATCCATTACATTACACATTTTAGGTAATATAATCAGATTACTTTTTGATTACTTTTAAATTACTTTTAACATAACTCATTTATCAAATTGATTTAAATCGAATAATATTGTGCCATACTGATATTAAAATACAAAGAAAATATATTCCATTTGTTGTTAAAATAAAGTGAATTAAGCATTACGTTATGTCTAAGTTTCCCAAACTCGGGTTCGTGAAGGAACTGCAGGAGGTTTGTGAGTTTAATGAAAAGCTAATAATTAATTGTCATTAAAATCTAAAATTAAAATAAATAATTTTAAAATAACATCAAAGTAAATCAATCAACAAAAACAAAGTAACATCAATCAAAGTAAATCAAAATAATAATCAATCACTTACTAAATGTCATGTATTTTAGAAAGGAAAATTTAAAAGATGAAAAAGAATTAGGGAGAATCAATAAATTATGAATAATTTATTGCTATTGTGTGAATATATGATTTCAAGTAATCAATAAAAAAGTAACTGTAGTCTGATTACGAGTATTATCAAATGTAATTTAATCAAATTACAAGTAAAGTAAAAAAAACTGTCATGGTGGTCCTCTGCTCCGCCTGTTCCGTCTGCTCCGCCCTGGTGGGCTCTAGTTGCGTCTGCTCCGCCTTGGTGGGCTCCTGTTCCGTATGCTCCGCCCTGGTGGGCTCCTGCTCCGCTCTGGTTTCCTGCTGTGTCGGTTTCACTCTGGTTCCCTGCTCTGCCTTGGTGCTCTGCTTTGCCGGCTTTGCCTCAGTTCCCGGTCTCTCTACTTCCACATAGACCTGACCCTCCATCTCTCCCCCTGTTCTGCCTCCGCTCCACCGCCCTCCTGGATTGTATTAAGTTGGGAGCGTCTGGAAGCCGCTTCTTGGTGGGGGACTCTGTCACGAATCCGGTTCATGGTCTTCCGTCCACTCGCCATCAGAGGTCGCTCTTCCATCATATTGACTCTCACACCACACAGACTGTTACATGTCACTCCGGACTACAGTTCCCATCATCCATTGCACTGATTACACATACACAGCTGAATGCACTGACTACACATACACTGCTGAATCCCATCAGACACGCTTTATAAGCCCTGGATTTCCTCTTTCTCACTGCCGAGTATTGATCTGCGTTTATCATGCTCCTCGTGATAGCTGCTGTACAGAACCAGTTTTCGAAGTCTAAGTCCAGTTTATCCACTTTCTTTTGCCTGTATCATTCGTGTCTTGATCTTTGCCTGTTTATTTCGGATTCCCTTTTGTCTCGCCATTCGTATTCTGTTTGCACCCTGCCTGGACTATTTTCGTGTACCTGGATTATCTCTCGTTGTTTTGCCCCCTGGATTACATTCGCCGCTGATCGACCCCGTCTGTTAACTGAACTGCTCTCGTGTCTTGCCCATGACATACCTGTTTGCTGTTGTTCGACCCTGCCTGTATTTTGACTATGATATTTTAATAAAGCCTGCATATGGATCTGCACGACTCTCGTACCTGTCATTCCGTTACAAAAGTATATTTTAATTTACCATAAATGCTTGTTAGTACTTTCAGTAGCACACTTGTCATATTTCAAAGACTAAAGAAGTAATTGTGAAATTACCTATAAAGATGTATATAAGTCCTACTTAAGTTGGCCTAAAAATACTTTTAAATATTTGCATTTAATATTAATTTAAACTCCAATAAATTTTAATTAAATTGCAATTTACATGCAAATGAGTGTCTGAAAGCATTACATTCAGTGTTATTTTAAAGTATATAATAAGTACTCTTTTTTTAAAAGTATACTAAAGTGTACTCTTTTTCACAAGGGTTACTCTGTTTTGTAGCCTTATTTTTCATTAACTGTCCCCTTTAATTTTATAATTTGGCCAATTAAACTGTAAAATGACTAACTGTCAGTGTAAACTGTAAAATAACTAGGCCTTTCAGTTTTGTGAAAACAGCAGTCATTAAGCAGCTAAACAGAGTCTGTGTTTCAGCTCAGTGTGTCAGTGGCAGTGGTCTGTTATCTCCACATCTCTCCTCTCCTGCTTTATCTCGGCGTCTCTGTTGGACAGCGCTGAGCCTCAGACCTCACGTAGGCAGAGCAGAGCTTTCATATCGAGCAGCGGATCACTCTTCACCCTCACACAGACCTGAAAGAAGACTGCACTGTTTATCAAGATTAGTGAAAAAGGCCAGCTGGATGCACAGAACACCAAAACATCCACTGCAAATAGGACAGCATTTAAAGTCTATATTAAAATCTGCAGTGAAGCACATGGAAAACAAGATATTTATAGATAATACTCTATTCTGATCTGTTTGTCATAACAAACTAATATGTATATACTCTTTAAATAAATAAATAAACAAATGTATAATAATTATTTTAATAAATTAAATGAAATTTAAATGCAAAAAAAAGTTATATATATATTTTTTTTATTTATTTTAATTTTAGTTAGCTATATTAATTTTGTCATTTAGTTTTTTTTCTTTTTTTCTTTTGTTTGTTTGTTTGTTTTCAAATGTCAATATAGATATTTATAGTTAATATTCTGGTCTGTTAATCATTCCAAACTAATATGTATACTCTTTATTTAAATAAATAAATAAATAAATAAATAAATAAAAACATGCAAATTTGTAAGAAGTATTTTAATAAATTAAATAAATGAAATGCCAATATATATACAGTGGGTACGGAAAGTATTCAGACTCCCTTCACTTTTTTCAATTTTGTTATGTTGCAGTCTGATACTACAATTGTTTAAATTCTTTTTTTTTCTCATTACTCTACACTCTGTCCTTTATAATGACAAAGTGAAAACAGAATTTTAGAAATGTTTGTAAATTTATTAAAAAGAAAAAACTGAAATATCACATTTACATAAGTATTCAGACCCTTTACTCAGTACTTAGTTGAAGCACCTTTGGCAGCAATTACAGCCTCGAGTCTTTTTGGGTATGACGCAACAAGCTTTGCACAACTGGATTGGGGGAATTTCTGCCATTCTTCTTTGCAAATCCTCTCAAGCTCGGTCAGGTTGGATGGGGACCGTCTGTTGACAGCCTTTTTCAGGTCTCTCCAGAGATGTTCGATAGGGTTCAAGTCAGGGCACTGGCTGGGTCACTCTAGGACATTCACAGAGTTGTCCCTAAGCCACTCCTGTGTTGCCTTGGCTGTGTGCTTAGGGTCATTTTCATGTTAGAAGGTGAACCTTCAGCCCAGTCTGAGGTTTTGAATGCCCTGGACTGGGTTTTCATTAAGGCTATCTCAATATTTTGGTGCATTGAGCTTTTCTTCTACTCTGATGAGTTCCTCAGTCCCTGCCGCTGAAAAACAGCCCAACAGCATGAGACTACTACCACCACACTTTACTTTTGGGATGGTACTCTGCAGGTGATGAGAAGAGCCAGTTTCCTTCAAACATGATGCTTAGAATTGAGGTTCATCAGACCAGGTAATCTTGTTTCTCAGAGTCTGAGGGTCCTTTAGTTGCTTTATTGCAAATTCCAAGTGTGTTTTCATGTGTCTTCACTGAAGAGAGGATTGAGTTTGGCCACACTGCCATAAAGCCCAGATCGGTGGAGTGTTGCAGTGATGTTTGTCCTTCTGTAGGTTTCTCCCATCTGCATATATGATCATGGAGCTCAACTAGAGTGACCACCAGGTTCTTGGTCACCAGTCTAGACAAGCTCCTTCTCCATCAATTGCTCAGTTTGGCTGGGGACCAGCTCTTGGAAGAGTCCTGGTTGTGCCAAACTTCTTCCATTTGAGAATTATGGAAGCCACTGTGCTCTTGGGAACCTTCAGTGCAGCAGAATTGTTTTTGTAGCCTTCCTCAGATCTGTGCCTCAATACAATCCTGTGTCTGAGCTCTGCAGGCAGTTCCTTTGACCTCGTGGCTTGGTTTTCGCTCTGATATGCATTATCAGCTGTGAGGCCTTTTACAGAGAGGTGTGTTCCTTTCCAAATCATGTCCAATCAATTTAATTTACCACAGGCGGACTCCAATCAAGGTGTAGAAACATCTCTGCAATGATCAAGAGACATGGGAGGCACCTGAGAGAAATTTCAAGTGTTGTTGCAAAGGGTCTGAATACTTATGTAAATGTGATATTTCAGTTTTTTCTTTTTAATAAATTTACAGACATTTCTAAAATTCAGTTTTCACTTCATCATTATGAGGTACAGAGTGTAGATTAATGAGAAAAAAAATGAATTTAAACAATTGTAGTATCAGGCTGCAACATAACAAAATTGAAAAAAGTGAAGGGGGTCTGAATACTTTCCGTACCCACTGTATATATATATATATACACCAAATATTTTGAATTGGTTTATATTTATATTTTTTTGTTTTTATTTTAATTTTAGTTAGCTATATTAATTTGGTTGTCATTTTTTCTTTTTAAATGTCTAGTTTTTGTCATTTATTTTTTTATTTTTTTATTTATTTTTTTTACATGTCTATAGTTTTAATATTTTTTTTCTTTTATTTTCATTTTAAGTTATTTTGATACATAAAGTTAATCTAAATAAAAATGAGAAATGTTTATTTGGAAATTAACTGCAATAACATTATCTTCATTTAATTTCATTCCTTTTTTTAATTCAAGTAACGAAAAAGTTTTTTAATGGTTTTAGTTTTAGTTCGTTAAAATAACCCTGGCATAATGTGTTGAAAACTATTATTTTAACTGTATTGTGGATTTATTTAGCTTTGTCTGTTTCCATGACCATTTATGCAATATGAAATGCAGACACTACGTCCTCCAGCCGTGCACAGACTCTCCCAGAGGATTGTGGGACACACTGCACTGGAGAAGGAGTCTTGGCAGGCAGCACGTAGCTGCAGTATTTTTACTCCCCACTGACAGGAGGACAAACAGGGCTGGGCATATTTGGTCTTCACTCCCTTTCTTCAGTCCCAGAGGGATCTGTACTGCAGACCCTAGCCCACACAGAGACCCGAGGACAGTTCAAAGACTGCTGCCCTCGTAAACCCACAACACTGTTTCAGCAGCTGTTTATTTCACCGTGTGGGAAATATAGGAATGAAAACATTCTGCATAGTGACTCTGATGTAGTCCAGGAAATGAAGTGAAATGCTTGTTATGGTGATAAAAACATTGGTTTATACCATTAGCAGTTGAATCCATTCAATAGGAAACAATTTAAAAGGTTTGTTTCGTTTCAGTCTAAACATGTCATGTTATGGAGTTCAAATGTAGCCCAAAAATGTCTTTAGAAGATGTTCACAGTTAATGCATACAGCATGTTTTGTTTGCAGATGCTACTTAGTTTGATATTTTGTATCCTACTGAAATTGTAAAAAAAAAAAAAAAGAAAAAAAAACTACTTCAAAAAACGACTTTCTACTTAAAAAAATCACTTTTTGTTTTAATATGTTACTTGCCGTTTCTTAGTAATTATTTGTTGAATTTACTAGCAATTTTTGATTAAAAAATTCCAAGTCCAAAATTCCACAGCTATTATTATTATTATTATTATTATTATTATTACAGTGTAATACTGTTTTTAAGTGTGGAAATACTTTTGGTATAACTGTACTTGTAATCTCTGTGGAGTTGATTGCCATTCTGAACTGGAAAAAAATTTTTTTTTATAAAAATCTTCATGCACTCAGATGTCCTTTCTTGATGCCTTTTTTCTGGCAAAAATGTGTTGTTATGGAGATAAAGCTGCCATTTGCTGCCAAGGCTGCTGCTTTATAAAAAAGAAAGACCAGAATAGAAAGGGAAGAAAAAAAATATGAAAAAGCCCTGCCAAACATGCAGCTCTCTAAACCAAATGTCAAAATGTCTAAAGGATTTTACTTAAAAAAATAAATAAATATTGTGCACCACAGTATAGTTATTTTTTTTAATCTCTCATGCTCATCAAGGCTGCATTTATTTGATCAAAAAATAAACAGTAATATTTTGTTCAATTTGAATATGTTTTAAAATGTAATTTATTCCTGTGATGTATAGCTAAATTTTCAGTATCATTACTCCTGTCACGGTGCACACAGCGAGGATGAACGAGGAGACAAAGGTAAACTCAAAATATACAGTCTTTAATAAAATCCAAACAAGATAAGGCAAGTCAAGGCAGGGCTGACACACAGGAACACCGGGAGTAACGTGTAGACCAGACGAAAATGAACAGAACAGGCAGGAACTAAATACACATAATAATTAACCACACACACCTGAAAGAAATCATAAATAATCAAACTAGACGAGGACAGGAACAGGAAGGACCAAATAAGGGCATGGAGGGGGAACACACAATACAAGACAGACAAGACTGTGACATTACTCCCCCCTCCCGGAAGGCGTGACCCACATCGTAACATTACCACTGGGGAGGGGGGGTGGGCGCTCTGGAGGCCCCTCAGGACAGACAGGAAGACAGGACGGGGGCCTCCAGGATGGAACAGACAGGAATGGGTGCCATGGTGGATCAGGGATCTCAGGAGGCCATGGCGGTGCAGGGAGCACAGGAGGCCGTGGTGGTGCAGGGATCTCAGGAGGCCATAGCGGAGCTGGGAGCTCTAGAGGCCATGGCGAAGCTGGGAGCTCTGGAGGCCATGGCGAAGCTGGGAGCTCTGGAGGCCATGGCGAAGCTGGGAGCTCTGGAGGCCATGGCAGGTGGTAAATTACCTCGGTCCCCTCGGCCTGGCCACTACAACCTCATAGGGCTAGACTCAGGAACAGGAAGCCCTCCGTGGGCTGAACACAGGAGCAGGTGCCCTCCGTGGGCTGTACAAACAGGGACAAGACAATCCACAGGAACAGGAGCACTCCTTGGGCTAGGCTCGGAATCTGAGGCCTCTTTCTGGGCATGACAGGAGATCCACAGCCTTCCCTGGGCTGGACTTGGAGTCAGGGGCCCTCACAGGGTTTCTCAGGAACCGCTTCCAGATCCGGAACTAGTGAAGCAGGCAGCTTGGGCATGGCCTCTGTGGCCATACCTGGAGGAGCCGCCTGCCCCAGACGAGTCTCCCTGGGCAAGACTGACTAGACTGGATAATTAAAATGTTCCTGTGGACACAATACTTAAAAAGCCTAGACACCGGTCAGGGGCTGGAGCCATTACTGGACTCTTGGTCAGGGGCTAGAGCCATCACTGGACTCGTGGTCAGGCTGGGAACGGCACTCCTAGCCATGACAGGGGAATTGGAGTCAGCGGCGGCCGGCGGGCTTGGGTGAGCCGCGGATGGTGGCGGGCTTTTCCCCCGCGAACGGCGGGCTTGAGGGAGCTGTGGACGGCGGCGTACTGGAGGGCCTCGCGGCCAGCGGGCTCGCGGCAATCCCGCCTAACTCCAATGCCGAATAGCGGGCTAGGGCGGGATGACGAGCGGCGACTTCCATGCCGCGGGACAGACACAAAACCAAAACAAAAAACAAACAAAACAAAACGAGGTGAAGGGGCGTCGCTTACTCTTCAGTTAGGTCTGGTCTTCTGTCACGGTGCACAGCGGGGATGAATGAGGAGACGAAGGTAAACTCAAAATATACAGTCTTTAATAAAAGCCAATCAAGACAAGGCAGGGCTGACACACAGGAACACCAGGAGTAACGAGTAGACCAGACAAAAATGAACAGAACAGGCATGAACTAAAAACACATAATAATTAACCACACACACCTGAAAGAAATCATAAACAATCAAACTAGACGAGGACAGGAACAGGAAGGACCAAATAAGGGCATGGAGGGGAAAACAGACAAGACAGACAAGACTGTGACAACTCCAGTCTTCAGTGTCACATGATCCTTCAGAAATCATTCTAATATGCTGATTTCCTGCTCAAGAGACATTTCTTAATATCATCAATGTTGAAAACAATTGAGGAAAATGTGACCATGATGATTTGATCATGATTTTAATGATCATGATTTGAAACAGAAATCTTTTATAACACTATAAATTTCTTTACTGTCAATTTTGGTCAATTTAATGCATTTTTACTGAATAAACATATTGTCTTTACATCTATCCTAATCTAATTTAATCTTACTGAATCCAAACTTTTGAAAAGTACCCTACATATATAATGAATGAGATATAAAGGCCTTTGTATATAAATTAGATTATATGCCCCATTTTAACTGCACAAACTACATTACATAAACCATAAACATGACGTTGACCTTTCCAAGATACTGTTGATACTGTTTCTGTATCTTGATGTGTTGAATGGCAGGTGTTCATATCTATGTACCTTCACCTCACATCCCCTTTGTCATTCAAACTTTTACACAATGGTGTCCTGATAAAGCCACAGCGCTCTGTTTATCTTCTGCATTGAGATGACAGAATGTCAACCGCAAGCCGTGCCTCCCCTGTCCTCCCGTATCCCATCAGCCCCGCAGCTCGTATCCAGTTCATATGGCAACACAGGACATGAGGGCTGATCCTAATCACCGCACACATCTGATAGTATTGTGTGCATATAAAGACACGTGATCCATACACTGAGACATTTTCTGTATGAATCAGCTGTCCACAAAAGATAAACCACAGACCTCAGGGCGGATTATTGTTCAGGCAGGATAGATAATATGACCTTATGCAACATACAGTGTGTGATGGGGAAGTCCAGTCAGAGACGTGTATCATCTAAAATGATCTCGGGTAGGTTATACTCATGGGAAGGAGTGACTCCGACATTCCTTACAGAAAAAAAGTAGTTAAACAATATTTAATGTTCCCACACCTTTTCCCACAAATAGTTTAAAAGAAACTAAGAAACTAGAATAAAAAATAGAAATAAAAGAAGAGATAGATAGATAGATAGATAGATAGATAGATAGATAGATAGATAGATAGATAGATAGATAGATAGATAGATAGATAGATAGATAGATGGATGGATGGATGGATGGATGGATGGATGGATGGATGGATGGACGGACGGACAGACGGAAGCAAGGAAGGAAGTAAAGAAGTAAGGAAGGAAGGAAGTAAAGAAGGAAGGAAGGAAAAAAGGAAGGAAGGAAGTAAAGAAGGAAGGAAGGAAGTAAAGAAGGAAGGAAAGAAGTAAAGAAGTAAGGAAGGAAGCAAGGAAGGAAGGAAGTAAAGAAGTAAGGAAGGAAGTAAAGAAGCAAGGAAGTAAAAAAGGAAGGAAGTAAAGAAGTAAGGAAGGAAGTAAAGGGAAGATAGATAGATAGATAGATAGATAGATAGATAGATAGATAGATAGATAGATAGATAGATAGATACATAGAAAATTAATTGCCCCCTCCTGTTAAATCATGGAAGTATTGTGATTAACCACATTATTTTAGAAAGCTGAGTTAACTTTCACTAGCCAAACACAAGCCTGATTACTGCCAGACCTGTTGAATCAAGAAATCACTTAAATAGAACCTGTCTGACAAAGTGAAGCATGCTTAAAGAGCAACACATCATGCAAATGAACAGATGAGAAACAAAATAGTTGACATGTCTCAGTCTGGGAAAGGGTTATAAAGCCATTTCTAAGGCTTTGGGACTCCAGCGAACCACAGTCAGAGCCATTATCCACAAATGGAGAAAACTTGGAACAGTGGTGAACCTTCCCAGGAGTGGCCGACCTACCAAAATTACTCCAACAGCGCAACGATGACTCATCCAGGAGGTCATAAAAGAGCCCAGAACAACATCTAAAGAACTGCAGGCCTCACTTACCTCAATTAAGGTCAGTGTTCATGATTCAGCAATAAGAAAGAGACTGGGCAAAAATGGCATCCATGGGAGAGCTCCAAGGCAAAAGCCACTGCTGACCAAAAAGCAGTGTCCCATTATATCTGGTGTAAAACCAACACAGCATTTCGTAATAAAAAAAAATAAAAAAAAAACATAATACCAACAGTCAAACATGGTGGTGCTAGTGTGATGGTCTGGGGTTGCTTTGCATCTTCAGGACCTGGACGACTTACCATAACTGATGGAACCATGAATTCTGCTCTCTATCAGAAAATCCTGAAGGAGAAAGTCCGGCCATCAGTTCGTGACCTCAAGCTCAAGCGCACTTGGGTTATGCAGCAGGGCAATGATCCCAAACACACCAGCAAGGCCACCTGTGAATGGCTCAAGAAAAACAAAATTAAGGTTTTGGAGTGGCCGGGTCAATGTCCAGACTTAAATCCGATTGAGATGCTGTGGCATGACCTTAAACAGTCCTTTCATGCTTGAAAACCCTCCAATGTGGCTGAATTCAAACAATTCTGCAAATAAGAGTGGGCCAAAATTCCTCCACAGCGATGTGAAAGACTCATCGCCAGTTATCATAAACTCTTGATTGCAGTTGTTGCTGCAAAGGGTGGCACAACCAGTTATTAGATTTAGGGGCCAATTACTTTTTCACATAGGGCCAGGCAGGTTTGGACAGCTATTTTCCCTTAATAAAAGAATCATTATTTCAAAACTGCATTTTGTGTTTACTCGTGTTATCTTTGTGTAATATTAAAATTTGTTTTAATATTACACATTAAAATTTTTAAGTGTGACAAATATGCAAAAAATGAAAGAAAAAAAAACAGGGGCGGGGGGGCAAACACGTTTTCACGGCTCTGTAGATAGATAGATAGATAGATAGATAGATAGATAGATAGATAGATAGATAGATCCTTACCATTCTATAGATATTGCACCGGCAAAGAGCAATTTATTGAATTATTTAGACTATAACCCATAACTATCTAAAATTAGAATGTTAAAATTCATATAGAATGAATTAAAAATTGTTTTGTAGCTTTAAATCCATGCTATCATATTTCAATCACTGTCAAAATCATCCTTTTCATTTCAGTTTGCAACAGTCAGTAGTCAGTATTTTGTACTTTGTTTGGCAATGATGTGATTGGTCTGGAGCTCAAACTTGAGCTTATGTAAGAAAGACTTCCAGTGGGCTCCGTGTTCAGAGACAATGAGTTGTCTATTAACACAGCATTAAGCTCAGCTTGGCACAGACTCACGAAGAGACATGCTCTGTTGGGACGCGCCAAACATTACTCATCCACTCTCTGTCTCTTTCAAAAGTGGCGTGGGTCCTGGTTTAATGTTACTGTCTGCAGCACCGTGTGTGTCCAGATCTTCGTTGGTGGGGTTCAAACGTCTGAGACCACATTGAAAAGTACTGCTCTCAGACCTGTTCCCCACTGCCACAAAGCCATTTAATATCTCCATGACTACTACATTTTGGGAGCCCAGTAAAAGAATAGCTTATGTTCCAGTACAAATAGAGTTGCCTGATAAGAAAGGGTGTAGAATGAAATATAAAGAGAGCGAGAGAGAGTTGAGAAAGTGTGGGTGACTGTGGGTGATGTTGAAGACCACCTTCACTCTTTCCTATCCTGCTCACCATTTATGTCATTCGCTTACTAGTGAAAACACTCGAGATCAATACAAAGCCCAACAGGCACGTGTAACTACAGCATTTCCTATTATTACTCCAACAATGGCCTCTCTTGAGAATCAGCTGCTCAATGTTGCAAACATATTACTAGCAAACATGTACTGGATAATTAAAAGTGATTTTGAGCCTGACGGAGAGAAAGAGAGAGGGTTGGGGGTAATGCAAACAAATGCACCCATGTGGGAGTGACACAGAGCATGTGAATCAGTGTGATGCAAGTGTGTTGAGAGAGTAGGAGGAGGACAGACCTCCATCACCACTCATTCACAGCAGGAGACTGTGCTCTCAATCTGTGCAATTAAACACATACATTACAAACAACCACAAGGCCCATGTGCATATGATTCTTAAACATATTAAACACTAGTATGTTTTTCTAAATCCA
This sequence comes from Spinibarbus caldwelli, assembly GCA_039654775.1. NCBI lineage: Eukaryota > Metazoa > Chordata > Actinopteri > Cypriniformes > Cyprinidae > Spinibarbus > Spinibarbus caldwelli. Next base: position 26,832,633 of record CM077244.1, read on the forward strand.
TTTTTTTTAGTTTTACTTACTAATAACCTTAGTTATTAGTATGTTCTATATAGTATGAATGTAATCTGGACGTACTACATTCTCTACGTTGTCATTGTCACGTGACCTTCCAGCATCAGTTGCGTTGCATCACTGGCCCTGTCCCAAATGGCACACTTCATGCGCACTTGCAGCCTTACAATGGCCGCCGCGTGCACGTGTACATTAATTCCATTCATCATTTTAGCTTTCAGAAGGGTGCTTCTGAGGCGAGCTCCATGGCAGGCTTCTACCCAACAGTACGTCACGAAAGTGTGGACTCAGAGAAAGACCGCAAGGGCCACTGTCATTCACAAATACTCTCTTGTGGCCTCGTGGGATAGTAAAGTATCCATCGTATGCACACTTCAGAATCACGTCCGAAGTAATAGGTCATCAGGGTACTTTTTGCCTACACTTTTATGAGTACTATGAATTCGGACATACTTCTTTTGTCACATACTGTTTTCGCATACCATATAGTGGGGAAGTATGCGAATTCAGATGCAGCCATCATTTTCTGTTTCAATACTAACTTTACATGTTAAATTAAAATAATAGCATACTGTTTGTGTGTACTATTTAACGCGGCATAAAAGTGCTCGGGATTGTTTTGCACCCAATTTGAAATGTTCCTGAAATTACGCCTTCACACCTCAGATATGAATTAAAAAAAATAAAATAAAAATGAATTAATAAACTAACTAAACAATCAGTCATTAGTTTTATTTATCAGATGTTCTAATTTTTTGTTTTCTTAATTGTGTTTCATAATTTTATGATATAGGCTAATACTGTTTTGATCTGTTTGCTACTTGCAGTAGTTACTATTTACAGTTTTTCATTGATATTTTTTGGTGAATTGTATTTGCCTAAAGCTAGGGTCAGTTTGCAAACATCATTATAATTAGGCCTATTACTTATATTATTTGGAAGCCACAACAATTTAAAAAAAAAATAAATAATAATTGTCCCCCTTTCTTAATTTGTAGGTAATCACAATTAAGATTTAAATGATATTTTGAGCACTGAACTAGAATAGGATTTCAGAAATCTGGTCACCTTAACATGTTCTCTTGTCAGAAAGATGCTGCCTATTGATGTTTCCTGTAGTAAATCTTAGGTTGTGTTTCCCTCTAGTGGTGAAATGCAGCTTAGCAAGACAAGAACAATACGCACGAGTGATTCAACAGAACAGATGAATCACTGATAGGCTGCAAATAACCTTGATTCTTCAAAGAAAGTTCAAGAATTTTACGATTTGCTGACGTTGTATAAAATGAGTGAGATCCTAATTAATGCACATGGAAAATGAGGAAATATCAAGAGTAGAGAATAAAATTCAAGGTATTATTTATTTCAAAAGTTAGATTCACAGCTCCGTCATGTCACCGTCAGTAACCCCAGTGATGCATAGCTTTAACATTCAAGAAGTTTCAAAATATGGTTATGTTGCGTAAAACTTTATAAGTCATGTATACACACATTAAAAAAAAAAAAAAAAAAAAAAATCTGCATTATAGCTTAGTTTAAGAAAATTAAGCAAATATCAGTTTATAACATTATTTCATAACCATTCCTCAAACCCTTTTTGGTTGATAATTTATTAATCACTGCAAAAATGTAAACTACTAGTTTTAAAATGTGTTTGGTAACCAATTACAGAGGTTCACAACTCCAGTAATTGAAAAACTAAAAAACAGCCTCAAACATAGATGTAGGTTTTAAAAGGATCTATTAGATAAAGTAATACATTTTTAACAGTAACCATTTCTGAACTCAGCAGTAAGTTTGACAAAAAAAAAAAATGCTTAATGTTCAATAAAATGCTGCAGTTTAAGATATATATACTCTTTTGCGGTGACATTTTGAATCTAGCAAAGCTGTATTATTATTATTACTAAAATACAATTATTTAAATTGTAATGTACATTTGTAAAGGTCACATATGTGTTGCATTACATTTCATTTATGCAGATTTTCCATGGATTTTGGGGTGAAATGTAACTCTGACATTTCTTCATGAGATTCATCATCAGGAGAAAATTATAATTCTGAAAGCAAGTTTGACATTTGTAGTTCTGTGCTGAATTGCAAGAGCACTTGAACACCCACACACTGAGGGTCAACTTAAATTGTGGCCAGACTAGGACTGGTTTTAGTTAGAATAGGTCAGATCTTAATTTTAGTTTTTCCACATGTAGGACAAACGGTTTTAAATGTGTAATTAAACTGGAATGAAGGACAGACATTCTCCTTCCTGCTATCTACAAAAGCTCAAGAGAGGTTCTCTCCAGAAATACAGCCACGGGACACGTAGTTCTCGCCACGGGACTCAGGGCTTGAGTTTGAGCCAGGGGTGAACTATAGTGAGGATGGACAGGACGGAGGAGGTGAGGCCGCAGGCCCCCACAAAGCCCGAGCCTGTGGGGTACAGGCCCAGCCGGTCCAGCGGGATGAAGACGTCGCACAGGTTCTTCAGCAGGTCCAGGAGCAGCGGAGGGTTGTTGCGCAGCACTGTGATCAGGAGCTGGAACTGCTGGTTGAGTCTGGCTGAGATCATGGGGAGGGACGGCAGAGGAGACAGCGCTGAGGAGGCCGGCGGGGTCAGAGGGAACTCTCCTTCGTTCTCTGGGCTCGGCGTGAGCAAAGACGGACCGGAGTTTAAGCTTTTAGCTGAACTGCTGCGGGACTCTCTCTCCATCAGCAGACGGATTTCATACGCGTCTCGGGTTAGATTGAGGATGAGAGCGAACAAGTAGTATCTGTTTGCAGGAAGCGAGAGAAAGTCAAGTTACTAGATTGCGAATTTCATGCTGTGTTCAAAATATTCAATTAAATGCAATCATCTCCACATAAATAAAAATACATGTACATTAAAATGCAAAAAAAATAATTCAGGAACTGATGGGTAATGCAAATTCAGTCACGGATCTGAACCAAATTTTCACCTGCAAAATCAATTAAATAGAAAAATAAAGAAAATGTATGTAAACATATACACTGCAGGTCAAAAGTTTGGGATCAGTAAGATTTTTAATGTTTTTTTTTAAAGAAGATTCTTCTGCTCATCAAGGCTGTATGTATTTGTTCAAAAATACAGAAAAAAAAAATTGTGAAATATTATTGCAATTTAAAATAAAAGTTTTCTATTTTAATATACTTTAAAACGTAATTTATTTCTGTGATCAAAGCTGAATTTTCAGCATCATTACTCCAGTCTTCAGTGTCACATGATCCTTCAGAAATCATTCTAATATACTGATTTATAATCAATGTTGGAAACCGTTGTGCTGCTTCATATTTTTTTAGGGACCGGTGATATTTTTTTAGGATTCTCTGATTAACAAAAAGTTTTAAAAAACAGCATTTATTTAAATAAATTTTGTGATACAATATACAATGCTATTCAAAAGTTTGGGGTCAGTACATTTTTTCTTTTTTCTTTTTTTTAAATTAATACTTTTATTCAGGAGGGATGTGTTAAATGAATAAAAAGTCATAGTAAAGACTTGTATTGTTAGAAAAGATTTCTATTTTGAACAAATGCTGCTTTTTTAACTTTGTATTCATCAAAGAAAAAAAATATCACGTTCCAAAAAACAATATGAAGCAGCACAACAGTTTCATCACATAATAAATCAGCATATTAGAATGATTTCTGAAGGATCATGTGACACTGAAGACTGGAGTAATGATGCTGAAAATTCAGCGCTGCATCACAGAAATAAATTCTGTTTTAAAGTATATTAAAATAGGAATCCAATATTAGAAACTGCAATAAGATTTCACAATATTACTGTTTTTTCTGTATTTTTGATCAAATAAATACAGCCCTGATGAGCAGAAGAGACTCCCTTAAAAAACATTCAAAATCTTACTGACCCCAAACTTTTGAGCAGCAGTGTATATTGGTTATTTATATGTATTGTATATTTATTGTATTTCAGTTGATGTTTAACAAACCAAAATTGAGTATCTGATGATTTTCTGAAATTAAAAAATGTTTAATTTGGGTTTTGTTTTGTTTTTGCCTTCAACATTTATCATTTTGATCTAATATAACAAACTATACATACATTTAAAAAAAATAAAAAAGACAAAAAACAACAAAAAAGTACTAAATTGTAACTAAAATTAAAATAAAAACAGAAAATACAAAAATAAATAAAAACATATCAGAATATATACATATATTTATATATTATGTGTGTATGTGTATTAAATTTTTGGAATGATTTAATTTTGCTAACATTTTAGAAAATTTTGCAAAAAAACAAAACAAATGAATCTAGCACTCACCTAAATGACCTCTGGCTCCATTTGTTTTGGTCCAGTTCGGGCAGCAGTCCTGTTTTGCCGGCCCACAGTACATTATCACAGGCAAAATACATGGCTCTGTTCAAATGAGCCACTGTGATGCAGAGCCGCAGCACACAGTCTGACAGATGCACAGTGCGTTTGGCTGCTTCCAGAGCTTCAGCGGAGTTCCCCAACCGCATCACTGACACAAAACACACACAGACTCAATCAATCAAACACTGACCGCGTACAGCAACATACACAGATTCTGGGAGTGAAAAGAGATTAGGCATCAGGAGTCACTTAATGCAGTGGTTCCCAACCACGTTCCAGGAGGCTCCTCAACACTACACATTTTGCATCTCTCCTTTCTCTGACGCACCCAATTCAGGTCTTGGAGTCTCTACTAATGAGCTGATGATCTGAATCAGGTGTGTTTGATTAAGGTGACATGGAAAACATGCAGTGTTGGGGGGCCTCCAGGAACGTGGTTGAGAACCACTGACTTAACCACTTCACTAATTATTAGTAATAATAGGTATAATCAGTTTAAACCCCTCGCTCAGAGACCCAAACAATGACTTATTATCATGATGTATTATTTTTTAACATCAAGCCATTAGTTAGGCAACTTAGGCAAAATTTGCATTGGGATATTGGAAAAATGTTGGAAAAATTTTCTTATTTTAATACCACTAAAATTTAAACACCACATGTTGTTATATTAATGAGACAATAATGATTAAAGAGTTTAGAAAACAGCTAAAAATATATATATTTTTGCACCAAAAAGAAAAAAAATAATAAGTTTGACCCCTAATGCCCATTGCTGCATTTTTGTTACGTTTTAAAACATTCTAAAAAAAATTATTAATGCTTTCTAATGTTCAAAATATCAGGGCATGCAATCCATCACTAGCCATATAGAAATAAAATTTAAACAAAATTATGCACGTACTTTGTATGTACTTTGCAAATATACAAATTTGTTGTTAAAAATTGTGTCTGCCATCATTTGGTGTGACTTTAGAAAGTTAATTGCAGTTAACATCCAAATCTTCCCATTAAAAGTGTCAGCTACTGTTATGCATGATATTTACTCATATTTAGAGACAATTAAGTATTGCTGTATGCATATGTTGCAATTCTGTTACACTGTGTCTCTGAGGGTTATTTATGCCTTTGTATTTTGCTACAAAACTTAGGTTGGACTTTCTCTGATGAAAATGTGTGACTGAGCTGAATTTCCTTCAAATGTAATTCAGTATTCCTTTCCTGAAATTACAATTCAGCATCCTGTTCATTCAAATTGTAACTTATAATCAAAAGGAGACCAATGCTGCCCAACCATGATTCTTCTGACCACTGACTTCAGCAGAAGATCTTAAACGTACATTTTCTGGTCAGGCTCATGTGAGCTTCCAGCTGTTTGATGGTGTTTAGCAGCTCTGCTCTCGCTCCTCCTTTCTGCAGCGTGTATCCCAGCAGTGTGCAGGCGTACTGGGCAGCCCTGTTCAATCACAATTACACAAAATCAGCATTTAGACCGCACCAACAAGTATTACAACACTAACACTAACAGTAAGATTTTTAATGTTTTTTTTTTTAAAGAAGTCTCTTCTGCTCACCAAGCCTGCATTTATTTGATCCAAAATACAGCAAAAGCAGTAAAACTTTGAAATATTTGTACTATTTAAATAACAGTTTTCTATTTGAATATATTTTAAAATGTAATTTATTCCTGTGATGCAAAGCTGAATTTTTAGCATCATTACTCCAGTCACATGATCCTTCAGAAATCATTCTAATATGCTGATTTGCTGCTCAAAAAAAAAAAATTGTATTATGATGTTGAAAACAGCTGAGTAGAGCTTCAGGTTTCTGCGATGAATAGAAATTTCAAAAGAACAGCATTTATCTGAAACAGAAATCTTTTGTAACATTATAAATGTCTTTATCATCACTTTTGATCAATTTTAAGCATCCTTGTTAAATAAGAACTATGCATTTCTATAATTTCTCCCCTGTGCTTTTGAATGGTATGGTGTATAATTTTACAAAAGCTTTTTTATTTCAGATAAATGCTGATCTTTGGATCTTTCTATTCATCAAAGAATCCTGAAAAAATATACTCAACTGTTTTAAATATTAATAAATGTTTCTTGAGCATCAAATCAGCATATTATACTGATTTCTGAAGGATCATGTGACACTGAAGACTGAAGTAATGATGCTGAAAATTCAGCTTTGATCACAGAAATAAATCAAACTTTAAAATATATTCAAATAAAAAGCAGTTATTTTAAATAGTAAAAATATTTCACAGTATTACTGCTTTCGCTGTATTTAGGATCAAATAAATGCAGGCTTGGTGAGCAGAAGAGACTTCTTTAAAAAAAAAAAACATTAAAAATCTTACTGATCAAAAACTGTACATACCTACAAAGGTCTGAAAATCGTTGCATTAAATCACAAAATCTTGTAAATATTGCTTTTAGTATCCCTTATGATATGATAACATATATTGAAAGCAGTAGGTGTTAATTGCAACATGGTACTGAATGTGTTTAATATCCATATATGATATTTACATGGTACAGTAAATACTAACACACATGCTAGTAATACTGCGCTTTGTTGCTAGCATTATTAATTGTGAAGTAGTTGTAAACATAAACAGTATCAATGAGCGCTTCTTCCAATACAGCGCTCTCAAGTCTCTAAACAGGCTACGACCCTCCTGCTGTCGAGCACCCTAACTAGTGTAGATGTGGTGTTAGTTAGTGAGTGTTTGTGCACCTGAAGACGCGCTCTTTGGCTTGACTCTGCGCGCTGAATCTCACCCACGACTCCATCACAAACACACGCGCTGGGCCTAGCGTCCTTCACGCGCCTCTTCACGCGTTAAACGGCTCCCCGCGAAGACCCTTGATGTTCTCAGAGAACACGCACTTTTGACTGTAGTCTGTGGCTGGGATTATGTGGCATACTTGCTGTGTTGCACTTGGTGTTTTTGTCGCTTTGACGCGTTAATCCATGGACGGCAGACGAAGAGGGACACGCCGTTCGCGTTTGGATAAATCGTGCAGTGAGTAACAGTGAATCACGTTTTGGCAGATGTTTTTAACACAAATGTCACAAAAATAACCTAAAAGTGTCAATTTATTTTATTTGAGACTAGATCGATTTAATATGTAAAGACAACAAAAGTTCAATGAATTTGCTGTTAGTTTCTGGCGACTAACAATTAAAACAAGCACCAGGGGTCGCCAAATAAATTAAAAAGTATACATTTAATATTACTGATATATGTGATCCTGGAACACAAAACCAGTCATGAGGGTCGAAATTGAGATTTATACATAATCTGAAAGCTGAATAAATGAGCTTTTCATTGATGTGTGGTTTGTTAGGATAGGACAATATTTGGCTGAGAAATAACTATTTGGAAATCTGGAATCTGATGGTGCAAAAAATCAAAATATTGAGAAAAAAGCCTTTAAAGTTGTTCAAATTAAGTCCTTAGCGATGCATGTTACTAATCAAAAATTAAGCTTTGATGTATTTATGGTAGGAAATTTACAAAATATCTTCAAGGAACATTTTTGGCAAAAAAAAAAAAAAATGCTACAAATATACCCGTGCTACTTATGACTGGTTTTGTGGTCCAGGGTCACATTTAATATTGTATTTAATATTACTGATAATAACTACAAGAACAAAACAAGGCTAATAATAATAATAATTAAAAAAAAATAATCCAACTATAGATTGGTAAAGTGAATTTTATTTGAGAATCTCTGATAACAATAAATAAAGGAAAATATAGTAAACCAATTCTGCTTAAAAATAAATTCTAATAATCACAAGAAAAACAATGACATGAATTTGCATGAAATGGCAAAATGAACAGACATACTATTCATATGTGATGCGCAGTAAGCGCATAAATCCACATCATAAGCCACATTAAAGTCTTTCATTTCCTACACATCGACTACAGAAACCACTGGAAAAAAAAAAAAAAAAAAAAGACCCCGTGTAAAAAGGAAACAATTTCGTTTTCAATCATAATCAAGTTGGTCAGCCTGTTAATGTGCTTAAAGGTGGACCTGAATATTGCTCAGCAAAATTAAAAAAAAAAATAAATCATTCATACAGTGTATTTTGCAACTAGTTCATACAGCTCAGTTTCCATCAAACGCATCCTAGTTGACTGAATCTTACGTGTCCAGGTCATATTTCAGGTCAAAATATAATAAATTATATTTAGTATATAATAAACTCTGTTTTGATTTAAGAAGAGTGCATTTTTAGGAGCATTTTTGCATTATTTCCATGACAATAAAGCAACCCCAGTTATATTTACATCACGGTTAAATAAAATTCTCATTATTGTATAATGAAGAATACATTAAGTTATAAAATACTTCTTTATTACAGTAATGAGAATCTAATAAAAAATTGTGAATAATTGTGAACTGCAAACTCAGTATTTGGGGGGAAATGTGCATCCAGTTATGAAAATATTTTGCAATGCATCCGATCTTATTAATTATTTATTAAATTATTTATTTTTTTTAAAAAAATGAATATCACACTTTTGAGGTGAAATGTGACCCGGACATGTTATTCAAAAGAAGCTAAAGAACAGAGTTGCGAATCAACTACAGCAAGGGTTTTTAAATGTGTCTAACAAAAGGAATGGTTCACAGTACTCATTATACTGGCAGATTATTAATATTTCTACCATAAACCCTTGCCTATTTACCCATCCTGCAACGCGTCACTTTCTTTTCCTTCTTTCTACTCTGCTCTCTGCAACTCATTCAACCTTCATTTTATTCCAACAAGCAAATCTCTAACCCGTGCCTCTCTTCTCTACCTTACCTCTCTTCACTTCAAAAAACACATGTAGCAAATCCTTCTATATTCCCATCCGTTAAAATATGAGGTACAACATTCCCCCAGACATTCAGCTTCACATAGTATAATGCTGTCCAAAAATAAAAAATAATAACTACAGTCAAGTTTAATATTTCTCTCTAACATCAGTAAATCAGCCCACGTCCCAAATGAGGACAGTGAGTGTGTCCTGCACAGCGAGGGTTTAGTCTAACTGAAATGATTGGGAGTGCATCATTGCAAACAATCAGACAGAAACTATAAATACAGTTCTCAAACCATCCGAGGGAGATGGGACTAATAGAGCTGCAGGTGAGAGAACCATCATCTGGAAGGCCGCGGTATCCCATCATGCCCTTCTTCTCTGTGCCTCTCTCAGTGCTCGGACTGCTGTTTCTTATGGAAGGGGGCTTTAAGGCGACTCCAGAAGGAATGGCTGCGCCGGGTTTTCCTCTCGCTGCCCCGCACCATCTCGGCCTCGTGCTGGCGGATCTGACGCACCAGTGCAGCAAACACCTCGTCTATGTAATAACGGTACGCAGCAGAGGTCTCAAAAAACGGGCACTGGAACTCCCTCGCCAGCTGTTTGCCCTCCTCTACAGACACCTGAACGTGTGAAGACAAAACAAACAGCCCTTCAGTCTAAACGGCTTCATTTGTGCCTAATATGTCTCCAACGTTAGTTAATGATTAGATATGTAAAAATAGCGGGTCATGTGTTTACATAAATTTATACACACAGTATATCCATGTATATGATGTTTTTGAAAGTAGTCTCTTAAGCTCACATAGCACCTGCATTTATTTAATCAAAAATACAGTAAAAACTGTAATATTATGAAATATTATTGAACATTTTAGTGTTTTATTTAAAATAAATTTTATTGTTTTATATATATATATATATATATATGTGTGTGTGTGTGTGTGTGTGTGTGTGTTCTATCATTTAAAATACAAATTACAAAAAAAATATAATAAATTATACAATAAAAATTATAATAAATTATAAAAAAAAAAATCCTGTGATGTAAAGCTGAATTTTCAGCATCATTACTCCAATCTTCAGTATCACATGATCCTTCAGAAATCATTCTATGATGATTTGTTGCTCAAGATTTCTTATTATTTTCAATGCTGAAAACAACTGTAACATTATAAATGTCTTTACTGTCACTTTTGATCAACTTAATGCATCATTGCTGAATAAAAGTATTAATTTCTTCTAATTTCTAAAAAAAAAATCTCTCTGAACTTTTGAACAGTAGTTTGAGCAGTAGTTTCTATGCGTTTATAGATTTATATACATATACACATTTATATATATCATTAAATATATATAACTGTAATGTATTTTATAAATATTAATAATTATAGCAATATATAATTACAAAATATGTATAATTACACTAATAATTACAGCCTTTCGATGAACCTAAATTACTAAGGAATGCAGTTACTAACAGCATCATGGTAAAACTTTACAGCAAGGTTATTTCTTAACATTAGTTAATGCATTTGGAATCATGAATTAATTAACAACAAAAATACTTTCCCAGCACAGGGTTAATGTTAATGTCCACAACCACTATCTAGAACACCCTCACAACCATCCAGAACACTCAGGAATCAATTGTCCAGTGATTTTGTTCTTCATCTAAAGTATTTCCAAGAGAATTCTACATCAGTGTTTCAAGCTGATGCGGGACACGGTTCTTGAAAATACCAGTTAAGGTACATTAAAAAAGTACAAATATTTTCAAGAAACTTCATATATCCCATTGCACGGTGCAGCCTGTCTCTAAAGGAAAGCAACACAACTTTGAATGTGAACAGGCTGGCACATCCTTCAAAATCATGTATACAGCCAATGATAACCTTTCCAAGAGAGGCCATCAAGAAGCCTACAGCGACTCTGTAGAAGTTACAGTTCTCCATGACAGAGATGAAAGAAACTGTCTGGCTGGTACTTAAGATTGAGGAGCTCATGCTATCTTGACTAGCGTTTGCCCAAAGGCATGTGAAGACCAGGAAGAGTCTGTTCTTCTCAGATGGCACAATGCTAGACTGTGTTTGGCTCATATCAAAGAGAGCACATCACAGTGAGACATCAGCCCTACAGTGAAGCACAGAGGTGGCAGCACTGTGCATTAGGGATTCATCCCTGTGGCAAGGAATTGAGACATCATAAAGACAGAAGGAAAATGGTTGGAGCTGAGAACAGAAAGAAGACCTTCAGGGCAATGACTTTGAAAAATTACTTAAAATCAAACAGGTTAAAGTCCTTATCAAAATCCAGACCATGATGAGCCACCAAGAAGCATGTATAGTGCTGCAGGGATGATGGTTTTTTTAGGACAAAACCCAGAAACAAGTTGCATTTTAGCATTTTTGTTTCCATCGTCCTCAAGTCAATGGGTTTTCTGAATGTGTTTTAGCATAAATGCCTGAAATAAAGTCTGTGGTGAACACAAAATCAAGAAATTTTCACATTTTATTCCACAACATAAAATACATCAGTAAAGCTTTTACTAGTTTTGAAAAAGGTGGTTGCTAGCAAGTGTCTAAATGGGACTACAGAGGTTGCTGTGGACATTGAACATCACACCGAATAGATAAACTCATCTGATCACTAGTTGCTTTCACGGACTCATTGTGTTTATAATCACGCACCTGCAAACTATTCTAACTCAAACTTTCAGGGGAAAAGTTTTTGAACAAAAGTTTTCAAAAGCGTTTAAGTTATGTGACTGTGGTGTAGTTCATTTACAGCCTACGTTCAGCTTTTTACTGTATCTCAGTAATCTCACCTGTCTGAGATGGGCCAGGTCAGACTTGTTTCCCACCAGTACGACGGGGGTGTCGACGGTGCGCCGCACGCGGTAGATCAGCTGCTTGAAGTGGCGAGCCTCCTGGAAACTGCGGCGGTCCGTGATGGAGTATGAGATGATGAAACCTTCACCCGCTCGCATGTACTGATCACGCATGGCTGTGAACTCCGCCTGGTTTCAAACAAAGAGATCTTCTTTACAAACTCACTGACTTGTATCCTTGTACGTATCATGCAAAATTACGGGATTCATCAGATTTACATGGTCATGACAAGAGCAGTTAGGGCTGGACGCTAAAACGGTATCTTATCGAAATTGCGATAAAAAATTTATGTTGATAACAATGATATGCTCTGGACATTTTTACTGGATATGGATTAATCTAACAGTCTATGACACAGCAGAAATAAAGGCAACAACATCCATGTCTATATATATGTCCAAGTGCATGTCTCTAATAAGTCTGCATGTTACACGTGGATTACACAAATACACGTGACGGTCACTGATTTCAAAGTCTGCATCTCAATATATGAGGACATGAACACATGAACTTCAGTCTCCAGAGCTGCTCTGAGAGCCACTTTACCAGTTTTACACTGTTTCATTTGAGAAAACTAAATACACACTGAAACTGAAAGTAAAACTGAAAGACCAACCCATCAAAATAAAAGTCCGGTTTAACTTTAAGAACTTATGACAGAAATATTCTACTACTGTATAGCCTACTAAAATATAATTCTCAAAGTAAAAATAATAATATTTTTGAAGAATATCACACAACCAAGGTATTTTTTTTCATTAATTTATACAGGTCTGTTGTGCAGCATCATGCTTGACAATAAAAATGCAATGTTTTGTTGTAAATTAATTTCATTTGATTACATTTTTAAAGAATGATCAAACTGTTAAAGTTTTACTAATCAATTTCATTAGACAACTTTTTTCAAATGTGGAATTTCCTTCCCCATTAACAGTAGATGAATATTGCGATAAATATTGTAAGATATAGAAATATCATGATAATATTTTTGGCCATATTGCCCAGTCATAAATGGATATAATTTTACACAAACAATGTTATTTAGCCTTGTGGCTATATTTCTGGCTGTATTCCTGTAAACAAGATTTTTGTTTGCTTTAAAAAAACAAGAAATTAGTTTATACTGGTCAAAACTTATGTCGTAATCAACATTTTACCACAGATGCATTATGAAACATTCCCTGAATGTTTCAACAATGTTCCCAAATGAATCCTAAACACTACATTATTATACTGTAGGCGAATTTTCATTAAACTCGTGATGAGATGACTAATGTATTTTATAACATCGCTGAGTGATCCACTGACGAAAAAGCTGATTCAGAGCAAGAAACATTGTGCCTGATGTGTTTGTGTGTCTTGTGAAGTGACAACCACAAAGATAGACACAGAAAAGGGAAGTGAGACATATTTGAGAATAACCTTCTTATAGTCTGCAAAATAAAGTGTTAAGTTGAGCACCACAGTTTACCACAGACAGGATTTTGCACTTCACTGTTTCATGTTTTGTTTTCCATGTGTCTGTCTTTATCACCGTCCTCTACTGCCTACCTGTCCTGCTGTGTCCAAGATGTCCAGGTTTGCTGGCTCATCGTCTATGCGGATCTGTGTTTTATAGGCATCCTCTAAAAACAGAAAAACACATGCATGGAGGTTGATGAGAGGACACAACAACATTAAACAGCTAAACAGAAAAATCCCTTAAATGGGAAGAGACATCAGAGATATATATATATTTATATATTTATGTATTATTATTATATTATAGGGGTATCAGTGTTATATTTAAAGGATGCATTAAATTAAAATACATTAAATTAAAAGAAATTCTCTTTCAAATAAATTCTGTTCTTTTCACCTTTCTATTTATCAAAGAATCCTGAAAAAAAATATCCCAGTTTTCACAAAAATATGAAGCAGCAAAACTGTTTTCAACATTGATAATAATCATGTTTCTTGAGCAGCAAATCAGCATATTAGAATGATTTCTGAAGGATCGTGACACTGAAGACTGGAGTAATGATGCTGAAAATTCAGCTTTGATCACAGGAATAAATTACATTTTATTAGATTATATTATTAAATTAGATAAATTAGAAAAAAAAAATATTACATAATAAAAATAAATTAGACATCAACTCAAAGTGTCATTTCTGTGCCACTACCAAAAAAAAAAAATTACTGTTTTCAAACAAGTTGCTCATTAAAGGAATAGTTCATCCAAAAATGAAAATTTGCTGTAAATGTACTCACCCTCAGGCCATCCTAGATGTATATGAGTTTGTTTGTTCATGGGAATGGATTTTGAGAAATGTAGCATTACATCACTTGCTCACTAATGAATCCTCTGCAGTGAATGGGTGCCGTCAGAATGAGAGTCCAAACAGCTGATAAAAACATCACAATAATCCACAAGTAATCCACACCACTCCAGTCCATCAATTAACATCTTGTGAAGTGAAAAGCTGCATATTTGTATCACTAAGGAGTTTTAACTTTAACTTTTTAACTTTTGGTAAAAATTTGAGTCCATAATTCATAATAACGCTTCCTCCAGTGGAAAAGTCCATCCCTTGTTGTTCTCTCGCATCAACATATTTGTTTAGAGCTGTTTTGGACTCTTTTCACTTGTAAACAGTACTTGGTCTGTTCAGACGAGATGACTTTTTTACTGGAGGAAGCAATATTATAGATAGAGGACTCATATTTTAGCTGAAAGTTAAAACAGTTAAAACACCTTGATGGATTTGCTTCTTACAAACACTCTGCTTTTCACTTTACAAGACATGATGGACTGGAGTGGTGTGGATTACTTGTGGATTATTGTGATGTTTTTATCAGCTGTTTGGACTCTCATTCTGACGGCACCCATTCACTGCAGAGAATCCATTGATGAGTATGTGATATAATTATGCATTTCTGTAAATCTGATGAAGAAACAAACTCATCTACATCTTGGATGACCTGAAGGTGAGTAATTTCAGCAAATTTTCATGTTTGAATTAACTATTTCTCTAAACATAGATAGGGAAAAGAATTAGACTAAGATTCACTGGAACACTTTTTGACATTCATCCAGAATTCACCCAAATTCTTTGGTCATCTTTACTTATGGTGTCACAAAAACGTAATGCAATATCATTCTGAAATGTAAAAGACTTGATTGATGAGTTAAGAGGACATGTTAATAATTTACTTACCGATAGTGGGGTCATGATCCTCTGGAAATCTGTGACTTATAAACTGCATGATGATGGCTGTGAGACAAAGAGTACAAGACAAGCAGAGTTTTTACATAATTGTGGTACCATGAAATTCAATGAGAAGAGTGTAAACATCTCCCCCTTCTCCTTCATGTGCGGCAAACACACCCTGCTGTCGGCATGTATTTGCTCTGTATGCACTCTCTGCTCTGTTCCCATGGAGACAGCGATATAAAGAGAGAATATCAGTCACCCTAAAGAACCTTCTGCAGTGCACTCGAACAATGAGATCCTCACCAGGTGACCTCCACTCATCTCCTAGGCAACAGACTCCTGGAGGGGAAGGAAGTTGCTAGGCACCTGCACCTTCGTAACGACCAGACTGAAGCATGAGCCAACACCCACACTTTTATTGTCTGCCCGCCTGTGACTGTACCTCTAAGGCTGTGAAACCAGCCCACTGTCTGACCACAATAAAGGGCTACAGTGAAAGAAAACCTCTAAAATCTGGCACAAGGGTCAATCGCACAAAATTACCTCATGCCAAAATCAAAGAAAGAAATTAGGAATTTAAATTTTAGTTGAAGGGAAGTCTATTTAAAGAGAAGTTCACCGAATAATGAAAATTTTGTCATCATTTACTCGCCCTCAAGAATTTCAAAACCTGTACGAGTTTCTTTCTTTTGTTGACCACAAAAGATATTGTGAAGAATGTTGGTAACCAAACAGCTGATGGTAGCCATCGACTTCCATAAAATTTTTTGTTTTGTTATGTTTAGTTACCAACATATTTCAAAATATCTTCTTTTGTGTTCAACAGAAGGTTTGAAAAAAACCGTGAGGGCTGTTTTAAAATTAAGCATATTTAACCACCACAAATTAATGGGCAAATGAATACGGACATTTTTTTCCCCATCATCAAAGGCCAAGTTTAGCCCACAGCCCTGTTTTGGGGCCTTTTTGCAATAGACAGAGAAACATTTAAGCTAAAAACGACACCGGAAAAACATTAAGTCAATATAATGGATATTTGAGACTGAGGTTGCTTTCAAATAAAATTTTGAAAATTAGATTTTTAATTTTCCTAAATGTTAATGTTCCTAAACATAGTTTTAGGCTTCATTGCCTTTATGAAAAAAACATAATTTATTATAGAGGAAAGTGTTGAAAAATTCGCTCCTAGCCACAGACATCTCTGACTTGCTCACTGGAGGATTTAAGCATTATAAAGTGACTTTCTAGCAGCTCCCTGTTTAAATGACTGCTGATTACATTTGGAAAAACTCACAAGACCTTTAGGAAAACAATCATATTTTTGTTAATACTTTCTGAGAACTGCTTATTCTCACTTAGAACAATACCGACTAATAGGGCTGA
Organism: Spinibarbus caldwelli; assembly: GCA_039654775.1. Taxonomy (NCBI): domain Eukaryota; kingdom Metazoa; phylum Chordata; class Actinopteri; order Cypriniformes; family Cyprinidae; genus Spinibarbus; species Spinibarbus caldwelli. The sequence continues at coordinate 26,849,312 of CM077244.1, forward strand.
AATAATTAGTAAACATTATCGTCAACATCGACAATAAAAAAAAATTGACAAATATATTTGTTGTCGAATAGTCGTGTGATTTAATGACCAAATGTAAGAGCCAGCAATAACACGGTGTGACCAGTGTGGCACTGCAGTGCAAGATCATCATTCAGCTCTCCCGGATGAAATCCAATAGAAGAAGACAAGGCAGTTTAGAGAGCAAATGAAGCCGAATGGTCTTAAAATGAATGTGTAAATAAAGGCTGCATGCACGCTTTCCTCTCAATAATGAAATAAACACAACAAAAATGACAGCGGTGAGAAAGCAGCAGTTAAGAAAGCATCCAATTATACCAATGTGGATATGTTTGCACAAGCTCTGTAGTTCAGCACTCCAGTAAATTCCAGTCACATCACGTTTATTTATATAGAGCTTTATACAATAGATTGATTTAAAGCAAAAAATTTCACAGTATTTAACGAAAAAAAAAAAAAACAGTGTCAGTGTTGCTTTCAGTTAGAATTACAACTAGATTTTCTGTTATAAAGCAGCTTTCGTGTGGAGCTAGCTAATGATAAAATCTTTTTATTAGTGAATGCAAATATCTTTATTATTTTTATCCAAAAATTAAACTTAGTATTTACCTGTATTTTGTTTCATAACCATATGACTTAAAAAAAGATGTTAGGCAGAATGTTGTGTCAATTTTTCATATAGCTAATTAAATGGTGAATGTGAATGTCACTCGTATGTCATCACATTTTGTGTGCCAAATATTCTGTATTTATTTGTATTACAAAAAATTATTGTAATTACATAATATTAATACAATTTTCAAAAACTGAAGTGATTACTATATTTTATTTAGGCTATTTGTTAGAATATTTATAAAACTCGACATTTTAACTAACTGCAAAAACTGAATAAAATTATCAAAGCCTACCGATTTAATCAGTGAAAAATTTGGCAATTAGTCGATTAATAGTTCTAATAAACATTAGATTAATCAATTATCAAATTAATCATTTGTTGCAGCCCTGCTGACTAATATTTATATTTCTTATAGTTGCAAGAAATTAAAATTGACCCTATCAATTTGGTAAATGCATGTTATACCATCCAATAAACGATTCATCCATGTCTGGGTTAAAACCTTGAAGTGAACAATGAAAATGAAAAAATTAGATCTTCTGTTGACATTGACAGATGCTGACTTGGGAATGGGAACCGATAAAACCAAAAAAGCAACATCAACACCAGAAGTGACAGAGAAAAAGAGAGAGAGAGAGAGAGAGAGAGAACTACATTACTCACCACTTTTGCCCACACCTCCCTCTCCTAACATCACCAATTTGTACTCGCGGGAGTGACCCCCTGCGCTCCGCGAGGACTCCATCCAAATAACTGAAACAAGACACAAGCAAAAACCTGTTCAAAATTGTTTTAAAAACTTTAAAAGATTTAGTTGAAAGAATGATTGACAGACAGACTGATGGATGGATGGATGAGCAGACAGACAGACACTCAGATGCACAGTTATACAGACAGCCAGACACCCAGACAGCCAGATAGATAGATAGATAGATAGATAGACAGATAGATAGATAGGGTGCTCTGAGTGGTTGCAAGGCATTACTAGGTGGTTGCCAGACAGCTTTTAATATAGTTTGCAAGTTTTAGTAGGAGTGGGACTCTTTGTCAAGCCATCATAATAAACAATGAAACACTGAGCGTCTGATTCCACAGCTGCACCGCTGCATGACTGCAGGCCTGTAGCAGAACACGGCAGAATGTGACTGACTGCAACCAGAAAAAACAGCACTTGTCGAGGCTGTGTTTGACACCAGAGCTTCAGTTTGATGAAGAAGAGGAAGTGAGTCATTCTGTCAAGCTATTCATGTGACAAAGCGAAGCATCCACAGGGTGGTTGTTACATTAACCACGGTCAATAATAGATTATCTGCCAGTGTACCCCTGTCTGATGTATTTTTCCATTGTCATTGACTGCGATGCTGCATTAGTTACTTCAGAGCAGCCCTTCTATGTGATTTTCAGTGGAAATAATATTAGACAATGGAACAACACTGCTGAGTGGCGTTTTCTTGTTTTGAGCAACTCTATTTAATGATGTGTCTTGTGTGTGTGTGTGCGTGTGTGTGTGTGTGTGTGAGTGTGTGTGTGTGTGTGTGTGTGTGTGTGTATGCATGTGCGTGTTATGTGCAGCTCCCCTCCATCTCATTTTATACTGTATATGTATATCATTTTAATAGAAAAATTAATTGAGTTTGTTTGCAATTTTGTGTTCCTATAATAATTTTTCGTTGTCTTTTATGGGACACCTGTAGAAAATGTTACTCCCCAAAAATGGTCTGAGCAGCTCTCATGGTATCCATGGTTTGTTAGTTTGTAATAAACGACTCAGCAATTTATTATAAAATAAATACCAAATGGCTTAAATTATTCAAGCTGACAGATTATTCTACAGCCTCTATTGTCAGTTTCCAAAGTCATGAGAAACATAAATTCACCGAAGTGAATCCAAAATTTGAATGGTAGTGTACATTCTGTCAACCCTTATTTACAGTGCATATAGGTTTTATATAATTTATTATAAATATTTACAAACAGTTTACAGTATTTGTTTACTTTATGCTTATTGCTATAAATTTGCAACAACAACAAAACAAAGAGCTTCAAACTGTATGTACACCTGTCACAAAATTTGGCTGCAAAAATTACAAGGTTGCAACAATATCACAGAAAACTGAGAAAATAAAGCAGCTAATATAAAATTTAGTTTGACCTTCACAATCAACTTTTCCTGAAGGTTAAGCCTGTCCTTTTAATGACCATTTTTTGTAAGCATTTCAAAGTACTGTAAAATCATACTTAATGTAGGATCTTTTTCAAACAGTGTCTAAAGCTTTCGTAATATTTGTGACAATTTATCGATTAGTATATTTTGATGAAAGTGGTGGCTTATACCTTTGCTTTTACTGTAGGCTACTTAACGATATTAACTATAGTAACTGTGGTATGTTGGCGGAAACTATGGTTACTATGGTACATGTTCAAAAGCGCATTCTTTTAATAATAAGGCCTTGAGTCATTGAGTGGCAACTACACCTCGAAACCACTGTGTTACAAATGTCGAAAAGAAACACTTGCATGACGTCAAGAAAAAGTCTTTTAAACCACACAAAGATGAATAGATGTGCATTATTATTTCATGACCGAGTTTGAAATGAACAGACCGACAGAACTAGATTAACTGCAATGAAATCATAGTTTGTGATATTAATAGACCGAACGCGTCGACGACTTCAAGTGAGTTTACCTCTGAGAATACATCAAATATTTACATTTAAGTGTATTTTATAAACTTTTAGTGATCACCAAAAACAATGCAAAAGTTTTATCACTCTTTTGAAGTTGTTGAAGAACTGCCCTCAGTTAATCGATGTGGAAGCGACAGAGTCGCATTACAACAAACACTTAAGTTGTTAGAAAATAAAATAAACTAGTGAAACATTGTAGCCGCCGCGGTTACAGTCATGTTGCTTTAAAAAGTGTGATTCTGTACATGATAAAACTATGGTTAGAAGCCGACTGAGTCACTTGGTGGCTTACCTGTGTCACAGGATCTCTGTCTCCATTGGGACTTTTGTATCGATGCAAATGATGTTTAAATATTTGATGTTAGAAAATTCCTGCCATACAATTCTCACTGTAAACATACAAAGCCATAGAGGACTGAGCGCAGACGGGTCCTAAAGCCCGCAGTGTTACATTCAGCCCATTGACAAATACATTAGCACGGTAATGCAGGTTAATAGCAGGATGAAATTTAAATATAAATACATTTTAATAAATGATGAGTAAATACATTTTATAATGGTAATAAATACATTTACATAGTTAAATCATATATAGTTAGCTACTACAGTTATTGTTACTGCTGTAAAATTCAAATAAATTAAAAGTGCATGTGTATAGAAAGAAATACAAAAAAAAGAAAAAGAAATATATGGAGAAATATAAGATAGAATATTGTAGGCTATACACTATCCATATTAAGAAGCTTTCTGAATCTTCTTTATTTGTTGATTTGTTGACTAATATACTGTTGGTACTTTACAGTCATGGTTGCACATGATACTAAAGATGATTCACGTGCCTAAGTAGTTTTGTGTAATTCTCTGGAGCCTCTTAAGTGAGTGGAATTCAGTGTCGTAATACACGTGCATTTGTTGCTGCCGTAAAGCAGTCCGCTCGTTTCGCGGGATTTCGTACCCGCTAGGCTGCGTAGGCTGCTGACTTTGTAGAAAAAGATACCTCACAAAAGTGATTTTGGACAGACTTATGAGGCAGCATAACGGTTTAATGATCTACTACAAAACAGAGGGAGCTTTGGTGATAAAGCGAATAATTATTTACCATTTTCTCGCAAGAAAAAGTTGGTCAAAAACCTACATTTACACACGCTTACCACCAACCATAACTTTCAGATGTTATTTTTATTTTTTAGCTCACGGAATTGAACACAGGACTGTGGGATATCAAAGGCAGTGAAGGATACATCTATGCTGCCTTCAAAAACCAACCAGATGAAGGCATCTCAGAAGACAGGACGGAAAGCTAACAATGTTTGAAGGGGAGCATGGGAAAGAAACAGAAGCCATTTGCCTTATTACAGTCAGTGTACCTTCAGAATTATTCTTAATTTATATTTCAAGGTAAAAAATGTAGTTGCTTTAAGTGGTGCTCAAATGCACTTCATAAATAGCATGTATTAGCATGGTACTTGTCCAAAAAACATTCTAATACATTTTGTTAGTGCACAGTTTTCTTGTAAAGTAACCACAGTGGCCAATTGTGCAAACGGCCACAATGTTCAGACTGTGTCATAAGAACTTATCTTACCAACTATCAAGGGGTAAACAGTCTTACTTTTCAGATTCAGAGTAGACCAACCTACATTTTTATGTATCTGACTAAAAAAAGTTATGACCTAGATGACTAACTTGTAAGACTAGTCTAAACAGCTTATGGAACCAGCCACAATTCTGCTTCGCAGGCTATTCCTTTTTTATTTTTTTGGATCTGTCACATTATAATGGAAAATTTGCGGTTGGAAAATTGAGCAAAATAAGGGGTGAGTAGATGACAGATTACAACTCAAGTTATAACTTGATTTTAATTCACCTTCAGAGTAGAGAAAGAGGGGAAGGTCTGATCTAGTGTGTCAGTTTTTATTTTATTTGCACGTCCATTGTGTTAACAACTTCAACATACAGTACAAGTCAGCATTAGTGTAACATACTGTATTTAGCATAAACTCAGCAGTATGCAGATAACTTGCCCTCAAAAGCATTATAGTTCACACTTTATGTTAGATGTCCCTGAAGATCATGTAGTGAAATGAGCAGTATTAAGCTGGGCATGTGAAGTACGTTATTCACTGTACTTACATTATACATAGACATCTTGCTTGTACTTACAAATATTGAAAAGGCCAGGTAACAACATGAATCACACTACAGTTGTGGTGAACTAACACTGTTTATCATCTAGGTACAGTGGTTTAAGGGACACCTAAAATAAAGCTGAATCACTAACTTCATTCCACCTTAACCATATAAACATTGCAGTATCCAGATGGACTAATATATTTATTACAGTAATTTTCTTCTCAGCTCATTTTCGTCTTTGTTCAGCTTTCGATGTTTCTGTACAACACACAACAGCAAAAAACTGAGGGATTGTTAGGGACCAGTGCCAGAGAGAAAAAAGGGGCAGATAGCACTCCAAAAGAGGAGGTTTACACAAAAAGAAACCATTTCCATTCCAGGTAAAACAGTTAGATACAAGACGAGCAGAAAGTGCTGCTGCCCACCAGTGCATTGGAACAAACACTCATTTACAATTGGTTATATTCATCTTTATGTCTATAGTTATTGATATAAAACAAGCTTTTATGCCTGAAAGATCAAAAAAGTTCCAAGTAACACAAGGAGCTGAGGGTTAAAATTAAGAAAAACACGCATGTATCATTTCACGGAGGTTGCATTGTATAGTTTGGGTTGCTGATTTTACAAAAGTGGGTTTTGCTGTCATATAAACCACTAAAAACTATAATATATACACCAGTTTTGAAGCAGAAATTTGAATAGTCATTACATGCAGGGTTAAAAACATTATAGAGGGTGGAAGAGTTCACTTTTCTGTTGAAAATGTATAGAGTGAAATTGCAAGACGATGGGTTTCTTAATTTTCTTCAAAATGTAATTGGAATGTGATTCATTTTTCCTAATAAACAATGGTTAATCTCATTATGTGGCCTTAATGACTCACAATGAGCTTGACTGCAGATATCATGGAGAGAACGTTGGGGCTTAATTTACTGCTATATTAATTTCACATGTTAAATGTGAAATATCTCTAATGAGCCAGTCGATATCTTTTTCCTCCTCTCACCCTCCCACTTTCTACCTTATTAACTAAATATCCGCTCATTCGCTCTGGGAATAGAGCATGTAATCTGCCTCAGGGGCTGTGAAATTACATCATTGGGAACACATCCACATGCACATTGCATGCCTTCAAACATGGACTCAGAGGCCTGTCTGAAGCTGCAGAGCGAGCTGCTTCATCATGGTCACCAACACACCACAAAACATTGGTCCATCTTTGGTTAGTTTTCGACAGCTGCCGCTGACTAATGGTTACTGGCTCATGCCAAAATCCTAACCTTGATATGGTCAGTTTATAGTCCTATCATAGTTATTAGGGTTTTGATATACATATATATATATTCTTTCTTTTGAACATAAATCATAAAAATAAATACAGTACTCTACGAAAGTGCAAAAACTGGTCTGAATCTGCATATATCTCAGCTATAATTCATAGAATAGAGAATAGATGGGCTTAAAGCCAAACTTATTGAAGTAAATAAGCTGGGGTGGCTAATTTTTGTTTTGTTATTTCCATGACACCATTTGTAAGTCAAAAGTTCAAATGTATTTTTGGTGATATTCAGTTGTACTATGAAAAAAGAAACTGAAGAGTACCAGTGTTACGGCCTATGATACATTATGTACATTGTGACCAAAGATGTTAAGAATTAGTTGTATGGCCTAAACAATTAAGTGTGGCCTTAAAAAACATGTTTGATGGCAATAGAAAATGTGATGTTAGGTACAGTACATGTAAAATGTACAAATTTGACAATACGTTAATATGCTAATATCTGTCACACTTGGCTTTTACTGTTGTTTAATCTGTGTTTCCCTCCAACGTTTTTAACCAAACCTTCCCTGATCTCTATGCTACTATATGGAACATCAGAGTGTTTTCATAAATCAAATTCACTTTTAATCCTGAGCTGACAGTCTCTAATTTTCATTTGGTGGTTGGCTGAAAACTGCCTTAACATCAGGTTTTGTTTAACTGGCATTTGGAGTTTTATTTTCTCCAGAGAATTTTCATCTCAATTTCAGCGTCATTAAAAGATTAAACATTACTTTTTAGCTGGATATGAATAATAGCCATATTTCAACCTTGTCTTCTGTGGTAAATATTAGCATGTTAGCAAAAATGCTCATGATGGCGTCCAGTTTATGTCACATTTCATCCATTTTTATACTACACTATCAAAACATTCACATCATTATTTTCTTAAAAGGTGGACTTTAAAACTCACTTTTTCATACAACCCTCCTTCATCCCAAAAATAAAAGTGTCTCACTAGCTCTAGCATGCGGTTAATTGAAAGTAGTGCATGTATATTGTGAATATGCCGGTATACTGGTAAAAGGCTCTGAGGATACTGTGGTATAACTCTCATACAGGTATAATCCTCTTATAATCGACTTTAGCGTTATCTAATCAGAGCCAAAAACCACACTGATGTGGTTATTTTTGCTTTTTTCCTGTTTTTTTTTTTTTTTTTTTTGCTATGACCTATGAGTCTTTTTGCTACGAGTTCATTAGAGAACTTTCTAAGTGTCTTTTTCTGGTCTTACATCCTGACACACATACTTATCCTCTCATACACCTATCTGTACAGGGAAAAGGAGAAACTGTTAAATGGGCTTCTTTCTATAGAGGGGCTGACAGGAAGGAAGTGGTATAATACATTTTGCTTTCCCCATGTGTTAGCCAGACACTAGTACTCTATAAGGTTATGCCACTTGGCAATCTGCCGCCTTGGGTTGTCACAGACTTCCCTCCAGTGAGTCACCCCTGATGGAATAGGGCTCTGACCACCCAGAACTAGGCGACCCACGACCTCATTCTTCGTGGTGCGGTCAAAATCAATGACCAGAAACTCCACAGAGATGTCCGGCATTAGCTCAGCGGGAACATCGTAGATAAATGATTCATTGAATACGGGATTGAGTGTGCATTTCTTCACATGCGTCTTCTTCTTGGCTATGCGCTTGCGGCCATAGAAGACGTTCACTTTAACATAAGGGTCTGTGGGTTGAGAAGGGAAATAAAGACATTAGAATTTGTCAAGTTTTCGGCATCATAAATGGGAACATTTGAATATCTATATATTTGTGTGTATGTGTGGTGTGTACTTACTGCCTGACAGGCCAGTGATGTCCATGGTTGGCAGGTGTTTGGCCTTAAGGACTACCACATTAAGCCTGTGAGTAGCAGGCTGGTAGGACAGAGAAACCAGCAACTCCCCACGACTTTCACACTGCGGAGAAACAGAACAGAAATTGAACACAAGAAATAGGACACAAATGTTTATAGGCATAAGCAAAAGTCTATCAGATGAATAAATAAGGACATGATGTTGAGCCATCCTGTAAGTGATCACAGCACTGATACAGAAGGATTGTCCCAATGGCTCATGATACTCAGCCTCAAGGTGATGATACTTTTTTGAGCAATGTTGCTTGGGCACTTTCCCATTGAGAATGGGCAACAAATTTGGATACTTTAGATCAGTCGTGTGTCTCACCTGGTTGCCTGTTGACAGCAACATTGCTCAAAAAGTTGCCCCATGTATCATCAACTTCAGAGTCTGTCCAAAAGTAAGGTAAGCCTGGCACAATCATCCATGCTTCCTAAAGCAGTACCAACAAGGGGAACAATACCCATCCCCTAGTGCTGTAGTCGAGACCAGCTATTTCGAGTCTGAGTCCAGGTAGAGACCTGAGTAAATTGAGTCAAGGGCCAAGTATACTGAGTTTTTTTTACACACAGTTGTACGCATAGCCTTTCAAAGTATAGTCCATTTGAGGTGTATGCGAATGCAGGCGGTCTACACATGCACTCTAGAAAGCTTCATTTTTTTGTCTGCGCTATTTTTCTCCAGAAGTTATGACCGATAAAAATGTTTTTGCATTCTTTTAATCTAAAGTTACTGCTATCTCACAACCCTTTCACACAAGCATTCATCAATGTGGCCGTTGTAGTCTCCACTATTTGGTTGTTGTTCTGTCTCTTTAGTTTTCTACTGTGAAACAACGGCTCGGGCCAGTGTTGCCACCTTGTGGAACAACTGATTAGTGCAAAAACAAGTCAATGCGCATGTGCAACTGGTTACAAAATTTGGGTGGTGCGTGTACAGTATTATTAAGGTGACGAAATTTGCATCACGCGGACCTTGTGTACATGTAAAAACTGAAGTATACTTTGGCTTTTAGAGTAATAACTGAGACCAGGTCGGCAGTTAGCCTTGTGGGCAGCGCATCGACATATAGCGCCGTTGTGCATTGGTCATCCTGAGTTAGAATACCGCCACACAGTCCTTTGCCAATCCTGTCCACCCTCTCTCTCCCACTTTGTTTCCTGTCAATATACAGTATATTCTGTCCTATCCTAAAAGGCAAAAAATGCTAAAAAAATTCAGTCAACACAGAGACCTGCATATGAACTCTTCAGACAGCTTAAATAAGCTTTCCTTTTAGGCTAAATGAAGTCTGGTTTTGTTTCAATGTCACACAAACCTGAGCAGCACACACAGTGTGCTTCTGTCCAAAGACACAATAGCACAGAGCGGATCATATGAATCGATACGGACCGCAAAAAGTATCCACAGTGTTGTACTACTCAAGACCGGACTGTCAAGACTGAGTCCAAATGCTCCCAAGTTTATGACAAGTTTATGAAAACATGGTCTTAAGGTCAGGCTTGAGACACAGTCTTGTCTCGAGTACTACCGAGTACTGCCATCACCCTTGTGCAAGGGCTTGCAATGCCCATGGCCATCATTGCCAACTCAGTGTCAGAGTATTGAGGGATCTAATGGTATCTCTTATCCTGCAACAAGGTCAGGTTTGCAAGTTATTAGATTAAGAGCTAAGGAAGTGTTGCAACGCAGGAAAACTGTGTTCTCTTGGCACTCCTGGCCTCTGGGACAAAGCCTGACTAAAAGTAAGATAATTATGTGTTGTCTGCCTTGTTTTTGGAAATGATCTCTGGAGTGTCCTTTGGCCAAGAACAGAGGTGTCCAGTCCTGCTCCTGGAGAGCCAATGTCCTGCAGAGTTTAGCTCCAACCCCAATTAAACACACCTGAACCAAGGTAATCAAGGTTTACTAGAAACGTCCTGGCAGGTATGCAGAGGTGGAAAGTCCAGGTTCAGAAAGTAAAAGTCCTCCTCAGAAAGTAAAAGTATTTTGTTCCAGTCACCTGGATTTGCTAATTAGCACAGTTTTTCAGCCAGGAGGTAGAACTAATTAGTGAAATCAGCTGGCTGAGTTCATGAGAGGAATAAACATATGCCAGGAGTTTTACTTTCTGACCGCTGGACTTTTCTGCAGGTACGTAGGGACAACTCTGCAGGCCCTCCAAGACCAGGATTGGACACCCCTGGCCAAGAGAAGCAAAATAATAACCGCAAGGTGCACTGCTTGTGTCAAGTCTTCTGAAATATTGGCAGGTACCTTCTGTCACTTAGTTAGGGTCCTTCAACACTCCAGGAATATTGGCAGTACTGTGCCTTTCCTTTCAGTATGCATGGGGTACTGTCCTTGTTCCATATGGTGTAACTCAGCCTACCTGGATGAAGTTATTATCCACTTTGTGTACTGAAAGGAACACCTACTTCATCTCCTGGACAGTGAAATGGACCATAGAGGGTTAGCATTCACTCCATTCACTCCATTTACACCAGAGCCTGTCCTGCTCACACGGGACATTAAATTGCCACTTATTCTCCAGATGGACAAGTTTGAAGGAGAACTGCAATGGTGAGCCATCTGTCCACCTGTCAGTTCTCCCTGGGAAATAGTGATCATATGGTCATGAGGGTAAGCTGGGTGGAATAATCAAAGGCACCTGTCCATTGTCATAAGAGAAGAGGACAAAAGGAGCGTTGGCATCTCTGCAAGCCATGGTTTAACTCCCACAGGACACTTATTTCTAAGCCTGTCTCTGTAAATACAGTCTTGCATTCTGACACTTATGAGCCAACCCAATCTCATGGCAATTCATACATATTATACAAGGTGGCTAATCTGTACATATTCGTAGGACCTCACTCGTAGGAATTTGTAAGATTTTTACAAAATTGTATGCATTTTACGAGTTCCTCAATTCGTATGAATTTGTACGAATTACCGGGTTACGGGTTACCCCCTAACCCCGCCCCTAAACCTATCCGTCACTGGGGTCTAGACAAAATCAATTTCATACAAAATCATAAGAGTGAGATCGTACGAATTCGTACAAATTAGCCACCTCGTATAAATACATACGAATTAGTCATGAGATAGCCTTGTATGAGCATTGAAACATTCGGCAGCAACCACCTAAAACAGCTTAAGGTGACTTTTATCCCAACTCTTCACAGGACTTTTAACCATGGGTTATGAAGCCCTATCCCAGAGTATTAAAAGCAGTACAGCAAATTGCGATTGTAGCAAAGTTTGTAGATATGGGAAGAAGCAGGTAGGAACTGGCGAACATTTAAACCATTTAATAATAAAATAAACAAACACGAAACGAAAGTGGCAGCCCCTCAAGGACGACAGCCGCATAAAACATAAATGAAAACACAAAACAAAGCCCAGGCCTCTCTCATCTTCCACCGTCGTCACTCCTCCTTTATCCTTCCGGAGCTCCTCCGTGGGACTTGAGTGGCGCAGGTGTCACTCATTATCATTAAACTCCCACGGCTCTCGGCCCCGCTCCACTCGTCACAGTGATGATGCAGGTATACAATGTAAACAAATGCCAAGTGTAAAATAGTGCCAGAATGTATGCCAGAATGCATAGTTTAACAACAGACAAAAATAAACTGTCTTAATGAAGTGCAGTCCTCGTTAAATGTTAATGTGCTTTGTACAGTTGCTGTGTTTAGTTTCAGTGCTGAACTTTCACTGTCCCTCAATGGTGGAACAAACATCCAGCCCCAATCCGATTTCTGAAGTAAGATATAAATGAAGCCACTTAAAAAGACATCTTTTTTTTTTTTAAAACAGGACAAGAAAAACAAACTTAATTCAAGGTATGTTTTTTAAACTTTTATTGTCTCATGAAGTTTTGATTATTAGGGAAATGTCTTGTTGTGCAGTAAAAATGTCTAAACATTCCTTAAACAAGACAAAAATACAGACTGAAAAAGAAAATGATGCAAATTTATGCCGTTTTTTGTGACTGCTACAGTAGGTTTAGGGTTAGGGTTAGTTAGGCTGGTTAGGGTTAGGGTTAGGCTTAGGCTTCCTAATCTCCTTTGTTATTCCTCAGTCACTTTCTATAAAAGTATCTAATCAAATTAATACATATAAAAAAAAAAAAATTTCCACGGCTTCTTCCACACTGCATGAAAAGACTTTGCTTCTTATTTTTTCCTCTTGCCATCTCTGTTGTTTTTCTCTTCTTTGAGAGTTAAGATTCCAGTCCTGTTCCTGGTTATCACCATGGCAACTTGCATTAGGAGGCATCCTGGAGCTAAACATGGACTTAAAACAGCCTACATCTTAATGTGTTTGTGATTTTCTTTTTAGCTGCACAATGAGGCACAGTCTCTGTGGGTAACTGTGCTTTTCGTATGCCTGTTGATTTGTGTATTTTGTTAATGTTACATGTTAAAGTTACACCTTGTTTCACTTGTATATGCAAAGCATTCAAATGACTAGATATGTGTAAATAAATTAGCTATTTAAAATTTTAAAAATGTTACCCAGATAATGTTTCTCTATAATTTATGAGATTTGGAGGTAATGCCATGAGCAATTTGTGGATTTGTTGTACATGTTTCAAGATGCGTGAGGGTTTATGCTTTAGATACTGCCAATACATTGATTGTGTACCTTTAAGTGTCTTTCCAAAAGTACAAAAATGTACATGAACACTTTAATACAGATGCCTACCAATATGAATGATGTTTTTGCCTTAGCTAAACCTCATTAGCAAGGCTACTCTTATTCCACACACATTTATTTTCTTTATCTTCCATGAAAATATTCTTCAGGAAGAGCTATAAGCAAGTGTAACAAGTATGGCGCTGCCGCAGTATGTCGCTCATTCTCTTCATAATCACCCATCTCTCTCTCTACCAGTCTCTCGCCGCACGGACTGCACCCCATCTGTTCCTTCTCTCCCATAATCCTCTCTCTCTTGGCTGAATCGATTGTCCACCACTCCCAGCCAACACCCTAATGCTCCTGTCTGGTGGAGTCATAGGCACTGATTCAATTTAAGATACTCTCTCTATAGAAGAGTATAACGCAGACAGGAAGTTCTCTGATTTGAACAAGCTTACTCTGCATATTTTGTATACTGATTTACAAAGCCGTACACAAGCGGGAAAACAAGCTCAAATACTTATTTGCCTTTGAGCACTAAAGATTTTCTTGCCGTCAGAGAGAAGGAGATTATGAACATCGCTTATAATGCTATTGTTCTTGTTTTGATGGAAATACAGCAGCGTATTAGGCTATGATTACTTGTTATGCAACAACTTTTACAGTGTTCAGCTTGAGTTGGAGAGCAAATGAATGCAAAGCCTTCTCTCTGTGTGTTTCAATGGGTGTTTACTGAGGCCTCTTTTACACCTGCTATCTGTCTTTTGTGATATGATCATAAGTAAACAATCCAATGGAGTAAATACAGGTGCAAAAAAAGGTCCAAAACATTTTGTGATCACAAACTATAGTACATTGCCCATTGGAGTGTAAACACTAATCTGTTCTGATGTCTCCCAGACAGTATCAAAGAACTGCCTAGTCACCTGTCAATCATCCTTTGCACTAAAAAATGAGGTTTTAAATTTACTTTATACATCAAAATTTCATCGTAAAATAATACAAATAGGAAAATCCTTTAATATATATCTGGTCCGAAGCTCCTCATCAGTTGTACATCTTGAGTTCAACTAACAAAACTGCTAATGAGCATTCTGTATGAAACTAAAGTATATCAGTGGTCTGCCAAATTGTTGATTGATTGATTGATCGATTGATTGATGTTTTTGAGTAATGTACAATACAGTTTAAAATTTACGGGGTCAGTACTTTATTATTATTATCATTATTATTAACATTCATATTTAGCAAGGATACATTGATCAAAGTGAGAGTAAAGACATTTACAATATTACAAATATTTCTATTTTAATTAAATGCCTTTTTTACTTTCTATTCATCTAGAATTTTTTTATCTAGAATTTAGAATTTTTCAATTCAAAAAATTGTATTCTGATTTCCACAAAAAGATTATTATTATTGATAATAATAAGAAATGTTTCATTCAGCACCAAATCAGCATATTAAAATGATTCAAGGGAATAAACTACATTAGAATATAAAACAGAAAACCGTTGTAATGTAATAATAATGTAATAATAATAATTAGTGCTGTCAAACGATTAATCGCGATTAATCGCATCCGAAATAAAAGTTTTTGTTTACATAATATATGTGTGTGTACTGTATATATTTATTATGTGTACACACACATACAGTATATATTTAAAAAAATTTACATGTATATATTTATATTAACATAATTTATATTATATGTAAATCTAATATATAAATATAACATTTTTCTGAAATATATACATGCATGTGTTTGTATTTATATATACATAATAAATATACAGAGCACACAAACATATATTATGTAAACAAAAACTTTTATTTTGGATGCAATTAATCACGATTAATTGTTTGACAGCACTAATAATAATGTAATAATATTTCACTAAATTACTGGTTTGACTGTATTTTTGATCAAATAAATGCCACCTTGATGAGCAGAAGAGACTTCTTTCAAAAACATTAAAAAAATCGTACCGACCCCAAACTGTTTTGAACAGTAGTGTTGTTTCAAAACCAGTATACAGTATAGTATAGTTACAAAACCAGACCCTCCCTTCAAAAAACAATCACAAGTGGCTAAAGGAGTCGCATTTCTCATCAATAACATTCATCAATATCAGGTGTAAACAGGCGTAAGAGACTACAGAAGCATAGAAAGTATCAATCATTTTCAAAAATTGAGTAACTGAAGGGATGTTAATCGTTTGGTTTGTGGGTTTCATTGCTAATGATGTGAGAATAAGCACTAGTTTCCAGATGCTGTACTGATGGATGTGCCCCCCTGCAGTTACTGGCTTTCATGGCTACACTCTCTGTCTGCTATAATGCCGCTTTAATGGCTCGTGGATCAATAGACGCTCTCACCACCCATAAAGCCCAGCCCATACATACAAATATATGTGGAACAATATGGCATACATCTACATAATATAACATCTATAGTTCGAAACACAGGATGATTTCTAAAGAAAAAATGATTGATGTTTGTCCATTCAAAATGCACTGTGATATGAGATGCGATTAGGTGTCTGAAAACATTACATTCAGTTACATAAAGTATTCTTATAAAGTATATTATTGTTGCTTGTCTAAAAACCCATTTGTAGTCTCACAGTTACACATGCGCCTGCAAAGGTCTCACAAGTCGAAAGCTCATGTATCATCTTAAATGCCAAAAAAGGTTCAAAATGTCAACACAATAAAATCAGCGCCTCTTTGACTTGGCCTCGGAAAAGCTGTGGGATAATAGCTTCACTGAGCTGGAATTGATGCCGGCGCTGCCACTCTGAAACTGCTTGTATCAATCACAGGAACGCTTAACCTGGGGCAAAGAGCTCAAAATCTTTTCTTTTACCTCATTTCCTAGATCAGGTTTGTGCCTAGAGAAGCCGTAGGAAGCCTTTCGCCCACAATGGCCGCCGCTAACTGTAAAACATCTTGGGAGATCCATAAAGGTTCGAGCGGCATCTCATGGGAATGATTAAGTTTAACGATCGCTTTTTCGCATAACAGCCCAGGAATATGATGCCATTCACAGGCCCAGCCACACCCAATACTGACGTTTTCACATTTACTAATTATGTAAAGATTGTAGCGATGCACCGAAATTATTTGACTGAAATAACAATTGTCAGTTTCTGATTAAATATTTTTGGAGGGATGAAATCATTGACCAAAAAAGTGACATTTAATTTGTGTTTCTCTGATGGTGCATTTTGACTGTGTCAGTGTTTATTTCATGCACACAATGTGGATCATGTATTACAGGATTAACAAAACTGATTGCATGTTTTTTTTTTTCAATATTAATATGCATTTTTAGTAACACTTTAGATTAGGGAACACATTCACTTTTAACCAAGAGTTTTCCCTCAATAAACTCCGAATTTGCTGCTTACTGATAGTAAGCAAGGTAGTTGTTGTAGTAGTTATATTTAGGTATTGCATAGGGTTAAGGGATCTAAAATATGCTCATGCAGAAAAAGGCATTAGTATGTGTTTTATAAGTGCTAATAATCAGCCAATATTCTATATGCACGCTAATAAGCAACTAGTTAATAATACTGTTAAATACTGTTCCTAATCTAAAGTGTTACCGAATTCTTACATTTCAAGATTAAACTTTTAGTGCTGTTTTCAGTTGATGCATGAACAAAACTTGATAAAACATTATTTACTAGTGTTCCTCCCATCCAATAAATTGCGATAAGCTTTATTCTTTGTTACTTCTTTTGATATGAAACAAAGATTCAGTTTAGAGATTCTGTCAATTTTGTTATGAAATTCAAACAATAAATATTTTTTTGGTGCTCTTGAAAGGAATAATTAACACAAAAATGAAAAATTGCTATTCATTTACTCACCCTCAGGCCATCCAAGATGTAGATATATTTTTTCTTCAGTAGAACAGTAAAGAAGATTCTTAGCTGAACTCATGGTCCTTGGTGTTTCATAAAACGTAAGTCAATGGCTACCGTCACTTTGAGAGTCAAAAAAAGCAACACAAAATGAATACCCATGGCTTTTGATGAAATATTGAGGTCTTATGAAGTGAAACGTTTGGTCTGTGCAAGAAACTGAGCATTAATTACAGCAATAATACCTGTAATCTAGAGCCTCAGACAAACAGGGAAATCCAATTCTTTTCCACTAACTGGTTCTTTCAGACAGTTTGTCTATTTAATAATGCAATGGCCTAACATATTACGCAATTAAAGTATTCAATAATGATTTGAAACATGGATGTTTTACACGTCTAAAGCATATAAAATGAATAATCTAGTCTTCATCAACTCATATGAAACTTATATCAGCTTGCATCGTGTCATTTTCTCCGTTCAATGACTGAGTGAGTCTGTAAAAAACAGCATCATAGGATCATCTACGGCAGTATTTTGGCTCATTTTGAGTTGAAGTGACTGTCAAGCATCCGAAAGTGAGTTTTGATTAAGTTGTAGATCTGTGCTGCTCGAGCCGATTTGGTGAACTGGTTCAACTAGTTCACCAAATAGAACCGGTTCAAAAGAACGATTCATTGGCAAACCAGACATCACTCCAGACTGTTTGCCTGAGGCTATGGATTACAAGTAATAATATTGTAAATAGTGTTTAGTTTCTTGTACATACTGATTGTTTTGCTTCATAAAACCTTAATATGTCGTCAAGAGCCACGGGTATTATTTTTGCATTGCTTATATATGATTTTTTTGAACGGTAGCCACTAGCCTGCATTTTATGAATCACCAAGGACCATGATTTCAGCTAAAAATCACTGACCTACTCAAGAAAAACAATATGTAACCCTGGACCACAAAACCAGTCATAAGTCACACGGGTATATTTGTAGCAAAAGTCAACAATACATTGTATGGGTCAAAATTATTGATTTTTCTTTTATGCCAAAAATCATTAGGATATTAATTAAAGATCATGTTCCATGAAGATATTTTGTACATTTCCTACCGTATCAAAACATATTTTTTGATTAGTAATATGCATTGGTAATTACTTCATTTGGATAAATTTTAAGGTGATTTTCTCAATATTTTTTTTTGCACCCTCAGATTCCAGATTTTCAAATAGTTGTATCTCAGCCAAATATTGACCTAACAAACCATACAGCAATGGAAAGCTTATTTATTCAGCTTTCAGATGATGTGTACATCTCAATTTCAAAAAACTGAACCTTGTGACTGGTTTTGTGGTCCAGAGTCACATATAAGTCAGTGGTAAATACTGAATTTCCAATTTCATCCCAGAATTTTAAATTGTGTGTATCACTAAAGATTAAAGTCACCCAAGATATTCCCCAATCCTGTGTAAGGTCAAGAAACACTCACCTGCGTGTTCCTCTTGCTGATTTGCTGGGTGATGTGCGCCCGTCCCGTGCTGGGATCCACACCCACCAATGGCACCACCGCCTCCCCGATGACATCATCCCGCGCAAAGCGATCGAAGCTGAGCACCAGGAAGTGCAGCGAGAGCTCGGGCAGCAAGCTGTACGGGATGCCGTAGAAGGTGAACGTCTCATCAAACACGGGCTCCAGAGTCTTCCTCAGGACACGCGTCTTCACCCGGTGCTTCTTCTCGGGCAGGATGGTCATCTTCACGTAGGGGTCAGAGCTGCCCGCCTGTTCGTCCACCGCAGGGAGCCCCTGCGCTCCTACGATGGTCACGACGAGGGCCTTCTTGGGGAAGTTGTAGTCTACGGCCAAACTGAGCGTTCCCAGAGAGGGGGAGTCGAGACTGTGGGGTGACGCTGTCTTACTGGGTGCTTCGCTACTGCTTCCAGAGCTGCTCTCCATACAGCAGTAGTCGGCCCGGATGGGCAAGGCCCTCTCCAGTCTGGGAGGTCCCACAGGCGGTACCAGGTGGTTCATCTGTAGATGTGAGGTACCACCTTCAGGATCCGCATCCACAAGAAGCACGTCGCCGTTTTTGGACCCACGACCCCATTCTCTCAACAGGGAGCTCGATCCTGAGCGCCGGCCCACCCGTACGATCTTCTTGCTGTTGCTGAGGGTCTCGGGGTAGATGCTTATGCCTTTGAGCATGTGGATAAACTTGTAGGGGGGGTCAACAGGTGGGTCGTAGGGGCCGCTGGTCAGCTTGTACGCGCCTGTCATTCGACGATATCGCCGCTGACAGCACGTCCAGAGGAAAACGGCTACCGTCACAGAGACGACCAAGACCCCCGCACCCAGAAAACCCGCAAGTACTGGGGACACATCTGAAAGAGACAGAGACAGAGCATTAGATCACTTTAGCAAAGTCACTTTAGCAATCAGCATTTATACTGGCAAGCATTTATTGTACATGCCTCTGTCCCAACTTTTTTGGAATGTGTTGCAGTTGTCAAAAACAAAATTTGTTCATATCTACAAAATATATTTACATTGGTCAGTGAAAACTTTGGAAATCTTTTCTTTGTACTTTTGTCAATTAAATAAATGTTAAAGAGAATGAACAAATCACAGATTCTTGATTTTATTGCATTTCACAAAATGTCCCAACTTCTCTGGAATTGGGATTGTAAACCAAAATATACATGAATATCATTTATACCGAAACTTATATATCATGTATTTAAATATACTTGTCATTACACATTTGTAATGATGAAATGGCAATTTAGTATTTTTAAAATATATTAACTTTAAAACTAATATCAAAAAACATTCTAGAGTTAAAATTATAATCTTAATCTATAATCACTTTACATGTGATTGTTAGTCAGTATATTAGTCAGCATATCAAAATAAGTGTACTTCTTTAAAGCACGACAAAAGATTATTAAAACAATGATTTAAAATGTACTATAAATAAAAATTTTAATTTATCACAACGTGCACTTTTACTTTAAGAAACAGTCATGAAAATGTCTCACACTTAAGTGGCCTTTTATTTCATTAATATTATATTATCTGCAAGTAAAGTTTTATAAAAAATAATAATAATAATAAATACTCTGTTTGAAATACACTACAAGTGCACATTCAATACAATTAAGCATCCTTATTTTTCACAAAGAACATTGTGATTATAAATTCAAGGAGTCTCAGATTCACAAAGTCACACTTTAATCACACTAAAATTGGCATGAGACTTGGATTCACAAATAACTGACTCAAGATGCATGACATGTTTGGGTCCAAAGGTTTATTTTTGAATAACGTGACAATAATGTGTTGTCTCGACACTCTCTGTCATGATCATTTGATGTCATATTCCTTAGGATGGAGGATCAGAAAAAAATAGCACACAACAAACACAGCCTCTATTTAAAAAAAAGAAAAAATTAAAAATCTTGTGAAATTTTTCCACATAAAGCATCATCTGATGCTAAAGGTATAAATACAGGTAACTACATGTCATGGGGGCAGGTTTAGAGGGATGTTACATCCATTTACTATAGGGACAACAAAACTTGGTAACACTTTATTTTGATGGTTTTTGAGCATTCTGTTGACAATAAGTAACTTTGCACCTACATGTCAACTAACTCTCATTACGAGTATTAGTAGACTGTCTGCTTAATATCTGCTAACTCTTTATAGTGATAGTCTCCCAACAGATATTCTACTGACTATAAGTACCTTTGCAAGTATATGTCAACTTATTCTAACCCTAACCCCACTAGTCTACTAATACTCTACTAACACTCTAATGAGAGTCAGTAGATATGTACGTGCAATGTTACTTACAGTCAACAGAATGTGTTAAACGGACCATCAAAATAAAGTGAAACCCAAAACTTTCCTATTGAGTGGACATTTACAGAAGAATAAACACATAAACATTGTTCATTGTTTATTTTTTAAGGTAACTGGCCACTTACTTGCCACCTAGACAATAAATAAACACTAATTTAAAAATGTGAATGGTATTAAATATTTGTAAAACATTATAAATTTTCCTTTAGATAAATATAATGTAATAAACAAGGAAAATCCTAAAAATGTATGACATTGCCGCATGTGAAAAGGCTTGTAAAACTATTACCACATGGAATTTGAGACTTGACTTGTGAAACAAAACTTCAGACTTGATTTGGACTCAGATGTCAGAGAGATGTGAACATGTTTGCATTCAAGATAATAAAACATCCATATACAACATCACACCACAGCAAACTACCATGTGTGACCTTGAACAAATACATAAAACTAGATCTCACAGCAAAGCATAGAAGCAGTTTTCAGTTTACAGGCACCCACTCGTTTCAGAATGGCAGTTTTTCTCCTCAGGCTGAAGGTTTAAGATGCCAGAATATTGCAGAAATTGAGCAAAGCGATCATTCATACTGTGCAAGCCATTAAGTTGCTAAATAAATATACTTGAACTTGGGTGTTAGCGTACTGTAATGTGTTGTTTGTACTTCTAATATGTATTTTGGACAAGCAATTATAGAAATGATTAGAATTTGTTACTGATTTTCATGTTGTCTTGCTTTTTGTCTATATATACGACATTAATTTTTATATACAAAATAAACATGCCAGAGAACACCAACCATTTTGACATGAATGAATAGCATTACCAAACCACAGAAAGTAATTTCATGCAGAATCTCCTACAATCTTTGCATATTAGGCACAAAGTATTTTTACATTAAAAACATTTAAAAAATGATACACGTCACCTTCAAAATTTGTATTCAAACAGCATCATTACTGCAGCAGAACTCTAACTAAATACTGTGCACAAGTCATTTCCTTCATAACTCCTAACTCATTATAGTTTCGTTTGAACTGTGACCCACATTCACAGAGAGTTGTGGGTGATAAAGACTTGGATGAGGTTTCTAGAGAAAACATCTGGTCTTAAAGTGAATTTAACAGAATAACAAACATGGCCACTGATGGCCTCAAACTGAGGTGAGAGACTGACCCAGTTAGATGCAGAACAGAGAGAAACAGGAGAGAACAGAAAAAACAGCAGCAGCAGCGCTTCAGGTCAGTTCAGGCAAAGGCAAAAACATGAATATGAAAAAAGAGATTTATGGAGTATAATTACAGAACTTGTTCGTGAGGGAGAAAAAGCGCACTCAAATTTTAAAACAAATGAGCTTTCTAGGTATTGAAATTATCATGGTAATGAAAAACAATTTTCTGGGTATTTCAGGATAATTCTTGCTCTTGGCTGCAGCTTGGATTCTTTCCTGTTTAATTCATGACTGTTTGCTTCTTGCTTGTTCCACAGCCATTTGCTAGCTAATGGGGCTGATGCTGAGCACAGCAGTTATATTTATGATCATGGATTCTTCATTGCAGTCCATGAGAGGATCCAGCAGTAACATTCACCTGACTGGAGCATTTACTATTCACACAGACCCAATCGCAACACACAGACGTCTTTACTGTTTCATTAAACTAGGCAAAACTGACAGCGCCAACAGAATCTGCTCATTTATATTGCTGTCATAACTGGCTCACTAAAACATACATCCCCCAAAACATTCAAATGTCAGGAACAGACCATAACAAGCTTAACCGGGGCTGGCAGGTGCTGCTTTCACCCCATGCTGCAGGGCATTCAATTAGGAAACATCACACTGTGGGTTCCCTCTGCCCAAACACCTTTAATAATAACAGACACAGAAACACGCTAATGTCGGAGGCTTAGGACAACATGAAACATTAGCATTATTTCAATAATGTAATGCATTTATGAATGGAACAAGATATTCAGCTAGGAAATTTATGTTGATTTTATTCATCACATTTGGTTGGTGCATAAAAAGTGGGCAACTCACAATAACTTGTTTGAGGGCTTGACCAGCAAATGCCCCCCATGATTCTGACAAGGCAATCTCAGCAATTCGGTGGCCAAATATTTTGGTAACTGAAATTGGTGCTACTTTCTTAGCTCATAGTATCTCAGATTTCACCTAAGCGCAACTGCCTTCATCCTGAATCTCATGGTGTGTTCAAGTTGTAGCAGAAATATTTTACAAGGTGGGGGGGGGTTCTTGTTTTCTTCATTTAAAATAACAAGCTATAAGTTAATATACAGAAATCACCATAAAATTATAAAATTTCCTGCACAAGTATTTATTAATTTGTATTTATGTTTTATGATGGCTGATAGCAAATATATACATCACAATGTTTAATTTAAAGACTGTAATTAACGCATACATAAGAATATCTGAAAAATTAAATTCATATTTATTTATATGTATGTGTGTGTATATATATATATATATATAATTTTAAATTATATATAAAAAATTTTAATCATATATAAAAAATATAATTTTTATATTTATATATATAAACTAAAATAATTAGAAATAAATAATCGACAGGTGAATCAATGTGAAAAAAATTATTTGAACTTGATTAAAATCTGTAATGTATGCCTAGAAGCTCCTGTGTGTCTGTCAAAATTAAAATCCCAATGATTCCGATGCTTATCGGCCAAACAAAAGCTCATACGAATGCCTGTGATAATTAAAAAATTCCAAGTATCTAGAAAGTGCTGCTCAGGAAAGACATGAGATTATCCAAAATAACTATTTTACACCAAAGGAGTACAAGGAGACAGGAATCTTAATAAAACATAACACAACTACAATACTGGACAAGGAACGGGAGGAAACACAGGGCTTAAATAAACAGATAATGATTAACTGAAACAGAACAGGTGTGAACTAATTAGGAACCAAGGAATATAACAAGCAAAGAGAACTAAGGCACAACAAGAACAGAACACTAATAAACCGAACCAGAACATAACTAATAGTGACTGCATTAACTATTAAAGAGAATAATGAAAATGTGCCATCAGTTACATTAGCCTAAAACAATGCCACAATAGATATGTGGCCACTGATCAACCAATTAGCTTGCACGGCCTAGATGAGATCATCAGAAAACGGAAGTTGTTTTAAAGGGCACCTATTATGCAAAATTCACTTTTACATGTTATTTGAACATAAATGTGTGCTGGCAGTGTGTGTACACAACCACCCTATAATGATAAAAATCCACGCGCTCTTTTTTTTTAATCCCTGTAAATCATAAGTAGTGTCTCAGAACAAGCCGTTCGCACGTCGCATTTTACACGCCACACCCACGACTGTTGACGGACACTGCTGTATTAGCAGAGACCCCGCGCTGAGTGAACCACACACAATCTTCCATTTTTATCTTCACGCTAGAGCATTTAAAAGCAGCATTCAAGTAAGAAATGTCTTATTACCGTTATAGAAGTTATTAAATCAAGAGCAGTGAGTGATTTTCTGTTTTTATTTTATTGTTTGGGTTATATTAACAGCGTACACAGCAGTATAGATTCTGTATATGTAATGCTGTCACTTAATACACAGATCTAATATAAACATGCGATTTCTTTCCCAGCTGTTTACCTTCACAGACATAACCGACTGTGTTTTTGTAACTCGTGTGTTTTAACATTAACTTGTGTGTATTTGACAGTTTAAGCGCAATACGACATGAAAGAGAACTTAGTTTAGTACTCACATGTTGTGTGACAGTTACTTTCTGTGCGCGTGCTTCAGATGTGTGCACTCAGAAAACCCTATATCAGTAGTTTAAACTGATATGGATTTCAAATGCATGATTTCAGTGTGATAGACATAATAATCAAAACTATACAGATGTTTTTTTAGCAGAGAATCTGAGGTATAAGCTGTAAAGGCACAGCCCTATTCTGGAAAAGGGGGTGGGGAGCTGCAGCTCATTTGCATTTAAAGAGACATGCTTGAAAACAGCATGTTTCTGCTTCCACTCAAAATAGGCATTTTCAAAATAATATAATAAATGATCTGTGGGGTATTTTGAGCTGAAACTTCACAGACACATTCTGGGGACATCTGAGACTTATATTACATCTCGTAAAAAGGGGCATAATAGGTGCCCCTTAAGAAACGCACTGGCTGGTTCTGTGTGTAGCACAGTCAGTTTTAAAAGTGCTTTTTTTGATAGACTGGCGTTCCCTTTCTGTCTCATCCTCTTTCATTTCTCCATTTACTGACTTGACACTCTTCCCTATTCTCTTTTTGTTATATTAATTTCACACCCTTCTTTCTTCGCCCCTCTCTCCTCCCCTCCACTTCTCTCATCTCCTCTTTCCTCTTGCCAAACTCCGAGCTCCAGGACCCGGGGCGGTGAAGTGCTCGGGTCGCCGTGGCAACGACAGGTCCCTTTCTTTGCTCACGGCAGTCAGAGCTGACTGGAATTGTGAGTTGGGCCCAGCTTCAGTGAGCTGATGAGAACAGGATGTGCTCTCCTGCCCCACACAACAGCCTCCTTAAACAGCCAATGGGAACACAGAAACCAACCACATGCCTGAGCAACAACACACAACAATAATGTCTAAGGAGAAAAGCCACCAAAAACACTTCCTGCTGAAAATGTAGTTTAATGAAACAGCATGTCACAAAATAACATAGTTAAATGTGTTCTTTGTAATTTAGAATAATGATAAAATAAACTATAAAATTACCAAGTTATAATTACCAGACTACTTTCAGAAGTAGAACATGAAAACAAATACTATTTAAACAAAAAAGATGTACACTCTAGCATACTTTTAAAACGAGTACTTGTTACAGAAATAATATACTTTAAAAGAATATACGTAAGTGTGAACTGAATGTAATGTTTTCAGAGAATTAATTGAATGTTATTTGCTATTTAAAATAAAAATATTATTATGCATTTTAAGTGCATTTTTTATCTTTATATGTAATTTCATCATTACTTATTGTCTTTGAAATATCGTTAAAGTTACTGCTGAATGTACTGACAAGCATTTATGGTCAACTAAAATATACTTCATTTCATTTCTATTGAAACTTGTATGTCATGAATTTAAATGTATTTGTAATTACACATTTGTAATGATGAAGTTGCAATTTAGCACATTAAAGTATATTAACTTAAATGAAATGTCAAAATACACACTACAGTTAAAATTATAATCAAGTACTTTACATGTGCTTTAGTATGTTAGTCAACACATCAAAAAAGTGTACTAACTTAAAGCATGACAAAAGATTATTAAAACATAATGATTTAAAAGTCTACTTAAGTGTGTTAAGAAACAGTGATGAAAGTGTCTCTCTTGCACTTAAGTGCATATACTATATATATATATATATATATATATATATATATACATATACATTATGTACAATTAAGTGAACTTCTTTTTCATAAGCGTAGAATCTAAAGTTGAGTGTAATTTCATGGAAATTTTGTGGACAAAAAAAAGAAGTCAATTGCCTGTTGTTTATAATGTAGCGATGTATGAAGCACAGCTCACACAGAAGTAACTTTCAAATCAAGCAGCTTTCTGTTGGCCAACATGGTGAATCTGTTTTGACCAACTTGAACCCGCTACAAAACTGGTACAAAATTCCAGATTACATGGTTTCCTATTGAAATTACTGGATTTTGCCCACAAAAAAAATCATCAAACAGCGTTCAATTATTATATGCAAACACAAATGACCTTAAATGTACTCACCTCAATTTCTACAAAATGTCTTACTTTTCACTATATCTCAGACTGTCTGTTTACTGCATTAAAATGTGTACATTAAGTCTCAATTGTACACTATAGCAAACATGTACACTCGTTCAGTCCACACACAGCATTCACCACATTTCTGACAGTTAATGTAGTTGCTTTAATGTAAAACATCAGTAATGCTCTGCTGGCCTCAGTCTGAGAGGAAGATGGTGTGTTGCATGTCTACTACTGCAGATCACCAACTGACTCACGCAAGACCCTACAGGTTTACCGAGACCTCAATTCAAATAATGTGATAAAACATTTAATCTAAGGTGTTTGTTAATGAGTGATGGATGCTCATGGAAAACTTTTAATTTGACATTATATGCACTTTTTAAAAGTGTACTTAAGTGTGTTAAGAGACAGTAATGAAAGTGAACTTTCCTTGAGCGCACTTAAGTGTTCTTTTATTTCCTAAATATTATATTATCTGCAAGTACAATTTATTATAAATATACTTTTAAGATTTTAAGTACACTAAAAGTGAACATTTAATACAATTAAGTGCACTTATTTTTCACAAGTGCATGACTTTGTTCTTTACTTTTTTTCATGTGTTTTATAAAAAAAAATTGCATAGGAAAACAACATCAAGCCTCTCCTCAATAAGTCACATGATTTGGGGCTCAATACTTCAGTACAGGTAAAATCACTAGAGAATGAGCAATAGTAATATTGATGCTTGCATTAAACATTAAAGTTATCATTTCAGGTACTGCAAAACCGTTCTGCATTGAGAGTAGTGAGAAACATCCAGACATTTTGTGGAATGATCAGCACACTTAGTCGTTTGATAATAAAAGACAAAGAGACGCGTAAGAAGGAATGAACTACAGTGGGGGAAAAAAAATATATAAAGATACTATGTGACAGATGGAGAAGAAAGAGCGAGAGGGAATGCTAGATTAAAAAGAACAGAGAGACATAAGACGTTTGAAACTCCTGATTGAAAGCAGCATCTCTGATATGGAACTCAAAAGAAATCATTTTTCAGTCATGTGACTGTAGAGTAAATGCATCACTCTGACGTCTGCCAGCACAGACGTTTAATACTATTCTGAAATGTTTGACCCTGATTTCGACCCCGTTGGCTTTATATTTCCTGTCATTTTACCTAAATTATTCTGGCTTTCTGTTTTTCCCTCTTTTTTTCCCCCAGCCTCGGTCGACCCCGCCCTGCTTCAGTCCACACAAAGGCCGGACCCTCCCCGACTCGACTGGATGCAATGCGCCCCCCGGAGGGACTCCAAATCACATGATGTCACTTTTGGCAGCATGTTTAAAAGCCAGCTGCTTCTGTTGCTTAGAAACAACCCCTCTGAGAGACGAAGAGTAGGGGAAAAAACATTTTGCTAGCTGATACACTCAACTCTCGCTCTGGTAATTGCTTTATAAATGATAAATTAGTGTCAGTCTTCTAGCTGAAATCTGACATTGTAGTTACAAGGAAACAAGTATCTTAATGACTTCTGAAAAACTATTAGAGGTGGATGCTAAAGGTATTACTATTGCTCATGTTTATAGTTATGGATTGAACAAACGCCTAACTATTATTATTACACGTTTCTGTTACAAACATGAATGAGACCTCAAATCAAGTGTGCTGTTACTTTTCAGCAATAATAATATCATTAAACTTTTGTCATGTGGATGAAAAAAATTGGAGCAAAAATTCTATAGACTAACATTAAAGGAGCCATAAACTCTTGTGAAAAATAAGTGCACTTAACTGTATTGAATGTGCACTTTTATTGTACTTCAAATCTTAAAAGTATATTTAAAAAACTGTACTTCAAGATTATATAATATTAATGAAATAAAAAGACAATTAAGTGCACTTAAATAGAGACACTTTCATGACTGTTTCCTAACACACTTAAGTAGACTTTTAAAAAGTGCACTTTAACAATATCAAATTAAAAGTTTCACTTTAAAGTACATTTTAAATCATTATATTTTAATAATCTTTTGTCATGTTTAAAGAAGTACACTTACTTTAATGTGTTGACTAACATACTACTACACGTAAAGTATTTTATTACAATTTTAACTTTAGTGTGTTATTCATTACATTTCAAGTTAAAATATTTTAAATGTACTAAGTTGTAACTTCCTCTTTAAAATACATGACATAAAAGTTTCAATAGAAATGACATTAAAGTACATTTTAGTTTATCGTAAATGCTAGTCAATGCATTCAGCAGTAAACTTTAACCATATTTCAAAGACAACAAAAGTAATTTTGAAATTGCATATAAAGATGAACTTAAGTCCTACTTAAGTAGGTTAAAATCACTCTTAAGTTCAATTAATAACATTTAATGTAAATTAAACTATAAAACTTTTATTTAATTGCAATTAACTTTAAGTGTCTGAAAATATTACATTTAGTTTGCAGTATATTCTTTTAAAGTATATTATTTCCGTAATAAGTACACTTTTTAAAAGTACACTTAAGTGTCCTTTTTTCACAAACCTCAGAAAAGTCTGAATATCTGGTCTCTGATTGGTCAAAACCCAAACTTGACCTAGAACACCTTAGCAACCACTTAGTAACACACTAAAATAACTCAGTATACCTTAGCAACCAGCATAGCACAGTGACAGTGACTTCTACACACACGAACATCACTTCTGTTTTTTTAATTACATTTGAATTTTAAATGCGACATCTTTTAATGCTCCAGAATGTGTGGCGGTCTCTCAACAGATATTAATGTAAGTCAGCAAAGCTCATTTCTCAAAAAACCAATACATTATCTACGCCGTACACACGCCTCTGATTATGACACCCTCCATAATGCGCTCGACGCACAACCGTGAGCCCAATGAGTGTGTACACGTGTGGGTGCACATGATTAATAAGCTGGGCAAAATGGCCCACAAATGAGAAATGATGGCATTGTCTGTAGTCACGGCTGAGCTGGACGGCAGGGTGGAGTTCGTGATGAGTAGAAATGAAGAGAAAGCAGGATGGGAAAATGATGAGGTTAAGAAAAGAGCATGTGCTGGTGGTGGAGCGGACAGGTGTGAATAATGATGCTCAGCACTGCTAGACTCTCGGCTTTCGCTCGTTCTTTTGTTTTCGTTCATACGCCACCCGCAGTTTTGCTCTCTGTTCAGTAGGATCACAAAGAGGTTTAGTTAGCTGCCATGTCAGGACGGTTCCCTCTCCATATCTGCTGTCAGTGGTAATATGACAGTACCAGCAGGGTGAGAATGAGGATCAGCTGCAGTCGTGTTGTGGAGAGACACTGTGTGCTGGATTTCAACGGGGACAGAGAAGACGTGTCACTCTGACACCAGTCACACGCATAAATCAAGCCATTGTTCAGTCACTGCAGCTTCACACACCCTCTACACACACACACACACACTTGAGAGAGAGAGAGGACTAGACATATACATATATAAAAGAGAGAACAAGACATATACACTTTGCAGATATCTGTGATAAGCTGAGATCAAATATAGTCAAGGCTAGAACTTCACTTCAAAGCCTCTCTGTCTTTAAAAACAACTCTTGAATTGAATTATTAATTATTTATTACTCTGCAGTAAAAAGGGTTGGGAAAGGATCAGTTTTAATTGCTATCTAATAGTCCAAAAAATAAAATAAAATAAAATAAAATAAAATAAAATAAAATATGTCCACATAAGACATTCAGCTGCACTCAGTGAACTGCAGAAACTTCCATCTAAAACTGTTAACCTACAAATGTGCTTCATGTGTAAATTATTATTTATATAATTTAATAGTGGAATAATTCTTAAATATTTTTATAATATATTTAATAATTACATTTAAGGCAGAAATGTTATTTAACATCACAGAATCAACCTAAAAATATTGTTACATATATATATATATATATATATATATATTGTTATATTATATATATATTGTAATATTGTTATATATATATATATATATATATATATATATATATATATATATATATATATATATATATATATACATATGTAGCAAAAGTATTATTGGAGTATATTATTGGAGAAAATAATATTTCTTTTTTTTTTTTTTTTTTTTTGACTGTGAATGTTATTGTTTGTGAAATTGACCTGGTCACCTTCCATCCTGCAAGCATTTTCTTGATCCTATTTTTCTCATGAAATTGATGTCCTGCAAAGTCAATCGATTCTCTGCTCAATCAATGAAGGCACTGTTATTATCTGAGAGGACTTGACATTTCATTAATACTGATACAGACTCAATCTGACACAACTGTTTGAATTCAGAAACCAGGTTCTCGGTTGGTCATTTTCAATAATTTATACCCTTAACCAGGTGTGAGTTGTCTTTCCATACTGAAAGCAAAAATGCTACACGGTGCAACAAACTCAGAATGTAATAGCTGTGTAATGTAAAGTTATGTGGAAGTGGGATTTTGGACCAATGATATTTCAGTGTGGTTGTGGCAATACAGTGTAAACAAGCTACTGACCACATGTCTGGTAGTTTGTGGCATCAGTATCTGTCATCGCTTGTCACTTCGTATCTGCCTGGTTAAGATACAGGGATATACAAACTGGTTTTATGTCATATATCAGCATTCCAGTAAACACTTATGAAGTCTCATATCCAGGCAATATGATGCAATAAAGTTATTACTGATAAAAGCTCTTACTGCTAATCGGAATATCAGTCCTACCCTTGTGAAAAAAGTACGCTATAACATACTTTTAAAAAGAGTACTTATGGAAATAATATACTTAAATAATAATATACTTGTGTAATTAAAAGAAAAAGTATAGTTTACATTTATATTAAATGCAATTAGCTGCACTTTAGAGTCCTTTTTGACCCACTTAAGTAGGTCTTAAGTACATCTTTATATGTAAACTCATAATTACTTTGAAATGTACTGCTGAATGTACTGATAAGCATTTATGGTAAAGTAAAATAAACTTTGAAACTTGTTTGTATACATATATTTAAATATACTTTAATTACACATTTGTAATGATGAAGTTGCAAGTTAGTACATTTAAAATATATTAACTTTAGTTATATGTAATTTTGAATAACACACTACAGTTAAAATTATAATCAGGTACTTCACTTGTGCTTTAGTATGTTACTCAACACATTAAAATAAGTGTACTTCTTTAAAGCACAACAAAGGATTAAAACATAATGCTTTAGAATGTACTTTAAAGTAAAGCTTTTAGTATTATAATCTGAAATTACTACAAAGTGCGCTATTTAAAAGTGTACTTAAGTGTGTTAAGAAAGATAGTCATGAACGTTAGCTTAAGTGGCCTTTTATTTCACTAATATTATATTATCTGCAAATACAGTTTATATTTTTAAGATCTGAAGTACACTATAAGTGCTCATTCAATACAATTAAGTGCATTTCAAGATATTTTTGTTGTACTGGATAGCTCCGCCCACAGTCAAATCTCATTGTCCAAAACCCATGTTCACATGCACATACATCCAACATGTCCTGATTTTCTGTTGTTTCGTCACATAAAATAGCCTTTTTGCTTTAAGAGTGGACAATCTAATCACTGAAACCCTGTAATTCTGAAGGAGTAATGGGTTTTATTTCCTTCATGGCTTCAGAAATCCTAAATCTCTGTTGATCTGGCTGGACTGGTTCTGGTTATGTTCCTCTCGAGCGCACATCTTGCTGCTGATTCTGTCTCCAAGCAACTCCCACACGCTGAGTTGTGATCCAAGACGCCTCAGACGTGTTCTTAAAATACCTGACCCAAA
Organism: Spinibarbus caldwelli; assembly: GCA_039654775.1. NCBI lineage: Eukaryota > Metazoa > Chordata > Actinopteri > Cypriniformes > Cyprinidae > Spinibarbus > Spinibarbus caldwelli. The sequence continues at coordinate 26,881,877 of CM077244.1, forward strand.
CTACATCCCACGCATCCACCAGGAAACGCGTCAAAACTCTCCACCTCCCCCAGCGCATGATATAACCCCATAAAGACTCGCGCAAAACGGCTAATCAATCTGGCAGATGAGGATAATTATGATAAATAAAATCATGTTTTATTTTTTACTGAATATTCTCAGCAATGTTTTCTGGGCAGTCCATTAGGCTACAGTATATTTTCATATAATTTTTATATTAGCCTATATTGTATTAAAGTCAGTATAGGCAACTCAAGCAACAGTAATTGTTAAAACAGACATTGAAAATTTTGCTATTCATTTTTCCATTCAATATTTTGCTATTCAAAATTAAGTGGTGTTTTTGACATATCATATCATAACCATTCAATCCTGTTAAAATCATCTATGCTCTGTGGTTTAAAAAAAGGCCCAATAATAAAAGAGTGATAAGAAATAAAACATGGTCAAATAAATACAGATATTCCATTTTATAATGTCTCATAACACACCCAGTCCTAATATAGTAGCATAAAACAGGATACTTGTATGTGACCCTGGAGCATAAAACCAGTCATAAATAGCACTGGTATATTTGTAGCAACAGCCAAAAATACAGTGTATGGGTCAAAATTATCGATTTTTTCTTTTATGCCAAAAATCATTACGATATTTAGTAAATTTCCTACCATAAATATATCAAAACTTAATTTTTGATTAGTAATATGTATTGCTAAGAACTTCATTTGGACAACTTTAAAGGCAATTTTCTCAATATTTTGATTTTTTGTTTGTTTGTTTGTTTGTTTGTTTGTTTGTTTTTTGCACCCTCAGATTCCAGATTTTCAAATAGTTGTATCTCAACCAAATATTGACCAATTCTAACAAACCATACATCAATAGAAAGCTTATTTATTCAGCTTTCAGGTGATGTACAAACCTCAATTAAAAAAAAAAAAAAATTACCCTTATGACTGGTTTTGTGGTCCAGAGTCACATATGATACATAGTAGATAAATAATAATATATGATCACAACATATGTTGTAGGCTACTGTTTACTGTGGAATAGGCCAGTGATGTATAACTGTAATTTGACTGTATGAAAAGATATAGGAATAATCACAATACAGATTATATGGCCTTATGAATATCGTTATAATGCATGATATACGGCTGTTATTATCCATGTGCCAGTTACATGACGCCATGCACGCAGTGCCACAGCGACGCGAGAGTTGAGCTGATCTAAACGCGTCTTTTCTATAGAAAATACATGTATTTCTACTTTGAGACTCTTTTTAAATGACATCAGTCATCATATGACACAGCTGTAGATAAACACACTTCATGCGTCTGTCTGGTGAATCATGCAGGCTTCATGTGCGTATTTCCGGTGCTGCACTTATTATTGGTGAATATTATGATTTTATATTTAGGCTACCTATTTTATAATCAGTTATTTCCTGGCCTAACTCACTATAATACAATATAATATAAACCGATATAAAATGGCCTATATAGGCTACTGTAAATAATGAACAGAAAATATTGCTCCGATTATTTCGTGAAAAATGAAAAAAACTGATTCCGAGATGAATTAAGAACCGAATAAACAGGAGGCGAATCATTTAAGATGGTGTTTCTATGTTAAAGCCCGGATCATTGCGTCAATATAGATAGAGATTCACTTACCATAGGTTGGTTTTAAATTAGTTATCTCAGACATTTTGAATTCCAATGGCTTGACTGTGATCAGAAAACAAAAAATAAAAAGCAAAGGGAATGAATTTCTATTTGATTTCCATGAATTTCTTCAGGCCGATCCTCCAGCTGAATGGTGGCCGAGCTGTGGATGTTTTCTTCTGTGTCTGCGCGCTGCTGAAGGATGCGCTCCTCCTCCTCCTCCTCCTCCTCCAGATGCGAGTGTGATGAAGATGATGGTGATGAAGAAGATGATGCTCAGGGCGGATGCAGCACCGACTCAACCTAAAATCATATGCAAACCATTCAGCTCCCCCTACAGTCTAGAATGGGGGGAAAAAAAGAACACACCCCAAACCTGAAGTTATTCTATTCTATTCTATTCTATTCTATTCTTATATTATAGCCTATTTTTCTAAACATTATTGATGTAGATTTCATTTTAAATTATATAATATTATTATATATTATTATAATATTTTATTTGTAAATACACAAATTATGCTAGATTAATTAGTAGGCCTACATTTAAAATTTAACATACTAATTATATTATTGTATAAAACTAAATATTAATTTAATATTTATATAAATATGAACTCTTTCACTAATTAATGAATTTACATGTCTTTTCCAGCTGTTTGTGATTACTGTTATTTATAAGTGAATTATTATTATTATTATTAATAATATTAATAATAATAATAATAATAACGACAATAAATAGAAAAATAAAATATATACTAATTCTTATTTTATATGTATTTTATTTATATTAATATGAACTTTTTCACAAATTAATGAATTTACATGTCTTTTCCAGCTGTTTGCAATTACTTTTATTTATAAGTGAATTATTATTATTATTAATGTAATTACATTAAGAAAATTATATACTAATTGTTTCATTTTTTGTAAGTTTATTTATATAAATATGAACTTTTATACTAATGAATTTCCATGTCTTTTCCAGCTGTGTGTGATTATATTTAATTCTAAGTAAATTATTATTGTTAATAATTAAATTTGAATATATATATATATATATATATATATATATATATATATATATATATATATACACACACACACACACACATACATACATACATACACACACACAAAATTTATATTATATTATATATTTCTAGGTTTCCCGTGATTGTATAACCCCCGTATTTAAGTTGATATATACGGTTTATAAGCATCATTTGACACAAATAAATACATCACAAAACATATCTGTATCAAAATGATTTTTTTTTTTACTTTGGTGTACAGTCAACATACAGGAGCAGAATGTCCTTTAACAATAGAATAATTATAATAACAACAAGAATTGAAATGACAATATCAATAAAATAGTCAATTCAAATATATTCACACTGGATAACATACTGATAAATACTTGTAAGAAATAGTTTTCATATGGAATGCTGTTGATCTGACTTCCAGTTGGGTGATTGTCAAGTTACTGACACACATGTTGGTTGTATTCTTACACAATACAGTATGCGCCATCAGTGAAAAAAAAAAACACACACGTTCTAGTTAAAGTGTTACAAGGGGCTAGGCCACATATTTTTGAAGGAAAAAAAAGTCATCCTTTGGACTTGAACAAAAAGTAATTTCTAAACCTTTGATACAGTGAATGAAATCTAAATTACAGTGCAGAACACAGTAGCTAACGAGGGAGAAATAAAGTGAAGTTACTCTACAATGGAAGTAGTAACTGTACGTTTGTCACAACAACGTGGGCTCGATTGTAAAATATTTTCATTTTTTAAGGCAAAATAAACTGTAAAATGACAGAGAACTGTGTAATATAATTGGCAAACGGTTTAAGCCAATAAAATGTTTCGAATCATACCTGTAAGTCTACGCAAGCTATGCACTGAAGTTGCTAATGACATTTAGATACCTGCCTATGTCTATTTTATAAATGTTTCTATCTTTAAATACAACACATATGTTTTTACACCACCGTGGTGTGTATTGGATGTGTAATGCGAGAGCTTAAATCTATTTCACCCAAAATGACCTCAAGATAGCATACTGGTTTAAAGATAACTCAATTGCGTACATTGCAAAGTGCCTTTGAAATCTGTATTAAAACTACAGCTTTACTGTAATTAGCATTTAATCCGCATTGTATGTATATGTAACACGTATCCAATGAAATACAGCACAAAGGCACTCATCGAAACAATGAGCATACCTGACATCTAAATTGAATGTTTTATAGCAACCGACGGCCACGAAAAAGAAATAAAACAAGGCATTATGCTTTACAATAAATTTCCCGAAAGGCTCATAATTCTCAACGTGACCTGAGCCGATGTGAACAACCCTGCAGATGAAGAGTTTGCATCTTTTGCATGACCCAATTTACAAACGTCATGTGGGGTCCAAACGAAACCCGAAAACACTCGATGACTGTAAGACGACTAAAACATCCCTGACGTACTTAATTGCTTAAAACTACTGGAACATTTCAGACCAATAGAAGGTTTGCGATGTTCATAATCAACGTGAGAATCACTGGGAAGGGCTTTTTAGTAATTGCAGAATCTATCTATCTATCTATCTATCTATCTATCTATCTATCTATCTATCTATGAACAAAGGAGCACAAAGGAAAGGCACAAAGATTACTACAATGGAAACAATACTGGGAACGCAGAACATCATACGATCTTCTACTAAATAGTTTCTCTTAAGTTGTGACTAATCACAGATAACACTTTTCAAGCACTGATTAAAGTCAACATGAAATGCCATTTGCAAAGCATTTACTCCCGTAATGTAACATATTTCACAACCAAATGCTGTAGTAAGTGGGTGTCGTAAACAATATTGTTCAGCAGTTTGGAGATGGTAAGATTTTGTAATGTTTTTACAAGTCGTCTGCATTTATTTGATAAAAAATGCAGTAAAAACAACGGAGGCCCTAAAGGGACATGCTGACGGGAGGAAAAATTGTATTTCAATGCTTTTGCATTCTCTCGCTAAATTTCTGCAAATGTTTTGCAAGTGATCAAAGCTTTTTTGGGGAATGCAATACTGCTGCAAGACAATGCAATTGTTTTGTGTAAGAATGCAAAGTTTCTCAGTGGAACACAATACTTTTGTGAGAGAACAGAAATGTTTAACGAGAGATCGCAAATGTTTTGCAAGAAATCGTAATTGTTTTATGAGAGATTGCAATTTTTTTACGAGATGTTGTGCAAATGTTGTGCGAGATATCGCAAATGCTCAGGAGAAAATCACAAATGTTTTACAAAATCACAAATATTTTTTGTATTTGATTTCATGTTTTATGAGAATTGGCAAATATTGTGCAACAATGCAATTGTTTTATGAGAGATCACAATTGTTTTGTGAGAGATTTCACATTTAAGGAGGGACGGCAAATGTTACGTGACCTCGCAAATGTTTTACGAGAATGCAAATTTTTTTTTCTTTTCTTTTTTTTTTTTTTTTCTTTTTTTACAAGAGATTGCTAATATTTTCCGTGATGACAAATGTTGTGCAAGAGATCACAAATATTTTACAAGGTCTCAAATATTTTGCGAGAGCTGGCAAATATTGTGCGATATCGCAAATGTTTTACAAGAACGCACATTTTTGCGAGAAACTGCAATTGTTTTACGAGAGATCGCAAATATTTTGTGAGAAATCGCCTTTTTTTTTACGAAAGCGCAAATATTTTCCAAGAAATGGCAAATGGTGTGCAAGAGATCGCAAATATTTTACAAGATCACAAATGTTTGCGATAGATCGCATATTACACAAATTTGTGAGAGAATGCAAGGTTTCTTGTTGGAATGAAATACTATAATATAAAATTAAAATACAATTTTCCTCCCATCTCATATTTTCTTTCTTTCCCATGTCTCCTGGGGCTCTGTAAAAACAAAAATAATAATGAAATAGTTTTACAATCTAAAATAACCATTTTCTATTGAAATATATTTGAAAATGTAATTTAGTCCTGTGGTGTCAATAAGATAAGATCAGGAACACGTGCTTAGAAAGTAAACAGAATGAATCTTGATTTCATGTTGACTTCTATAATGTTCTATAATGAGGTTCCACTTTTACTATTAGATTTCAGTTACTAAATATTTGCATTTGTACTGGACGTACATCTTAAATGAACCAAAATGAAGGGTCTTTTCAATAAATGCATAATTTACTGTAAGTGTACAGTAAAATATATACATTTCAATTTGGGAAGGCAGCAAAACAATAATGTTCATTGCTCAAAGGTTGAAGTTTAGATGTTCTACCCGTTTGCAAAAGGTTATAGTGGTATAGGGCTGAATTTTGGTCACAATCCAGACATGAGTTTCTGGGTGAGATAAATGCTAAAGCTGAGTAACTGGTGTTGGCAAAAACCCGTTGTTTGAAATCGGTCAGTCGGTGCATCAAGGCTCTACATTCGGTTCAAGACACGCCTTGTTTTGATTTGGTTAAAGTATGAGGTGAGCATGACGTCCAGAAAGTAGAAGATTCCAGACACATTTTGGCATAAAGAAAAATCCACTGGGTTCATGCTTGATTATCATGAGGTAATCTGGCTTTGGTGACTTACACCACATTGCAAATGATTTGGTTACAAACACCGAACTGCGTCACAATACTAATACCACCATTTTAAAGCTGAACAATTTTTTTTCTTCTTTTTTTTTGGTATGAAAATAAAGGAGCTGGAAGGCTATTGCAAGTCTAACTAATAAGATGCCTGGATAGTAAGCAGCATCATAGCTGAGTTGAGGTCCACATGTAGAGGAGCACAGCACAAGCACAGAGATGATGAGCATTTTGTTTTGACAGTTTGTCCTGTTATCTGTCTGGTTCAGTTTGTCTCTCAGAGGCAGGTTTGCATCAGCTGGTCCTTTCCAACGCTTCCTGAAGTGACCAGCGCCAATATAGCGATTTGCTCTGAGGCATTTAGTGCTACCAAACCCGTGGATCTCAAGATATTCTGAGTTTATGCAAAAAACTTGGAGGTCGAAAAGTCTCTTCCTCACTTGTGTCGTCTTTGACGGTGTTGTGTGTATGTGTGATACCAGAGTGTAATAGAGCACAACCGTGTGGCTCCAAAAGTAAAAATACAATTCATTTTCTCCACAGAGATTCGAGTCAATCTCACTACGCAATATTTGAACAAATATTTTGCAATAAACTTCAAATATATAGTATACAAACTCATTTAAATTCAAAATGCATGTTTTGTAATGTTCATCTTGTAGCTCAGAACTTTCATGGAGTGAATGAATGGAAAAATACTTCTGGAACCAAGGCCACTGCAAAAGCGGCAGTTATTCTTGCCTTTTGTTTTATGTTCAGACACTGACCCATAAATTAAATTCTTGCAAGGACAGATTTTAAGCTTTTTCTACCAGTATTGCAAAACTATTAGGCTCTAAAATTCTTAGTATAACTGCATGATGTGCAAAGCTAGAAAGGCATATGAACAATAAAGCTATTTCCCTGAACTTAATCTGCAATCAACCCTGTGTAAATTTGCATTCATTAGTAGACCTATAGCACTAAGGTATATACATCTAATTTGAACGGATGAGTCTCACAAATCCCATCAAGAACATGTCAAGGCCATATTTCACCATAAAAACAAGAAAAAGAAACAGAAAATGATATTCTGTATAAAGAAAATGCAACAACAAAAAAAAAAAAATTACAGAATTATTTTCATGATAATCAATCATATTCCCCCCAATTGTCATTGAAATAATATTTAAAAAATGATCATGATATATAATATATCTAACATTATTATTCTTTATTATTCTTTTATTCAAAAAAATACTACGATTAATGTACAAATATTAATTATTATATTTGTATAACTGTAATTGTAATTATATTTGTTGGACCTCCCTTAATTTATGCTGAATTTTTTAAAACAAATCATTGTTTTAAATATAAAATATACAGCAATCTGATAAGAATCACCATTGCATAAACAAACAAACTCAAAACATTTCAGTTCTTTTGGCAGGAGTGATTCAGAATTTGGCAGGAAAATAATAAAAAAAAAATTGTCATAATTAGAGCTACAAAGCGGCAGAAAATGTCTGGTAAATTTCCAGAAACTCTAGAATTTTTTGGAAATTTTGTGAATTTTCCATTTTTTGGAAGTTTCCAGAAATTTTCCACCCCTTTGCAACCCTAGTCATAATGCAAAAAAAATAAATAAAAAATGTCTTCATTGTCTTTAAGCAAATATTTTTTTTTTTTTTATATTAGAGCAAAATATGACCTAGACATGTTTTTGTGAGATTAACCCAAAAAGAAATGCAACATTTCACTATAGAACAAGAAAATGCACTGAAATATCTTTCCAAAACATGAATTTCAGAATAGTGAATTTCTGTGGTGTTTTCATTGGTATTCTAATGACTGATAAAAGTGCGAAGCACACTGTAGCACGTAATGCTCTTCGCACGCTTACTGTAGTGCGTCCAGTATCTGTGTGGTGAGTGTTTGCTGTGTATTGTTCGCTCTCAGTTAGCCGGTCCAGGGTCTGCCAGTGGCATAGTGTGCAGCACCTCGTCCAGCAGCTGCAGTGCCCGGTGCAAATGCACCTCCACCCAGCAGGGGGTGTGCTTGATGCTCTGCCGGGGGTAGTCAGGACCCCAGCCCTTCACGAAGCTCAGGCGCAGGATGCACAGCCTCCGGAGATCATCCACACCAATCCCTGCTGCTGCCGAGAGGCCTGGAAACAAACATTTCCAAAGTCAGGCTACAGAAATGACAAAAAAATCTATTACGTTTATATGATAAAACTTGACCAAAACAGATTTCTGTCCAGTGTTGACTTATTTTCTGTTGTAAAGTTTCAGATGTAACTGTCAGTTAAAGGGATAGTTCACCCAAAAATGAAAATTCTGTCATTAATTACTCACAATCATGTCGTTCCAAACCTGTAAGACCTTCGTTCATCTTCAGAACACAAATTAAGATATTTTTGATGAAATCCGAAAACTTTCTGACCCTCCCATAGACAGCAAGGATCCTTAGACTATCAATCAACGCACAGAAACGTAGCAAGGACATCGTTAAAATAGTCCATGTGACATCAGTGGTTCAACCGTAATTTTACAAAGCTACGAGAATACTTTTTGTGCGCAAAGAAAACAAAAATAACGACTTTATTCAGCAGTTCATCTCCACGTCACCCTATAGCGCCATTTTGGAGAGTAGCACATACGTAAACAGCGTAGGCAACGTATGTCCGCGGATACGCTGTTTACATTCAGATCAAAGCGGAAACAACGTAAACACGTATCTGCGTACAGTGCTGCTGACAGAACAGCATACATTGTTTACGTATTGTGATACTCTCCAAAATGGCACTATAGGGTGACGTGGAGGAGATGAATTGTTGAATAAAGTCATTATTTTTGTTTTCTTTGCGCACAAAAGTATTCTTGTAGCTTTGTGAAATTACGGTTTGAACCACTGATGTCACATGGATTATTTTAACGATGTCCTTGCTACGTTTCTGAGCCTTGATCGTTTAAGGATCCTTGCTGTCTATAGAGGGTCAGAGAGCTCTCGGATTTCATCAAAAATATCTTAATTTGTGTTCCGAAGATGAACGAAGGTCTTATGGGTTTGGAACGACATGAGGGTGAGTAATTAATGACAGAATTTTCATTTTGGGTTGAACTAACCCTTTAACTGGTGCTCTTTTTATTGCCTTTTTTCCCTATCAAATATTTTAGTAATCATTGTAAATTAGCTATCAATCGAAAGCTTCAAAACACTCAAAATTCATCCTGTGAAAACCATTTTGCATTACCATGGAAATGGTTCTTTAAATCCTTTTAGTATGCTCCTCCCTCAAAAATTCAATGAAGTTTGGGTGTCACCTGGTGGATATTTTTGGTATAGTGCCTAATCAAAACCTCAATTTTTGAAATATCAACTTCAGATTTGGAACAATTTATTTAGACATATAGCTTTGATTTTATAGCAATTTAGGATTCCAAAATATTTTGTAAAATATTTATTTTATATATAAATTAATTGTACGGCATATTTTCTCGACAGTAAACTTACGTAACGTTTTTACACTTTCATTTTTTGAAATTAAAATTTTAACTCAAGTAATACTGCAGCAACCAATGACTTGTTATGAATGTGATTTTGACTAAATTGTTTATGTTTGAAAAGCTGCTTCACAGAGCACGCTCTTGAAGGGTTGCCATGTCCACTTATTATAAGCGATGCTTTTTAAGCATCTTTGGGATTGTTGTTTGGGCTCAGCTTATAATATGATGCAGTTTATGGAGTTAATAAAGTAGGCACATGCAGGTCGTTTTATTTTGGCATGTGGTGTATTTCCAAGATAATGCGTTTGGATTTAAGTTCATCGTGAGTTTGTTCTATTTACTCTTTTTTTCTAGGAAGATCTGGCAACACTAATGAGTCAAAACATACCACCACACACACAGAAAGACATGATGCATTTAAATTTGTCATTAACAACTAGTTGTTCAATTCGGTTCTGTACACACTGCCTAGTGAATTTATGAATTAGAATTTATGTAAATGCGGTTGACACCTGTACCTGCATTAGTCACCTGTACCTGGGAGTCAGTTCAGTTGTAGAATGTGCTTGTCATTGCCATAAATTACTGTGTGTTTACAGAACAGGATTAAGGATTAAAGGTGAATTGACAATTAAATTTAGCTGCAGTGTGTACGTGGCCAAAGAGTTAAAGTCCCAAAACCCTCATTTTGACTTGACGGTGAATGAGGCAGACACTCACTGACTGCAGGAGCGATTCCACCAACACTTCCTGGTCCTGGAATATTCCCTGCCACCGCCGCGGCCTGTGCTGCCGCCGCCGCCTGCGCCGTGGCCGCCTGCTGCTGCATCTGCCTGTGGCACTGCCTGAGGTCAAAGACCTGCAGAAACCAAACAACACACTCACACTTCTGCTATCAGCACAGCAATGACATACAGAGACCTCGCTGCTGTGTCCTGATTCCTGAAACAACGGCTGACGAGAAGTCATTTGGACAGGCTTAAAAAAAGTCAAAATCTGGATCAAGCAAATCTAATGTGACAGGAAGCAAAAATACATACAGAGCTCTAAAGTGCACAAAGGTATTCACTGCCCATCGAAGCTGGAATTACAGGCAGGGGTCATATTAGGAGAACTTTTCCTTGATTTTTTAAGATGTAATAATAATAACAGCATGATTGTACTACCATGCACTATGAAAACATACCCAAACATCATATTTCAAAAATTAAATAAGGAACTTGTCTAAATTTATCTGATATTTACTTACATTTTTTAATATTTTATTTTGTTTGCATTTAAAAATGTACAGTACTGTGCAAAAGTCTTAGGCCACTAGTATTTTCACCAACAAAAAAAAAAAATGGTTTTAAGTCGGTTATTTCTATCTTTTGCTGTAGCATGTCAGTTGGAAATATCAGTTTACATTTCCAAACATTATTTTTGCCATTAATTGTAATAATCCAGTGAGATTTTTGTTTGCACAAGGAGTCTGACAACAGCCAGTGCTCCACACAGAGATCTGATCATCATCAGTCTGTCTGGAATCACATGAAGAAACAGAACAAACTGAGACAGACTAAATCCAGAAGAACTGTGGAGACGTCTCCAAAACGCTTCAAGAAACCTACCTGCAAAGCTACCTGAAAAACTATGTGCAAGTGTACCTCAGACAAAAGCTGTTTTAAACGCAAAGTGTGGTCATACCAAATGTTGATTTGATTTAGTTAATAGAAGTTAATTGATAAATAAAATCTATTTATGGCATTATTTCTGAAAGCATCCTCATTTTACAGCATTTTTACACAATTGCCTAAAACTTGTAACAGTACTGTAGCTTTGCAGGTCGGTTTCTTGAGGCATCTTGGAGACGTCTCCACAGTTCTTCTGGATTTAGTCTGTCTCAGTTTGTTCTGTTTCTTCATGTGATTCCAGACAGACTGGATGATGATCAGATCAGATCTCTGTGTGGAGCACTGGCTGTTGTGCAAACAAAAATCTCACTGGATTATTACAATTAATGGCAAAAATAATGTTTGGAAATGTAAACTGATATTTCCTACTGACACACTACAGCAAAAGATAGAAATAACTGAATTAAAACCATTTTTTGTTGGTGAAAATACTAGCGGCCTAAGACTTTTGCACAGTACTGTATGTTCACGTTATTGTTACATGTAACTACATTTTATATTTTAACTACACAAAAACTAATTCAAAAATGTAAATAACTTTTCAAATGGACAAACAGACATTGAAAAGTTGCTTTTTTAATTTTTTAGATACTGTTTTTTGTACATAAAAGGTCAAATTTGCTGTTATGCTTAAAAATGAAAAACTTTTCTAATTGACAAATAAACGGATTTAAATGCTTGTAGATGCTTTAGTTGCTTTATTTTGTTACATGAACTATGTTTTTAACCACAAAAACATTAATTTTATTAAATAAATTACATAAATTAATGGATGAATTTAGACCAGCTGCTTATGTAATTTATATAAAAATTTCCATCCATTTATATATTCATATAAAAATCCATCATCATTTAAATCATGAAAAGTGATTTATTTACATTTTGAATTTTGAAGTGTTACATTTTAACTACAAAAAAGCAGTATTTCAAAGATTAAATACAAATTAGACAATAAATTACTATAAATTAAATATATCTATTTATTAAAGTGATTTATATTTTAATTGTTGTATTTTGTCATTTGTTTAATCGATGTAGTCTTTTTTGTGATTTATTTATTTTGTAGTTAACAAGTAAAATGTAGATTAAAAAAATACAATAAAATATACATTAAAAAAAAATTCAAAGCTAAAAACTTGCATCTAATTCCTAATCACCCACAATCTAGTTTTCTACAAAAGTCAATGCTGGCACTATTAACATTGCACTATTTCATCCCATAAATCATTTTAAAAATATGATGACCCCCTTAAGTGTTTCATCTTTGCCATCCACAGTTTTCATGGGTTCAAAGCGAAGCTGGTATCTTTTACCTTGATATAGGCCCCTGGGTAGATTTTGTGCACTGCATCTCCTGGCGCTCGACCCGCTTCTCTGTCCAGGTAGTAACTCTGCACAAAGACAGCATGATCGCTCATGCAGCGCATCCACACATCGCCCTCGCCGCGGCACTCTAGCTGCACTCCTTTACCTATGTGCAACCTGCAGACAGAGAGACAAGACACTGAAACTGCACTGCCTTTACAACATTTCTGCTTCCATCAGATCGTTACGTAACACAAATAAACACATCACCGAGTGTCATAACCAAAACCAGATGTGCCTCTGTTGATCCGCTTACATTTCTTTTCATCAGTTTGTTAAAGCCAGTTTTTCCCGGCTGTTATTCTCGCATAATCTGTTTGTTTATTATTGTTCATCACAGTGTCAATCTGGCACAGTAAGACGTTTTTGAGACGTGTGTTAAGGCAAACATAAAACCTGTGAAATTCATCTATACACAAATAAACACATATCACACACATACAGCCATTTTGTATGGACATTATAGCTTGATATTTTTCAGCCTTTTGATGATTTTCATCATCGCATATAGATAGATAGATAGATAGATAGATAGATAGATAGATAGATAGATAGATAGATAGATAGATAGATAGATAGATAGATAGATAGATAGATAGATAGATAGATAGATAGATAGATAGATAGATAGATAGGTGTGTGTGTGTGTGTATATATATATATATATATATATATATATATATATATATATATATACACACACACACACACATACAGACTTTATCTGAGAGTTAAGAGTAATCAGTAATCAGTATTATTTCTGCATATATTGTTTTAGTATTTATTAAGTTTTATTTATTATTTCAGTTAACGAAATGTATTTTTAATATTTTTGATTATTTAAAAAAAATATTTTTTTTTTTTATAATTTAACACCTCTATTCTAATTCATGCAGTGCTGTTATTGTTCATTAATTGAAATAAAGCTGAAATAAAATCTAAATATTAAATGAAAAAAAAAATAATCTTAAAAAAAAACTTAATAATAAATAATTAATAAACACGTTACTAAAAAATGAAATAAATTACTAAAACTGAAAAGTTAAATAGAAATTAAAATAACAAAAACTAATAAAAATGACAAGCACATAAAATTATTAAAACGTAAATTAAAATAACATTAAAAATCATTTTTAATTATTTTATTTTTAATTATTTTAATTAATATAATTTTTACTTTATATAATTTTATATAAATTTAAATATATATAAATAATTGTATATATAATTTTATATATATTTAAATATTATTAAATTAATAAATACTATAACTGTATATAAGTAATATTAAAATAACATTGAATTCACATCTTTAACATTAACCCCATGGTGCAGTGAACTCTAGCCAAAAAGTCATGAATTGCAGAAAAAAAATAAATGTAGTCAGTGCCCTTTTTTAATGCTAAAATATTTTGTTGATTCTCCTCCCTGCTCCAAAAATGTCTTTTTTCAATAGCTTGAAACTGTCTGCATCTCTACCTTTCTTTCTTTGTTTGATGCCATTAAAATTTTCATTTCATTCAAGTTGTGATAAAAGAATAAATATGGAACAAGTTTACTGGCATTGGCCTTTAAAGCTTAATAGCTAAATAAAAAGGACATTAAAATCCTTGTCATATTCACAATGTTAGTTTTACATCTGCAACAAAACAATACGGAGTAAATCATAAATATTCAGTATATGACTCAGCTCTAATAACCACACTGAGATATTTACTGGCTGGAACAGCTGTGACACATACCTGGCGCGCTCACTGGCATCTGTGCGGTGCACATTACTGAGCTGACCCAGGCAGAAGCGGTCACCTCCTGAGGGGTCCACATACCCGTCAATCGTCACCACCGGACAGCTGGACAGCACTTTAAACATCTCCCCCACCTGCACGTCCATCTCGAAGTAGGAGATGGAGCACCAAAACTCAGGACCTGTGGATGCACTTTTGATCAATTTAATGTGTCCTTGCTGAAAAGAAGTATTAATTTCTTCTTCTTTTTTTAAATCTCAGACCATCTGAATGTGTTGTATTGTGTTTTAGTGGAGATGATATAAAGTATAAACCTGGATGGTTGGAGACTGGAGGGGGGAAAGATGCTGAACTGTGATGTTGAGACCCTGATAGAAAAAGAAATAATAATGGATTAATTCAGTTCTATTAAATATAATGGTATATTTGCATCCATGTTGTTAGCAATGTTTAAGGCAAGCATACAGAAGTGTGGGTGGTGGAGAGGAGGCTGGTGGCCACGTCCGTTTTGCTGGGGTCCTACCGGAGTGTAGGAGGCTGTGCTGCTGCCTGTCCAGGTTGCTGCAGCAATTTAGAGATTAGAAAGGTTTTGTATATGAAGCAGTGAAAAGATCATAACACCTAAACAGGCATGACACGACAAGTTTCCAGCGACAAGTATTTTAACTGTCAACACTGAAAGAGAAAGTGCATGCCAAACCCACGGCCAATATATGTGATGTTTGATATATAGCTTTGAGGAGTGGAGTTTGGATCAATGAGATTTCACTGTGGGCGAGGTTACAGAAACAGAAACCAAGATGTTATTATTAACACATACTAAAATTATTAAAAGGTTTCATTAATTGAAATAAATCTGAAAAAAATCATAAATGCTAGATGAAAAACTTCAACTTAAAACACAAATTACTAACATTACAACTAAAATAAAAAAAAATGTAAAGCTAAAGAAAAATATTTACATCACGTGTATTTACATGGCACTTTATTCAATAAATTGCTTAAAAGCAATCGGCAGTATTAAACATGAAAACAGTGTCAGTGTCTCATTTCATCAGAAGCACAACTTTATTTTCTTTTAGGTTATAAAGCGGCTCTCCACTGTGTTCATGTTTTCACCCGCGGACTCACCTCCAAGGACTCGACACACGAAATAATAATAAAATCTGCGCACACCTCCTATGATGTAATCGTCAGGGACCAATGATAGTACGAAGGTGTTTTGCAGCCAGAATGAACTTTTCCAGAAAGTTCGCTTTGACAAGCAGTTTCGAACTCCCAAAACGAACACAAAACGAACTTCGTTCGGATTTTGTTCGAAATGTCACATCAGTTCGTTCTTCGATTTTGTTTGAAGTATATCGAGGCCTTTAGGGTTACTTGCTTCTAATTATGCATAATTTATTGTTATTATAACCTTAATCAGAAAATGATGTACATGTAAACATGGTATTTGTAAACTCAAATTAACACAAACAGGATTTATCACTAGTCGCGTTGTGACTGGTTAGGATGTGGTGTGATACTCACTGTGAAAGGAGCCTTGCGTCTGGGAGTGTTTGGAGCTGTTGTAGCCGTTCTGGTTGGGTGGAGGCTGGGGTGGGACGGGGGTCTGTGGGGGTCCATGTGTGGGGGTGGAGGGGGGAGGTGTAGGGGTCATGACTTGACCCTGAGGAGACGCAATCTGAAGTAAGCCTTCACCGTGACCTCCCTGCATCGGCATCATAGAGCCAGAAGCTGAAACACATGAGAGTTTGGAAGATGACACTGTGATTACAACAACTGTGAGTCCTGTGTGGCCAGCGGTCAGCGCTTACCAGTGGGGGAGAGGGGCATGTTGGAGTAAAGGGTGACCGGTGGGGGCGCGCGGCTGGGTTCTGAAGGCAGCTGTAGAGGAGGCAGTGGCTGGCCGTAGTGGTCCGGAGGAGGGAGTTTCATCACCCCCTGGTGATCCTGCTGAGGAGGCAGGCCTGGGGGAACGTCCATCTGAATGCAGTCATGGCTGTACTCTTCCTTTATTAGTCTGCCAGTGGGACCTACATACCAGCCAGAGGACAAATTGAATTTATTTTACCGAGTCAATTCATTAAAAAAAAAAAAAAAAAAACACAGATTCATTTGGGACTTAATCGAATCAGTGAATCTTTTTTGAACCTGTGTGGAACGGCAAGTAATTTTTTGTAGAAAAAAGTAAAATACTGTTTATCATCATGTTCAATATTTCATAATTTTGTAATTTTATCTGTTCATTAATAAAGATTTCAAATTCAATAAACACTTTTATATTTTAAAATATATACATTTTATAATTTATAGAATTTATCATTTGATTTATTAATTTAATATAATAAAAAATGTTTTTAAAAAGTTAAAAGTCTGATATAATTCAATTTTTAATAATCATGTTTCTTGAACAGCAAATCAGCATATTAGAATGATTTCTGAAGGATTTTATTAACTTTGCATCACAGAAATAAATTACATTTGCTAAAATCATTTAAGTTCATTTTTTTCCTCAATGTACACACAGCACCCCATATTGACAGAAAAACACAGAATTGTTGACATTTTTGCAGATTTATTAAAAAAGAAAAACTGAAATATCACATGGTCCTAAGTATTCAGACCCTTTGCTGTGACACTCATATATTTAACTCAGGTGCTGTCCATTTCTTCTGATCATCCTTGAGATGGTTCTACACTTTCATTTGAGTCCAGCTGTGTTTGATTATACTGATTGGACTTGATTAGGAAAGCCACACACCTGTCTATATAAGACCTTACAGCTCACAGTGCATGTCAGAGCAAATGAGAATCATGAGGTCAAAGGAACTGCCTGAAGAGCTCAGAGACAGAACTGTGGCAAGGCACAGATCTGGCCAAGGTTACAAAAAAATTTCTGCTGCACTTAAGGTTCCTAAGAGCACAGTGGCCTCCATAATCCTTAAATGGAAGACGTTTGGGACAACCAGAACCCTTACTAGAGCTGGCCGTCCGGCCAAACTGAGCTATCGGGGGAGAAGAGGCTTGGTGAGAGAGGTAAAGAAGAACCCAAAGATCACTGTGGCTGAGCTCCAGAGATGCAGTCGGGAGATGGGAGAAAGTTGTAGAAAATCAACCATCACTGCAGCCCTCCACCAGTCGGGGCTTTATGGCAGAGTGGCCCAACGGAAGCCTCTCCTCAGTGCAAGACACATGAAAGCCCGCATGAAGGACTCCAAGATGGTGAGAAATAAGATTCTCTGGTCTGATGAGACCAAGACAGAACTTTTTGGCCTTAATTCTAAGCGGTATGTGTGGAGAAAACCAGGCACTGCTCATCACCTGTCCAATACAGTCCCAACAGTGAAGCATGGTGGTGGCAGCATCATGCTGTGGGGGTGTTTTTCAGCTGCAGGGACAGGACGACTGGTTGCAATCGAGGGAAAGATGAATGCGGCCAAGTACAGGGATATCCTGGACGAAAACCTTCTCCAGAGTGCTCAGGACCTCAGACTGGGCCGAAGGTTTACCTTCCAACAAGACAATGACCCTAAGCACACAGCTAAAATAACGAAGGAGTGGCTTCACAACAACTCCGTGACTGTTCTTGAATGGCCCAGCCAGAGCCCTGACTTAAACCCAATTGAGCATCTCTGGAGAGACCTAAAAATGGCTATCCACCAACGTTTACCATCCAACCTGACAGAACTGGAGAAGATCTGCAAGGAGGAATGGCAGAGGATCCCCAAATCCAGGTGTGAAAAACTTGTTGCATCTTTCCCAAAAAGACTCATGGCTGTATTAGATCAAAAGGGTGCTTCTACTAAATACTGAGCAAAGGGTCTGAATACTTAGGACCATGTGATATTTCAGTTTTTCTTTTTTAATACATCTGCAAAAATGTCAACAATTCTGTGTTTTTCTGTCAATATGGGGTCCTGTGTGTACATTAATGAGGAAAAAAAATGAACTTAAATGATTTTAGCAAATGGCTGCAATATAACAAAGAGTGAAAAATTTAAGGGGGTCTGAATACTTTCCGTACCCACTGTATATCATCTATCTATACATACATACATATATATATGTATGTGTGTGTTACTTTGGAAATGTAATAGGTCGCAGATTACAAGTTACCCTATTTAAAATGTAATAAGTAGTGTAACTATTTCAATTACTTTCTTAAAGTAATGTAACTGATTACATTTGATTACTTTTTAATTACTCTTCTAAATTTCTATTGTTTTCAACTATTAATCACATCAGCATTTAAAGCAGGCAGGGTTAACCTTACTGTCAGACTTTCAAAATCCTTCATCACTTGAATTAAGATTATAATCATTGAATTTTAAAGCATAGCCACCACAAAATCAGACTTTAGCACCTCTTTTTACTTTGAGATCATTCTGAGGTTAAATACAGATTTGAAATCATAAAGTAATAGTGTAATAGCTATGATACTGTTTTTGAAATCAAATCTTTGCATAGCTATGACAGGAAACACTGGCATCTAACAATGCCCTGGGAAAAAAAAAAGTTAATCTTAAAAAATAAAGCATATACATAAAACAGCTATCGAATCAGCATGTGTCCTATTCTGTGTGCTAAACTCCTGAAATATTGGTGTCTCATATTTTAGAGCAGTCAGTGCATTTTGGGAAAGAAATCAATTAAATCTGTATGTGTGTGTGAAAAAATTCAGATGTAACCCCCTTTGTAATCGTTAACATTTTCAGAAGTAACTGTAATTTAATTACACTTTTTTTCTCAGTAACTGATTACTACTACATTTATTTTGTAATTAAATTACGTAATTCCGTTACATGTAACTAGTTACTTCCCAACACTGATTATTGCATAACTTACCTGTGTTTTGAAGACTGAGACCAACTTGAGAAGAGAGGAAAAAAAGAGAAAAACTTATTACAATGTTTTCCTGCACTGATAGAAAAGCATGAGACTGTATTTTTGCAGACTCAGGAAGTGCTGCACACAGCTCAGTAATCTCTTAGCTCATGGTGTTGAATGAAAGGACAACAGACTCACCGATGCCTGGTGACACCACTCTCTCGTAATGGTAAGGGTTGACACAGACATTATCGTATTTGAGGTCAAATGCGTACTGGCAGAATTTCACATGCTTCAGCTCGTTCTTGTGAAGGTCAGGCCAGCGCCACAACCGCGCATAGATTACATGAGGAAAACCTTTACGACCGGCAACCTACAGAAACAAAACATGAGGAAAAAAGAAAAGGAAGAGTTAATTGTCAGGAGTCTGGACTGTCTGTGTGTGTGTTTTGCTCCCCACATGCTCCCTGTGTGCCAGTGTTTATGCCCATATTTGGTTATTTTCCTGTTCCTGTCCTCGTCTAGTCTAATTCGTTCATCCCCTGCACCTGTGTTTAATTAATTATCCTGTGTATTTAAGTTCCTGTCTGTGTGTTTCTCCCGGTCAGGTCTACTTGGTTACTTCATGTGATTCTCAAGCTCCTATTGTGTGGATTTCCCCTGTGTTCTGTGGATTAAAGACTGTGAACGTTTACTCATGCCTCCTGCGTGCTTCCTCTACAGCAGGGGTCAGCAACCTTTTCGGCATGACATGCCATTTTTAATTTTTCTGGTTAACCACTGTGTCAAATATAATGTTACACGTCAGATTTTCCCCCAACCATTAACTAAATGTTCATGTAAGACATAAAAGATTATGACTGTGTGAATCTCGCCAATACATACTTCGCAATAATGTACTTTATAAGGGAGATTGCTCGCTCGTGGAAAGGCGCGTGTTATGCACGTGCTTTGCAAATGTCAGTCAGCGCGATCGTTTTGTTTTCATCAGCATGGGTTTAAAAATAATATTTCACTGGTTTGGACTCATGTCATAGAAAATTCGATATGAATATTCACAAAGCTGGATTGCTGTGCTTTGCAACAATAGACTTGCAACTTGTGGTGAGAAGCAGCAGCAGTTGTCCAGAAGCGAGCAGAGAATAGGTACTCCTCTCAGAAAACGTACAAATAAAGCTCATTTTAGATTTTTAATTACTATTTGGAGCATTGGGATCGCTAGAAGAGGGCTTAATGAACTAATTTTTGCGAAAACCTCAAATTCGACCAAAACTGACTTTTTTTCACTTCTTTTGCCTGTAGCTCAAAATTAAACCGTGCGCATTCCGACTCATTTTGCCAGCACGGGTCACATTTTTAAATGATGCGATTAAAAAAAAAAAACAATATGTCATTTTCATGCAAATAGTTTAAGATTTTTTCATAAATAGTTTTTTAAACTTTTCAAAAGTTTCTTGAATAACAGATATACAGTGTGACCGTACTGAACACCACTGTGGGTGTGGGTGTGTGTGAGACAAGGCCAATGCATTAAAACAATAATATTGAAGGAAAAATAATCTCTTAAGTACTGCACAATAATAATGTAGATATTAACCAGTCATGGGAAATTTTCTAAACCAATTAAAACTTTGAATGTTCCAAGCGTTAATATAAAACCGGTATTAGTGGTTTAAATATTTCACACAATTAAACAATTCAATTCAGATAATTTTCTAAATTATTGTGGAAATGATGCAGCCTGAAACATGATTTCAGGTCATGATTTGATTTAATTTGATTATTTTCATAATCATTAAAGCATACCTTATCAAACACTAGCAATTTCAATCTATTACTAAATTATGTGATCATCACTACAGTGTTATTTTAATATTATTTACTAACTAATTATAGTTTAGTAAATTACAATAAACTACAATAAATTATGCCATTTATATTTATATTTTCAGTTTTCATTTTAAATTTGGCTTAAGTTTTAGTAATTTTATGTGCTTTTTATGTTTTTTTAAAAATAATTCTACCTAGCATATTAAATTTATTACTATTCCGTTTTTTTAATGTATTATACATTATATTAACAAATGTATATATATTTATATTAATGAATTTCAGTTATTACTTTTTTATTTTTCCATCTAATATTTATATTTTATTTTATTTCAGCCTTATTTAAATAACTTTCAAAGCAACATTTCAAAGCTAGTTTTAGCTTTAGTTAACAATAATATTGCAATTAATGTATTATAATGATGTATTTTTTTTTTTTTATAAATATTAGCATATGTAAACTGTGTGAAATACATTTCATTTTAAAATCACAATTTGTAAAACATAAATTTTTAAGTTTTATATAATGTAATTCATTTTGGTTAACTAGCGATTCCTCACACTCTTTAGCAAAGGCATTGTTTTAAATTTTACTTTTGGACTGCATGTCTATTATTGAAAGATGGGAACCGAGATCAGGAACTGAACATACTCATGTTGCCCATACGAGGGATATGGCTCAGCGCATTGGATCATATGACCAAACGCAATGCCACTCTGACAAGCACAAGTCAAACTTCTACTAAAGACACACCAAAATGTTTGAACAGCACGTATGTGACAGGAACGCAGTAGTATGACAAAAGAGCATCACATGATCCTGAAAGCACACCGAGCGTAAGGTCATGTGTTGAGTTTTGAGTGCGTATCACAGCTGCCCGTGTGTGTTTGGAGTAGCGAGGCAGCAGGAGGACGTGTGTGTGATATGATAATCCTCTGTAGATTAACACTAGAGGCATGACGCTACAGTTGTGTGCTAGCAGCATGATACGAGAGAGAGCTGAGCAGAGGGATAAATCCAGCTGTCAGTGCCATTTAGGCAGACGGACTGAAACAGACACAAATGTGATGGGGCTGCTAACCAAAAGGACTAGGGTTCAAACCCCAGAGCGGCCAATAGAGTCTCGCTGGTCACTAAAGCTTACTTACACCAGGTGGACATCTCCATTACATTATACATTATATTATACACAAAAATGCTAATGTTATTCATTATTAAAAGTTACATTAAAACTTGAAAAGTCAACTTGTTTGTCTTAATAAAACCTACATATTGAAACACATCTGACAAACATTGGTTAACATGTTCTGATGAATAATACTACCAAACATCTACTAACGCAATAACCATGTGCTAGTGATTTTACTGTGGTTTTGGGATGTTGTTGCTTTACAAAACGCTTAAAATTCCCTTAACATAGAGATACTGTACTGACAAGCATTTATGATATACAAAAATATAATTTAATGTAATTTCTATTGAATTAACTTGTACGTCATGTATTTAAATATATTTGTAATTGCACATTTGTAATGATGAAGTTGCAATTTAGCACATTATATTAACATAAAATATTAAATATATTAACATTTGTTATATTAATATTTGTGCATTTAATGTTAATATATTAAAAAATATATTAACATAAATGTTGAATAACACACTACAGTTAAAACTAGTGCGGTCAAACGATTAATCGCATCCAAAATAAAAGTTTTTGTTTACATAATATATGTGTGTACTGTGTATATTTATTATGTATATATAAATACACACACATGCATGCATTTAAGAAAAATAGGTTATGTTTATATATTAAATATTTAAATATGATATAATTTATATAAATATAAATATGTACATTTAAATATTTTCAAAATATATGCTGTATGTGTGTGTCTTTATATACACATAATAAATATACACAGTACACACATATTACGTAAACAAAAACTTTTATTTTGGATGCGATTAATCGTTTGACAGCACTAGTTAAAATTATAATCAAGTACTTTACATGTGCTTTAGAATGTTAGTCAATACATCAAAATAAATGTATTTCTTTAAAGCACGATAAAAAAATATTGAAACATAATGATTTAAAATGTACTTGAAAGTCAAAATTTTAATTTTCCATGGAAGTCATGGAAGTGAACTCTCTTTGAGTACACTTCTGTAACCTTTTATTAATTTTTATATTATCTGCAAGTACATATTTTTAAACATACTTTTAAGATTTGAAGTAGGCCTATACTACAAGTGCACATTCAATGCAATTAAGTAAGCACAAAAATAAATAAATAAACAAATAAATTAAAAAATATCTATTAATTATCATTTTAAAAATCCTATACCAAGTAATATAGTTCATTACTATAGATTACATCATAAAGATACATTCTTGGTGCAATAATAATGTTTGTGATAAGAATATTGGTGATAAACAGATAATCATATCTGTGCAGTCAGAGGTGTGTGTGTATATCATACAACTATTTTACAATAGTAACATAATGTCTCTTTTTTCCCATGCTCTCACTGTCTATGATAAGGTCAATAAAGGTGACACATTATGTCTTCACTCAGTAGTTGGGCTTTACTGCATCAGATGCTCTATTACTGTACATACACGGCTTTTTTCCCCTTGTGTTGCCTGGATATCATCACATCTTGTGTGTAAAGAACAGCATGGACTATCTACCAGCAGCCCTTCTACACAGAGGAAAAAATAGACGGCCTTAAGTTAACCCGGCCCCTTTCCTATGTTTTAGACAAAACAAGCTTCACAGCCTCTCCTCCACCCCTCCCTCTAAATCTGCCCATACCGAAGGGTGGGGAAACTGCGCAGACGCCGTCCTTCTCCATATAAACCACCACTTTTACTTTGAGGTTGTTGAGGTTTACAGTCAAAGGATGAATGTCTCTCTTTGCAGCTGCTGTCAATCATCTAGTATCCATGGAGACCGATGCTACAGGCAGGAAGCTATTAGCATTGGCTGAAGCTGCGACTGCATCCGTCTCCCATATGAAAGCCGTATGTTCAAATGTGGGTGGTGTGGATGCGATTAGAGCCGGGCCTCAAAGCAACACCCAATCACTATGTTTATTCAACGGACAATGCCTTGATTATTTACATTGTCTGGCTTTATTTATCGCAGGATTCACAAATAGATTAGGGGAAACACAATTGTGTGAACAATGTAGGAAAACACACTTTCCAAAGTTATTCTAGACTGGGGAAAGGGAGTTTATATACAGTGGTTGACCGATATGAATTTTAAAACGGCCGATGCCAAAACCGATATCTATAGAGCGGGACAGACGATGAATCTTAGATAGAATCTACAAACCTTTTTGTATTTTCTGGGCTGTTTTTCAAGGAAAATCTGCGGTATGTATTTAAATATGGTAAAATATGTTTACTGCATTTGATTACTACACTTCCATTGCTTATGACTTGTATTTGCCATCAGTATAAAGTTCTACGTGTGGTTTTATTCAAAAATTTAGGGTCAGTAAGATATACATTTTTTTTATATTAATACATTGATGCATTAATTTAATCAAAAGCGACAGTAAAGACATTTATAATGTTACGTTAATAATCATGTTTCTTGAGCATTAAATCAGCATATTAGAATGATTTCTGAAGGATCATGTGACACTGAAGACTGGATTAATGATGCTGAAAATTCAGCTTTGCATGAAAAAAAAAATCAATTATATTTTTAAATATATATGCAAATAGAAAATTGTTATTTTAAATGGTAATAATATTTCACAATATTGCGGTCTTTACTGAATTTATGATCAAATAAGAGAGAGAGAGACTTATTTAAAAAATATTTAACAAATTTTTTTTACCAACGCCAACCTTGGGAGGAGGAGTGATAGATATATATATATAATACAATTTATTGATCCTAAATTAGATGTGAATTTTAAATTTGTGGGAATTAAAGGAATTATTTTACACAATATTTACTCAGAAAAGAGAATCACTCTGCTGTAGTTTGCGTGAATAAAATGTTATTTATTTATTTATTTATTTACTTGTTTTGTTTAATTCGTGTTTCATTTGTAACCGCAGTCACAAATTAATGAAACAACGGAATCATGACCAAAACATCGCTATCTCCATAAAATATTGGATTTCTTAAAAATGTACTCTTTTAAATATATATTTTTGCTATATTATTCTGTTTTTTGTTTTTTTGGGGGAAAAAAAAAAAAGTATGCATTATTCATTGACAGCACTAAATGGCCAATATCTATCAAATAATCGACTTGGACAATCTAGTCTATTGCTAGTTTTTTGTGACAGACACGTCCTCACCGAACAGGTCCCATGAAACCCTTTAAACACCTTTACCGCTGTGTCATGTCCAATCAAACCTTCACATTGACAGAATGACAACCTAAAACAGCAATTCAGTCTGAAAAAGCCATCTAACGCTGAGTAAAGCAGACAAGAAAAACCTGCCAAATGAAGACATGACTCATCCATTCAGTCCATTCAGCATTAACATTTGGAGGGATTCCTGGAATTCACAGCATTAAAGCATTAAAGCAAATGTTAATGGTTGAACGTCAGTTATACTGTAAGTGGGCTTCACCTGTAAGCGTCCGTCCAGCGTCCTCTGGATGGTCACGCACTTGCTGGGATGGACTCCGTTGGTGGTGATGGCGGTGATGAGGGAGTCCAGCTCGTCCTTCTTCTCCTTCAGTTTCTTGACCAGGCTCTCGATGGCACGCTTGGCGAAGCCCTCGTTTTCGCCGCCCTGCCTGTGGCACATGAGGCTGTGCACGATACTGAGGCAGGCATCATTACTGTTGGGAGGGTTCACGGACATCCTGCTGCTCTGACAGATGGGAAAACAGAACAGCAGCATCAACACACACGACTCTTACACGCTGCATCTAGTGTGCCAACACTCTGTCAATGCCGTAGTAATGCTTCATGGACATTAGTGGTAGAATCGCTCAATATATCATAGTTATAATTATGCTCAGTTTCCTAAAACAGTTCACCCAAAAATGAAAATTCTGTCATTAATTACTCACTCTCATGTCGTTCCAAACCTGTAAGACCTTCGTTCATCTTCAGAACACATATTAAGATATTTTTGATGAAATCCGAGAGCTTTCTGACCCTGCATTGACATCAATGCAACTGACACATTCAAGGCTCAGAAAGGTAGTAAGGACATCGTTAAAACAGTCCATGTGTTCAACTGTATCAAATGAAGCTACGAGAATACTTTTTGTGCACAAAGAAAACAAAAATAACTTTATTCAACAATTTCTTCTCTTCTGTGTCAGTCTTTGAACCACTGATGTCACATGGACTATTTTAACGATGTCCTTACTACCTTTCTGGGCCTTAAAAGTGTCAATTGCATTGCTGTCTATACAGGGTCAGAAACGTCTCGGTTTTCATTAAAAATATCTTAATTTGTGTTCCGAAGATGAACGAAGGTCTTACGGGTTTGGAACGACATGAGGGTGAGTAATTAATGACAGAATTTTCATTTTTGGGTGAACTATCCCTTTAACTGTGCATGTCTTTTTAATTCCTTTTCCTGAATGTCAAGATGATGCTCTGTCATTTTATATTGCTGTATTACATTTTATATAAAAATGTCAGTCTTGTGGCAGATTGATCAAATAATGAGAAAAAAAAAAAGATCATTTGTCACACTGGGTATGGAAGTTAAGTGCATTCGGATTATGGAATACAGTATTCGGTGTGCTTTGTCATATTACTGCACATTGTAATAGGTCATCTGCTCTATGTATACAAAAACTGCATATTTGCACAGCATGCATAGTAGATTAGTATGCAATTCCAAATATTCCAAATGTTTAAAAAAGCCAAAAAGCAGTAACATTTAGAGTAAGGAGCCAGCCAACAAAAGGCTTATGCTGCCTTCAAGTTCACCCTGGAAACTCGTACTTCCAAGTCAGGCATTTGTTATTACGAATTTGCATTTAAGATGTAACCTAAACAAAACAAAGCAATTGTGAACAACAGGCCCAAAAAGTATATCTAAATTCACTTTGATAAAACGACTAAAATACAGCATGTAAAATCAAAGTAACTTGCATTATTCCCTGCAGAACTGCTATCCTCTCACTGATCTCTATAGGTTACAGATAGGCTTATGATATCTATGTTATAGATCAGTGTTTCCACAATGTTCCCCTTGCAACATCACAACTTGGCAACTCGTGTTTTATTAAGAAATTTGATTTTCTGCACTCGTAAATATGACTTTGCTTGGTCAGAACATTTCCGACTTCACTTGAAGGCCACATACTCCCAGTTTTCCATGCACAATAAACCGAGATAGGAAAAAAGTGTTTAATATCAAAAAATGTTTTAACTGCATATGCTGGAAGTGACTGAGCTGGTTTATACAGCAGTGTTGAACTTGAATTTGTATTCTGTACATAAGAAGCAGACCTTCATGTTTCTGTGATGAAAACCCCGGTGATCTTTGCATGTGATGTTGCAAGTGCAAGATTTCTAGAGAGCAGTGGTAATTGAGAGCTGGTGGAGCGCTGACGGATCCTGACACTTCAGATCTCTGAGCATCATCAACTCTAATATGGGGGGAGCGTCTCTGAGACCCTTATTATCAGACTCGGCGATGCTCTCCATGTCTGCGCAAGTGGCCCTTGAGGCAGAGCACCAGAGGAACAACTTTACATTAAGACAGAATGTACAATGCTATCAGACGAAGTGATTTCATACGCTGTAATATTTGAGAAAGCGGTTTCTTTTTAGCTTTTTCTGACAGAAACACTCATGCATTATTCCTCTCTTCTTATCTGGGTGTATTACTCTGTTATTTCATCATATATAGTACACTGTGCTTGACTAAAGCACGGCGGCCTGATTCTAGAGGACATTCGGATCCAAACCCAGCTTTAGATATCACATAATAACGAATGGTTATTATGGTCCCATTTTAAGATGCAGACTTTCATTAACAGATTTAACATGCAATGTTGTATATATTACATGAAATAATAATAACATTAGGCCTAATTCAATAGAAAGCCCTCATGTTTAAACTACCTCATCCAACACATTCCCAGCGTGCTGTTGGATAATATCACAGCTCATAAAATGTCATGCAAAGTTAAAGCCAAACTGTTGACTGCTCTGCAGGCAAACAAACGCAGCGGCGCACATGACGTCATCGAGGCCGCCGTCTAAACATTTCACGCGCTCCCGCTGGATAAGAGCAAGTTAAGGTGACATGCAAACCAGCTAACTAGTCGGGTTAATAAAATCAAGGCGAGCTGTTGAATGAACAGCCTGCTCGCGAACTTGTTGTGAGAGGGTGGACATGTCAGCGTCTCAAACGCTAGGCAGTTGCGAAATATCTCAAAGCTCAGACAAGGGCAAAGATGAGTTATTACGACACGGCCAGACGCAATATGCTTCCTAACGAGCGAAACGTATCGCAGAATCCGCTCAGTTTCTGATACGGTCTCGAACGGTGCAACGTGCATTTAAAAACGAATAAAACAGACGCACAAAAAAATGTTAAAATACTCACACATCGGTCGTATCGTTGGAGAATAGCGGAAAGCTGTCTTCTGGACAAGGACAGAGAGGTAGTAAATCGTGTCTCTTTTCCTCTCCAACATCTAATGTGAGTGTATCGGAGTCGATAGCGGTCTATCAGGCTCGCTGTCTGCGCATCCTGGCCGCTCGCTACAATAACAAAAGCGGGTAGACATTGTGCGAGTGAGCGTCTCGAAAGGCTCCAGCCAATAGGAGGGCGAGTCTCAAAAGAACGGCGGCGCTCAGCCAATCACGACGCGGCTCTCACGGCTGGGCCCCAGGGCCGAGGTCTGTCTGGGTCGCGTCTGCATTGACATATCGGCGCGACTGTGTTTTTAAGGTGGCGCCGCTGAGATTACTCCGCCCCATATCGGCTCAGCCCGCCCCAATCATCCCTCCTCAGTTTCCATCGATGATTGAAATTTACAACAGCCAGGGATGGCTACTTTTAGACTAGCACTCCAGTGCCGCATGCAACGAGCACTAGAAAGGTGCGTCCCAAATCGCATACTTATGCACTATTCTGTAACATATAAATAGTGCTTAAAATGAAACCCTAAAGCACATTTTTTAAGATGTTAACAGGTTGCACATCAGTGAAAACAATAATATCACTCATTATGTCTATTATTAAGGGAAAAGTGGCTATTTTATTTTATTTATTTATTCTTTTTTTGGAGCAATTTCGTTCTTCCGGTTCAAAAAGCAAGTAACCGAAAAAAAAATGAAACTACATGGTTGAGTACATAGTGCATAAGTATATAAACTGTGTCCCAAATGACGCACTATGC
Source organism: Spinibarbus caldwelli (assembly GCA_039654775.1). NCBI lineage: Eukaryota > Metazoa > Chordata > Actinopteri > Cypriniformes > Cyprinidae > Spinibarbus > Spinibarbus caldwelli. The sequence goes on from CM077244.1 coordinate 26,911,460, forward strand.
ACTTATACACTATGTACTCAGACATGTAGTGTATGAATTTAATAAAGCTATTTTGTCATTCATAATCGGAGTCCGATAGCCCCTCCCCTTTCGCTACGTAATTAAAGATGTAGCATTTGAGTGCATGAAGTGTCCATCATTCCACACTTCATTTTTTATTTTTCTCAGTTATTTAAGTGCCTCATTTATAGTGTACTTTTTCTTTTTGGAATTTATAGGCCTACTACAAAACGCACTGGGACGCACTGATCGTGTATAAGTACATAGTGTATAGTGAGTCATCTGGGACACAGTTATATTCTTTTTAATCCCCACTGACAGCTTTAATAAAGGACTAAAATATACAATGGTGCCCACAAGTCCATGTTGAAGATCTGGGATTTCATTCATTTAAACCTTGAAATAAACAAAAGGTGTAGGGTTATAAAACAAAGTCACTTCACACACAAAAAAATCAGATGTTCTAGCATTTTCACTATTTTTTAACACAAAAAATATATATATTTTACAGGAACAACATACAGTAGGTTGAGTACATAGTGCATAAGTATGTAGTGTATAAGTGCATAGTGCGTCATTTGGGACACAGTTATATTCTTTTTAATCCCCACTGACAGCTTTAATAAAGGACTAAAATATACAAAGGTGCCCACAAGTCCACGTTGAAAATCTGGGATTTTGTTCATTTAAACCTTGAAATAAAAGGTGTAGGGTTATAAAACAAAGAAGGCATAAAATACAAAAGACCAAATGTTCTAGCATTTTCACTACTTTTGGACACAAATAGATATATTTTACAGGAACAACATATAGTGACATGCACATCTTTTAACCAAGTTTGCATATGCAGGGAGCATCAGATATGAGCAGACTCCAAAAGGCTTTTACTCTTTTCATTTTACTTGTTGCAGTCAAGTGATTTCCAGCAATCTGTCTTTAATCTCTCATCAACAGAGCGACTTTTAGGAGGCCCCTCATATGATTCCAACTTCCTCCTTGATAGATTCCCTCCCTTGACCTTTCACCTGTCCTGAAATCTTTTCCTAACCCTCTCCCTTTCAGCTAAAACAAGAGGTCACCTTTATATACCCTTTCTCATATCCTCTTACAAAGCATCCACTATTTACATAAGACACGTGCATGCCTAAGATTTTACTGCTGATTCAATTATAATGTAATGCCATGCCACGGATACCTGGGGAATTTCTTTTTTTCCCCTAAAATTGTTGGCTTGATCTATGACTATATATATATATATATGTAATTCTAACACTCTTAAATGGACAATACAAAGTTATGTTAATAACTAGTACTCAGTCTTCAGAGGCTAAATATTTTAAGATTCAAATGTTTTAGAATATACGTTTTGAATGTTTTTTAAATGGATAGTGCACACAAAAATTAAAATTCTGTCAAGTTACTCGCCATTCTGAGGACAAAAGAACTCGAGACATCACTTGCTTACTAATAGATCCTCTGCAGTGAATGGGTGCCGTCAGAATGAGAGTCCAAACAGCTGATAAAAACATCACAATAATCCACAAGTAATCCACACCACTCCAATCCATCAGTTAACATCTTGTGAAGTGAAAAGCTGCGAGTTTGTAAGAAACTAATTCATCATTAAGATGTATTGAACTTCAAACTGTTGCTTCCGGCTAAAATACAAATAAAATTGCTTTCTCCAGTGAAAATGCAAGCTTGTCTGAATTAGGAGAGAAATATGTATATATAATATAAACAAAATATTATATAAATAAGCACCATTTACAAGCGAAATGAGTCCAAAACAGTTCTAATTAAATATGTTGGTGGATTTTTGATGTAAGAAGACAAGCGATGGACTTTTTCACTGGACATTAATTTGGCGTTATTGTGGATTATCATGGTAGTTTGGCCAGAAGCAACCATGTAAAGTGGTTGCTTTACGCAGCTTTTCACTTCACGAGGCATTAACTGATGGACTGGAGTGGTGTGGATTACTTGTGGATTATTGTGATGTTTTTATTAGCTGTTCTGACTCTCATTCTGACGGCACCCATTCACTGCAGAGGATCCATTGATGAGCAAGTGATGGAAAGCTAAATTTCTCCAAATCAGTTCATATGAAGAAACAAACTCATCTACATCTTGGACGGCCTGAGGGTAAGTACATTTTCATTTTTGGGTGATTCCTTTGAATACATTAAGCACATTTGCAACAGAAAATAATTAGATAAAAATGTGTACAGAGTCTAAACCCAAGAAAAACAATATGGTAAGACTGACAGCAGAATATTTACAGGTAGACTAGATATTTTCTCTGACAGTTCCAATAAATAATAATAATTATTCAAATCCTACATTTGCAAATAATTAGCAAATCCACAGCATTGCATTTTTCAGTAACAGTTAAATTCATTCAGACAAATATTTTATTGAAAAGTCATATGTTCAAGAAAGAAATGAGTGCATATTTACACTGCTGTCTCCCTGACTACTCTTAAGTGAACTGTCATTAATGCTGCAGTGTTCTGTTAGCAGTGCTTTGCATAGCCCAGCGCCCTTTAATGATTAGAGGAAGATTCTGCAAATCTACAGCGTTGGTCCTTGGCATTGAGCACAGTGTAATGGTGCATTCCCAAAATCTGAGATTTCGGACATCATGGTTTGCTGGGAGAGCGTGGAGTAAATGCTCCAGATGCCTCAAGCATGGTCTTCCTGCGTGCCGTCTCTTTAGCAACATTATGGTTCAGCCTTCGCAAACGCTCCTGCAACATAAAGATTGGAGAAGATGAAGACGGCAAGCAAACTGATGTTTATATTCAAAGTCTCAGTCTCTTACCTGTGCATTCTGGAGTATGTTGTTGACAAGCACCACTCTTCGCCGAGCATTAAGGAGTTTTTTCACATATGGGTCTAAGTCTAGTGCCACCTTCTGGTGTTCGTTGATCCTACACAACTCTTCAGAAGAAATGCTCACATGAGATGACATGGATGGACTACTAAATACTTACTAAAACTGCAAACAGGCATACAGTCACCTTTTATATTCTATGCCAAAAGAAGTTATAGTCATAACATATCACTTTCTAGGATGACAATATGTTCTATTTTTTTCCAGACATGTCCTGGCTTTCTAAATTTCCTTTAATGTCCAGGTTTTGTCTTTGTTTTCCTATTGATGTGCTCTCTACATATACATTATATGTATGTGTATTTGCATTGCTTTAATGGTTCTCTGTAGATCCCACCTTCTCGCATGCAGTAATTGGTCGATTATGTACAATGCCTACACGCTATTGGTCAAACTACTTTCGTTCATTACCTTTTGCAAGTATGAAAACAATTGGCAATTTATAAATCCCAGCCAGGACATGTCTGGTAAAAAAAAAAAGGAAAAAAAAAAAAGAAGACGTATGGTCACCCTACTCAAATGCTATGTTTTGTTATATATTATATATATATATATATATATATATATATATATATATATATATATATATATATATATATATGGGTAGTTGACAAATAAAAATTGGACTGTGTCCTATGGTATGACAGCAAAACTTAACATACAAATAACATGAGAAAAATGTGAGTTACAAATAGGATGAGAGCGGTTTATCTTCAATGTTAGATGTTTATTTATTTATTTATTAAATTTTTTTTCGTCACACCATAGGACACACTGATACGTCAACTACCCATATATATATTCTAATCAACATTTGAAGTGGATCAAAACCTTTCATCAAAGTTGTCCTAAAACCTAAAACCGTTCTTGTCTTAGGACAACTCTGATGAACTTTTTTGATTTAGGCTACTTCAAATGTTGACTACTGTATATGCTTGATTAGTATGATTGTGATTCCTATATTATTACTATGGCATGTCATTTGCCAATTCAGCAGACATCAACAAATAATCCATGTCACAAATATTTACAGAATATGCATGTGTCTGTCAGATGTTTTACAATTAAATGTTTAATTTTAGATGTGATGGCTCACACAATGAAAGAATATTAGAAGTTGTGAATATTATGACAATTTCACTCAGAATCTCCTTGAGCATTTAGTTAGCGTGCAAATTGTCCTCACTATTCTGCACACAGGGGCCACAGCACGTGCAATCTGCTAAATTGTAAAGAAATTCAATCCTAGTGTGTGAACTAGGATTTAATAATTGCCCAAAGGTCAGAACTTAATTTACCCTTTAGAGAAAAAGAAATCTCATTCAAGAATTAAGCCAAAGGGATTGAGAAAAACTGTAAATGCATAATCACCTCAAACCAACTTACCAGATGCCAAATTATCAATGTGTTCCCTAAGTTCCACTTGGCTTTCTCTGTGAAGATAAATTTACAGTATATAAACGATATAGCTATGCACGCTTTGAAATCCATGACTATGAACCATATCTCAAACGCAAACATGCACTTGTTTTGCATGGTACAGCATCTCTGACTCTGAGTCACAAGACCTGTCATGTTGACAGCCATTAGCATGTTAGCACACAGAACTAATCGTTTTGAATTAAACACGTATGTTTCCCAAAACACACTACCTGACAGAGTGCACGTGTAAGTCAAGCTGCTGTACAGCGGGACTCAGGAGGTCCAGCAAACCCTCCGCGAGAGCATCTTTCCCTGAAGGGGTTTCCACCACTGCTAACGCTGCCATCTTTACTGAGCTCAGATTTGACAGCACTATTACAACACAGAGCCAGTGCAAGAGCTGTGCATGATTTGTAAATCAGCGAATCTCCAAATCTGCGTACTTCTGCGTCACACATATGGCTGTGTTCAAATACAATCAATAGTGGCCTAACAGCGTATTGCTTACTACCTACGACGCAGTATGCATTGCATGTGAAACTAGCACATATGAAACAGCATGCAATGCATACATAAAGCAGACTGTAGAAATAGTAGTGAAAAAGCAGTGAAAAGTACTGACACAGCTTTGAAAAAAACTGTGCACATTAAAAACAATGTCGATTAAAATAAATGGATAATAAAAGGGATTAAAGTAAATGAATAAACATAATTAAGAAGATTAAATAAATAAACAAATCAACAGTACATTTGTGAGTAAAAACGTGATAATGTAATGTAATAGAAACTAAATATTTTCAACATAATTCTAATATTAATTTTTCACAGCATAGATTTGGGCTTTATACATGATCTTTTAAATTTCAGAATAAGGATCCTTGCGTGAAGATGATCATTTGAGGGTCTGTGGCATATTACCTTATTAATAAAAATAACAATAATAATTATAATTATACATGTTTTGTACGAGGTTATGACCTGATGAGAATTGAGCTATTGCATGCAATATTTGTCATTTTAAATTCTTTGAATTATTTTGTCTCCAGGATGTCTGTAAGTATGGTAATGGTTCAAATGTAATTTAAAATGATTAAACCTGCTCAGAACACCTTAAAATGTGCCTTAACCTTTTTTAAAGATAAAATCTTGATGCACGATGTTCACGCACAAACCCTAGTCAGAGATGAGCATAAATACATGAAAATGTATTTAAAATAAAAATACAAAATACTGTGTGGAAAAAGTATTTAAATACAAATACAAAATACTGTGTGCAAAAAAAATTTATTTATTGTAAATACATGAAATGAAAATGCACAAAATACATGTGAAATTGGCCATTTTTTTGATGAACAATGAAATCAAAAGCTTAAGATCATCAGTGTCTTCACAAATGCACACAATCACTACACTAAACTGATGGTGACAGACAGTGATTAACTTAATTCTTGTCTCTACATAAACATACATTTGCATAGATGGGTGAACACAATCACCAGATTTTGTAAATATGACAAATTTTTCATTAAACACCAAGTTTGCACTTGTCTAAAAATGCTTTCATTTACAAAACGAGCTTGCAATAGCAGAAATAATGAATAAAGCAATGGTCTGTGTTTAATATAAACATTAATTAAAAGAAAATGTGTAATGAATTAAAAATTACTTATATAAGAAAGCATTGTTATCATTCATATGTTTTATTCTAATGTCACAAGTCATAATCTGAAGGTTACTGGGTTTTACTCGATTCTTTGATTCTTTTGTGGGTGTTTAAGAAGTATACTCAAAAACATGTTCACGTGTCCTCAAAAATGACCCACAATGTAACGAGTTAATATGTGAAGAAATCCATTTATTCACAAACTTCTCATGAAACGATTGTTTGACAAACTACTCGGCAGACTACTTCCTCTCACCGCTGCTTTCTGGCCCTGTCCCAAATGGCACACTTCATGTGCACTTGCGGTCTTGCAATGGTTGCCGCATGCACTAAAGTAAATCCATTAAAGCTCAAAGTATACTTTGTTTTTGTACACGTATGCTAGCGTATGTGTGCAGTCGAACACGTAGCCTTTCAAAGTATACTTCATTTGATGTTGTACACGAACGCGGGCGGTCGACACGTGTGCTATAGAAAGCTTCATCCATGTTCAGTGTCTGCTCTGTTTTTCCCCATAAGTTATGACCGATAACAAATATTTTGAACTCTTTTAAACCGAAGCTGGGCTATCTCATACCCTCTCGCTCACAAGCGCTTGCCAATGTGAGTGTCTGTTGTTGTTGCAGTCGTTCTGTCTGTTTAGTTTCGTTTTCCACTGTGAAACAACGGCCAGGGACAGTGTTGCCACCTTGTGGAACAACTGATTACTGCAAAACAAATTCAATGTGCATGTGAGACCTGCGCGTACAAAAAAAAATTGTGTCATGCGTACTGTAAGCTGACCCTTGTGTATGCGTAAAAAGTGAAGTATACTTTGGGCTTAAATCCAAGAGACCGTAGGGTGTCCCATTCATCATTTTAGCTTTCTGAAGGGTGCTCGTGAGCGCCCCCTTTGTGGCCGCTATGCGCCTATGCGCACTTCTGCTGAGACCATGCTGAGGCGAGCTCCACAGCTACCCGACAGTCAAAGAGACCGCGAGGGTTTATGGTGAGAATTGGGACAGGGCCTCTTATGGTTTGGAGAACAATTACTCCGAGTCGCCCCCTGTCGTTTCACAGAGTTATATAACAGCAAGAGCGTCAAGTATAAAAGCCTCGTTCGTTTAGGAAGGAGCATGCGCAGTCAGCAGGTTCACGGCAAAGAGCCAGACAAAAACAAGGCTTCAACTGTACAGAAGACTTCCACTACGACAGAAAGCGGGAGCTGTGCGGTGATTCCACCACTTGCCACGTCCTGCGTGAAAGGGCCTTTAAACAGGGTTAGTTCACCCAAAAATGAAAATTCTGTCATTAATTACACACCCTCATGTCGTTCCAAACCCGTAAGACCTTCGTTCATCTTCAGAAACCAAATTAAGATATTTTTGATGAAATCTGAGAGCTCTCTGACCCTCCATAGACAGCAAGGATATTACCACGATCAACACACAGAAACGTAACTAGGACATCAGTAAAATAGTCCATGTGACATCAGTGGTTCAACCGTAATTTTACAAAGCAGCGAGAATACTTTTTATGTGCAAAGAAAACAATAATAACATAATTTATTCAACAATTCTTCTCCCCGAATTACCGTCTTCCGCCATTTTGGAGAGTACACCAGAACGTAATCAACGTAATCAGCATTGTTTACGTTCAGTAGACAGCGCACGCATGCTGAACGTAAACAATGCTAATTACGTTGATTACGACCCCTGATGTCACATGGACTGTTTTACCGATGTCCTTGCTGGGTTTCTGGACCTGGGAATATTACAGTTGCGTTGCTGTCTACGGAGGCTCAGAGAGCTCTCAGATTTTATCTAAAATATCTTAATTTGTGTTCTGAAGATGAACGAAGGTCTTACGGGTTTGGAACGACACGAGGGTGAGTAATTAATGACAGAATTTTTATTTTTGGGTGAACTTGGCCTACACTAAGTCAAAAGTATAGGCCTACTTGTCAGCATTCCACTCAGTCATGGAGCGCGCACAAAAAAACTGCCTGCCAACATGCAAGTGTGAATTTGAATTTCCTTTCGCCAAGCACATCACACTCTATTACTCATTCGTTCAAGCTTCTTTTCCACTCCAACTTCCCAATAATTCCTGCCCACTATAAGCTGCATGGATATATTTGCTTATCCCGATAGGCCTTTCTATGTAAGCGATTTAGAAAAGTTCAATCGATTCACATTCACAAAAAAAAACATTAAACTATCAAAGCTGATTAGCTAATGCTATTTTTCCCCTTGTCGGTGCTCTTTTATTCTTTCATGTTAACTGAAGGCAAATCTGAATGATGCACTATTATAACTTTAATCAACAAGTACAATTGACCATGACACCCTCACCTTATCTTATTCCAGAAAAGCCGCTCACCCAATGCTGAATGCATGCACGAATGTTGAGGGGAGAGGGCTTGTCTGAACTAGTTGATGCACAAAATCAGCACCCTCATAAAGAGGTCGACTGGCGCAAAGTATTTTATGTATTTTGAAAATACAAAAATACTGATCTTAAATGTATTTAAATAAAAAATACATTAGATTTTTTCCAAAGGCTTTAAAATACAAATACTATTTTGCTTTTCAAATATGTATTTTAAATACTGAAATACTGCCCATCCCTGACCCTAGTACTAGTATGGTACTATTTGGCACACAGCCTTTCATGCGTAAATCTCGCGATATCTGACGTCGTAAGCAGTGCTCCATTTTCCTAGCTCGCGCAGTTGTTAGCACCATTTTGTGATGAATGAAAAGAGGCGAGGCAGAAAGAGTTGCGGATTAGAAGTAGATTGGTGTTAAATAGCCAATTTTGTGGGATATAGCTTTGTTTTTAAGTTCTTAAGTATATTTAGAAGAGGGGCGGTAGTTGTACAATTTTCGGGTGTCAAGTAGAGAAGTTTGGAGAGTGATTTTGTCGAGTCAGTCAGCTGCTCCAGAAGCTACACCGCTAACAGATCTGCCCTGACTCTACCAACACGAGTTTTTCAGAGAAAAGGTCAGAATTAAATATATCTTACACATTACCATATAATATTAGAGTGGTTAATATGTGAATAGGAACGAGTTTTGTGTGAGTTACATTGATATTGAAGTATAAGGTTGATGAGCAGACAGACAGTTTTGTAAATACATTTGTGAAACCGGTAAATCTTGTTGTTTTACCATTATGTTGACTCCTGGTATGAATAACAAAATGTTCTGAAACCTACTGAGCTCCTGAACAGCATTTTAAGTTTTTCCAGCAAACTGCAAAAACTTAATAAATGCTAAGTTAGGTCAGGGGGTTTCAAACCAGGGCCTCAATTGAGGTTTAGGGGGTTTGTGGAAAAGTGTAAAAAAAAAAAAAAAAAAAGTAAAAATCTATTTAAATTAATATATATATATAAGTCTGTGGGAAAAATTTAGAGAGTAATTGGAAAAAAGGGAGAAAATAATTAAGATAAGATTTAAATAAACAATCTATTTAAATTAAATATATATATATATATATATATATATATATATATATATATATATATATATATATATGTATATGATTAAAAGAAATAAACAAGGGCTGCAAGGGATTTCTAAGAAGTTTAGAGAAAACTAAAAAAAAAACAAATGTAGAAAACAATCAAAAATGTAAAGATTTAAATTAAAAAAAATCTAGACTTTATATATATATATATATATATATATATATATATATATATATATATATATATATATATATATATATATTATATATATATATAAATAACTAATAAATAAAAAGATTAAATAAATGAGGACCACTCCCTTGCACATTTTTGGGATTTATTTTCTAGCCAATATGTGAAAAAAGTTTAGAAAGCAAACTGTAAAAATAAAAAAATTAACTGAAGTAGATTATAATAATTAAAAAAAAAAACAGATATTCTATTTAGAGAAAAACTAAAATAAAATCCTTACAGTACTCAAGAAAAAGACAGAAAAGTAGGGAAAAAAGTCACCTTAATATAGAAAATATTTGAGTAGTATTTTAGATATTTTCACTGTATAAACCTGGTCTTTATACAATAAACTATGTAGTTGCCTTCTATATTTTAGCATGGAGGTTCCTTGCATTAAGAATGATCATATTTGGGGGTCCGTGGTCCTTTATGTATTTGTGGGTCAGCTCACGAGATTTTAAAATCCTGCCCGTGTATTGCCTTTTCTAACTTCAGATTTCTCCATTGACTTTCTTGTTTCCGTCTGTGAAACTTTCACTTTTGTTTCATGCATTATAGATACCTAACATCTATATTCTGCTGTTTCTCTCTTACAGGAGAGATCCCTGCAAGCCTGAAGAAACATGAGCGCCCCTTCTTCTCAAAAAGTCGTGCTGAAAAGCACCACCAAGGTGTCCCTGAATGAGCGGTGAGGCGCTACGCATCCTGACAGCATTATCTCAAGGCCAGGGGGAAAAGCATACAGAGATAACTAAGGCGTCAAGCCTCAAGACACGTGTACTATGGAGGTCATTGAGGGGGAGACATCAGACCTGACATGGACGCTAGACTGCCTGCACGGTGTGCGCCGCTTACCCAACATGACGGCAATTACATGAGTTGAGAATAAAGATCTGATAGCGTGCCGTGTTTGGCGAGGTGTCTCTTGCGTAAGCGGCGCACACCCGGAGGTGAGAGGGTAATGGTGAGGTAAGCCGACTGCACTTGAGTTCACTGCAGAAGAGCATCCTCAGCCATGGGAATGAGTTGATAATGCAAGATGGTGTGTGTGCCCTCTCTCACACAAAAACACACTCACACTCTCGCTCTCTCTCAGATGAGTTTTTCTGCTCCTCCTCTGCATTTCTCAGTTTCTCTCTGGCTGTCTGCAGAATAAGGTGCTCAGTCCGTACCTAGACGTGACCTGTTCCCCCAACCCCCTTCCCCTCTTCTCATCAGAAGCGTCTTGCAGAACAGTGTACCAGGTCACGGTCTTGGTTGTAAGTGGCTGGGTTGCCAGACACCCCTCTAGCCCTGGGCCGACTCACTGTGTGATGTCTCGGACTGATGACGCCACAGCGGGTTGATGGTGGCCTGTAAGTGGCACTCACTCAGAAATCTGCCTCTTTTCTATCTCTGTCTTCTCTTTTGCTGCTGAAACCACATCGTAGGCGTTCAGTTTAAGCCAAATATGTTGGGGTGTCTCCACACGTGATGGAGAGAGAGAGAGTAAATGAAAGCAGGTGTGGTCTAAAAAGGGCATTCTCTAAATTGCTACAGGATCCGCTGTAGCTGCGTCCATGCTGTGTGAAATGATTTGATTTGGAACCCTCCTTTCCTCGTATCCCCCTTTCCCTCCTCTTGTCTCTCTCTCTCTCTACCCTCCTTCTTCTGTTGTGTCCCACAAGCTTCACAAACATGCTGAAGAACAAGCAGCCGACAGTGAGTAGCATCCGGGCGACCATGCAGCAGCAGCACATGGCCAGCGCGAGGAACCGCCGGCTCGCTCAGCAGATGGAGAACAGGCCCTCTGTGCAGGCTGCCCTGCAACACAAACAGGTTAGAGAGGAAATGACATGCACAAAGATGACCTAGCATGACACATTGAGGTGATATAGATGGAGCTGCAAATCAGCTGACGGATGCATCTCAGTACAAGTGGTCGCAAAATGCTGAATTTACAGAAAGAAAAAGCTTTTGAATATGGACACTACTGTTTAAAATTATTTTTGTATTTGTTTTTTTTTTCTTTTCAGCAAGGGCACATTAAATTGATCAAAAGTGACAGAAAAGACAATTATAATGTTTCAAAATATTTCAAAATAAAATTTCTTTCGAATTTTACATTGATCAAAAAAAAATCCTTAAATTATTAACACAGAATTAAGTGTCACAGCTGTTTTCAACATTGATAATAAATGTTTCTTGAGCAGCAAATCAGCATATTAGAATTATTTCTGAAGGATCATGTGACACTGAATTCAGCTTTGATCACAGGAATGAATGGCATTTTAAAACAAATATTCAAATAGAACATATTTTGTAATAATATTTCAAAATAATATTGTAGATACTGTATTTTTGATCAAATAAATGCAGCCATGGTGGCCATAAGACATTTCTTTTAAAAACATTAAAAAAAAATTTACACCAAATTTGAATGGTAGTGTACCATTGAAGTATGTCATTAATTAAATTTGCCCTTTTTTTGCGTTCATAATACACTATTAAGAAATATTCTATATGTGTAATTCTACACAAAAAAAGTGAAATTTGTCCTAAGAAAAATTGTCGTCTTAATCTTTGTCATTTTGAGCAAACATGCTCCATGTATGAAACCGTTTTAGTTTTCAGCTCCTGTCACAAGTCTGCACAGGCTATTGATTAATGTTATTCAGTTTTCTAGGAATTACTTTAGGATAATGTTGTGGGTTGTGCAACCATTCTAAACATTTGCAAATAGTTTACATGGTAATTTAATATTGGTTAACAGTGCTGTTACCTTTATGACAGTAATGGTAAGACTTCACAATCGTAAGTCACAAAACTGCAGGCTTGCAGTTCAGATCTGGTTTCATTCTGGTCTGAAACGCATGCTTTTTGGATGGGTAAAATAAAGTTGTTTTTTCATGTTCCATATCGTGTTTCATTATTTTGTAATGCATTACAGATATGTTACAAAAGTCATTTCACGCTGACTTTAGAAGTTAGGCATACCACATTTAATTACATTTAAAGTCAGCCCAGAGAAACAATCCATGTCACCCACCTCTAGAGCCTAAAACAGCGACTTGGGAAGAGCAACATCCAGGCCAGGCTGGGTCGGCCCATCGGTCCGCTGATGCCGGGCGGCGGCAGAGGACGAGGATTTCCTGGAGGATTGCGTGGAGCTGGACGAGGACTGCGGGGAAGAGGAAGAGGTGGTGGCATGAGAGGAGCACTCTCTCTTAGAGGTGACTGTCTTTTCTTCACACGGCTGCTTGTGTTTTCCAGTGTACTTCTCAGAGCTGTCCTGCATGTACTATTTTAATTAATACAAAGCTGCATACCCTCTATTTATACACAAACACAGGTTCTAATTATGTGCTGCTGCAATTTTAAATCTGAGGAAGAGATAATTGCATGCATTTCAGTATAAAGCAAGTCCTTCCTTTGCTGAAAGTGCGTTGTCAGCTTCTTAACATTTCTAAAGAAGTCTGTGCTTCATTTAGAGTTGTCAATCACTGCAGTACAGCTGATGCTTTACAGTGTTACACTGTTTGTCAGAGGTTTCACACCTACCCTCTAAACTTCACTATGTGCTGATTGGTCTAAGCTGTCGTTTTATGGCTGTTAGGAGACCCCTGGTGTATTACAAGACTTGTAGTTCCTGCACCTGTTGTGCAGCCTCAGGGTGATAACAGAAAGAGACAGCTGAGGCCTGCCTGCCTTTTCCTTCAAGGAGTGTAGTTGATCAATGGGATAGTTCACCCTGAATTGTAAATTGTCATCATGTTGTTCCAAATCTTTTTGACTTAATTCGGTGGTACACAAAAGATATTTTTAAAAATGTTGGTAACCAAACACTTTTGGTTCCCATTGCCTTCGATTGTATGGATACAAAAATAATTGAAGACAATGGGAACTGAAACCAAAACATTCTTCAAAATATCACCTTTCACAGAAGAAAGTCAGTCATACAGGTTTGAAACAGAGAGATCATTTTTGCAGCTGAAATAAAAATTAAGTATCCACTTGTAATTTTGATTGCTGCTCTTAAATTATCTAAGTTATTGAGAGAAGTTAACCGTAAAAGGCATGGCATTGTCCTGTGTAGTAATACAATGAGATTCTCAGTTTTGATGTTATAAATGAATGCAGCTATCTTGGTAACATAAGAATGCCACAGCTTTTCCAAGTACTCCCTCATGCATTCTGGAAGTAGTTTTCACATTCATTTTCCTGAGGTGAAATGATTTTTATCTGTTAGGTGCAGGTCAGATGAGAGGTAGGGGTGGTCCTGGTCGTATCGGTCTCCGTCGAGGCATGCGTTATCGCGGAGGAGCCGCAGGACGAGGTGCTCTGGGTGGCCGAGGAGCAGCACGTGGAGCACCTGGAGGAAGAGGTGAGAAATACTAGGACTGGGCGATATGGCCAAAAAAAAAAAACGCGATATACGGTGTATATCTTGGCATTTTCTACATGTTCTTTTTGGATTAAAAAATTCTTTCTTTCTTTCTGTCCAAATGAAACAGTGTTTATATTAAAGGCAATGAAGGCAAATATAGTGAAAGTATAGGATATGCTATCCATTATGTGCATAAAAGGGGTTAAAATCACATACAATGCTAAAATCACAAAATAATACTTTTTAAAGCAGAAGTTCAATTCACTAAACTAAAAATGAAAGTAAATAAACACAAGAGCACAGAATAATTGCATTATATTTTGATTACCCCATTACTGCTTTCTGCTATCATAAAATACACTTGTAGGTTTAAAATTCGACATATGACAATTATTGTGCTACTATTCTTTTGTGCTCCGGCTGTTTGGTGCGCTCATTCACTGAAGTGTGTGAAGTCTAGTGGAGAATCGCATGCAGAAGGCTCCTGACAGTAAAATGGAAATATTTCCATGATTGTCTAACGTTTACAGATGGAGGCTACACCTGGGAAATGTAAGTTATGTTCTGATGGGAACAGCTCGTTAAATGCATTAAATAGCGCAAGTAGCGTTTCTGTCAGCAGCACGAGTTTGTCAGAGCATCTGATGGGGTGAGCCACTTTAAACTATACATGATAACTATATCTTACGAGTTATTTTAAAGTCCTTAATACAAAGCATGTCTCATGTTTAGGACAAACTGGACTATGCACTTTACCCGCAGCAGCTCACTCTGTGTCCTCTGCGATTATTCAGATGGGCTCGTGTCAAACTATTGTAAATCGATATAAATGGTATTGCCTCGCACCGGATCGCTTATAAAAAAAACAGATCGCTATACGGTACAAACTTGATATGCCGCACAGCCCTAAGAAATACCACCACCAGTGAATCAAGTCCTGTCCTACATATTTTCATGTTCAAGAAGCCGTTTCACTCCTTCATCACAATAAGGAAAAAAATACTATTGAAATGTCTCTTTCAATGAGATTTGAACATTTAAAAAAAAATGCAGTCTTTTGCCAGTTAGTGTTTTCTGTTTTGTTCTTGATTGTTTAAAGGATAAGTCCACTTCCAGAATAAAAATTTCCTGATAATTTACTCGCCCCCATGTCATCCAAGATGTTCATCTCAGTCACAAAGAAATTACGTTTTTTGAGGAAAACATTCCAGGATTTTTTTCTATGTAGTGGACTTCAGTGGTGGCCAACGATTTCAAGGTCAAAATGCAGCTTCAAAGGGCTCTACATGATCCCAGCCGAGGAATAAGGGCCTTATCTAGTGAAACAATCGATCATTTTCTTAAATTTAATATACAATTTTTAACCACAAATGCTCGGCTTGCTCTAGCCCTGCGATGCGCGTCATCACATTACGTAATCATGTTTGAAAGGTCACGCGCGGTTAGTTCTTCGTCTTTGTACTTCGTTTAAAAACTCCATCTCATTTCATCCTCCAACTTTAAAATCATGCAACATTGTTGTTTTAAATTATTTGTAAAGGGCAATGACTTTTTTTTGCATGTTCGCTTTGTAAACACTGGGTCTGTACTTCCGCCTACGTCACGCGTGACCTTACCAATATCACCTAATAAAGACGCGCATCGCAGAGCTAATGCTAGCTGAGCATTTGTGGTAAAAATTTATATAAATGGAAATGTTTATTCTGGAAGTGGACTTATCCTTTAAATGTTTGTCTCTCAATATTAAAGTCCATGATTGTCTCTCTTAGGCCGTGGGGGTCTGAGAGGTCGTGGAGGGTTTGCAGGAAGGGGTCGTGGACGCGGCAGAGGCCGAGGAGCAGGTCGCCCCGCTGTCACACGAGAGCAGTTGGATAACCAGCTCGATGCTTACATGTCCAAGACCAAGGGCCATCTGGATGCTGAGCTGGATGCTTATATGGCCCAGGCAGACCCTGAGAGCATGGAGTAACCACTGAGCTGAGAGAGAGACAGCAGCTCCCTGAAGATCTGCAGATAATAGACTTATTGACAAGATACATGTCCAGTACCATTAAAGCTGTTGGACACTCCCTGAGAAGACATTTTAAACTTGAAGGTTGTACAAAGTTATGTATCATCCCCGTTGTCTTCAAAGGTTTGTGAGTCGCCACTCGCATTTTCTAAACTGAACCCTGTACCATCATAAAAGCTTCACCACGGTTCTAAAACACAAGTCCTCTTAGAAAACTTTTTGGCAGTGAAGGAAAAAAAACTTGTATAATAATAGAGATTGTGTTTGTTTTTTTTTTGGCTGAAATTCTGAAAATGGCCCAATGTATGAGGAACTGTGAACTCTAAACGAGTACATTTGATCATCTGGTGTTAAAATGTGGTTTATATAGATGAACAGATGTTAATTACCGTAATGTTCTACAAATGAAACTTACCTTTTATTATTGTATTTTTATGTTTTAAAGTACAACTTTTATTCAGTATACACAATCTTGATATGTCTTTTTTTTGTCTGTCACAAAAGATGTTTTAAAAGTATATTGTAACCCACAACCAATTTTTTTTTCTTTTTCTTTTGGCTTCAAATAAATCTTGGCCATAAGACTCATGTGCTTCCTTAACGATATTATCAACACTAACTTTCTAGACATTTAATGATTTTTTTCTTCTTTCTTTGTCTTACAAGTTTCAAATGTTCAGTATCTCCACAAGAGGGAGGTATAAAGCTGTCTGTGTGTGGTACTGTAGGATTTTTTTTCCTCAAAAGTATAATTTAGACGACAATAATTAAATGTTTCTGGGGTGTATGAATGTGTACAATGAGAACTGCAATATTTGTACTTTTCTGGTCCGAGTGGCTAACTCTGTTCAATGGTCTATAAATATCACAGAAATTAGATAAAATATTGTTTCAATATATTTTACAATACACAGGAGGGTTGTAACATCAAAAACATGAAATCAGAGGTTAAACTAAAGTGTTAAAAGACAAAAAAGATCATTAACTACAGATCATGAAGTCTTGATGACTTAGAAATAAGTAATTAAAATTACAAATACATTCAAGACATGAAAAATGTAACTAAAGGTTTAAACATGCTTAACATATTCGGTCTTATGTTTCAAGCATTCATAGGCCTGGTTTCACAGACAGGGCTTAGACTAAACCAGGATTAGGCCATAGTTCAGTTAGAACATTTAAGTAATTTTTATAAACATGCCTTAGAAAAAACATTACTGGTGTGCATTTTGAGACAAAATAAAGGCACTGATATATTTTAAGATCAGTCAGAGCAAGTTTCTTTCAGTTGAAACGGCTCAGGCTTAGATTTTAGTCTGGCATTAGGCTTAAACTGTGTAGATTACTTACAAATTGTCCAAATTACACAACAAAAATTAAAGTTAGTAACATAATCCATTAGGCTATATTACACATTTTAGGTAGGCCTAATATAATCAGACTACTTTCAGATTAATTTTAACATAACTCGTTATATCACATTGATTTAAATAGGATAGTCTTGTATCATATCAATATAAAAATACAAAGAGTAAGATAATAACCTCCATTTGTTGTAATTAACAACATATAGTGCATTAAACATTATATTATGTCAAGGTTTCCCAAACTAGGGTTCATAAAGGAACTGCAGGATGTTTGAGACTTTAATGAAAAATGAATAATTAAATTATAAAAATGTAAAATTACAATCAATATAAGCTAACATCAATCAATATAAAAACTGAAAAAAAATGAAATATAGGCTATTATTTGTTTATCTGCATGTCAAGTGACCATTAACCAAAGTCAGAGAACCCTGAACATGCAAATATGATTCTTATTACAATATTTATTTTTTATTTCAAGTAAATGTATTAGGTGAAAGAGGTTCAGATGACAACGTTTGGGAATGCCTGCATTACATATAAATAAGAAATAACATGAATTTGTGCAATTCAATGTGTTTGGAAGACAAAAGCCCACTAAATAACAGTAATACATGGTGAAATAACCTAATTAAAATTAAACGTAATGTGTTCATCACTATTGATGCAATCTTGAAACACTTTTTAAACCTGAAATGATTTGTTTTATAAATCAGTGGTTAAATGCTGACTAGTGACTGGTCTTTGTGTGAATGTCCACAGACTTTCTGAGTGTATATAAGCGGCAGGCTGTTTTAGAAAGGGACATTTAAAAGGGGAACTAGGGAGAATCAATACATTATGAATAATGTATTGCTATTGAATGAATAATAATATGTAATCACTAAAAACGTAACTGTAGTCAGATTACGAGCATTTTTAAATGTAATTTAATCTAATTACTTAGGCTAATTTTTGGAATCTGATTACCTAATCCAGATTAATCAATTACTACCCTGCACTGTTAATTGTAAAGTGAGTTAAATGCATTGAATTATTTACCGTTCTGAAATGCATTCTCAAATAAATTATTGAATTAAGGTTTTACTTAAATCAAATAACTATTTTTTTAACTATTTCTATTTCTATTATTTTGTATGAATTAATTATTTTTTATTTATTTATTTTTTGACTCGAAGCAACTTTCCAAACGGAACTGACGTTTTGGGGGTGACGTTGACAGCGCACCATGGCAACGCGCTTATGCGCTCGAGACTCCAGACAGAAGAGATTGAGCGCGCTCTCACATCCTACAAAAGGAGATTTGCAAACTACAGCGTTACTCTCATATGCAAGATATTATAACCGCATTACTGAGTATTTGTCGTGTCGCTTGTGTGCTTCATTGTTTTATATAAACACATTTGCTTGACGGGTGAAAAGTTGAGGCTGCGCAGCACGAGCGAGATGATGCTTGAATCCATTGAAGTTACAGGTGAGTCTGTTATTATGCTGATGTTACAGCGGATTGCATGGATATAATGACCTACTGCTTTAGGGAATTGAAGTGGATGTTAAATTAAAACGAGATTTCTTAGAATTAATTCCAGAGACTTGAAAAGAACTGATTTCATACATTGGATTCCACCAAAATTAGGCTACTGCGACTCTACTTAATTACAAAAATGGCTCCAGAAAGTAAAATGAGTGTCGAATGCATTGACATACGTGTTTAGTGTTTCCAAGTATACTTTAATGAAGCCCTAAGATCTTAACATAGACAGACAGTTGTATGTGCTTCTTCACCAGTTTGGCTCTGTGATGCTGAGGCTGTGGTCCTTCTACATCAGTGCACCTGTCAGAGCTGTTCTCTGTGATAAAGCCTGGGATCATTTCGCAGAGGCACGTGGACTAGTGCTGCCACTGTGTGCCACATGACCTAACACTGATACAGTATATGCATCCTTATTCTGTCCTCCTGAGATGATGTAATATATACATTACAGTACATTATTTATTTAACAGGTGCTTTTATCCAAAGTGACGGATGTGGAACAGATAGGGATTACGAAAGCCTACAGGATCATTGAATGCAGAGCATGATTGTCAAGCAGTACCTGTTATGCTGAATGGGGAATATTATTTGTTGTGCTTTCTAATAGGATTAGTCTGGTCTGTGAAGTCAACTCACTGGACAGTGAAAGAGCTGCTTACAGCGTGCTGCATTTCACTGTGCTGTTCGGATCCGTTTCTCGTCTTTTGTTGGATTCAAGGTTAAGTGGGCGAAGGAGATTTTGTTTCCAGGGAAATGGGGACGCAACACTGAATTGACAATGACGGGGCTGGTCTCAAGTTTAAGACCAGCAGTATTTCCTTTACTTGAAATTCCACCTGGTGCTCTCTGTTATCCCATCCTAATATATTTTGTTATTGTCATGACAAAAGGGTGTTGTTAGTTGTAGTACTCAAGACCGAACTTCAGAGTTTAAGACCATATTTTTATTGTCTTTGTCTTGTCATGGACTTTGGACTTAACATTATTCTGGTCTCTGACTTCACTCGGATGAGACCCTCTTCTGGTCTCAGTCTTGACACGTATACACCTCACTTCTGGTGTCAGACTTGATTCTAAGCAACCCACTTCTGGTGTCAGACTTGATTCTAAGCAACCCTCTTCTGGTGTCAGACTTGATTCTAAGCAACCCACTTCTGGTGTCAGACTTGATTCTAAGCAACCCTATTCTGGTGTCAGACTTGATTCTAAGCAACCCTATTCTGGTGTCAGACTTGATTCTAAGCAACCCACTTCTGGTGTCAGACTTGATTCTAAGCAACCCTATTCTGGTGTCAGACTTGATTCTAAGCAACCCACTTCTGGTGTCAGACTTGATTCTAAGCAACCCTATTCTGGTGTCAGACTTGATTCTAAGCAACCCTATTCTGGTGTCAGACTTGATTCTAAGCAACCCACTTCTGGTGTCAGACTTGATTCTAAGCAACCCTCTTCTGGTGTCAGACTTGATTCTAAGCAACCCTATTCTGGTGTCAGACTTGATTCTAAGCAACCCTCTTCTGGTGTCAGACTTGATTCTAAGCAACCCTATTCTGGTGTCAGACTTGATTCTAAGCAACCCTATTCTGGTGTCAGACTTGATTCTAAGCAACCCACTTCTGGTGTCAGACTTGATTCTAAGCAACCCACTTCTGGTGTCAGACTTGATTCTAAGCAACCCACTTCTGGTGTCAGACTTGATTCTAAGCAACCCACTTCTGGTGTCAGACTTGACTCAGATGTGACCTTCTGATCTCGTTCTCGATCCTCTTATGGTCTCAAACTTGACTCCGAAACGACCCTACTACTGGACTCTGACTTGATTCGGACACAACCTCTTTCTGGTCTTGATCATGACTTGAAGCAAACTTGACATAAAGTGACCCTCTTCTGGTCTGAGAAATGACATGACTTGACTTGCAATGGACTTTAAGCAACCTTCTTCTGGTCTCAGATTTGACTTGAAGGAACCCTCTCTGGTTTTGAACTTTACTCAGGCATGACCCTTTTCTGGTCTGAGAAATGACGGAAACTTTTTTGCGATAGACTTGACTTGAAGTCCCATTCTTCTGGTCTCGAACTTGACTCAGGCGTGACCCTCTTCGGGTCTGAGAAATGATGTGACTTGACTTGCGATGGACTTGACTTGTAGCAACCTTCTTCTGGTCTCGGATTTGACTTGAAGTGACCCCCTTTTGCTCTCAGACTTGATTCAGACTTGACCCTCTTCTGGTTTGAGAAGTGACGCGACTGGATTTGTGACGGACTTGACATGAGTCAAACCTCTTTTGGTCTTAGACTTGACTTGAAGCGACCTTCTTTTGGTCTCAAACTTGAATTGAAGCGACCTTCTTTTGGTCTCAGACTTGACTTGAAGCAACCCTCTTTTGGTCTCGGACTTGACTTGAAGCAACCCTCTTTTGGTCTCAGACTTGACTTGAAGCAACCCTCTTTTGGTCTCAGACTTGACTCAGATGTGACTCTTCCGATCAAAAACACAACCCTTTTCTTGTCTCGTCTCAGTCTTTATTTAGACATAACCTATTAAGTCTAAGCCTTGAATCAAATGAGCTGCTCTCGACTACAAGATAGCAGTTCACTGTTGTACATCCTTAAGTATATTTTGTATATGTATATTGTTTTTTTGTTTTTTTTAAATGGTCTCCTGAAAACAAAATGTTAAAGAAGAATCACCCAAATATGTCTGTTTGTTCAAGCCATAGTCCTATTATGCCTCACTGGCAAAGAGAATTAAGAATGGAGTAGATTATTGTAGTACTCCATCTTGTGCCATTTCCTTCCAGAACGGCTCCATTGGCCAGAGATGGAAATGTCTAAGAGTTGTGTCCTAAGCCCCATGGAGAAGCCTGTGAGCCCCAGTCAGCTGCGTCTGGAGCGCATATCCTCTGGCGTTCTGAAGGACCTGTTTAACACGGCCACCAGCAGCTACAACACACTGCTGCAGAAAGAGTCAGATGCTCAGGAGAGCACTAAACACTCCTCCTACAAATGCCCCAAACGAGTCTCCATGGCAAGGCATCACGACAGACCCCTGCCGACCCTTGCACCTCTAACGATGAGTGGCCTGGCTTTTGGTTGCAGAGACAGCAGGCATGCTCAGTCGGTGTTCTCGTGTTTCTCTACTGGCAGCTCCAAGCAAACTAACAGCATCACCATGCTGGGCAGTGCCATCCGCCTGTCCCCCTTCCCGATCCCCAAGCCCAAAAACAGCTGCTCGGCCGGCACCAAACTCCCGCAGCTGTCCAGAGTGCTTCCTGCTGCTCGTGACGTAGAGAACTCAGTCAAGAAGCTCTGCATCCTCACTGCCATAAAGCCATCTAATGTAGAGAAAGAGAAGGCCAGGTTTTTCAAAGCAGACTTTAAATACAATCCTCAGTTTGAGTACAGCAACCCTCTGCCTCCACAAGTACTAGCAAAGCACAGCACCGCTTCAGACCGCTTCCTCACACAGGTGAGTGCCCATAATCTCACACACAACAGATTAAGAAGCTTCTCAAAAACAATCCACTGTTATCCAGTCATAAACATACACTTGTTCAAAATTGGGCCTGAGGCATATGCTGGTTAGGCATATTTTGAAGCATGGCAGCTGTTTTTATCTGGTCCTGAGCTGGTTTAAGCTGGTCAGGTGCTGGTCCTAAGCATGAACTCCTGCTCAGGACCATCTTATAACCAGCTCAGGACCAACTAAGGACCAGCTTAAACCAGCTGCCATGCTTCAAAACATACCTAACCAGCACATGTTGGTTTTTTCAACAGGGAATCCAGTGATTTCAACAGG
The DNA here is from genome assembly GCA_039654775.1 of Spinibarbus caldwelli. NCBI lineage: Eukaryota > Metazoa > Chordata > Actinopteri > Cypriniformes > Cyprinidae > Spinibarbus > Spinibarbus caldwelli. The sequence continues at coordinate 26,934,203 of CM077244.1, forward strand.
TATCATTACAATTGGGAAGACAAAAGATTCACCATTGGATATTTTGAAATGGGTTTGACACATGAATTCGCCACTCTAACCAATAGAAAGCTGTTTGGTGTGAAAGTGACTTCTGTGTGAGCTGTTTCATACACATTGACTATACCCAAGGCAAAAATTTGGCAAAATTACGATGTGACCGCACTTTTATATATACTAGTATGCAACAAAAGCTTGTCCAATGTCTTGTAAGTGCACAGTACCCTTGCATAGAGTGCTTTGGGCTCTATACTTTTTTAAATTACATTGTGTTGCAAGACAGCCTCCGAAATAAAACGTCAATATTTGAACCACTTTAAAGTGTTTTTTTTAAACATTTGTACTGTTAAATGTTAAGTAAGTTGAAACCCAGTACTTTTATTTAAAAATGTATTTCGGCATTTTCTCTCCAAAAAAAATCCTGTTGTCACCAGCATGCAGTAGGGATGTGCATCTCCGTAACTGAGGCCGATGCGATACGCATCTCAATGCATAGCCAACGATACGATTGAAGATACATATGAAGCAGCTAGTGATGCGATACGATACGATTCACCCCTATTACGATGCAGTGCGATTCGATTTCGATTCGATTCGATTCAACATAATGCGATTCAATGCAATACGATGCAATTGAAAAAATATGATCGCTTTTATTTCTTTGGTTCAGACAGACAGCAAATCATAAATTAACTTTTGTTTCTTCTGACTTCTAACGCCTCGAGGCCTGTTTCATAAAACAAGTTTACCAAATAGGCCAGGCTTATTTCAGTTAGTCTGACTCACTGTCAAATGATTTGGTTCCATAAAGCAAATTTAACAAAGATCAACCTCGGTCACTGTGGCAACTTATGCTGGAAAGCTAACCTGGTTCAGGGCAGGCAAACTGTCAGGCTAAGCTGAGCTCAATGACCAATAGGAATGAAATGATATTACCACTGATTCTCTCACACACTAGCCTTTCTCTCTGGTTTTATAACAGCTGTACCTTTTATAGTTAGAACAGATAGCATTAGAACATTACAATCTAACATTGCTCTTTAAAGCATTAACAATCACTAAACTAAAAGTTAAAATCACTAAATTAAAACTACATTTTAACTGCTATAAGAAATACATTAACTCATCTGAGCTTAGTAATTAGGACTGTATTAGGTTACATTTTATTTACCCATTACAATAGTGCCTTTACAGTTACTGCTATCATAAAATGCATATTTGACTCAGAATTATTGCGCTCCGTCTGTTTAGCGCGCAGCAGCGCTCGTCCACTCATGTAAGCCCACTCCTGACAGCAAAATAGATATATTTGCATGACTTTCTAACATTTACATATGAAAAATATACTCCTGACGTGTCAGTTATGCATTGAGGAAAACAAAACGTCTCAAATGCATTAAACAGCACATATATATTCGCTGTTTGCCATAGTGGATCGATTTGATCCATGATTGACATTAAGGACTGCTTAAGAATAAGCATGCACAAATTAGTTCAATTGTGTGAACTTACATTGTCGTTTATAACCACTTTAGCCCCGATTGATTTGTTAGGTTATTTCAAGTCAGGTTTTGGACTTTAATCCCCGCTTTTCCTCAGGTCTCCATAGTGTTGTTGTGATTCGTCATATTCATGCGCAACGGTGATGAGAGAACACGCTTGAGAAACAGTTTCGAGAGGAGAAATCAATCTACATATAAAATATTGGTCACAGATTATTGGTCTCTTTCTAAACAATAAAAGTATAGCGCATCCACTAGTAATTATATATAAATAAATCGGTTTTTGCCGATGCAAATATGTTAGAAACGATGCATTGCGATACAAATGCCAACTTGTATTCGATGCACACTTTTTAAACCGATGCATCGCATCGTTAACTTTTTTTGCCGATGCACCAAGTGAATCGGGGAATTTTCCCATCCCTAGCGTGCAGTGAACTTTGGGATTGTCTGGTCCACGAAGGGTCCATTCGTTGTATCCTTTGTGGCCTGGAACATGAAGGACGCATTTCAAGGCCACATTTGAAGGAGGCTTTGAACTGGACGGCCTTCGTCGTGCCACTGTGATGTCTTTAAAGGATACAGCCTCTGAATTTGGACATGCCATATTGCATTCTGACGTTGGCGCTCAATGCTTGCATGTGCACATTAGCATTAGTGTCTAGCAAATTTCGTTACCCTAAAATTCACCAAGACATACATTCATACTTTGCCACTGTTTACAACTGATAAATTTGAGCTCCATCAAATTTATCCTGCTCCACTGTGCAAGGGGTTGTGAGTAATACTAGACTGAAAATCATGCAATTATGCATACTCAAAATTAGCCAAATAGTAATTTGTACACCTTTAGCATATATGTTGTGATGTGATGCACTTATGCTACTCTATTTAGGTAGATAGTATGCAAATTGGGATGCAGCCTATGAGTAATTAACAAATGATTTTATCTCTAATGGTTTTGTTTTTAATTTTATTGCATGCTGCATTGCTTTAAAAAGGACTTGGGAGAGAATTAGCAAATGTACATAAGGATTCGGCCATGTTTGTCTGAGAGCTGACCTGGCCTGAACTTGGTTAAAAAGCTGTAGTGTGCCAGAAGTCACAGCAAATCTGCCCCCAAGGTCTCTGTTTGATTCTCACTCATGACCTGCCGCATTTAGCATTCATTTGCTTTCATCCTTTTTTATGCTGATATCTTCTATATGGTATTCTCATTCACATCCCGTAATCCAGCTCCTGGTGGGTCACAGTTCCAACCCTCCTCCAACACACATATCAGTAGTTTTCAATTAATCCTGAAGGATTTGATTAGCTGGATCAGATGTGTTTAATTAAGGTTGAAGCTAAATTCTGCAGGGCCGTGACCCTCCAGGAACTGAGTTTGGCACCCCTGCTGAAAGGTCACAGTCCTGTAAGTGAGATTAATAGGAATTGCTCCTGAAATAAACACTCTGACTCTTTAGTTCTGTACATTCTACATGGATTAAGTTAGAAACAGGTGCTTTACCTTTATAGTTGCGTCTCAGGCTCAGCAGCTCATGTGTTGCCAACAACACAGTCAGACTAATAAACCCCTTTGAAGGTTAAAGAGTTCATTATTACAATTTAATTCAGTTTCCCGCTAGCTATTAAACAGAGTCAACGCAGAGCACTTTATACAGGGCATCAGAGATCCCATAATAGTTTTCCTGGCTGCAAAAGCCAGCAAAAACAACATAGCAAGTTATATTTTATGGATTAATGTTTAAATGTAGGGTATAGTGGCTGTATTAGAGCTTTGTGTGCTGCAGCAATGCATAAATGGATTCATTTCAGACTATTATATTGATTATCTCAGAGTGCCGAGCTCATTGTGGATCAACCTCAGGCGTAACCTGATGGATCACAAATCTGTTTTCATAAATCCACACAACCCCAAAGCCCCAGCTATGGCCTATTTATTTACTGAGGTCTGTACATACATGACATAACTATTGAGCGTTATATTGAGTTATGCTTCTGCAAGCATATTTCACTTACACAGTTTTATCTCAAAGCACAGACAGCCCCAAATATCAGTCCTACTACACAAGGGGACCTTATCAATTTAGGCTCACTGAGGCAACAAAAGGTGAAAATAAAAATGTCATCCTTAATGATTGGAAAATTGATATTTATAAAATATCAGCATTACCTCAATCATAATCTCGTATCCCAACCTAAGGCCCAATAATGACCACTGGTCTAATTGAAATGTCTAACAAATTTAACAAATTGTTAGACATTTCATTAAAACAATGAAACCATCAGTGAGGCCTTGCTTTGCTGAATTTATCTGTAAAAGTTGTTTCCTGAGTGTTTGCTGTCGTCTTAGGCTGTGCGGATCATGGAGTTGGCCTTGCAGAAATACGGCTCCTATGAGAAGTTTGAACAGGCTACTGGAGGAAACCTCCTCACCAAGAGCCGCATCTCGTACCATGTCAAAAAATACATGGAGAAGGAAGGATGCATGGGAGAGGTGAGAGAGCGAAGTCATTAGAAAGAAGCATTTTAAATGCATATTCACAGTCTATTAACTGCACTTTCAGTTCAATCAAAAAATCTCAAAAACATCAAAAAATAAAGAAAAATATTAAATAATTTATCATTTAAAGTTTGTGGTCAGTAAGATTTTTTTTATGTTTTTGAAAGAAGTCTCTTATGCCCACCAAGGCTGCATTTATTTGATCAAAAATACATTTTTGAAATATTATTACAATTTAAAATAACTGTTTTTTATTTACATTACATTTACATTTAGTCATTTAGCAGACGCTTTTATCCAAAGCGACTTACAAATGAGGACAATGGAAGCAATCAAAATCAACAAAAGAGCAATGATATGCAAGTGCTATGACAAGGCTCAGTAAGCTTAACACAGTACATGTAGCAAGGGTTTTTTTTGTTTGTTTTTTTTTTTGTTTTTTTCATTATATAATAAAAAGAAAACAGATAGAATAGAGAAAGCTAGTGTTAGAGGCCTTTTTTGCTATTGTTAATTGTATAATAAATAAAAAGAAAACAAATAGAATACAAAAAGATTAGAGAAGCTAGTGTTAGGGTTTTTTTTTTTAAAGAATAGAATTAGAATAGAGAGTGCTAATGTTAGAGAGTCAAATAATGAAGGAAGAGATGTGTTTTTAGCCAATTCTTGAAGATGACGTTATGTTTTCTATCATAATAAATTTTAAAATGTAATTTATTCGTGTGATGGAAAAGCTGAATTTTCAGCATCACTACTCCTGTCTTCAGTGTCACATGATCCTCCAGAAATCATTCTAATATGCTAGTTTGCTGCTCTTACTGACCCCAATCTTTTGAATGGTAGTTTATTGATATTATTCTGTTGATATTATCTTGAGTGTAGATGTAGAATTTTCTGTCTCTGCAGATTGTGGTTAATCTCACTGATGACCTCCTGTCCAGAGCGTCTATGACTGTGGTGAACAGCAGACCTACACTCACCATTAACATCTCTACTGCCAGAGAGCAGTGGCTGGAGGGGATGCTGAGGCATGAAATCGGTGCGTGTTTGTCTATATCAGCATCTGACAGTCCACTGAGTCTCATATTAGAATATTCAAGTCTTTCATGATCCACCAGCTCCACTCCTTTGTGTTCTGTACTGTGGATCGTGTCTCGGTCGCCCCAGAAAAATCAGCCGTCCGTGTCGGCAACAGCTTGTGTTCCTGCTGTCAGGGACTATTACACCCTGAGCGTATCAGAGCTCAGTGTCAGGACCACAGTAATTACACTCCCACGCTGTGTGTTCTCGCTCTGCTTCACTTTCTCTGTCGGTCTGCTCAGAAATCAGGGGTTGGCTGCTGGAGACTTGACCTAGCAATTGTTTGCAATGTTTTGGTAAAGATATGTTCAGTAGTCACAAGTGAGTCCCTTGTGAAAAAGAAGTGTGGTTAATTGTATTATTAATGCACTAGAAATCTTAAAAGTACATTAAAAATACTTGCAGATCATATAATATTAATAAAATAAAAGAACACTTAAGTGCACTTAAAGAGAGACACCTTCATGAATATGTTTCTTAACACACTTAAGTACATTTTTCAAAAGTACACTTAATAATTATGTCAAAAGTTTTACCTTAAAGTACATTTTAATTCATTATGTTTGCACTTATTTTGATGTGTTGACTAACATACGAAAGCACATGGAAAGTAGTGTTTGATTCTAATTGTAACTGTCATGTGTTGTTCAGTATAACATTTAAATTTAATATATTTTAAATTTAGTAAATTGCAACTTAATCATCATAAATGTGTAAATACAAATATATTTAAATACATGACAATTTTCAATAAAAATTAAAGTATATTTTAGTTTATCATAAATGTTTGTCAGTATATTCGGCAGTAACTTCAACCATATTTCAAAGACAATATAGGTAATTATGAAATTACATATAAAGATGTACTTAAGTCCTACTTTAGTGGGTCAAAAAAGCAAAAATATGCATTTAAAGGTGCCATAGAATGCATTGATACAATATTTTAAATTGTTCTCTGATATCTACATAGAAGGTATGTGGCTTAGGTAAGGGCAAAAATTCTCCAGAAACGGTTTTACATGTCCATTTACAACCCTAGGATTTGTCCCTAGAATGAAATGGTCTGTTATTACCTTATTTGGAAGGGTCATGAATAATAATGTTGAGCTCTGCTCTGATTGGCTGTTTCACAGCGCGGCTCCTTTCAGTAGCTCACACAGCAAACAGATCTCTACTGTCCGGCGTGAATGATGGAGAGATTAGGCATCCAACCTTATATGTTTGAGCCAGTATCAGACGAAGATACAGATTTTGAGAGATTTTGCAAGAATGTTTAGCGTCTGTGGTATGAACATGATCGCTGCGAGACGCTGGTGGAGTGAACGAGGCTTGAGAGAGAATTGTGAGTGAGGGCGCGGTCACGGACGCAGCCTCTGTGTTGCCAGATCCAGCTGTTGCAAACGTTTTTGGACTTGTCTTTTCACTCTTATTGCAAAAGATTTGAAATAATTTCGGTTTATTATTTATCGGTTTTTGTTTGTTTTAATAGCAATATCTGGCAACGCTGCATCGATGATTCGGCTGTGCATGTCCGGCTGGCCTAGAACATGGGCTGGTATACATTATGCAAATGTTGAGGGCATTAACATTAATGATTCCGACTGTAATGTCACAGTCGGTGTTATGTTGGGATTCGCCTCTTTTTCAGTGGTCTTTTGCATGCACGAGATTTACATAAGAAGGAGGAAACAATGGTGTTTGAGGCTCACGGTATGTCATTTCCATGTACAGAACTCTTATTATTCAACTATGCCAAGGTAAATACAGTTTTCCATTCTATGGCACCTTTAATATCAATTTAAATTATTCTACATTTTCATTTGAATTGCAGTTGGCAGCATACAGTTCAGTGTCTTACATTTAGTCTATTCTTTTAAAGTATATCATATTACAGTATATTAAAGTATATTTATATTATTTTCATAAAAAAGTATACTAAAGTGAAATTTTGGAATGTTAAAAGTGTATAACAAGGGGTGCGATAATGGCTTATAATTGTGAATGAATTGAGCTTCTCTATGAAATTCAAGCATCATCTACATTTACATTTACATTTACATTTAGTTGAGTTATGCCAAGTTCTAAATTAGTGTTTTATTTTGGTAGAAATATTAATCAAAACATATTTTTAAACATCCTGCTCATTACAAATGAATGGTTCTTCGAATATTATTGCGAAGAGTGGGGGCTCCTCTGTATAATATGACAACAATGAGATTAATTTGGTAACTACAACAAATTATTAATAGTTATTAGTAACTATTAATTTTTATGAAGTTTGATCTTCCAATATGAATGAATGAATCCAGATTGTTCTGAATTGGTTGCTAGAGTAAACTATGTCTATCACACAGGTACGCACTACTTCCGCGGCATCAACAACAGTCACCAGCCGTGGGGCAGCAGCGGCGGCAGGAAGAAACACAGTCTGCGGCCCATCAACCCCACTGAGGAGGGTCTGGCCAGCATCCACAGCGTGCTCTTCCGCAAGGACCCCACGCTGTGGCGCGCCGCCCTGCTCTACTACACCGTCTACCAGGCCAGCCGCATGTCCTTCTCACAGCTGTTTCACAACCTGGGCCGGTTCCTGCACGACCCCAACACACGATGGGACTACTGCGTCAGAGCCAAACGAGGACAGACCGACACGGCACTGCCAGGTACAGCATGATGCCGATATCTGAGCAGGGTGGCTGATAACCGATATAAATTCCATTTCAGTTCCGTTTAATTCAAGTTTATTTGTATAGCGCTTTTCACGATAAAAATCGTTGCAAAGCAGCTTTACAGAAAATTTTCTACATTATATTTAGTAGTAGCTTATCAGTGGTGACTATGTCAAGTTGATGTCCATATGGCAGAAATGTACAGTAAAATTAATGCGGTTAGTTAATGACATGTAATCAAACAGATGGTGAACACTATTAACTGCAATGATTATATGTTCCGATTAAACTTATAGCAAAATTTGGTAGTTTTGTATAAAATCTGTTTATTTGATGTCACACTGTTTAATTTAAAAATAGCAAAAACACATGCATAACAATTGCTGAAATGAAAATTATATTTATTTTACATAATATTTACTACATTTGAAAATTAATAAATATGAAAAAATAATACTTTGAACTTGATAAAAAAATAAATCTGTAAGGTAAAGAGATTTTTTTAGATGGTGATGTCTTGATTCTGTAATTCTGTTGTAGTATTTTTCACAAATAAAGAAATTCGGTAGCACTTTATTTTACAGTCCTGTTACTCATGTACATACTATGTACTTATTACAGTCATTACAATAACTAGGTAATAAATAGGTACTAACCTTGAACCTACCCCTAAACCTAACCCTACCCCATGTAGTTACATAATATTACCAGTACTTTCTTAGGTTGGTACACTGTAAGTACACTGTAAGTACATGTAAATGCACGTACTGTAAAATAAAGTGCAACCAGAAATTCTTATGAATATGAATAAGAAGGATGTATGCACTGTAAGCAAGAATTGCTGAACAATGTCGATAATTAAAAAAATGCTAATTATCGGCCGATATATCGGCCTTGGAAATATAACCTATATCGGTCAATGATTCTAAGGCTTATGACATCTTACAGAATTATCATTGTGTTTATGCGCGTAATTAATAAAATAATTTTGTTATTAAGGTTGTTTCAGTAAGGACCAGGTTTATCTAGATGGAATCCTGAAGATCCTCAGACACAGAGACAAGATTGACTTCCAGCTGCTCATGGCTCTGGGAAAGGTACTTTACTTACACAGTTAACTTGATTTATTTGCTGCAAGATTAATTGAAATGAAAGCTAAATCACAATATTCTATTAAATAAATATATGTGCTGAGTGAAGCGCAGCACTGTGTTCATTTACATGTGAGCAGCTCATAATTCTAGTTTAAACATCTCGGATCGATCTCTGCATCTCCTTTGAGTTTGAGTGTGTTTAACGTGCATTTGGGAACAAAACATGAGCCAGCCATCTTCCCATAATGAGAAGCACAAAAGAGAAGCTTTAAGGGCTTCCTCTGGTTTTACGTCAAAATAAAAGTTTGATTGAAAGACTGCATTTACATTTTTTCCCCAAATCATGCAGCTTTTAACTTTTAACCATGTGTGTTGTGCAGGTGTCATATGAGGACGTGGAGCGCCTGAAGAGTCTGGCTCTGATGGAGCATGTGCGGATTCCTCACTTCCTGCAGGACCAAGCACGCTACACCGAGCAGCTTCATAAGATCATGGAGGTCAACCAGTTAACCGATGAGGAGCTATGCATACTTATCTGAACATGTGACCTCTGACCTCCAGCATGAATCTCACAAAACCTGTCCATTACCATTCATAAACAAAAACATGTTCTGGTCATATTTCACTAAAAACTAAAGAAAGAAAGATGAAATTACATTTAGCGTTAAAAATTAAGCTTATTTTTAGAAGCATTAAATATTCTTGTAATTCTCGTACCTCCTTTAGCGTAAATTTACAAAAATCTCATTTTGATTACTGTAATGTGAAAATTAATTATATTACAGTCATTAATCATTACCAATCTTACAAAACGTAAAAACAAATGACCAAATTACAAAATGTTACAATGCAAAAAAATCTTAATAGTTTTAAAGCAGGCTCAATTTTAGCTCTTAACGCTTTTTTTTTTTTTTTTTTTTTGTTAATGAGCCTTGCTTTTTTTTTTTTAATTTCTGGGAACAGTCAGTCTATATAGGGGCCTATGGAGCTTTATTTGTTTTTCTCTGCTAAAACTTGTAATTTTTTTTAGCCAGTGCAGAGTATTAAGTCCCTTCTGAAGGTTCTCAGGACGTGTGCATTCTCTTTTGAGGGGCCAAATTACAGATTGCCAAACATTCATTTGTACTACAAGTTCCTTAAACTGTTAATTTGCTGAATTTTTATGACATTTTAATTTGTATCTTATAAACTGCTTATATGATATAATTGTTTTCATATTAATGATGGCATGTATTTAACAATATAACTTGTGGATGATTTGAATTTTAAACAGCTGATGATTACAAAAAGAGTCATTTTCTGGGTGCCAAAATGTTAACCTTTGTTTAAAAAGTGACATTCGTGGAAGTAGACAGTCCTAAATGTCACATACTAAATATACAGTGTATGAATAACATCTCAGTAGCAGAACTGCTCTATCTTGACTGTACTGTTGATGTGTATGATCTTCGTTTCTGCCATTTTCCCATAGATCAAAAAGCACTTTAAAGTTGCCTATAAAATGATTTTATGGCCCATGACAACTTCTCAATATGATCTTAATATATCTAAATTAATAAAATTAATTCGTGCCTTGCATTCAGACAAGCTCTTTTCAGATGTTCATTTTAAAGCATGTTAAATTAAATTAAATTGAAATTATTTCAGATATTTTTCAAATTTAGTTTATTGTCTCTTGCACACAGTAAGTGTTTGCTTGGTTCATATGAAGTAGCTTCAGTTTATTCTTTCTACGCTGTATATTGATTGACCATGACCGTTCATTACTTAGGAATCATCTTAATGGCTCATTCACACAGTTGGTGGATTTTGGACTGATAAGTTTGTTGAAAAATAAATTTATATATATATATATATATGTATATTAGTCTTATCAGAGGAAGAAAATGCCTGTCTATTAGAGAAACACTGGTCAAGCTCAGGCTCAAGCTAATAATCCTGACCAAATATTTCACATTTTACATTCACATTCTAGTTAATTTTCCACCCTGTTACATGTTACATACATCCAAAATGAGGAAACGTTTATGACTACAACATACTTTGTTCTTAGAGTTGCTTTCTGGAATTTGAGAGACATGAACTATAATAACATTAGACATTAAAAAATATTTAACAATAATTTGTGTTTTATGTCAAAGAGAATAAGCTGTATATACTAATATTCAAAATTGCTCATTTCAAAATATATATGTAACTTTTATTTCAAGGTGAAGGCACATCTATGTATGGGAAAACCATGTGGCATGAAAACTGATTAGCATTTTATGTCAAATGCAGTATTGTTTCATGAGGACATAAAATCCACTGAACCGTAGAAATGACATCAAACTGCATGTAAGCACAGGACACTCCATCTTTAATTACAGGTGATTTTATCCATGACTTCAAACAAAGTATGCTCATTGTTTACAAGTGAGCAATGATCAATCTCCATTCCCACAATGCCCTCTCAAACACACGGAAAGTGATCTTTTGGCAAACTCTTTCCACGGGTGTCTGTTCTCGCATATTTTTGTAACCAGATCACCTGCTGATTGTCACCTACAAGGACAGACATGCAGGACAAAGGGTTTCAGTTTTCAGCTGCGCTTGCAACCACACACACACACACACACACACACACACACACACACACGTCAAGGCTCATTAATCTCTATGAGGTCTTGGCTTTCACACTTCCTGCAATCTGTGGGATTAAATAGGGATTGTGGTGTCATGTGGACATTCATGACACTCATAACAAATGAACAAATTACCATCATGTATGTTGAAATGCAATACATTTTTATTGAGATTTCTGAGATCTGAGGCTTATATTTATCTTATATTATACTCATAATCACAATAATAATGAGATTATAAAATCATCCCGCCCTCGTTACATCAGCACTAATAAATGTTGTATAAAAATGCAAATGTAATCAAAGGCATTTGAACAGAATGAAGGATGAGTTCCACTTAAAAATAGTTGATTATATATTTATTAATAGAAAATCAAAATGTAAATAAATAAAGCATAACTGCAAATTGTCTATTAAAATGATTTAATGTTAAAAATTGTTTAACTATAAGATTTAAATACTACTTTAATAAATTACATATAAATTATTTATTTTTACATTTTATTTTGACAGTTGCTCTTTTATTAATTTTCCATTCAGTTATGAAATGCACATTTAGGCAGTAAAGGTAAGTGGCCACTAGAGGACACACTGGACAGCTTTTCTGCCCTGCCAGAAAAAAATTAAGTAAAACATAAATCCATGTTTTAAATGTCTTTATGGGTGTATATTTGTGTGCAGTGTATATAGAACATACTGTATATTTAATTTTACCTAACATGCAAATTTAAAAATGCACAGCACACTGTGTAAATAAAACAAGGGCTTGCATTTTACATGCTTTACAACATGCACAATAAGCTATTTGTAGAAAAAAAGAAACTAAAGGTGATTTTTTAAAGGATTTACTAAGCTAATATCTGTTGTTTTGATAATATGCACATGAAAATCTGAAAGATCTGTTACCCAAAAGCAGAAGTGCTGTAACTAAACTCACAGCGGATGATCAGAGCAGTGACAACATTAGCATGAAGTGACTGACATTGTGTTTTACTGTTCAGTCTTTTTCACTGTAGCTGTACGGCTCATCTGCTGAGCGTGTAAAGTTCACTGATCATGCGTGTCAGAACCTAACGTTGAGCAAACAGGTGAATGTTTGCTAGATAAATAGAGTAAGTCTAAAAGCAGATAGACAGAAGAATGACAGAGCACTTTCATCTTTAGGCCATTTTCTACTGCTACATGCAGCTTCTCTAGGCTTGTGAGGATCTGGCCTCAGTTCTAACCAGGGTTCTTACAGTCAACCAAAACTACAACCACATTTTTTTTTTTTTTTTTTTACTTCTAATACAATAAATGTTAACTGAAATAAAATATTAAAAAAAAATAGTTTATTTTGTTGGCACCGATAACCTCGTGGATAATGCGTCGGCATATAGCACTGTTGTCCTTTGGGTGTCCAGAGTTAGAGTCTGGGTTTATGTACTTTTCCTGATCCCGGGAAAAGTCTTTCTTCCACTTCTCTTCCTGTCAACTAACTGTCCTATCATAATAACGGCAAAAAAAAAAACAAAACAAAACAAAACAAAAAGTTTGTTTTATTGTTGCTCCAAAAGCAACGTTTCTCATTTTCGTTTGGTTTCATTAACTTGATGTACCAAATTAACTAAAACTGAAATAATGTATAAAAACTATATAGTAAAAAAATAATAAAAATTACATACAATAAAATTACTAAAACTTTAACAAAAAATAAAATAAAACCACAAAAATGAAAATAAAAAAATAAAATAAATTTCAAAATATTGAGAAAATCAGTATCTCAGTGATACTAAAATAACACTGGTCCTAACCCGTTTTATTTTTTAAAAGTACACCTTTGCACAATTCCTAACTATACGCATAAAAAGCAGAACAAATCTTGTCATATTATCAAAAAAACTTTTCTCATGTGACCAATGTGACTGACACAAATCCACAATAAGATGCAAACACATTGACCTGACCCATGTAATCAGTGCTAGTCAAGAGTTCACACACATCAAGATTAAAGGCCAAAAAAATTGTAACAACATGAGGATATGAAAATTAGCTACTTTAAAAAAGAAAAACAAAAGAAAGCAAGCACACACACTGCTGTAATTTTTATTATACACACTGCTGTAATAAAAAAAAATTATAATTTTTGTACACTGCTGTAATAAAAATGTAATTAAAAATTTTTATTTTACACACACTGCTGTAAAATAAAAAATGTATATTTTTAAAGGCAATCTCTTCCTTTTGTAAGGACACAGTATTTGTTTTATAATGATTTATTTTTATATTTGTGACTTTCTTATGTTTAATACATATGTTTAATGTTGATATTTATGTTTGTTTAATACATCTAGTTGTCACACTTTTTCTCCAGTGAATATTTCTCAGAATTATTTTGAAAACAATTGTGCTGCTTCATATTTTTGTGGAAACCAGGATATTTTTTAATGAATAGAAACTTCAAAACCACAGCATTGATTAGAAACCGAAATCTTATATTATAAATGTCTTTACTGTCACTTCTGATCAGTTTATCGCATCCTTACTTAATAAAAGTATTCATTTCTTTCAAAAAGTCAATAAATAATCTTTTGAATCCTAGTATGCTATACCTAACACATGTTGCTTAAATCACCGCATACGAGACACAAACTCAGATTGTAAATACTGATTTATTGTTCTCACTTAAAAAGTTTTGGCACACTTGTCATTTGTTTCTTATTTAACTTCATTGTATGTACATGTTTAATAAATCTGTGTTTAAATATTTCTCTCATTATATTGTTCTATATTAAAATCAAGTGTTTGTTGCTATAGAATCTCTTCTGTACAATGAACGGACAAAACAAAGGCAATCATGGTGCAATTCTCGCTCTCTTCATCTGTATTCAGACAGTCATAGTATCAGTCTAGACGTGGGTGACCTTTTCCACAGGGACCATGTAAAAGGTCAAAGGTCATCGCTCGTGTTTGGACATGGAGTCTCCTCTCTCCACCACCGCCACTCGGTTCCCACCACACAGGTGCTCCTTCAGCATGACGTCCACGAAGAACTCAGCCACGATAGGACAGTGTTCAGACGCCACCCCGCCCCACGACCAGTTATCAGGGATCCAGGGGTTGGTCAGGCCCTCCCGCACGACCCAGCAGTGACCTGGAGGGGGCAGAACAAACACATGCAGATATAACCAACACCACCAGCCAAAAGCTTGGCATCATTACGATTTGTAAATGTTCCTGAAAGACGTCTCTTATTCTCACAAAGGCTGCATTTGTTTGATCAAAAATACAGTAAAACTGTGAAATATTATTACAATTTAAAATAACTGTTTCCTATGTGAATATATGTTAAAATGTAATTTATTCCTGTGATCAAAGCTGAATTTTCAGCATCATTACTCCAGTGTCACATGATCATATTCTAATATGCTGATTTGCTGCTTGAGAAAGTACACTTGTAATACAGCTCTTTATCTGTATTAATATCTTTATTGATGCCAAGCAATTTGATTTTTGAAGTTATTTCATGATACGATAACCCTTAGATGGTTTATTTGAGCTATTTAAGTTACATATAAACCACTGTTGAAACATTTGTGGTCAGCAAGATTTTATTTTAGAATTTTTTGATATATCAGGGATGTATTAAATCGATCAAAAATGGCAGTAAACCTGAACTTTCTATTCATTAAAGAATCACAGTTTGCACAAAAATATGAAGCAGCACAACTGTTTTCAACATTGATAATAAATAAACGTTTCTTGAGCAGCAAATCAGCATATTAGAATGAAGAAACATTTCTTATTATCATCAATGATGAAAACAGTTGCACTGCTTCATATTTTATTTGTTTGATAAAGAGTAAGTTAAAATAAACAGTATTTATTCAAAACAGAGATCTTTTGTAAAATTATAAATGTCTTCACTGTCATTTTAATTAATTTAATGTGTACTTGCTGAATGATTCATTTCTTTTAAAATAATTCATTCTTACTTTTGAATAATAGTAGTGTATCATAGTTTTTAAAAAAATATTGCACACAGCATAACTGTTTTCAACACTGATAATTATGAGAAATGTTTCTTGAGCATCAAGTCAGCATATTAGAATGATTTCTGAAGGATCATGTGACACTGAAGACTGGAGTAATGATGCTGAAAAATCAGGAATAAATTACATTTTACAATATATTACAATAGAAAACAGTTATTTTAAATTGTAATAATTTTTCACATTTTTACAGTTTTTATTGTATTTTTGATCAAATAAATGCAGCCTTGGCGAGCACATGAGGCTTCTTTCAAAAATATCACAACCATCTCAATGATTCCAGTTGTTTCTACAGGACTAATGCATTAAATCCTACACCACCCACCTGTGTAGATCTTTTTGAGGGAGCGACTGGTCCAGATGTTGTCCAGACAGCGGGATCCCTGCGGGGTGCGTGTGCTGATGTTCGTAAAGACGGACGGCGCGAGGAGGGCGGATAGTTTTTCTTTCCTCAGGCACTCCATCTCAGGGCTGTCGGGAGCCATGCCAAAGTGGCCCAGCACCAGCAGCTCTCTCTCACCTACATCAGCAACACCAACACATAAATTGATGAGGACTGTTGTGGTCATTTTCAGTGCCATTTAATTTCTGTCCCTGCACTAGAACACACAGTATCAGTCAATACACAGCACAAACACACGACCATAAAGAGCACACTTCCACCTGATAGCACCATGCAGCTGACACTGAACAGATAAGAGAGAGTCCTGCAATAATGATGCATGAAGTATCATGTTGGAACAGACCTTTGAGAGTTTCCTGGATACCAGCGCTCAGTCGGTGAGCCTTCAGCTCGTCACACGTGCTTTTCCTCTTCTGTTCGGGGGGCGACGGCGCTGCTGTCAGGTGCAAATTGACCAGCGTGAGCTCAGACGATCCAATCTGGTTATAGAGAGAGATGAGCGAGGCTTATCGTTTGAATCATCAAATTTAAACACATTATCTGTTACACAATTTGCTGAAATGAAAGAGACAGTATATTTAGTATAATTACATTTATGATGAAATGTTTGTAATTGTGACTTTTTAATGTTTTTGAAAGAAGTCTCTTCTGATCACCAAGGCTGCATTTATTTGATAAAAAAAATACTTTAAAAACAGTAAAATTGTGAAATATTTTTACCATTTAAAAAAATTATTTTCTATTGTAATATCTAATAAAATGTCATTTATTCCTGTGATCAAAGCTGAATTTTCAGCATCATTACTCCACTCTTCAGTGTCACATGATCCTTCAGAAATCATTCTAATATGCTGATTTGCTGCTCAAGAAACATTTCTAAATATTATTATCAATGTTGAAAACAGGTGGGCTGCTTAGTATTTATGTAAAAACTTTTTTCAGGTTTCTTTATGAACAGAAAGTTCAAGTTTACTGTCATTTACTGAATAGAAGTACTAATTTCCTTAAGAAATCAAAAATAAAGAAAACTTGCTGACCACAAATGTTTCAACAGTAGTGTATGTATAACTTAAATTGCTCAAATAAAATCATCTGAGGGTTATCGTACCATTAAACAAATCACTTGGCATCGATAACAGATAAGGAGCTGTATTGCAGGTTTACTTACATAAAAATGTCCCAGGTAGGGCTGAGGGTGAGGATGTTTCCCGTTACCATTAGTCGCAGCATTTTCCAAGACAGTGGCATCCTTCATTTCGATCCCAGAAGAGCTGTCCCACAGGAAACCTGAGTACTCAGCAGCCTACAGGATCACAGCACAAACTCAATAATGACCAGAATCTGACAAATAACATTCATAACCCAACAACCGTCCTACTATACAACAGAAAAAGCACATAACAGCACCATATAAGGAGCCTGTGCAACTCTTACACATTATTCCAAGTCTTCTGAAATCATATGATAGCTTTTGTGAGGAAAAGACTGAAATTTAAGTCTTAAAGGTGCAGTGAGTTTTGAGAAACACAGTTGAAAGTGGATCAGACCAAGCACCAAAACACACCCAATCACAGGTAAGGGGCGTGTCCACTAATGATGGGGGAGGAGTGTGTTTGCTTGTTTGTGAATTTGGGGGTGGAGCTATCAAGATAGGGGTGTGATCCATTTGGGTAGGGGCGTGTTTGTTTTGGTCATTTTAATTATCAACAGTGTTTGTCAGAAACGCTTACTGCGCATTTAATGCCTGTTCACACCAAGAACAATATCTATAATAACTATAACAATAACTATATTAGCATCCACACCAATCCATACTAATGTTCTGTTTATTATAATTGTGCAGTGCAGCCTGCCGCTTTAAATGCTCAAACTTTTTAAAAGCAGGATGGATTTTAAATTTACATTACATTTAAATTCATTTATATTTACAATGATTTTTCAAACTATTTCTTTATTGTTATAGTTTAGGCCTTTACTTCTCTGAGAACACAAGTATGGAAAAGTAGAGTCAAGACATTCTGCTAAATATCTCCTTCTGTGTTCAAAGGAATAATAATAATCATACAGGTTTGAGGTAAATGATGGCAGAATTTTCTGAATTTTTTTAAATCCAGTACAGTGTTGTTATTGTTATATGAAACTAAAACTATTAAAATTGTTTTAATTAGTTGAAATAAAGCTGAAATAAAATATTAATATAAATATTAGATACAAAAGTTAAACTTTTTTTTATTTCAGTTAGTTGCCAAGGCAACATTTCTAATTTTTTTCAACTAAAATTAATAAAACTGAAATAAAACTAAAATCGAATAAAAATGACAAATGCACATCATAAAATTACTAAAACTAAAATTAAAATGAGACCTGAAAAATAAAAGCTAATTAAAAATATTACTTATAAGTAATATTATAGTAAATAACAATACTAAAATAACTCTGATCCAAGAAATATAATACATTTAATTACATTTATGATTAAATGTTTGGGTTCAGTAAGATTTTTAAATGTTTTTGAAAGAAGTCTCTTATGCTCACCAAAGCTGTATTTATTTATTCAAAAATACAGTAAAAACTGTAATATTGTGAAATAATATTCAATTTAAATGTTTAAAATTAAAATGAGAACCGGAAATATAAAAATAACAGCTAATTCCAATATTAACAAACAGTATGGTAGTAAATTACAATACTAAAATAACTCATGATCCAATACCCTTCGAAACAATAGCTGTCAGACAGGACAAGTGAAGCGTTTCCCAGCAGCACAACAACACACAGAGGCCACAGATTTGCATAGATAGAGAGTGTATGAATTGTGGATTGTTCATGGGACTGTGCGTGTTTAGCTTAAGGTCACCGGATGATTTTGTCAGGTTGGTTTTTACATGTAGGGAAGACAGTCTTTGTGTCTGATGTCCCATTTATATGCACAGAGAAAGCACAGATAAGAGATCAGCGGAAAAGTACACACTGCTCGCGTGCATCACATCACATCTCTATTGAAAGTGTCATCAGGTGTGGAGTTTGTATTGAAAATTAATGGCGATTGTGGAAATGAGAACCAGGCTTCAGCCTAAACAAACTTCTTAAAACAGGAACCTGAATTATTAAAAGACTTGCAGACACTTTCTTTCTCTGAAAACACATTGCGGTAATCAGTTATCACACATAACTCAACTAGAGGAAAATATCCGGTCTAATGCATCCCAGAGCACCTTGATTCATATTAATATTTACAGTAATGCTCTGTGATGAAGAGCAGACCAGAACTTACATTCTCCTGCGAAATCTCTTTCATTTATCCTACATGACATCTTAGTTTCTGTGGAGTTTATATTTGCCACAAGTTTCCTGTGTGGGTAAACAGCACTATCCAGAGAACATCTTGTGTTTATCCAGACAACCCTAGACACGGTCAAGATCTTTAACTATTGGTTAAGTGTTATGGCTTTATTCATGTTCTTCATCCTTAAAAGGCAAGTGTTGCATACAATCAGTTTTTATTAGCATTCTGTATGCTGTAGCCGCAGTTAAACATTTAAAGGGGTCATGACATGAGAAATCAAATTTGCCTCGATCTTTTGGCATATAAGAGGTCTTTGTACCATTAAAACATCCTGCAAGTTTCATAGCTTAAAACATCCTCCTCATTATAAACATAATATTTATTTAATCAAGCTCCAAAAATGGATCGTTTAGATCCGAGGGACAAGGTGACATCACCCGAGATCACTCATTTGCATAAGCACCCCCTCCAGAGCAAGACATCGACGAATAGTCTTCTTCTCACCATAGGCCCCGCCCACTGGCGTTCAGTCGCTTAACGGCTGACGCTTGATTACGCTGAATGCGAGTGTCGCGTTGCGTCAAAAGCAAATAGAAATTACAATCACTGCTGCTATCTTGTCTACACTGGATATACTTTACAAATGCGCATCCACTCTCTGATTCAGTCCACACGCTCGAGTTTGTCATCAGGACAAATGGAGTGAAAGAACATTTGCTTTGACGCATTTTGTTTAAACAGCTCGTTAACGTCTTTGTACAGATATCAGAAGGATCCCAGCATAAAGAACATAGGGCTGCGAAGATAAATCGATGCAGAATCGATTCGTGGATCTAGTCTGAGATCTTCTGAATGCATCGCGATTCTCTCTGGAATCGATTCTGAGCTTAGATTTTAACAGCAGATGGCTCTCTAATCTAGTTTTTATCCGCACACTCAAATGCTCATGAAGAAGAGTGCTGAAGAGCGCTTGTGCATTCGGTCATGTAATTTCATCTCAACTCAGAATGCTTTTATGACGCAAGATTAATATAAACACAGCCCAATGTGAACACCCTTGTAATTCGCTTCAACCTTTTCGAAATTTATGAATGATTATTTTAGGTTCAAGTGTGTGTAAGGATTTGGAAACAAGCAGAGTACGGCTGTTTCTGAAGCATGCAGTGCCATCTGCCGTTCAAAACTAAGCTCAAAATCGACTCGAGAAAGAATCGCAATGCATTCGGAAAATCTCAGAATCGATGCTGAATCATTTCTCGATTCGGGATGCATAAATTTATTTTCCCAGCCCTAAAGGAACAAGTGGATAGTTTATTTTTAATGCCATCCCGGATCGTGTCTGAGGATTGATCGGAGGATTTTGTGTTGTAAACGAGGCATAGTGTCATGGAGAGTTCACAAAGAAATATTTGTTGAAAGTTGAAGCGGTTCTAGATCTGACTGCAGCTGCATCACAAACCATAAGTAAATTATTTCATAATGCTTTGTCTGGAAATGACCGTTTTATTTTGATCATGTTGTCAAAACACTCAAATCATACAATAGTGAAGGAGCGTTGATACTGTTTCCTACGCAGTGACATTAGCCAATCATAACAGTGGTCGATTACTGATAAGCCTTAAAGGACCCACCCCTTAAAACAGGTCGTTTTAGAGAGAGGGTCAGAATGAGGGTTGAAAATAATTATTTTACCACATATTTATTTGTTTTTTTGTACAAAAAAACTTTAACAACATTATAAGTAAACCTCAAGGAACATATTAAAATAAAAATAATAAAAACCAAATCAATGTCATGACCCCTTTAAGTTTGCATATATGCATGTGTGTATATATGTGTTGTTACAGGGAACTACGCTTACGTTATTGGACTGTCCGGTGGGTTTCTCTGAAACGGCACATTTCCACAGGCCTCTGGCGCTCTTCCACTTGCGTACGCTGCAGAGAGTGGGCTGATTCAGCTCTGCACAAAACTGATGCAAACAAAGTACAGCTGATTAGCAGTGAAAAATGATAAGAGAGTTACACTTCCTTACGGGGACTCCCGCCATTTGCTGCTTTGATTTATTTTTCATGATTCAACATATCTGCAAAACATACTGAAATTGAAATCTTTGTTATTCACATATGTAGCCAATTTTTCTTGGGTCAAAAGAGAAAAACCAAATAAAATATTATTACACAGAGAAATCTTAAATTGGGTTTTCTTAAAAGATTTAAGACAGTAATTCAGTGCTTCCTATAGCCCTCAATGACACTCCTAATACAAGTGCATAATACATACATATTGGTTTCTGCTAATATTAAGGTGCCTTTACATAGCTTTTGTGCTTGCCCAAAATGTAGCATAAAGATGGAATGCTGCTTAAAAGCCAATTTAAATTATGTCTGCTCAGACGTCAATCCCTAGTATTAAAGTGTGCAGTTGTAATTTCAGTGTAAATGCATTCATGCCACCTCTGAGCAGCACTAAATAGTCTGTTTTAAGATTCCTAAATGGCAGCTCAAATCTGTCACCTTTGCAATGTAAATTTGGCATTATAGAGTGCAACTGTCAGGTTACAGAATTAAAATTTCCAATCATTTTCACCATATGGGTATTGATTTTTGACAATAACTTTTAAACCTTTAAAGACAGACCTGCTGTGACATATAAAAAATCATGACTTGGATTAAGCTGCTCGATTCATAAAATACACAGATTTAATTTAGTCTTTTACTGACCTATATTGAGAATCAATGATGTTTGTTCTTGCAAGCCAAGCAACCATGTTCAAGCTTCCATTTACCATATTTGATGATCTTTATGTATGTGCATTGTTTATATGTGAATAAAAGCCTAAATTAAATCTGTTTAACAGTTTTGTTCATTGCTTCAAAGATGAATGACAGTCTTATGAGTTTGGAACAACATGAGATTGACTAATTGAATACAGAATTTTGCGTGAATTAACCTTTTCAGTAAGATTTAGATCTGCAATTAATGCCAGCCACCTCATTCAAATGATTTAGAAGCATTCCTGTATGCTTTTCAAAGAGTTTAGGGTCATTTTCCTACAGGACTCGAAGAAACAGATTTATGATGCTGGGTTTTACATTTTCAGAGAAGCCAAAGCCTTGGTAAATCCGCAAACAGATCTGAGAATCTTCTAGCAAACCCAACCTGGCATTATTCTTGTAAAGAGTACGTGCCGAGTGCGTCCACAGGAGCTGGGAAATCTGATAACTACATCTGACATTCCCATTACCTCCGACCCCCCCAGTTCTGTTCTATAATTAACCAGGAGAGTTTCCTGCAGGGAACCAGGGGACAGAGCCAGAGCTTCAGCAGAAACAACACTATCATCAGCTGATCTGTAAAGAGCGCCAGAGGAATGTAGAACCGACAAACCTCTTCACTGATGTCAAAACAAACCAAAAACTAAAACGAAACCCTCAAAAAATCCCCGAATTCAGGTGCCAAACGTGTGTCTGCTCTGTATCTTGTGGGTTCTGCTGGAGATCTTGTTTTCCAGTAAATCTGTGAATAGCACTATGAGGGAGAGATGTCCAGGAGTTACTGTAACTAAAGACAGGTTATGACACCAGACAGAGCTTTAGCATTGTGTTTGTCAATGGATTGGCTAAGGTAGGAACAATCTAATTTACACTGAGAGCTAACCAAGCGAGGTGATCGACCAGTGGATTCCCACACATGATGATGATGGTGAACACTGGTGAACATGAACCATCACTGTTTACACTGGCAGCTGTCACTCTTTGCCCACTGCACAAATAACATTTCTAGCTATAGAATGTGTTTTAATAGTCAAAGTATTGGTGAAAAACTACACTACCTGTAATCCTGAAGAGAGATCCACAAGAGAAACAGTGTTATTTTAGCATTATTTATATCCTGTTATAAATATGTACATATTTTTAAATATAAATGTAGTATTTATAAATATTTTGAATTGGCTTTTATTTTTTCTGTTTAATTTCAGTACATTTTAAATTTTTATTAGTTTTAGTTTTAATTTATTTTTAATTCAGTTTTAATGATTTTAGTACTTATTCAGTACTTTAATACTTAAAACAAGTTTATATTACAAGTACTTATTTTTAAGTTTTTTTTAAGTTTAAGTTTTTCATCTAATACTTCTTTTTTTTAGCAAAAAGTGAACTTTTAACAGTATTGCAGAGAAGTTGATGTTACAAAATAAAATAAAATAAAATAAAATAAAATAAAATAAAATAAAATAAAATCACTGCAAAAGAGCTCAGCAGGAATCGGTCAAGGCCTTGTGAAAAATATTACTGAAAATATTTATATATTTCAATACTTTGCAATAACCTTAACATATAAATATATTTATATAAAAATAAAATTGTCCATATCTTTTAGTTTGTTAAAAACATTTAAAGGAATTAGTAGTTCATTCACTCCTGGAAAAATTTCTTTCTTTCTATTTTTTCATATATTATGTATTTTATTGCAAAAGTTTGTAATGCTGTTATTCATCTCAGAGTTGGTTAGTTTGGTTCATGACTTTTTTTATTCATAATAAGTTATTATTACAGTCTCTTTCCTTTAATGTTTTTTTTTGAGAAAAATTAAAAAAGAAAAGAAAAGAAAGAAAAGCTAAAATAATAACAAACAAATGGGAAACTTCCAAAACAACTATTGGAATGAATGAACGAACGAATGAATGAATGAATTCACTTTAGAGTTTGATTTAACTATTTATAGCAATCACTTTTATCACTGCATGAAAAGTTTATAATCTGCTTCTTTTTTTTCTTTTTTTTCTTTTTTAAGTAAAGTGACATGGATCAATTGATACAAGTGCATGAGAGTGATTCACAATCATATTTGGCAATATTTTGGGGCAGTTTTCTATTAATAATTGATAGACTGGGATCATAATATTTATATATTACTCAGAGAGACCATGCAATAAAAGTATAGATATAAAAATATTTATGGAGTCTCTGAGTCATTCGTTCTTTATGCCACCCACACATTGACCTCAACCAGGACACAAGAATCAATACTGTTTTCATACTCTTAGAAAGAGAGATCTATAACAGATATGTAGCAAATTCAAAGAACGCTCAGCTTCACTGTGCTAATGACTGACACTTTCCATGAAAGCATGCAATGCAATATTGTGCTCTAACTGAGAGAAAGAGACACAAATGGAAAGACTGAGTAAGATGAGGAGAAAGAGACAGAAGTGTGAGTTTTTTTTTAACAAGAGGTCCAATTTGCCCGCTAATAAACTCGATGATGATGACTCACGGCTCTGATGTCTGAGGGAAGTTGCTTTGGTCATGAGGAGTTTGGTGGAAATATGCTTTTATAGCAGAGCAACAGCTAAACCACAAACTCCATGGAAACCAAGACAAGCTATAAACAAACAGCCCGACAATCACTCTGCCTTCTTCAGATCTAAATCTATGCCTCGCGGCTTTTTGTCCGAGTCTATGAGATCGCAAAATAAACTTTCAGCAGGCCTACACATTTAAAATCAGCATGCAATGTTTACTAAATGCATGTTATAATGCGAACAATTCAACCATACATGTTTACTTTTTAGTACTTTTTTTTTAATTAAAATATCATAACTCTTCTGATGTATGCTGAATGTTTCTTACCACCGCCCTCAAGATCTGCCTCCATCCAATCTACACCATCACGACTCTTCCAGGAAAACAGACCACAAATACTGATGAAATCTCTTGCTGAAGCACATACAAAATGCATTTTAAAATAAGAATGTAGTCACAGCAGTATTAAGATGATGGTTTTCCTGAGCTGTGGCCTAAAACTTAGACTACCAAAAAAGGACGAGCACTTCACTATATCCCAACTTCCCGTTTCAACAAAAAATACATGTTGAAACATATATCATTTCCTATCTTTGAATTGATAACATTAATAAGAAGTGTCAGCATTCCATGGATAGCATCTAGAATTCCATCATTTGCCAAATGATGTCTAAACAGAGTTAATGTCAGATTGTAGCTGGAGTCCAGAGAGGCATTCAGAAGCCCACACCATTTCATTCTGGGCCAGAAGTCAGAGAAGTGCACCTTTCCATCTCTGTCCGTCCAGTCAGCACTTGCAAAAGCAGTCTAGAGGAAAGAACATCACGCCGGGTTCACTGCGGCATAACACCAGCAGCGCTGTTAAAATCACTCATTCACATCCCATATGACTCTCAGCCACACCGTAATAGAGTCAAGAAGAAAGAGAAAACAGCAAAGAGAAGGAATAAACATGAAGACTGCAAACAGAGAATAGTAAATGGTAAATTGCCAGACACTTTTTCCAAAGCATTCTATAGTACACTAAATAAATACATAAAAAAATCCGTGAAATTTACAGTGAAAACGACAGGTGTAGTTCCCAGAAGTGTATTTAAACCAACATTTTTCCATCTTATTTTGCAACATGTAAGTTATTTTCTGTGAATGTGCAAGACTTCCAATTCATTAGCCACTACAGGTTAATAACTAGAAGAATAAAGTGCAGTAAATGGTAAAATTATTTGTTTATAATAATAAGATAATACATACAAATAATATAATACATAAAAATATGAATGAATGAATGAATGAAATCATTCATTCATACAAATAATATGATGAGAAATACTCATTTGCAGTATCAAGCAGCATAAAGAGCTGTTTTGCACAACTAAAAATAACTGGAAGTTGACAAGACCAGAAGTCTCTGCACTGTTCTTACAGGAAAAATAGGGTGGATATAGCAACATTTCAAGTTTTACAGACTGAACTTAAATTTACAGTTAAAAAAAATATTTACTGAAATATATAAGAAAAAAGTAAGAAACATTATTTCACTAAAAAAAACATTAAATGTGAGCTTTCTCAAAAATAATTCTGGGAATATAAATTTATGTTTTTCCGCTGTAAATTATTAGAGAAGTTCTCTTTTTACTTCCAAAAACTGCACTTTTTAAAATATTTTACTGTTAAATTACACTAAAAATGTCCCATTAAGTCTATTACAGTTTTACACTGTATACAGTATAGGAATTTACCATTAGCAGGTTTATACTGTAGCATTTTTACAGTGTTTTACCATTAAAATTACTCTAATGTAAAAGAGACCTATTATGCTCATGTGTCCCCAGAAAGTGTCTGTGAAGTTTCAGCAGAAAATACCCCACAGATCATTTATTATATCATTTTGAAAATGCCTATTATGAGTGGAAGCAGAAACATTCTATTTTCATCCATGTCTCTTTAAATGCAAATGAGCTGCAGCTCCCCGTCCCCTTTTCCAGAATAGGACTGAGCCTTTACAGCTCATATCTCAGATATTCTGCTAAAAACATCTGTTTGGTTTTGATTATCATGTCTATCATGCTGAAATCATGCATTTTAAACCCATATCAGTTCAAACTTCTAATATACGGTTTTCTGAGCACACACTTTTGAAGCACGCGCACAGAAGGCGGCTGCACACGGCATGTGAGTACTAAACTAAGTTCATCTGTCTTTTTTGGGAAAGAAATCTAATTTTTATATTGGATCTCTGTGGCACCAGCATAATATACAGTAAATAAATCAATAAATCCACTGCTCTCTGGCATCTAAATAGTGTTCTGTGCTCGTCTGTGCAGCCAAAGACAGAATAGTTAGCATGCTTTGCTCAAACTTTCGCCATGGCATTAGAACTGGTACACCTTTGTTGCTTGCAAAAACACAATGGCGACGCCATGGGTGGAAACGTGCAAATTAAGGGGCGGTAATATTATAATAAGATTCCCTTTCTACGTCACGAGGGAGAAAGGCATCTCATGCAGAGAAAGGCTTACCAAAAAAAAAAAAAAAATTTACTGGGTTGTTCTTTTTCACATTTTCTGGGTTGGTAGATGCACCAGGGACCCGATTATAGCACTTAAACATGGAAGAAGTCAAATTTTCATGATACGTCACCTTTAAATTTTGAATGATTAAATTACTGCATATTTGCATGAAGGCTGACCTCAGCTTAGTGCCAGTGATAACAGTTACTCATGCCGCCTCAAATAGCCTACTCTCATTAAAACATAATTATTTTAGGTCACATTGTTATTGATAATCGCTGTCGGTGCATATTCCCCTTCACAGGCATAACTGCCCTGGACCTCAAGGGCCCAATGGTGATCAGGTTCAAAGCTCGCACTCTGCAGGGATTGAACCAGAAACCTTCCCATCACTAACCCCATACTTCAGCCACTATGCCACGCCAAATCAACAAGGTGTGTCCCAGAAAGACAAGCAGGAGACCTCTCTACTCTGCAGTGAGAGACAGAACAGAAATAGAGCGCGAGTGAAAGAGAAGAGGGGAGAAATATGGGTTGATTCTGCCCTAGTCCTCTCACTGACAAACTTCTGCTCTGCTAACCTACTTTACTAATCTATTCCCAGCATCAGCAGAGAAGCGGAGAAGACCTCAAACACAACACACACACAGTGCTTTGTGCACATGGTCATGCTGAGAAAGACACCGCACATAAAAATAACATTTTAAAATAGAAGAGTATCATGATTTTAGTAGATTAGGTAAAAAATAGAGGAGAGAGGCTAAAATTTATATATATATAAAAAATAAAATGAAAGAGAGATATAGGCTTTTCACCCTTGACATAAATGCTCATTTTAGCACTGTGCTTTTCTTTGTAATCCTGAATTATCTTTAATGTTTCACTCTGTTCATGCTTTAAGGATTGTAAACACTGAGTTGATATTTGTATATTTGTGAGGTTAATAACACTGACTGGATGAGTATGTAGCGAGCATGATACCTGATATTAACTCAGCTCAACTTTGGTGCACTGATCTGGCACTCGTCACCTCAAATGTCAGCAGAGTCCAACAGTGCTGCTGGCACACATTTTCAGCAGTGCTGGTACAGGAAATATTTTTTCCCATAGAGATTTTTCTTCATTTAAGAGTGATGAACCAGCAATAGCAAGCTAGCTTTAAAAGCATAAGATCCCACCCTCCCTGCAAATCACTCTCCAAAGCCACGCCTCCTCCAAAACACATGACCGCGCTCCGGCAGTCCATTGTCTAACCAGCGTCATGATGAGAGACGGCGTCAACGCTGTCAGATTACCTCATGCCTCATTCACCAGTGAGAAAACATTACAGTATGAAGCGCATAATATTACAATAATAACACCTTCCATTCTCGCTCGCTCTGCAGTAGCGTAATGAAACACGCTGATGACGAGTCATGTTTCCGTGAACAGGGTGCAAATACATACGTTGACAGGCAGGTAGGACAGCCTATCATAGCACTCAGACCAGGAAATCTGATTGGACGAACATTTTACGGTTTTAAATACATTTAGAGCACTTAACTTAGTGATTGCTATCGGGATGTGAAGAGACTTTCAACCAGAACAAAAAGTGTTTTTGAACCAAATCACCTACCCCGCCTTTAAGACATGAACCAAGCCAACTAGACACAAGGTGAATGAATAACAACCTAAACACACTTAGATTTGAAAATTAAAAGTATATAAAAATTGTCGCAGTTTGCTTTTTTTCAATTCTGTTTGGTGAATATTTCTTTGCAGAATGGGTAATGTGGTCACAGCAGGAATTTGGCATGATTATTTAAAACATAAGTTGAAATAGTGTGGGCTGAAGGTTTGAGAAAAAGCATATACCCTCAGTTAACAACCTCATAGATCACAGTAAGGTCTGTCTTTAATGGTTTATAAGTCATTGCTAAAAATCAATTCCCTAATGGAGAAAATTTATTTGGATTTGTACCTCTGCAAACATATAGTTGCACTATTTTCTGATATTTGGTCTGTGTATTTGAAATTCTGTAACAGCCGGCATAAAGTTTTCCAAAACATTTGGATGAACTCCAAAACGCTGTTCTTGGCCAGAATTAGTTTGAAATGATGGCACACCCATTTGTTCTTTGATTTGAAGTATATTGGGGGTTTTTAACCACTAAACCACACAAATTTAACAAGGAGGATCAGGTGGTTCTTTATTGAGACACAGTGTACAAGTGCAAGATGTGAAACACCAGACTGGTGTGTAAAGGTGTGCTGAAGGGAAGAGGTGTGTGTAGAAATGTAACAGTACCTTGTCTAGAGCCTCCCGATCGGCCAAGTCTTGAACCGCTAGCAGCTTAATGCTGGAGAGAGAGAGAAAAACAAGGCATATGAGACTCTGTCATAATACCTCTAGTATATAAATTTACAGTAACTGGATATTAAATCAATCAAATTAACACTAAGAACAGATGGCATATATTCAAGGTGTGGGTTCCACCATACAAACAGATCAACAAACAATCATCAACTGCCTCCTTTAAATCAGCCTGCCAGCACTTTCCCCTCCTGCTGTGCGGCGGATCCCTTCAGCATAAATTATATATTATATCTTGCAAACATAATATGAAACTCAAGGTGACGACAGTGGAGGTAATGACAATGCTCTGGAAGCAATGTTGACGATTACATCCCTAATAACCATTGAGCTGTTTGTTTTGGAAAGTAATTCTCCTGGTTAGTGCTCGAACAATATGATACAGCAAACAGCAGATGGTTCTGTGAATATTACAGTGATAATTTCTCAAACACATAAGCAGAAATGTCAAAGCTGTGCTTTTAATTAAATGAGTGTGTGAAGTTAAGATGAGATATGTTGTCTTGAGAATCTACCATTGAAACACTGATCAAACCCTAATCTGAATATGATCGCATTGTCTATGGCGATTACACCCCTCAGTAGTGCTGTTGTACATGGTGACCCTCTGGGAGCAATGCTAACAAAATGATCAGGAAGGTCAGCTCCATTACCGGACACACCAGTCAAGAACTGCCTGTCCTCAAAACCCATCAAATGTTTCTGTCCTGGCATAAAGACAACAACATGCCCAGGTTTTGTTTCATGCCATATGGACTACACAAAACGTTCCAGGACATTCACCTCACTTTTGTTATATTTTTATGTAATTAAAAGCCTTTCTGAGAATTTTCTTAGCCTAGGACAATGTTATTTTAGTATTTACTAATATTTTGAATTAGCTTTTGTTTTTAGATTTTCAGTTTTCATTTTAATTTAGCTTAAGTTTTAGTACTTTTATGTGCTTTTCACATTTTTATACTTTTTATTTTTAATTTTTTAAATATTTGTTTACATTTTAAATAAAAAAAAATAATAAGTACATTTAAATATTTGAATATTTAAATATTCAAATATTCTCTTCAGCTTTCATTATTCATTATATTCTCTTTTTCCATTTCATTTATTTTATTTCAGATTTATTTCAATTAACAAAATTTTGAATAGTATTAGTTTTGGTTTTAGTTAACAAATAACACCACCAAATTAGCTTTTATTTTTATATTTTCAGCTTTCAATTTTAATTTAGCTTAAGTTTTTGTAATTTTATGTGCTTTTGACATTTTTAAAAGTTTTTTTTTCCTTTTTAAAATATTTTTTAAATCTTTTATTTAAAAAAATAATTAAAAACTTAAATATTTGAATATTTAAATATTCTCTTCAGCTTTCATTGCTCATTATATTCTCTTTTTCATTTCATTCATTTTATTTCAGATTTGTTTCAATTAACAAAAATAATTTTAATAGTATTAGCATTGCTTCTAGTTGATAATAACAACAGCTTCTGGAGGACTGAGGACAGAGAAATATGTTACTAAATGTAATATATAATTAAAATGTAATCATTTACAATGATGAAGCAGAAAGTATATTTTCTGGACACTATGTTGAGTCTGTTAAATCTTCAAAGACGAAAATGTCTCAAAATATTAACAACACAAAATAATGACAAGTTTTTTCAATATTTCAACACATTCTTCATAGAAGATTTTTAGAAAGACCTGCTTCCCACCCCAACATTCACTGTAACTGCTTTGCTCAACACTCATGAATACTCAGTTCAGGTCCACTGACACAATATAAATGACATTCTGATAAGTGTCCGAGCGTATAAGACATACACATTCATTCTCTATTCAAAACATACACTGTATATTCCAATGGACGTTAACGCAGTATAAAACTTCACTTTTACCTCTTGTGAGGTGAACTGGAGAAAATGTAAGCCATCCTCTCTACAGGGGTGTTTATCTACACTGGAGCTTTACAACTTCAAACTGGAGCCACAAAGTCGACATGAAATGAAAGAGCCCAGAGAGCAACTATAAACACAAATCAATTATACTGTACTGTCAGGAAGAATAGAACAGTCCTGCAGGCTCTCCCAGAGTTCACTGCTACAGTGCATCAATACACAACAAAACACATACAAGTGCAAGATTAAGCTGAAGGGAGTCACTTTTTCAAGGTTAAAATATCTTATTCCTACACTAGCTTATGCAGTCATAGAGAGCTGCAGGAATTCTGCGGGACATATTTTTATAGACCAAAACCCAGAAATTAGTTGCATTTTAGCACTTCTGTTTCCATCATACTGAAGTTAAAAGTTTTTTTTTAAAATGTTTTTGTTGGTTAAATGGCTGAATAATAAATGCCTGTTTTACTTGCACTCTTGCAAACTATTGTAACGCAAACTTTCAGTGATAATGTTCTTAAATAAAGAGTGAAAGAGTTGTCAAAAGCTCGGTGATAGTGACGTTGAAGTCATGTGACCGTGGTGTAGTTCTTTTATAGCCTAAATTTATCTTTTTACTCCTAGTGATTGTATTGAGGCATATAAGATTATGATGAAAAAAAAATGCATAAGAATCATACATTTTTGTTGGTCACAAAGTTTTTTTTTTGCAATAATCCAAAATCCAATGGAAAAATCCTTTTGGAATCAGATGATGTGATCTACAAAAATATACCTCACACAGTGCTTTATTTCCAGTCAATTTGTGTATTTTTGGTCTATAGCAAAAATAGTTTGAAGTGAAACCATTCAGAGCCAAATCATGTTGTGTGTCTCTGATCAACATACAGTAATGGTGTTCCTGAATGAGTCAATGTTTTGAGCGAATCAGTTGAGTGAATCAGTCAATGACTCACTCAATACTTCCACCTACTGAAGTACCAAAGTAACCTGCAGAAAAACTCATTGAAAAATCAAAACATCAACACTTATGAGGCTGATAGACTTATGGGTCTAAAAACATACATAATCACTGTAGCTCTCTATTGTAAAACCATTGCAGTGCTCTGTTAGTTCGAGTATCCTGACCAGCCCGACACAGCAACATTGGTTCAACAAATGCATTGAGTTTGGGGCGGGACTGCCTGTTTTTAAACCAATGGGAGACAGGGAGAGGGTTCATAAAACCTGACTGAAATGATATTTTTGCAATTCTGATGCTGCTGGTGCAGAAATTACACTCTTCACTTTATCTCTGATAATAAAACCTTCCTGGTCTGGGATCACAAGTCAAGCTGCAGTGAAAGAGAAAGAATTCAAGAAAGAGAAATAGAAAAACAGAAAGCAAGATGCAGGGGAGAATCCATCCTTTATTTTCCAGCCAATGCTGAAACTTATTACACAGATCCTGTTTAAAAAACAAACAGTCAGGCAGACAACACCCTGTTCCCTCATAGGTGAGCACTGTGTCTGTGTCTGTGTCTGTGTGTGTGTGTGTGTGTGTGTGTGTGTGTGTGTGTGTGTGTGTGTGTGTGTGTGTGTGTGTGTGTGTGTGTGTGTGTGTGTGTGTGTGTGTTATTAAAAACTCTCTGATGTTTCGAAACCTTGACCAGTTATCAAAACTCGGAATAATAAACTTTAACACTGAAAACCAAGCAGCTGCTCACTCATAAAATACTAATGATAATAAAATCCCATAAACATTAATAGACATTAAACACACAATAAAATGATTATATAAGGTGTAGCAGCAGACATAAATGGCTTTAACTTTCTGATTGATGAGTGAATACCTACAGTATGTATTTTATGATTTTATTTTTGATTTAGTAAAATGTCTATTGATGTAACATTGGACTGGTATACCTTTTCAGCCAAACAGTCATGTTATAAAACAAAACAAAAATTTCCCCTCTGAACTCAACTAAAAATGTTAATTTACAATAATTATAAATTTACAATTTGTTATTATTAGTTAACACATGCATACAATTTTAGAAGCATTTATTATCGTTAATCTAGGTTAATATCAATACACTATTGTTCATTTTTAATTCATGTTGGTTCAAAATACATTAATGTGAATTAATACAAATGAAAATGTTAAAATTGTATTATCATATGTATAAATGTACATTAACAAATATTAATAAATGGTGTGAAGGTATTGTCCATTGTTAGTTCGTGTTAGCTATTGCATTAATTGATGTTCATGTATAGAACATCATTGCTAAGTGTTACCTAGCAATGTTCCTTTCAGTCTTCCTTTAGTTTTACCATGTGTCACCTGCTCCCTGACCTTTGAATTAAATGAATGCGTTTTGCTTCTGTACTTTCTATGTAAACACCTTCTTTGCATGTGAAATGAGAAACAATGCTTACTGAACTTCCAGTTTCCTCCTTATCACTTCACTCACAGCTGAAGTTGATGGACATCAAACAGACATTGTATGCAGTCAGAAATCCAATCTTTGAAATGCTTCTGCATTTTGGCTTAACGAATGCTCATTTTAGACTGAGGAATATGTAAGAAGAATATATAAGAATGCAAATTCTCCTGTTTTGCAGGTGTCCAATTATCAACAGAGAAGGTCTCTGCATGCAAGCGTTTGTTAAACAGCTTTTATTATCATACAAAGTGGGAATTGATACATTTTATTTGCACAAAAGGTGTAGTTTACCATTAACCGTGTGTTTTGTGAGTCACCTTGTCTGCACGATACACCTGCAAATCAGAGCTGTGGATTTCCACAGAAGCTTCCAAAAAGGAAATCCAACGTCAAGAGGCTCTCCATTGAACTTTTCCAAGTAGAAAACTGGAAATTATGACTCCGAGTTGAATAGAATGCAAAGTATTCAACAAAGCCACAAACACGATGAAGAAATGTGTTCGTGAGGGAGTGGAAAGAGAGAATCCACTGTAGATTAGCATGCAGTAATTCAGCCTGTGTTAACCAGAGGAGGAACATGAACCAGTATCACTGTGTGTGACTTGAAACACACCATTAGTCATCAAGCAATCAAACAACACCAAGTTCTCCATTAACTGGCTACAATCTCCTCATATCATCTCATCCTTAATCTGTCTGGCATTGTGATGTGATTGTGATTACATTAAATGAGAGGTTTGGCAGCATAATGTAATCAAACTCAATTGTCTTGCAAGCAGAATAAAACACATTGTTATTCAATTTAGCTTTTTGCAATTATAGTATTCTAGATTTTGTCATTGAAATAAAAATGAAAAGAGGTTTCTATTGAAGATGCATTCAAAGTTCTGAGCAGTGTAATCATTAAATATATCTAAAGAGAATCTGAAATTAAAAAAAAATGATAAAAGGACATCCAAAAGTACAAAATTAAATGTTAATTAATGTAAATGCTAATAGTATATGAATAATATTGAAATAACACTGGTTCTGAGCTGATCTTGGTCGCCCAGTTTTCCATCCAAATCATTGTACACACTCTTTAGTTTTAGAAGAAAGTCCATTTAAACCCATTATTTACATATATTAACAAATTAGCATTTTTACATAAGCAAACAACTCTGTTCCTCAAAGTTTTGCATGTTACAGACAGGGTCAAAGGTTAAAGTAACAACAGCAATGTCCTAATAAAACGGTACAATGATATCTCATCGGTGCATTATGTAAATCAGCTGTACAACACATACAATAAAACCAAAATCCAGTCTCAAACCAAACCAGAACTCAAAGCAAACACTGAACCTGACTTATTAAAGACAAAAAACAACTACTCATTTTTTAACATCAGCCTATTTGTGGATTATAATTTATTTCAGATAAACCCACCAAACAGATTTCATTTTCCTGTGATGCCATAGTGATTTGACGCCACATTTCACATTTATGTGGGAAGTGATCAACTTAAAAACAAATCTTCTTGTCTAACCGAGCATACATGTGAAAGACGGCAGATTTCAAATCACAGTCTTCCAAGGAGTTCCAGCGTCAGCCGAGCAACTGCCATTGAGAAGGCTGTCAATGCTAACGGAGGGCTTTTAGTTTCTCCAAGCATTATAAACCATTCTAAAGACTACAAGGACAAAACACAAACTGCAAATGAACAGCTCAGTGCTAATACAGCTGATGGTTCAATCAATAAGAGCATGACAGACAAGGTCCAACTCTGTCAAAATGTAACCGGTGAGTCTGCAGTTCTTCATGTGTTTGGCAGTTCATTACAACGTTAAAGGAAAAGGATGGAAAAAATGTCCTATAGACAAACAGGTCTACACATCCTGTCACATTGTGCCACTTCCAGCACTTGTTTTTATAATAACGCCGCAATGCTGCGTTGTGTCAGCAGAAAAGGAAAGGTTTTGATCCAGCCGCGTCTGTGACCTTGAGGTCAGTCTTGGGAGTAAATCAACAGCAACTGCCTCTTTCTCACAGTCTCTCATTTGCGTCAAACAACCCAAACATGTCAACACCTTAACTGTTGCTGCAAGAAAACCTTGCAAAATATAATTTTGCAATAAAAATGAAAGCTCTTGCAAAATGACTTACCCCTGACATCCTATGCAGGCCAATATAACTCGTGTTCGCTGAGGCATCGCTATTAGATATTTGGTTATATATATATATACACATATACAAATTTATAGATGCTGCATGTCTTTTGAGAGCATTGTATGTTTGCTGAATGAAGAAAGGCTGTGAACAAAAGATTGTGTAGACATTTTTTGTGAGAAGATCCCCTGATTAATCCCTGACTCTGTCTTATCAAAT
The DNA here is from genome assembly GCA_039654775.1 of Spinibarbus caldwelli. Lineage (NCBI taxonomy): Eukaryota > Metazoa > Chordata > Actinopteri > Cypriniformes > Cyprinidae > Spinibarbus > Spinibarbus caldwelli. The sequence goes on from CM077244.1 coordinate 26,970,272, forward strand.
TTGATGAGTTTCTTGACATGATTTTCACTTGGTGGACAATAAAATAGGTGAAAAAGAAAAAGACTGTTTTTGAAATATGAAGACTGGTTAATAGGCTGGTTTTGCATATCTGCCTGGCTTTGTGTGAATAAGCAGTGCAGTTTTTAATTAAAATTTAATCGAATATTAAAATGTGGAATGTGGAAAACTTGGATTTTTTGGGAAAAAAATAAACATTAAGTCAAATGATGCTCTTCTGCACTATTCTTTTGAAAATGTCAAATATAGTTTCAGACTGATATTCCGAGCAAAATAAGATGATCCTTTCATGACGTGCGATTATAGATCTGAAACTCTTTTCGCAGATGGGTCATCATAATGTAGTACAGCACCATGGAGACTCAACATGTGCCACACTCGGAAAGTGAGCTGAAGTTGACAGATCTGCAGATGAGTCAGATTGTTTGGCTGTGCACGCGCGTGTGCGGTGAGTTTACTACAGGCCATCTCTGCGTACACTTCTTCTTTTCTCCGGAGTGAACTATAGTAACCTCTGATCATGCCGTCTGGTGGTTTCCTCCACCCTGTGTGTTTAACAGACGAGATTTGTCGCAGCATTTTAAGCAAACACCTCAAGCGCCTTTGGGTTTTAATGTGTGCTTTTACACCGGTAACAGATAATGTTTAATTTACCACGAAAACCCAAAACTGAGATCAGATCAGTAGCTGAAGGATCTGTTGTGTGGTGAGCATGATGGCTGCTGACTCAGTACTGATGACGGGAGACGGGCGGCTTTAAGTGACCTGAAGTGATGCCTATAGAGATGTTTGTCTGGGATGTTTACCCTTACTTTAAAGTATTAAACTTTGGTGCCATTTGGCTATACATGAATTCTATTACAAATCATGCAGCTTGTTTATGAGAGTTTTTGCACAATCTGACAAAATAGTTGAAATATCATATTTAAAATAACTGTTTTCTATTTAAATATATAATAAAATGTAATTTATTCCTGTAAACAGAGCTGAATTTTCAGCATCATTACTAAAGTCTTCAGTGTCACATGATCCTTCAGAAATCATTCTGATATACTGATACGCAGCTCAAGAAACATGATTATTATCATCAATATTGAAAACAGTTGTGCTGCTTCATATTTTTGTGGAAACCATGGTTTTTTTGTTGTTGTTTTCAGAATTCTGTGATTTTTTTGTAACATTAGAAATGTCTTTACTGTCACTTTTGATCAATTTAAGGCAACTTTAATTAAAAAAAAAAAGTATTCATTTCAGTGTAATGGAGGCAGCTGGAGGGAACGGTTTGAGAAATAAGCATCTGATGGGACATTTGATTTAGGGTTTCAAGAAAGTAGTCATTTCCAGTTCAAGGGTTGTTTCGAGATGACTGAATTTGACAGTTTTATTTACTCTACAACTCATGTGAGTTCTCAAAAAAATGGAATAAGTTTGTAAAGTCAGTCAACAGTGATAAAGCGACCTTGAGAGACGCTTGCTGCTCTTCTGTAAGCTGACTTGAGTTTTTAAATGCAGCAATATGCTGCTGTGTCAAAAATGAATATTTCCAGCACAGCAAAATTAGTTCTGTATCTGCATATGACCTTGTGTGGTAGAATGATGGATCAGGGGCCGGATTCACTTCTTAAGAAATGAGTTAAGAAATGTCTTAAGATAAATCCCAAGACGTTCCTAAGAATGTTACTAAGTGCAATTTATGAAAAATTCTAAAGAAGTTCTCAAATATGTTAAGAACAGATTATTATTATTATTATTATTATTATTATTATTATTATTATTATTATTATTATTATTATTATTATTATTATTAAGAAAATTACCGTCTTTATCTGAATAAATGACGGTTCTTGCTGAAGAGTCACTGATAATCTCAATTGAAAACACTTCAAGGGAGCTTCCTAATAATCTTAAAATGACTTTTTAGGAATAAAAAAAATTCTTAAATTTTCCATAAGTTAGAAAATAAAAAAAAGGCAGTTAAGAAGATTTTTTTCTAAAACAGTGATTCCCAAACTTTTTTGTCTTATAGCTCTATCCATTAGGCACATTGTTATTTTAGTATTATTTATATTACTATTATAGTATTGATTAATAGTTTGAATTAGCTTGTACTCTGATATTTTCAGTTTCTGTTTTCTTTCTTTCTTTTCTTTTTTCACTTTTTTTGTAATACTTTTGCTTATTTTATTTCAGTAAGTTGCCACGTCAACATTTCTAATTTTCATTAAAGTTTTTTTAAGTTTAATTTTTAATCTAATATTTCAGATATCCAGATATAAATAATATTTCTTATACCATTTCATTTTTTATTATATTATTTTATTCTAATACCATTTTATTTCAGCTTTATTTTTAATTACTGAAACCTATTTTTAATAGTTTTAGTCAATAGCACTGCTTCATCAACACAAAACCAGAAAGGCTTTAATTTTACTCATTCTATACTGGATATCATTTATCATTAAAGTCACCCTTAAACATGGAAAAAATAACTCCTCTTTATGCAGTCAAGCAGCACATATATTTTGCTACACTAATAATTAAACAATAACAACAAGTTATTTTAATGTATTAATATTTCTGTTTAATATGTTTAACAAAGCAAAATCAAAATCTTTCCAAATGCCCTTTGAGAATGTTACATGAGCCTCCTGGTTGAGAGTCACTGCTTTCTTTATAGTGACGGTTGCATTGCTGTTACATAGATTACAGCATTCAGCGCTTATGTCATTCATAACACTATATTCTCTCTGCCAATGAGAAGAGACTTCTTACTACTATTTCAACCCTCTTCAACACACACATACGTACATGATTATATAACAGCCCTCCCTGAGACAAGAATGAGGGCATGTACATCAGCAACACCCTGAGTGAATTACTGTCTGTGTGTGTGTGTGTGTGTGTGTGTACCTGTTTTTCTATTCAGGTGGGGACTTAAACCTGAATACACACAGACTCATGGGGACTCGTGTCACGGTGGGGACCTAAACTGAGGTCCCCATGGGTAAAGAAGCTTATAAATCACACAGAATTAATTTTTTTGAAAATCTAAAAATGCAAAAAGTCTCCTGTGAGGGCTAAGTTTAGGTGTAGGGTTGGTGTAGGGCAATAGAATATATGGTCTGTACAGCAGAAAAACCATTACGCCTATGGAAGTCCCCACAAGGATAGCGAAACAAGTGTGTGTGTGTGTGTGGTTTGGTTTATATATTCTGGTGGGGACTTAAACCTGAATACACACAGACTCGTGGGGACTCGTGTCACGGTGGGGACCTAAATTGAAGTCCCCAGGGGTACATAAGCTTATAAATCATACAGATATTTTTTTTTTTTGAGAAAGTAAAAATGCAGAAAGTCTCCCGTGAGGGCTAAGTTTAGGTGTAGGGTTGGTGTAGGGCAATAGAATATACGGTCTGTACAGTAGAAAAACCATTACGCCTATGGAAATCCCCAGAAGGATAGTGAAACAAGTGAGTGTGTGTGTGTGTGTGTGTGTGTGTGTGTGTGTGTGTGTGTGTGTGCGCGTGCCATAAAACAACCAACAGTATAAACATTTATCTTAGAATCCATCAATGCAATAAAACATGGGCAGGGACTCAGCTAAAATCTGATAACGCGCAGTCAGATGTGGCTTTATCATGAACATCCACTGAAGATCACAGCAGACTGCAACACAGATCAGCTGGACTCCTTATATCACTTACACCACTAACCCGACACGGTTCGTTCTTCCCTGTTGATGTTCAGTGCACAAACATCTTAAAAGCTGCCTAAAAACAACTAAGAATGGGATTTGAAAATAATGAAACCATCAGACTATGCAGACTGCAAAAAAATCATGATATTAATAATTAGAAACACTTCAAGTGTGACAATAAATGCAAAAAAAAACAATTACATAAAAAAGGAATACTGAGAGAATTTCTCATATAATTTCTGCAGAATTTGACCAACAAATTGAATCAAACAAGAATTCACAAAAAAATCAAATAAGATTCTGTTGGATAAAATGAAATTCTGAAGAAAAAAAAATGAAAAAGGGAGTTAAATTCCAAACAGGATTGTGTTTGATTCTTAGAGTTTGATACAATTAGGATTACGGTCAAAATTCCATTAGAATTTCTTTATGAATTTCAGACAAAGTCATTTATTCAGGTTTTTTTTTTTTTTTTTTTTAATTCAGTTCGTCAGTGTGGTTTTTTTGTTTTTATTTTTTTTATTTTTATTTTTTTTTCAAACTAATGTAAAGAAAATATCTACAAATACACAATTACTTGTTTGTTTCATTACACTTTATCTATCTGGCTCAGTAGCACTTACATCAAACTTTCCAGTTTATATTCTTATCTATGAATATAAAAAAAGTTTTCACAGAGGGGCATATTCATTTATAATTATATAACATTTTAATCCTACAATCAGGGTGATTTTTTATTTATTTATTTTTTTTTTTATTATAGGCTGCTTACGTTATTTTATGTTTTACTGAATGATAACAATAGATATCTAAAATCCCTGATAATATGTCAACAAAATGAAGAATAATTTTGAATCTGGCTTTATCCAATTTTCAGATTTCTGTTTTGGAAATGTATGCAAATTAATGCATATTTAATTCGAGTAAGCTTCATTTGCATATTAAAACAACACATTAGAAAACTTCTAATACAAATTTACTATGGTATATACCCACAAACCATGGTATTACCGTGGAAGAGTCTCAAAAACATGGTACAACCATGGTATGTGTTGAAAAATATGGTATTGTAATCGTAGCCGTCCTCAACCTCCCATTCTTTTCATATCTTTCCATATTTTGTTTTATTTATTATTTCCTTTTTTCTTCTTAAAGTGTTTTATATATATATATATATATATATATATATATATATATATACTGTATATGTATATATTTGTTTGTCTCTGTTACCACTAGTTTTAGTTCCTTTATTATGTTCTAGACTAGTATTCTGAAAATGTGTAATTGGGGTTTTTATTTATATATTTATTTATGTATTTTTGTGTAGATGTACCTCTTCAGCAACCTCTTTCTTTCTTTGCGTTAAGAGACAACTTATGGACTGAACAAACATGGGACACTTTATTCTTTCACAGTCAATTCTGGAAATCTGGAAAAAGTTTGTTTACTCATTATATGGCCTTTTTTTGGGAGGGGGGTATTGATTATAATTGTAATGTAAAAAAAAAAAAAACAGAAAACAGAAAAAAAAAAAGAAAAAAAATATGGTATTATCATCATGATACTTCAAAGAATACTAGAGAACCATGACATGTCAAAAAAAATAAAAAATAAAAAAATAACCTTCTAAAAATGCATGATCATAGAGCATTGTGTTGTAATAGAGTGTAGAGTGTTGTAATAGAGTTTACTCACTCATTTTCTAGGAGGGTCATACAGACGACCTCTCTGACCCCAGGGTTGTTGGCTTTCTCGCAGGAGCAGCGCTGCAGGTTCCAGGTGGCCACTCGCACCGCGGGCTTCCCATCGCGGCTGCCCGCAGGAGGCTCGACGCAGGGCCGCACAGAGCAGACGAGCGGCGGTCCTCCGAACGGAGCGTCCAGCTCCTCGCTGCCGCCACCGAAGGACGTGGGGCTCGGGTGCGTCAGCCCTCCGTTCGTGTTCGTGGAAGGAGTCCTGGAGCGCTCCACGAACACCTGGAAGCGGATGCGGTCCAGCAGAGACGAGTTGATGCTGGGCACCTTGACCAGGTCTTCGATGCTTCTGAACGGACCGTGCGCGGAGCGGAACTCCACGATGCTCTTGGCGAGTTTCTCGGTGATGCCGCGGACGCTCATGAGCTGCGGCGGCGTGGCGGTGTTTATGTTGACGCCGGTGCAGGGCAGGTGCTCCTGCTCTTTGCGCAGAGATGAGGGCGAGTGATTAGACGAGCTGTTCTTGCTCGACACGCAGATTTCTAGTTTAACAGCCTCTAGTTTCGTGGCACCGACCCCGCTGACCAGCGCCAGGTCTTCTACTTTCTTGAATCCGCCGATGCATTCGCGGTACTCCACGATGTTGTGAGCCACCCCGCGGTTGACTCCCGGGAGAGTCATGAGCTCCTCCTCGGTGGCGGTGTTGATGTTCAGCCGCTCCTGGTTCACCAGAATGTGGCTGAAGTTGCATGCCGCGCTGAACTTGCGCTTGCCCTGGCAGAAATCCGTGGGGTCCTTGGGAATGGACCGGTGGCACCCGAGATTCCCACCCATGTGTCCCGGAGAATCAGTTTGCGAACCGAGAATGAAACCCGCTGCGCACTGTGCGTGGAAGATCCCGGTGGCACATAGACTAGTCTTGATATTTGAGCTTGATATTTAATTCCTCTCGTTAAACATAGCACGTTGTGATCTCTTATCCCCGTCAGTTCGTGCAAAAGTCGCCGCGTTTTCTCGGAGCAGACGGAACAGCGTCCATATCAACGCTCCTCCAGTCAGACTGAACTGAAGTGAACTCTAGAGCGGTGTCTGTGTCTAGGTAGGCTATCCGAATCTTTCTTTTGAGCCGACTCTTTGAAATGATTCGATCGAATCAATTCACTGAGCGTTCCTGAAAGCACGGGTAGGCTATTTATTTGTAACAATAGCCAACAATACATTGTATTGGTCAAAATTATCGATTTTTCTTTTATGCCAAAATCATTAGGATATTAAGTAAAGATCATGTTCCATTTATTTCCTACCGTAAATAGGCTATATCAAAACTTAATTTCTGATTAGTAATATGCATTGCTAAGAACTTCATTTGGACAACTTTAAAGGCGATTTTCTTAATATTTTTATTTATTTATTTATTGCACCCTCAGATTCCAGATCTTCTAATAGTTGTATCTCAGTCAAATATTGTCCTAACAAACCATAGGCCTGCATCAATTAGAGTGATACAATCAAACTAGTATATACTAAACACAAAATATACTCAAATTTATACAAATGAATCGAAAACATAGTAATAAAAAAACAAGCATATTAAGTTAAGTGTAAAAAATTACGCGCATGGAATTCAGTTAACTTTTGAGTGACAACTCAAACGAACCGATCCGTTCGAAGGAATCGACTCTCAAACGAATCGGACTTCCCAAAGCTATTTCAAAGCACTAATCAAACGGCCTTGGCGTCCAGTCGACGGGGGCGTGGCCTCCTGTCATTATTATTGGCCATTGTATGCGGACTCTACCAATATGACACTTGATAGAGACTCGGAGCTATTGTGATTATTTGTTCCCTATAATGAACATTTTGTTCCCATTTATTGATGCATGCAATTATAGGAGGGTGACAGTAAGTACAACAAATCTGAGCTTAAATGTCTTTCTGGAAGGTTTGTTGTGTTTAATTTATGTATTGAATGCTGTTTAAAAATTGAATGAAAGATTTTGTGTGACATTAATTATTCCTACCCTTACCAAGTATTTCTTTGTTGGGAAAGTGATGTTTACAGATATTTAGTTTTTATAGAATCACACTGGAACCATTTCTTGTTACAGACTCTACTTTGAAAGAAGCTTGGCCTCAACTCTATGATTTATTTATTTATTTATTTTTCAATTATACCCTGAATAGCTTGTGCAAGTGTATCAGGAGAGATGAGGACATGTTTATATAACTCTAAACCTTGTGTCAAAGTAATTATCACAGTGTGCTTTGAGCTGCTGTCAGTTCAATGCCGCTAGCATTTGATCTGAATGCCAGATGATTCCTGGTTGTGATTGCAGCTAACAGAAGATAAAATCTTCCTCAAGATTCAAAATAGTTTCTTATCAGGGACATTTAGCTGTTCAATAAAAATAAAAATTAAAGTAAAACTATACAAAGTCCAATCTCACAATATCTTAAGCATTTATGACTAATGCTATAAAATAATTGATATGAATTATTTTGCATGCAGGTCACAAGTTGTCTGTTGTGTTTAAATGTTCCCAGCTAAACTATTTCTTGAACAAGGTGTGCTTGTGGTTTGATTGACTTTCATGTGTTCAATTCACATATCTGGCATTATCTATGTTGACTAGTTATGTGGCAGTGATCCAGTACCAATTCCTCACAACTACTGAGAAGTGGCCTAATAAGTCCCATATGCCTGATTATCACACAAATAACCTGCCATTATCAAATTTAATCAATATCTCAGCTCAGTAAACAAGAAGTTAATCTTGAGTAACTTAAATTTTAAAAACAATACTACCTGTGCCTGTTTTTGCTCCATCAATGAAGATACAGTGGTTTTGAATGAAGCAGTAATTCAATTGCCATGCATCTCTGACCAACGCTTGAATCTATTTATGGATATGCATTTATGCAAAAACAGTATGTGAAAACATTAGAATGTCAGAATTAACAGTATTCATAAAACAGTAAGCAAACGGTAAACAAAACCTGGATAAATCAGTGTTCTTGAATATAAAATAGGTTTAGTGACTCATTCAATGACTCACTTATTAAAACACATAACTTGTCACCACCTACTGGTGTAAGAGTGTAACCTGTCACCGAAAAATCCCCAATACACAGACTGAAGGCTGTGTTCACACCAAGATGAATGTTTGGTGGGAAAATTAGGTTAGATAGACTTTGATTTGAATGAATGACTGTTAATGTTAAGCTGTTAAGATTAACTGTTAAGATTTAGCCATTAATCAGCGAGTTGATTAAAAGCTAATAATAAAAATTATATTGGATGTAAAATTAAAATGATTATCAAATCAAAGGCTGTGATTTAATTAAATAATAATATAGTGTGAAGCTAATGTGTGTTTATGCGAGCAGCTCGTGATCCGGTGTTTTCAGCATCCAGAGTCTCTGGTTTCACAGCAGTGTTATCTTACTATCATCGATTATCACTATTACAGTTTTTCCATAATATTTGGAATTTGATTTTTTTAGATGGATAAAAACAGATGCTTCATCTCAATTGAAGTTCATCTCAATTGAATTTTTAAAATATTTTGTTTTCATTTTAAAGTTTTAGTAATTTTGTTGTTTTTGTTCATTTTATTTTTTCCACATTCATTTTTTTTTAATATCCATATGATTTTTATTTTAAGTTTTAATTTTTCATTTTAGTTTATATAGTTTTAGTTATTTAAGTACTTCAACTTAAGCTGAGGAAATGAAAAATGATACCTTGGCAACTAGCAGAAATAAAATATTTATTTATTTATTTATTTATTTATTTATACAATTTTATTTATGTATTATCTTAGCTTATTTTATATTATTTTATTTATTGTATTATGTTATTTTATATCATCTTTGTTTTATTTATTCATTATTTTATTTAAAATTATTTTATTTTAGCTTATTTATTATTTTGTTTTGTTTTGTTTTTGTTTTGTTTTGTTTTTTGTATTTAATTTTATTTTTAGTTAATGATATGAAGACTGCTACCTGGTTTAACAGTAAATGCAGTCAATTCCATCTTTGCATGTGCTGTGAGTTTAACATGCATTTGGCAATGCAAGTTTTTAACAATATTTAACCAGAATAAAAGCTTGAGGTTTTGAATATTTTGAAATGAATAATTTAAGACATAAATATAAGTAACTTATAGTGTAAAATAAAACTATTATTATAGTTAAATATTTTTCATTTGTACAGTACAATTAAAATTATTGTAGAACAGTAATATATTTATCTTCATTTTTATAATTAACATTATAAATAATTAAAAACACAACAGTCATAAAGTTTGTGAACCCCTGTCCTAGACTGTGATCCACTGCATGGCTCTGTGTCGACAGCAAATGTTTGCCAACTAAATCCTTGTTGTAGACTTCCAAGTGTACTTGAGGTTCAGAGTGTTGCACAGCTAAAAGAAGTTCTCAAAAGAAACTCTCAGTAAAGCCCGAGATCACACACTATAATTTGAGTTCAGTGGGTTCAGGAACAAGTGGAATGAATGTAACCGGGTGATGTAATTATATTTCTTGCTAACAAAAGGGCTGTATCCATAGCGAGAGACTACAGGTGGTGCAACCTAATTCAGACAGACACAAATACGACCTCACTCATGCTTTTTTATCTGGAGTTCTGAACATCAGTGTGTTTCATATTATATAGGATGGAGTTAATATGCAAATACTGACTTCATGCTATAGTAACATGCTACAGTCATGAATAAGTGCATCAAATTGATTAGCTGATGAATCTACGGCCATGTCGCCCCGAGACTGATGGGAATGAGGTCATTATGAAGCAGGACATTAGGATTGGCCAGGCCACATTGTCATTCCTGTTCAATCAGATGTCACGGTAAGGCCTTGTGTTTGGCAGGACGTGTCCAGCTCTGGCATCAAATCAAGAGCATTGTGTTGGTTACATAAGAGCGTCTGATCGGCCCGAGCGCTGAGGGACCCCATTAACAACCTCTCACACAGTACAGCCTCCAGCCAATATGGACACAGGCCTAATCAGACATTAAGCTCAACTTTATAGAGTGCATTACCACATGCTCTGTGTGCAAGAGGCAAACAGGGGTCACTAAATTATATTGTTTTCATCGGTGTAGCCGATTAAAATGCAGTTTGTGGTTCAATATGTGTATATATATATATGGGGGAAGTCGTGGCCTGATGGTTAGGGAGTCGGGCTTGTAATTGAAGGTGGGGATTGTGAACAAACAGCACTCTCTCTGCCTTCGATACCATGACTGAGGTGCCCTTGAGCAAGGCACCGAACCCCCAATTGCTCCCCGGGCGCTGGAGCAATGGCTGCCCACTGCTCCGGGTGTGTGTTCACTGTGTGTGTGTGTGCGTTTGTTCACTACTCACTGGTGTGTGTGTGCACTTGGATGGGTTAAATGCAGAGCACCAATTTCGAGTATGGGTCACCATACTTGACAATACGTCACGACTTTCACTTCATATATATATATGTATGTATGTATGTATATTTATATATATATATATATATATATATATACACACACACATACATATATACAAATATATATATATATATATATATATATATATATATACACACACATACATATACATATATATACATACACACACATATATATGTGTGTATGTATGTATATACACACACACAGAAAAGGAAATTAAAAAAATGGCCCAGAAATACCCCTTTCATCTTGATTGTGTTCACATATCCCCATTCATCCTCATTAAATGGAAATAGTTTGTTAATTTAAATTTTATAATAAAATAGGCTTTCATTTATTTATATTTGAGAACATGCAAAAATTCTTGTTCAACCTCTAAACTTTTTGAACAGGGTTGGCACAAAACAGGTTTTGAAAAAGAGGTAACTCCCCAGATGTTTGATTTATTTCAAGGCACACTGAAACAGAATGATTCTCATAGTTTCCTTAACTTATTCAAATCATATGTATATGAATTACAAATTACTGTCCTGGGGCTCAAGGATTTGGTATAAAACACACACACACACACACACACACACACACACACACACACACACACACACACACACACCAAAACAAACAACAAACAAACACTAAAACTAACAAGTAAACACAGCATACAAAACAAAAAAAGCAAACAAAACTATGAAACCACAACAAAAAGCAAAACACCTGAATAAAAAGCACACAAAAAATAACAACAAAAATCATGTAAAAACAAAAAAACTTCAAAAAACACACAAAACAAATCATATTAACAAACAAAAACTACAAAACACAACAAAAAGCAAAACACCTGAATAAAAAGCACACAACAACAACAACAAAATACCTAAACAAAACAAAAAGCACACAAAACAAATTATACAAACAAAAAACCCTACAAAACACAAAAAAACACCTAAACAAAAAAACACACAACAAAAATAAAACAAAAAGCACACAATAAAACAAAACACACAACAAATCATAAAACAAAACAAACAAAAAAAAAACACCTAAACAAAACAAAAAGTACACAACAAAAATCATATAAAGAAACAAAAACCACAATTAAACAAAAGTACAATAAAACAAGTCATATATACAAAAACTACAAAACACCTAAACAAAAACAAAAAGCACACAATAAAAAAAAATCAAACAAACAAAAACGACATAACACCACAACTAAACACCTTAATAAAAAGCACACAATAAAACAAATAAAAACAAAAAAAAACAAAAACTACAAAACACCACAACAAACTAAAAGCACACAACAAAACAAAACCAATCATATAAACAAACAAAAACCAAACCAAACCAGCAATATTACCAAATTTGACCCTGACTGGACCCAGTTCTACATTATGATGTAACCATAGCTGGTTATATCTATATCTTGTTTGCATAGCTGGTCTTTTGAAAGGGTCTTTTTCTGTATTTACTGTGTCAGTATCCATTCGTGAACCTTCGGCACACTGACTTTTCTTAGAAATCTTTACCACTTCTTCAGAGAGCACATATTCCAGCCTAGGCTTCCAATGATGTTAAAATGAGAGTCAGCGCTGACTGGCTGAAACCACATGTATCTTGATGATCAGGGATAACGGTGGGCCAATCACAGGATCCAGATCAGTCACATCACCTGATGAGCGAGTCCTCCCGCTGATTACACTCCATTAGTTCAAAGTCTCCATTTGTTTGAGAGTTACACTTAAAATGGGGATAGAGGTTATGAGATAGAAAGACCAAACACACATGCATTGGTGCAGCTCATCTCACAGAGATCCCATGACTGAAATTACACCATTTCTGGATGAAAGAACCAGTATACATTCCAGTTCAATACGAGTTCAACTCTAGACACATGCTGATTACCACAGAAAATTCAGACTCATCCCTCAGTTTATACAGACAAAATGTCTGTGTGACTAATTACAAAAAAAAAATAAAAAATAAAAAATAAAAATACTGTAATAGTGTATTTTAACATTTATATTTATACATGCATTTTTAACGTTAACTGAAGAACAGCATTATTTATTGTGACAGTATTCCATAGATGCTGTCCACAGAGATTAACTTGTATTGAACCTGAAACATTTCTTTAAGTATCTCTAGGACAATATCAATTATTCAGAAAGAGAAAACAGTGAAATGCCAAGAACTTGGAAACCATAGCAAAGCCAAATCTACTTTTCTAGACTGGTTGTTGCTGAAAACATACTGTAACAAACAAAACTGAAAACGAACTTCAAGAGAGAATTTGCTTAAAATGTTTTTTGTTTTAGATTTTGTTTTCATCCGTCACCAAATAAACATACAAAACAAAAACGCTTCAAGGGAGAATTTGTATAAAAATATATATTTTTAGATTGGTGGTTTCCGAAAATAAAACAAACAAAAAATGTATTAATTTTTTTTTAAATATATTTGTATATAAGTTTTAGATGGTAAAAAAAAGAAAACCACACTTCATTGGAGAATTTGTAAAAAAATAAAATAAGATTGTGGTTGTTGAAAGCACAACAAAAATATTTTCTTTCTTTTTTAGATTGTTGTTTTCAGCATTCTTCTTTGAAATGTTTTTTTTTTAATATTAATTTATTTATTTTTAGGTGAGTGCATGTGCTTGTGTTTCAGCAATCACAAAAATACAAAACAAAAACTCTCCAGGAGAATTTGTATAAAAATATGTTTAGATTGGTGCAGTAGTTGCCAAAAGACAAAAACAAAAAAACTTTGTAAACATTTTTTTTTTTTTTTTATATGTTTGTATAAAAATAAGTTTTAGATTTGTGGTTACTGAAAACAAAAACAATTTATAGGAGAACTTGTACAAAAATATATTTTTAGAATAATGGTTGCTGAAAATCAAACAAAACAAAACCTAACAAACTTTGAAAGTAGTTTAATATTTTAAATTGAGAGTTGGTTAAGGACATTTCTCTAAAAGTCCAAAATTTAACTTTCAAAAATTGGATCATAATGAATATAAAGCAAGAGGCAGCTCACCTACATTTCATGCAGTAATTGCTGCCCCCTTCCTGCCAAACCTGTTCCTGAACGAGACATGTCATGTTCTGGCCTTTATAAAGCTGCATTCACCGAGCTCAGTGCGCAGCATCTGTGGCATGTTGTCAATTACCACAATACCTCTGACTCCTCCATATGAAATGTAACGCATATACAATAAACATCAATAGCCCAGCATTGTATTTTCAGTTACAACTACATACAGCTGTCAACACATCTTTTGTCTTGATTTGACTTTTTCCATTAATGACAAACAGCAAACAAAACAACTCTCAAATGGAATCATCACAAGTTTATTATGTGACTTTATACAATAAAAATGAAAAAGCAAAACAAAGAGAAACAAAATTATAAAAAAGTTGCAGTTGTACATGACCGAGAGCTAAGCATGGTATCGGGGAGCCAGCTCTGATGGGAACTCGTGCCTACAGAGAGAAAAACACACATAAACTGGCCAAGAACGCCAGCTCACTGTTCCTGAATCAGTTTACATGAGGAAGAGCAGGAAGCACACCAGCATCAACAAATCTCTCACAAACGCCTCATCACGCGTCATGAATCCTCTATTGCATAATGTCGATCCATGGACAAATCATGTGACATTCATAAAGGATGTGTAGATGCGCAAGCACTTAAAACAGTGAACTGGAACTTTATATGGAAAAAAAAAAAAACCTGACAAAATAATAGTAATTGAAAAACACATTTCATGAATGGCTAAGGTCCATGGCTAAATAATTTAAATTACGCAAATATTGGAAGTGCTTAACATTTCGGGAAGGGGAAAAGAAGAAGCCAAAAAAGGTCATTGTTTAAAGACCAGAAATGCCTGAGGTAAGATTCAGCCTTTATTGAGAGGAGGAAGTGACCTCGGATCTAAAAACACTAAACAAACACACGGTGCAGGAGGGCAAAATCCTAACAATATTGCATATCTCTGAGAAGTTTGTACGTTTTATTTGTTTTAGATTAGGCGCTCCACGGCGCTCTCAGTTTCTGTGAAGTCTGGTAAATGAACTGATGCTTTAGATGTGGAAGAAGAGCCTAATGGGTGGACAGAGTTAAGTGTTTCCAGGTCAGTGGGGCGCGCAGAGACACCGCGACCTATCAAAAAAACTAATAAAATAAAACAAAAAACACAGGGCTTTATATAAATTGATGGTTTTGGTCGACAGACTGACTGAGGGTCCCGGCTGGTTTAATTGGCAACTAGGACGCGATGATGGTCCAAGTGGTTTAAAATATCTTCTTCTTTTTGTTCTTTTCCAAGGTCCTTTAGGATTGAAAATAAGAAAAATGGAAATTAGAGGAAATAAACATCGACAGGCACTCTTTATAACATACTGAAATATGAAATATGATTGTAAAAGATTATACAATCTTTTAAATTACACTACTGGTCAAATGTTTGAAATAAAATAATATATATATATAACTTTATATTTAAAGTGCCTTATTATAGTCAATATTATAGTGTTTTTTAATATTATTAAAAATAGTACAATTTAAAATAAATGTTTTCTATTTGAATACATGTTGAAATTTATTCCTGTGATTTCAAAGCTGAATTTTCAGCATCATTACTCCAGTCTTCAGTGTCACATAATCCTTCAGAAATCATTCTCATATGCTGATTTGATGCTCATTTCTAATTATTACCAATGTTAAATACAGTTGTGTTGATTAATATTTTTGTGGAATTAAAGTATTAATTTCTTAAAAAAAATCAAATGTGTATTTTATTTAGTTATTTATTATCTATAATTATTTATCTGTTTAATATTTTTGTGGAAACTGTCAAACGCTACTACTCAAAAAATAATAATAATACTTTTATTCAGCAAAAACACATTAAATTGACTGAAAGTGACAGGAAAAGACATTTATAACGTTACAAAATATTTCTATTTCAGATAAATGTTGTTCTTATAAACTTTCTATTCAAAGAATCCTGAAAAAGTATTAAGTAGCCAAAAATATTGAAAATAATAATTATTAATAACTGGGCACCAATAATAATTAAGCAGCAAATCAGCATATTAGATTGATTTCTGAAGGATCATGTGACACTGAAGACTGGAGTAATGATGCGTTAATTCAGCTTTAATCACAGGAATAAATTACATTTTAAAATAAAATAAATCAGAATATATATATATATATATATATATATATATATATATATATATATATATATATATATATATATATATATATATATATATATATATATATATATGTTTTAAACCGTAATACATTTTTAACAATTAAACAATTTCATAATTAAAAATAATTTTATATGCACAATTATTCCAAACTTTGACATGCGGTATAAATGGAACTATCCTTTTTAGGACTAACAGTTTTTTTTTTTTTTCCAAGTCAGCTTTTAAGGCTATCGAGTTGGAAGAGTTACAAACACAAAATAAAACCAAAAATTATACAAGATTTTTAAAATATATTTATATTCAGTCATTTATTAAATAACATGCAATAAAAAAAATCAGGTCATATTTTATTAAACAAGTCCCTGAGTGAGCGTACTTCATAAAAAAGTTTTCTACTTGCATTAAAATCGGGACAGTCCAATAAAATATGTTTAATGGAAAGGGGGGTCTTGCAGAAGATGCAAAAGGTTGGGTCTTTTAGGACTAAATAAAACATAACTACTACTACTAAGCTTGATGCAATGCATTCTGGGATTTCCTTATTCATAAAGGATGCATATGCAGTTCTGCCTTACTCAGCTCACTAGGTTTATCAGCAGAGCTCTGGTGTGTCTTTGTTAACGTTTGTGTACCTGGAAGCATCCAGTTTCTGCTGCTCCAGCATGCGTTGTTGGGCCTCCCAGCTGACCTTCTCCTCCTCAAACTGACGTCTCTTCTCTTCCAGCTCCTTATGCTGGGCCTCCAGGTTCTTCTTCATCTGTTCATGACGCCGCTGCAGCTGAACAGACGAAACCACACCAGCAGAGTGAACTCAGACTCCATAACAATCATTTATGAAGAATACACAGCAGAAACTGTCTTCAGTTAATTGTTGGTGGTACCTCTGTCTCAGAGTCTCTGAGTTTCTGGATCTTCTCCTTGACCTTCATCTCAAACACTTGCTCCATCTCCATCTCCATCTTCTTCATCTTCGTCACATGATCTCTCCTCTCCTCCTCCATCTGTGCCAGGGGGCTCCTGTTCACATCCACACACACGAGCAGAAGCATCGCCCGGGCGGATGCACGACACACATTCATTAGACGGTTTACTCAAATTGAGCTTTAGAGACAAATAGACCTGTGATGCAGGAGCAGTGGGGAAGAGAGGACCCTGATGGGAAGATTTGAGGACCCAGTGCAGTGAGGTTGAGTTAGTAAGCTGTACTGCAGCTGTGTTAGTGTGCAGCCGCAAGATCAACACCGCTCGCTTATCAAACAGTCACAGCAAATTAACCAGATAATTACATGTACTGCTAAATCACACACATAAGTAGTCAAGATTATAAACATAATCTGGAGCTGGATTATGCAGGATTGAAAGCCTGTACATACCAAGTCTTACGAGAATATACAGTCTGGAGCAAAAGATTATGGAGAAGTATAGAGCAAAAAATTATTCACACATTACCATTACTCTGGGATAAAAAAAATAAAATAAAAAAAGGTAACACACATGGATGAAAGGGAAAATTCATGTTTTTACATGGTTTAATGCAAAAAGACAGATAAACAAAAAACAAATAAAACAAATGAAAAAAATAAAATAAATACAAAAACAAATGCCAAATCAAACAAAAAATAAAACTAAGCAAAAATGAAAACAAAAATGTCCTACTCAATAAAATCAAGTAGAAAACAAACCAACAAACAAAACAGATCAACTGTGTTGTATTTCATGAAACCACTTTCAGTGGCCACATAGTTTAGTTAGAGCAAACTTCTTATTTATTTAATTTTTTTTTTAGGATTTTTGAGTTTAAGAAGATGGATCGGTTTTTAAAAGTGTTCACTGCCAAAACTGCCCAGATTTTGCTGGGCACGTAAGCAATTACATTTTTACAATAAATATTCAACTTTTAATTTAAATGAATATAAATACAAGCTTTAGAATATATAAAGCTTTTAAAATATTCTAAACTTGCACGTTATCTTTTTAAGCTCTTTCTGAGCCTACATGAATTTTATATTCAGTTGATTCCATTGCATTAAAAACAACTAAAGCAAAAACAAACAAAAACGACAAAACCAAAACAAACCAACAAAACAAAACACAAACCAAACAAAAATGACCTACTCACCTGAAAAACATCAAAAACAAAGAAACTGCTCTCCACAAAACAAGAAAACAAACCCAACTCTAAAAAACAAAACCAAAAAAACCAAAAAAAAACAAACAAACTAAAATTAAACCAAAAATGATCTACACGTTGAAAAATAATAAACATTTGATAACTGAAGTTCAAAGATTCTGTGTGAAAGTGTTCTAAAGGACAGTTTTATTTCAAAACTTAGCTGTGCCACAAATTTGGTATGTACAAGCTTTTTCTCCTATCAGGCAGCATCCAAAATAGTTTACCATGAACACGTCCTGAGTTGCCTAACTTCTTAAGAAACTTCTTAAGAGTCTTCCAGCTAACAGAAAGCAAGATAAACGTCTTTAAACTGACTAAATAAAGGAGGACATCTAAGGTAATGTGCTACAGAACCGCAGTTTGACAGTGATCCTACACAAAGCTGGATCTGCAGTTACACACACTAAGGACACTGAGCAGGACGCCCGACTCCGAACGTGAACAGACGAGGAGAAAGTGAGAGGAGAAAACAGACAGCAGAGGAGAGAGGACGAGACAAATGTGAACATGTGCACGACACTTACATGCCTTCAACTGTGTCAGATCTAAAAATCAAAAAACACACACACTTAGCATGCTCACACTGCATCATGGGTTAGAAAAAAAATAAAAAACAATGTTAGCAGCTGAATCATGTACTTTTGGCCGCTCTTATGCTTCGGTTAAGATGGGGGCTCTTCAGACGGAGCCGTACACGCTTGATGGTGGAATTGAATGGCTGTTAGCGAGCGTTTGGACTGTATTTGAGGGTTAGTGACAGGTGTGTGCTGAGGATGAACCGCTGTGGCTGTTAGGAAGCCTGGATGTGTTGATCAGCTCAGTATCACTGCACTGACTTAAGCATTATTAGCAGTTATTATCAGTCTAGCACTGGGCTCCAGGTTTAGGCGTCTTTACACACTGATCCTTTATCGGCATATTATAACCACAGATATCTGCTTCATGTACTGTAAACTGACATCAGTAAACCGTTTTGGTCATGTTTGTGTACACATGAAGTAAGGCTTAAAATAGGCTCTTGAGCTTGTACTGGTGAAAAACACTCACTTTGTGAGTTGGCCTTTGCTCTTGTTGTTGTCGACGCCGTTGTAAGTGACAGCGGCCAGTTTCCTGCTGCGATAGTTCTCATAATGGACGTTGTTGGTCACGTCCTTCAGGTCCTGCATGTGAGTTCTGTGATTGAAGAGAACAAATAAATGACAGAGTAATATCACAGCATGTCCATCTCAGATATTAAAGATATTTAAAATGCTACAAAAGATTTCTATTTCACATAAATGCTGTTCTTTCGATTTATCATGGCTTCTGAAAAAATATGAAGCAGCACAACTGTTTTCAGCATTAATAGTAATAAATGTTTCTTGAGCAGTAAATCAGCATATTAGAATGATTTCTGAAGGATCATGGGACACTGAAGACTGGAGTAATGATGCTGAAAATTCAGCTTTGCATCACAGGAATACATTGCATTTTATTATATATTCAAATAGAAAACAAAACAAATGCTGCCTTGGTGAGCATAAGAGATTCTTTTAAACATACAGACCCCAAACTTTCGAACAATAGTTTATTACAGTAGGCCACAGACGCATGGCTCTAACACAGATGTTTTTGAAAGGTCATCGGACTGATCAGGGCTCAGTCTGGAGGAATTATGAGAATTTCAGGTCCATCATCAGGTATTAGTGCTGGTGTAGAAACACAGTTATGTACCTGATGAGCATGTTTCGAAGGATTGTGAAGTCACAGTGCTCCCCATTTTCCACTGAAAACAACAACAAAACCAGTGTATTAAAAGTGAATCAAGAAACAACAATAACATTACACTATCCACCTCTTCCCATCCTGCAGATGACTACAATTAAAAAAAAGATACTCTGGGGGAAGTTGTTCCAAGTTAATAACTTTTGGGCTGAATGCCAATTTGCATGCTATTAATCATATATAATCACATTTAATTTTATGATATCAGACAGTGGGTTTTGTCATACTCAGTAACATTTCTTCATTGTTAGCACAGTACACACCTTGCATAGTTACTATTCTAAGCAAGTAAGTACGTAAGCAAATTGGTATTAATATGGGCTTCATAATTACATACAAATATCCAACTGGGATTATATACAGATAAATTGGAGCTGAATTATGGATGACGGAAGGTCTATATACACCAAAGTCTAATGCAAATATATGGAGCAAAAGTTTGAAGAAAAATGAATTTTTGAATTCACACTCAAGTTAATGCAAAATTTAGTTAAACTTAAAATTAATTGCAATCAATAAACACACCTACACACAAAAAACCCCCCAAACCAAGTCAAGTTAATAAACAAAAATAACCTAATTGTTGAAAAAAAAAAACAAAACAAAAAAAACACACACACACACACACACAACCAAACTAAGCTAAGCTAAACAAAAATAACCTGCATAACAAAAAAAAATATCAATTACGCCAAAAAAAACCTAAGCTAAACTAAACAAAAATAACCTACTCCTTGAAAACAAAACAAAAATAAATTGCAATCAATAAACACACCTACACACAAAAAAACCCCAAAACCAAGTCAAGTTAATAAACAAAAATAACCTAATTGTTGAAAAAAAAAAAACCCACACACAACCAAACTAAGCTAAACAAAAATAACCTGCATAACAAAAAATGTCAATTACGCCCAAAAAAACCTAAGCTAAACTAAACAAAAATCACCTACTCCTTGAAAACAAAACAAAAATAAATTGCACCAAAAACACAATCAAAAAACCAAACACAACCCAAACTAAGCTAAACAAGAAATTTTAACAAAAATAACCTAACGTTACTTGTTGAAAACAAAATCAATTGCACAAAAAAAAACCACAAATCAAACTAAGCTAAACAAAAATAACCTGCTTGTTGAAAACAAAACGAAAAAAACAAAAACAAAACAAAAACTAAGCCAAGTAAACAAAAATTAAACAAAACAAAACAAAACAAAACAAAAAAACTACTTATTGAAACCAATACAAAAAAAAAACAAAAAACCAAGCAACATGCTTTAATAATTAGAGTTCGGACAATGCAGTTCAGGGTCCTTAGGAACAAACTGGCATTGATCATTACTCTGCTAGTGTAATGTATAAACTGACCAGCAGGTGGCACCTGATCTGGCACTGACTTGTGTCTGCGTCACTTATCGAATGAATGAAGCAGACCTCTCCCTCCTTCCCAACCACATGCCATCTGTGTGCTTACATGCTGCTGAAAGCATCTCAGGCATTCAAACCAACCCTCTTAAAACACAGATAACCACTGGATCCAAACACAGCAATCAAACCCACAGCCCTCCTGATCACACTTCATGTTTCTGTCTAGAGCTGTCTAGACACAATAACCCTGCTCTCGGTGCGGCTCACTCCAGAGGATTTGGCTTAGTGACTCTGGTGTTATCAGAGGTCAAAGGTCTAGAAAGAAGGGGAAGTAGATGCAGGCATCAGCTCCAGCCAAACCGCTCTGGTGAGTGAGCAGATGTGACTAATCAAATCAGCATCCTGATCATCTGCTTCAAATGTCAAATATCACTGGACCTTCATCTTCAAAGCTTCATTCAGGTCTCCAGCCGTGCTCATATTTGATACTGTATGCTCACGGCGGATCATGTGACCCGTTCTACAGGAGCTCTCGATCAAACGTCAAAACAAACACACTTCCTGTTCGCAGATCTGCAGGCTTTCACTTATCGCCCAGCCCACTGCACACCCTAGGGTGTTTATCACATGACCCTAAACACACTATGAAGACAATCGTTTCATTATGCCTTTCATTTATTTATTCTTCACTTGTTTATGCTTTCATTTCTGTAAGAAGCCTTTATTTAATTAACTAGCTCCAGTGTTGTTTTTAGTAACTACAACTATTAAAAAACACTTTTGCTAATTAAAATAAAGAAATATATGGAAAAATAATTAGACGAAAGTTTTTTGAACTGAAACTGAAGTTCTTACTAAACGAAATAAAACTAAAAAAAGTAGAAATGTAAAAAAAATAAAACTACTAAAAATTACAACAACATTAAAATGAACTAAAAATATAAAATAAAAGCTAACAAAAAACAAACAAACAAAAAAAAAGCCTAAAACAGTAAATAAATAATGCTAAAATAACACTGGATTGCACCTCAGTTCAGAACTGAAAATGTTGCATTTCTTTATTAAACTAAAAACATGGCCTTAGTTATCAGCAAAAAAGTTCTTTCTGACACTAATAAAGTGATTATTTTGTTGCTAATGCTTGATTTTTATTGCATTCTAATTGTTCTGTGGTGTGCTAAGCTTAACTGGCAATTAATTAAAGACATTATCAAAACAACAACAAATCAGCTGAACCCCTTTGATCTAAAATATTTACTTGAAATAAATATTTCTGTTAAATAGTTCTCTTTGTACCTGTATGTCATGTGGCCATTAACTGACATTAAACAAAAACATTAAAAATAAATATTTAAAAAATATTTAAAATATATGTAATTATTTTCTTTTTTTTTCTTTTGATTGTTTTTCATTATAAAATCATTTGCTTCAATATTACATTGTTTTATTTATTAGTTTTTCATCAAATCAAAAACTCCCTATAGTTCCCTCACAAAGCCCAGTTTGGGAAACCCTGAATTAAGTTAGAATTAAAATGATAATAAATCAAATTATAAAGCTATACTGACCAATAATCTGAAGAAAGTAACCTGAGCGAAGTTTAATGCAGTCATCAGGCATTCCAGCCTCCCAGATGTACATATAATGCCATTATGATCAAAGAGAAAATCATTATTAATATTCTTCATTGATGATGGCAAGTTGATCTTATAACAAGAAATGATTTATATATTCTCTTCCTAGGGTGTTTCTAAACTGTTGGAGGGCACTGTATACATTATACGCGTCCTCTGGCTATGGTTTGGTCTTATAAAATATAATCTGACTGAAGTGAAAGACAGATGATCACAGTCACTGGCAGAGTCCGTCCTGAATGATTCATTGGAGGCTAGACATCGTCTGGTGAACGTGTCACAAGTTCAAGCTTTCTGTGCTGTCACTGGACAAACAGACTGTTTTATCATATTCAAACAGCACAATAAGAGGTGCATTACGGTCCGAAGCACAAACGGTGTGGGACACCAACAATAGCCACAGCAAACATCACTAATGAAGCCAAACAACTACATTTAGCTCAGACAGACTCAGATCTGCTGTGAGTAGATCAACAGCCTCAGGGTCCGTCCTACCCTACAAACACACACACACACACACACATATATATGAAGAGGAGGTGATCTTTCACCCCTTACCTTCTGCCACGCCCCAGGGGTACTGCCTGCCCCGTACACGCTTCCCATTGACCTCGATGATGGTGTTACTGCCCACCACAGCCAGCGGCAGACGGTCCTGAGGGGCACAAATCACACCGACATGTAACATGCAGACATATTCAGAGAGAGAGAGAGAGAGAGAGAGGCTGGGAATGTCAGGTGACTGATATTGACTCAGTGTGTGTGTGTGGGGGGGGGTGGTGATGATGATAATGTACTCTGTCAGTGAGTGTGACTCTGACCCATTTCCCTGGTGGGCCTAATTAGGGAGCCAATATTTGAGTAGTTAGTGCACTCTGAGTAGGGTTATCATCATTAACTAAAATTAAAACCATTAAAAAACATTTTCATTATTTGAAAGAAAATAAACATGAAATTAAATTAAATAAAATAAAATATTACAAACAAATTTTTCAGCTACATAAACGTAAAAAAACTAATAAAAATGACAAAATTATTAAAACATTAAATTGAAATGAAAACGAAAATATAAAAATAAAATTCATTCAAAACATTACCAAGAACTCTAATAATACAGCAATGATACTAAAATAACACTGACACTTCCCACAAAATCAGTCGATGAGTGATATGGATTGGTCAGTCGATTAGTGAGCTTCACTAGTGAGTATATCTAATTATCTTTTTTAGCAGTGGTGCTTTATTATTAAGCCCAGCCCCAGTATTTCTTAAAAAACTGAACTGGTCTATCACTGGGTCCTAAGTAACCAGCTGTGACTTATGGTGTTTAGTAGTATTTATTAATAATACTAATTATAATTAATTATTTAGAATTATAATAATAAAAATATATAAATAATATATATAAATATATAAATATAAATATATAAATAATATATATATATGTGTGTGTGTGTAATTATAAATAAAGTAAAAATAAATATGAAAATCTAAAAATGAAAGCTAATTATATATATATATATATATATATATATATATATATATATATATATATATATATATATATATATATATATATATATAAAATTAGCTTTCATTTTTAGATTTTCATATTTTTACTTTAAATGAATTATTTGTAATTAGTTAGTAATTTTAGTAAATCAACATATTTCAGCTAGTTGACAGTTCAACATTTCTAATTTTCATTTAAAGTTTTTCTTCTGTTTATACTTATTTCAGCTTTATTTCAATTAACAAAAATGCTTTTTAATAGTTTGACTTAACAATAACAGCACTGATCCCATCTACCTAAACTTTCACAATCAGTCTCATGCTCTGATGCTGACATTGCTCCCAGGAGATGTTTAGATGAGTATTTCATATGTGCTGCACACTGTATTTTCCATAACACAACAACAACTCTACAATTTGGCACAATTTATGTTTTTACTCATGTCACACCTTGACTAAAACAGATTTCCACTTCAAAGAAGTTGGAGCCCCAGAGGACAGCCAGCTATTACATAACCGTCATGGACCGATAGGAATTTGATGGTTGAACAGCTAGCGGTAAGTTTTCTGGATGGTTCATGCTGGTGAGCTGGTTTAAACCACTGAAACAATCTCCAAAACACCTTAGTTTTGGCCGGATTTAGTTTGAAATCACACCTATTCAGCCTTCAATTTAATTTGAAATCTACTGGGGCCTTAAAGCCATCTAGTCATTCAGATTACCACAAATTAGTAAATCTTGAAAATATTCCCTAGTGTCAGTACAAAAAAAAAAAAAAAAAAAAACATTCATTAACTACCGCGACCAAACAAACCTTAATCTTCTTGACTAGCTTGATCTCCTCCTCGTCATCAGTGTCTGGGAACTCATAGATTTTGATCTTATGTTCCTGGATCTCTCTCATTATCTGGGAAAAGAGGAAAACAAAAGGACAGAGTGAAAAATAAAGCATTAAATTGGTGCTGACAAGTAAAAAGACCTGCAATCTCCCAGCAGGCTCTGTGGGCTCTCGGTGTCACTGGTTTGCGAATGCATTGACTCTCTAAGGAGTCAGCATAAAAACCATGTGTGGACAGATTTATCTCTAGTGTTATGATGAGTTCTCACTGCAGCCGCTGTTCACAACACCCTAACACTGCAACACACACACACACACACACACCAGTCGCTTCATCTGGTTTGCAGATGTTAAACTGTCCCACATGCATTATTTGAAACACTGGGAATGCTTTCATGATGCTGAGATGCAACATAACTCCTGCGTCTATGAACGGCTGTGAGGGCAGTTAATATCAAACTGAATGGAGGATGAATGTTTGTTCATGCACATAAAACAGCAGCAAGTTTACCTTGGGGATTACATAATGGAAAACAAGATTTTCTTAGCTTTATGAAATAAAGCAATGTACTATGTACAAATGGGCTCTGTTCCAAAACCTAGTGAGCTTCCAAACTAGACAGCATTTTAAGGCATTATAGGTGCAAATGCTTACACAAAGGCTATTAAAAATAATTATGATGTGTTAAAAGATATTGTTTTAATTTAAACCAGCATTGCATGTATCATTTGAGAAGGCAATCCCATATCAGAAAATCAAGAATTTTTAATTTAGTTTAAAAAAATTTGAATAAAAAAAATTATGAAATTTAATTTCATTTATTCAAAATAAGTTATTTACCCAATATTGTACACACACACACACACACACATACACATACACATAATATATATTTAAATAAATAAATAAATGCTGGTCAAACTGAATATTGTTGAACCTTTGAGTTTTGGCAGAAAACTGGAGGAATATCCTTGTGTTTCTGTTTGCAATTGCCAGCATTTTTGTAATATGCTCTGTTACATTGTTAGATTTGTAAAATAACTTGTAGTGGTTTAAAATGTTTGGAATGATGTGAATTATCGAGATGTAAATTATTTAGCAACCTGCATCGCATAATTTAAGTAAACTGTTCTGAGACTGCTGAAAGTATACATTTATTAAATTCCATCCCATTTATTGTTAAACACTGAACAATAATGTCATATTGCCTGTGCCCACTGGCCTAGAAATCTATGTGTAACATTGTTAAACTATGTATAAAACTGGAGGAACTGATGTAATTCTATGGTTGTAAGATAATCCATCTAAACCTCTTGCCCTTTTTTTTGTGTTTCCCTGTCCTTCTAGTTGTTGTTGTTTTTGTATTGTGTTGCTTTAAGGTTAAAATAAAAAATATAATATCAAAAAAAAAAAAAAAAAAAAAAATACTGAAAAATAATGTGACTGCCTGCATTTAGATTAAATAACACTAACAACCTATTTAGGATTCACTCACATGGCAAGAACGTTAAACTCCTTTCACAGCCAGATTATGACAAAGGATCATAAAGAGGGAGGAAAATTATTCTAAAAAAAAAAAAATAACCTGATTTATGTTTTTTTTGGCAAGAAACCTTGTTATAGGTGGACTTCAGGGGGGAAAAAACCCTCAAATCTACAGGTTGTGAGTTTGGTGTTAGCGATCACGCTCACCTGCTTCTTGAACTGTTGGCACTCCTCTGGAGTCAGTGTGTCTGCTTTGGCAATGAGCGGGATGATGTTCACTTTTTCATGTAACCGTTTCATGAACTCAATATCCAGTGGTTTCAGTCTGACAGACACAGAGAGAGAGAGAGAGAGAGAGAGAGAGAGAGAGAGGGTTTAATGTTTCAAACTAAACACTGAGCGTAAGTCCAAAAGCAGGCACACAGGTCTCCTCTGTAGAGCAGTAGTGAGGGATCACATTCAATTTCACACTGCTGTTTGGCAGCTTGGCTGAACATATAGCTTGGCTTGTAGTAAAGCCACATGTGCTGCAAGAAGAGCAATAAATAAACGGTAGGAAAATCTGTGCATAAATTTTGTGCCTGTCCAATAAGGCCATTGTGATGTTCACAGCTTTAGCCATTGTAAACACACACACACACACACACACACAGGATACGAATCAACAGGTGAAAAGCTTGTTTTTGTGTCTTAACTAAATCGAGGTTACATTATACGTTTCAAATATACAGTGTACTGTGACATTTTATTAGATTGACATTCTGAGGAACTGGGAGGAGGAATTCAAAGGAAGGATTAGTGATTTTTGGCATTTCATAATTTGAAAAACACTTAAATATAATTGTATGACATTTACATTTTCTGAAAATGTAACTGGTGCTTTCCCATGCAAAACGTACTGTGCTGGGGCCATGCCAGTGTGCTGGGGGTTTCTGAGTGGTTGTCAAGACATTACTATGGGGTTGCTAAAGTGTTTTGAGTGATGGTAAAGGAGTTGCTATATGGTTTCTAGAGTGTTCAGAGTAGGGATGGGCGATATCTTATAGTTTGCGATATACCGGTAAAAATTCTCCCCACGATAAGAATTAATCTTCCCGCGATAATAACGATAAAGTCTAGTTGTTGACATAATTCTGTGAGTGACAGTGCGGAGCAACATCGCGGAAGGCGGATGTGAAATTGAGGAGGAGTTTATCGCTAAATGAGGAGCTCCTTCTACAAATCTAAAACTGGTTTGGTCAGGACTGTACAGTAATGTACTACAGTTGCATGTGTGCGATACAGTTTTGCATGTGTATGAGCCCGTTTACAAACCTGTTGTCCAACAAAGATATCACTTATTGACATGCTTTTTCTCCAAATTAACTTAATAAAATAGCTGAGTGTTTGAAATAACTTCTTTTTGCGACCAGATGTGGTTTCATATTACAAAATGATAGTGTTATATACAGTGATAAAGGTGATGTCGATTAGCATTGCATTATAAATATACATTCCTTACAAAAAAATACCCAAGATTGCTTGAACACAGATAAACCATATATTTTGTGCAATCGTATGTTTATTGTCTTCAAGATTCATCAGTTAAAATTTCTCTATCTCCGTTGTGCGTTATATTCAGCGATAACTGGATACCTTTGTCTTTGTCCATATTAGGGATTTCATGGAGCATCGTCAGTAGTATTACTTCTGCGAAGCATATGTGGAGTTTCTGCGCAAGGGCGCCCTCCGTCTTCCAGTATGAATTAAAAAGTCATTACATTATGTGTTTAGGCTACTCAGTAATGCTCACAACACCCTATTTTTGGTAAAAATAGGAAAGATATTACTTTTCTCTAAAGAAACAGGATTCCCTGAATTATCGTCATTGATATCGTTATCACAATAAATACCAGAAATAAAGTGATATATTTTTAAGCCCATATCACCCATCCCTAGTTCAGAGTAGTTTTTAAGTGCATTACTGCGGTGGTTTTTAGCACATAGCTACTGTATGTGGTTATGTAATGGCTCGAGTCAAAAGAGTTCAGCTGCAAGTCTTGTAAAAATTCTTGTCCCATCTTTCAAAACTAAACCAAACCAAACAAACCAAACCAAAACATCAAACAAACCAAATCAAAACAAACCATAAAACACTTTCAAAAGCCAAGAAAACAAACCACAACACAAAAAAACACCGACCAAATCAAAACTAAACACACCAAATCAAATCACTAAAACAAAACACAAAAAAAACAATACAAAACATAAAACACTTCCAAAAGCCACCAAACAAAACACCAGACAAACTACCAAAACAAATCCACCAAACCAAACAAAAAGCACCAAATAAAACCAACCAAATCAAAACTAAACACACCAAACCATCAAACCAAAATAAAACACCTAAACAAAAAACACCAATCACTTTCAAAAACTTCCAAACAAAACACAAGACAAACCACCAAGCAAATAAACCAAACCAAACAAATAGCACCAAACAAATCGAAAAAAAAAAACACCAAACCAAACAAAACAAAACAAAAAACACCAAACAAACCAAAACAAAGCACACCAAACAATACAAAACATAAAACACTTTCAAAAGCCAAGAAAACCAACCACCATACAAACCAAAACAAATCAACCAAACCAAATCAAAACTTAACACATCAAACCAAACCACCCAAACAAAAAACACCAAACTAAAATCAAAACAAAACACACTTCTCCCAACAAGTCTCATTGTTTGAGATATCAAACAAGGTTAGGGGTTTGTTCCTCAAGTATGAGCAAACTGTACTAAATATACTTGTATTTTCCTATCTTCTCAGTGTTCCCTAACTTCCTGGATGTGCAGACAAAAACAGTCAGGGCATGACTTTGAGCCACATAAAGAATCAGTGTGAGCGAAAAAGAAAGAAAGAAAGAAAGAGGGTTCCTAACCAATTCACACATGCCAGAGAACTTTGATTTAGTTGGATGAGTATGAGATTTAGATGAGATGCAACTAGGGCTGCTCGATTATGACAAAAATCATAATCACGATTATTTTGGTCAATATTGTAATCACGATTATTTAAAACGATTATTAGTGGGCCATATGACCAAAACTTTATATGAAAGATTTATTTAAAGATAGTGATATAGATCAAATATATATATTTTTTGTAAATAAGGTTGCTATGACATCTACATTTTAGAGACCAGCGAAATGTCACAATTCTCAATACAACAGCAGAATACCAGAGTAAACTAATATTAGTTAAAAAAAAAAAAAAAACAACAACAAAAAAGGTCCTCAAAATTATTGAAAATAATTAAACTGCCAGTAATAAAAAAGCAAAGGAATCCAATGCCAGTAATAAAAAAGGCAAAAGAATACAACACAATAAAAAAGATACAAATGAAACAAACTGTGCTTTCAGTTTTCTTTAATGCAAGTCTAAAGTAGCTATTCAGTTAACGGCCTACTAGAGAAATTGAATAACCTAATGTAAAATAAAACAGCATAGTCTTCACTGTAAGAATTAAACTTCCTTTGTTTCTTATTAAAGCTACAAAAGTCCTTTAGTCAAGTGTAGTGAGTGATTTTGAATTTGTCTTTTGTTGTTTGATTAATATTAAGCACACAGTCGGCAGCAGGAATATAGCCCGCTGTCACTTTAAGAGCCGCACGGATCCAATTTACTGTTACACATGTATTTTCATTCTCAACTCTTTACATTCATTTATTACATAACCGATGAGGGTTTACATGAATAATCACTAAGCACCGCACTGACACATTTTTGCGTGTGTTTGACCGTTTAGGCACTAAAAGTTGACTTTACATGTCAGTGCTGTGTTCCATCTCTGAGCGCATACACAGTAATCTTCCAGAGGAAGCGCAAGTTCTCTTTCACGCTTTTAAAAACATAAATAAATCTAATCAACTTAAATAAATCAAGCACATCCCATTTGGCAAAAGTCTCGTTACATGATTTTACTTATTAGCACGAGAAATTGGGATTTTATGGAGGAACTAAAGAGCACCGCTGGAAAGGGGGCGGAAAGGGGCGCAATAATTGTTTTAGCTCGATTACTGTATTTTCATAACCGTTGGAGGCCGAAATCAAAATTTAATTTAGATTAATTGCACAGCCCTAGATGCAACAATACAAGTCTGAAGACAACTTAGACTGACAACGCTGACACTGCAATAAATCCTGATGTACTTGGCATCACTTTAGAGCTCACCTCTAAAAGCCCCTCCACAGCAGAAATACAAGCCAAAAATACAGAAGGTTTGTGTGCATTTAATGCTTGAAAAGGAGTGCCTACCCATGACCAGAGGGGGCGATAAAGTACAGACAGCTGTGCACTCGGCTGTCGGGCATCTGGCGTCGATTGACGCGTGACTCTGCGTTGAGGTAATCCTCAAACTTGCTGTCGATGTGATCGATGACGGGCTGCCAGCTACAAGACACACAACCAACATTTCAGAGTCAACAACATGCAAATGTAATATAAACAAACCAACCAACCTTCATTTATTAAACACCAATATGAGGAGGCTCCCAGATGACATGCAGAAAATAAAGAAATCACGCATACCAGTTACTGTTATCCACAGCATCTCCGAACCCTGGCGTGTCCACAATGGTGAGCAGCAGTTGAACTCCACCCTCTTTAATCAGTACCTTGGACTGCTCCACCTGAAAACATAAAAATAAATAAATAAATACATAAATAAATAGCTACTAGCCAAACATAAAAACAAAACCACAAATGGCAATTTCCAAGTTCATTCAGCGCAAAAATAAAACAATACAAAATGTCAATAAAAATAAATAAATAATAAAATAACAGTGATATAAAAGCATGAAAAATAGAAAAATAAAATAAATTAAAATTTTCACTGCAATTGTATGTAGCCTATGTACACAAAAACCAACATTATGTTCTGCTAAATGCCTTTCTTGAATGCCAGTTTTAAACACATGATCTGGAAGCTAACATTGGCTGTTCTTGTTAAAATTTTGTTTTGAAAATTGACAAAAAACAATTAAAACTTGATGTACCGTAAATCATAATGCTAATACAAAAGTCCTAAACTGAGAGCAGTATCTGACTGAAATATGAGAAAATAAGAATGCAGAAAACCCTATATCTACATGAATTAGGCCTAGCTGTTTTCAGAGAACTGTGGGGCAGATATGCAAAGAGCATGAGGGCCAACACTCGTGACAAGCACATACGCTCAGGTTTCCATTCAATCATGAAGTCAATATCATGGCCTGCAGGGCTGAAAACAACCATTCAGAGGTTTTCTGTGCACATTTAAGAGCAGCACAAAAGGGAAAGCAAAGATTTTCTCGTTCTAATATAAGCCAGGACACTCTGAACACTTTACCTACATTAATGTGGAACAGCTGATTTAACCTAAAGTTATTAAACTTTGGCATGAAACTTGCTCTATAGACATGAATGATACCTCAAGTCACATTGAGAAACTCTTCTATTGGTACTCCCCTTTTGCTCTTGACTGACCACACTGGGGTCGTAACATTACGTGGAGCTTTACTAGGAGCTTTAAATGGATGGATCATTTTTTCTAAGTCTTTAAATATGTTGTGAAGCAGTCGGCGCTCAACAAATTCAGCCCACATGTGTGCAACCTCAGCTAAAACAAGCTCAAGCCCACACCTTTCCATGTGCAGCATAAAGCGGCTGTGGTCTGAGACTGTGGCTTCTGGGTTTGGGTTGTTCAGGGCTGCATTTTATGATTTCCTCCTAAACAGCCCTCAGCGTTCCACAGCTCAGACAGACACCACTGAGCCCAGCGCAGGACAGTCATTTCATGAAGCACAACCCCCAAAAAAAGAAACTTGGCCAGTGACGTCTACCTAACAGCTGGGATGGAGGAGCTAGACACATCCTGAACTGAGGCTGTTTTTAGAGAGCGTGCAAGTTCAATCTGATGACTTGTGTGATTTGTGGGCCATTCATGGTGGTTGTCCAGTATGCTGCATGTTAAGACTCTTCTTTTCACAATAAAGAAATAGTCAAAACAACAAAACATGTCATAAATGTCATAATTTATTCTCCTTTGTTGTGCCAAACTCATTATGATTATCTTCCATGGGATATTCAAGATGGTATTTTGCAGATTGTATTTTTTCTTATGCTTTTGCCAAGCTCTTTCATACAACAAAATTGCACATCTATAAAGTGGTCCAAATTTCAAATCAGTGGCTGGCCAATATACTGGTCAATATGTAGGCTGTTTTTTTTGTTTTGTTTTTTTTAATTATCGGCATATCGGTTTTTCTGTTTGGCTGAAAGGAGATGTTGTAAGCGGGACATTTATTTTAACAGCTTGCTCGCTATGTCATATTAATGAAGTACTGTATGTACAATTTGTGTTGCCTGGTCTTTAAACAAGGATAAATGATTCTGCTTTAACAGATTTCACAGACTTAACAGATTACCAAGTGCACTGGTTAGGGTGCTTACTTCCTTTCTTTATTCATGTTTTTAACTATTTCTTTATTTTTGATAATGCTATAATAGGATTACAAAATTAAGAACTTGCTATCTTAAGCATAAATTTTTATTTTATAATTTTTTAAAATAAAGTTAACTTTTTCCATTTACCCCCCCATTTAAAAGAATTACAAATGTAGTTGCAACAATTGTTGCACTCACATTTTTTACAATCTTAAAATTAAATTGTGTGATATCCTGAATACAAGCTTTACATCGTCATCCTGTTCTCTAAGATATCGGCATTGGTCATCAAAAAAAAAAACCTACATCGGTCTACCAATACATGTAAAATTTTATTATCTCAATTATCTTCAATTATCTCAACTGACTTGCGTTATATTGAAAATATTCAATAATTCAAATAAAAAATTAAATTCTACTAGTATGAAACGTGCTGATCTGATCCTCACAAAGCATGGATTGGCTTTTTTTTTATTTAAATGGAAAAGGGCAGTGTGAACATTTTTCAAAATATATTTTTTTGCATTCAATTGAAGAAAGAAATCAACACGAGTTTGAAACATCATGAAGGCAAGTAAGTTTAATTTTTGGGTGAATATCATCCTTCTAAATATGGTCTCTGCCCCTTAGGCATCATAAAAGTAGCCTTCTAAAGAAAAACGTGTAACTTGAGAGCACATTGGCAAATCCTGCTTCATTTCTTTCTTCTCAGTGGAAGTGTTGTTTTCAAAAACCATTAGCACTAGCTGAGAGGCCGTGGGGATGTTTTGGAAACATGAGCGAGATGATGTGCTAAAGCGTATGTGCAGCCACCACAGATCTGTCATTCTGTAAATTACCAACTCCACAGAAACAGGGATAGAAAAAAAAAAAAGCCAGAAATGAGGCCAAGAATGCAGGAGAAATAGATCCATCAGGAGGTGGTCGGCTGTGGAATGCAAACAGTCGTTTTGCAGGCGAGCGTGACGATGCCTGCTGCGGGGCGTGTGGAGGATCATACCGCTGACCTCTGCCCTTTAATGCTCACTACTAGCAAAGGTGCAGAGACCTGGGGCCAGATTCACCAAACATGCTTCAGAATAAAAATCTTTATAACTGCCATTTTCTTCTTATTTTCTAACCTAAGAAAAAAGGGTAAGAATATTTTAAAATACTTCTTAAGAATGTTCTAAAGAATTGTTTTTCATAAGATTGTTCTTAAGACAAAACTTGGTCACACTTTATTTTAACATCCAATTTTTGCTATTAAGAAACCATTAACTACTACTTTTAGTTAGTAAGGTAGTTGTTAACTTTAGGTATTGGGTAGGATTGGGGATGTAGAATATGGTCATGCAGAATACGTGCTTTATAAGTACTAATAAACAGTCAATAGGTTATTAATAGGCATGCTAATAAGCTACTAGTTAATAGAGTGGGGGAACTATGACGTCAGAACCCAGAAGAGTAATTCGCTGCGGGTTCCTTCGAGATTTTCCTATGGGGTTTTATAATGGGGTTTTTTCAGTTTATGAGTAAAATAAAGCCTGTGGTAAACATAACTTGACGATACTTTTACCTTTTGTTCTACAAAGTAAATTACACACATCCATACCCAAAACTAAAAATTTGAACCAGTTATGTTCATTTTTGAAAACGTATGTTTTTAATAAGTAACTAGATAAGAACGTTTGGGCTGTGAGTGTGTACAGTTTACATTGTAGAACAAAACGTAAAAGTATCGTCAAGTTATGTTTACCGCAGGCTTTATTTTACTCATAAATTGAAAAACCCCATTATAAAACCCCATAGGAAAATCTCGAAGGAACCCGCGGCGAATTACTCTTCCGGGTTCTGATGTCATAGTTCCCCCACTCTATTGTGAGAATTGGTCCCTATGCTATAGGATAACCTCCAACATGCTTAAATCTCCAAAGTTAAGATGTTTTATGAATTTACTGGGCTATTTCGGATTAATTGTTGTAATTATGCATTAATTAGCAACATACAATACAAATATAATACATATTACTAGTCCTAGGGATGTGCACAGGTTCTCTGAAGTGATATGAATAATTGATAATGTAAACAATGATCAGTCACGATTATGCATGATGTGACTTCAGCAAGAACCGCTGCTCAATCAGATAATTTTCCTTTTAAGAAAAAAAAAACAAATTTTAAAATATCTGAGAACTTAAGAATTTTCCAAAGAATGGCACTTCTTTCTTTGGAAAATTCTTTATGAACTTCTTGGAATTTATCTTAAGAAATGTATCTACCCCCAACTTATCTAAAAAGTTCAACAAGGCATTTAAAACGTGACATGTTGCATGTGAATAAGTAGATTGACTTGAAAGACTGATATTGGCCAGGCTGATTAATCAGATGATTTTTGCCCATTTTGAGATCATAGCTAATGCAAGCACCTTGCTGAGAGTTCAAAAGAGAGTTCAAGAGTTCAAGAATCACTATTACTGTTGCTCATACAGTGGTGTGAAAAAATTGTTTGCCCCCTTCCTGATTTTTTATTTTTTTGCATGTTTGTCACACTTTAATGTTTCAGATCATCAAACAAATTTAAATATTAATCAAAGATAACACAAGTAAACACAACATGCAGTTTTTAAATGAAGGTTTTTTTTATGAAGGGAAAACAAAATCCAAACCCACGTGGTCCTGTGTGAAAAAGTGTTTGCCCCCATCCATAACTGTGGTTTATCACACCTGAGTTCAGTTTCTCTAGCCACACCCAGGCCTGATTACTGCCACACCTGTTCGCAATCAAGAAATCACTTAAATAGGACCTGCCTGACAAAGTGAAGTAGACCAAAAGATCCTCAAAAGCAACACATCATGTTGAGATCCAAAGAAATTCAGGAACAAATGAGAAAGAAAGTAATTGAGATCTATCAGTCTGGAAAAGGTTATAAAGCCATTTCTAAAGCTTTGGGACTCCAGCGAACCACAGTGAGAGCCATTATCCACAAATGGCGAAAACATGGAACAGTGGTGAACCTTCCCAGGAGTGGCCGGCCGACCAAAATTACCCCAAGAGCGCATCGACGACTCATCCAAGAGGTCACAAAAGACTCCAGAACAACATCCAAAGAACTGCAGGCCTCACTTGCCTCAGTTAAGGTCAGTGTTCATGACTCCACCATAAGAAAGAGACTGGGCAAAAATGGCCTGCATGGCAGAGTTCCAAGACGAAAACCGCTGCTGAGCAAAAAGAACATAAAGGCTCGTTTCAGTTTTGCCAGAAAACATATTGATGATCCCCAAGACTTTTGGGAATATACTCTGTGGACTGACGAGACAAAAGTTGAACTTTTTGGAAGGTGTGTGTCCTCCATTACATCTGGCGTAAAAGTAACACAGCATTTCAGAAAAAGAACATCATACCAACAGTAAAATATGGTGGTGGTAGTGTGATGGTCTGGGGCTGTTTTGCTGCTTCAGGACCTGGAAGACTTGCTGTGATAAATGGAACCATGAATTCTGCTGTCTACCAAAAAATCCTGAAGGACAATGTCCGGCCATCTGTTCGTGACCTCAAGCTGAAGCAAACTTTGGTTCTGCAGCAGGACAATGATACAAAACACACCAGCAAGTCCACTTCTGAATGGCTGAAGAAAAACAAAATGAAGACTTTGGAGTGGCCTAGTCAAAGTCCTGACCTGAATCCTATTGAGATGCTGTGGCATGACCTTAAAAAGGCAGTTCATACTCGAAAACCTTCCAATGTGGCTGAATTACAACAATTCTGCAAAGATGAGTGGGCCAAAATTCCTCCACAGCGCTGTAACAGACTCATTGCAAGTTATCGCAAACGCTTGATTGCAGTTGTTGCTGCTAAGGGTGGCCTAACCAGTTATTAGGTTTGGGGGCAAACACTTTTTCACACAGGGCCATGTGGGTTTGGATTTTGTTTTCCCTTCATAATAAAAAACTTCATTTAAAAACTGCATGTTGTGTTTACTTGTGTTATCTTTGATTAATATTTAAATTTGTTTGATGATCTGAAACATTAAAGTGTGACAAACATGCAAAAAAATAAAAAAATCAGGAAGGGGGCAAACAATTTCTCACACCACTGTACTTATGTTTATGGGATTCTAACAAACCGCTAACTAGTCAAACAAATGTTCAAAATCGACTAGGCAGTGAGTCACCTGAACAACTAGTCAAGCAAGTTTAAATAATGCTGTGTTTGTTATAAATAATTTACTCATGAAGATGCACATATTTATTGTCTTTAAACTTGTGCCTTTTTAATCTAAAAAATAAAGTGCTTGCCCCCTCACAGCAACATCTTTTCAAAGATGGTCAAAGGGTTTTTTTTTTTTTTTCTGGACAACTAGTCAATTAGTTGACCATCATGACCCATCTCTTAACCATTAGTATTGAAAATCAGTGTGTAACCCATCCTGCACCATTGGGGCTCTGTATATGAATGATCCTTCAAATCATGTGGCCTGTTGAGGTGAGATGTGCTATTACTTCAAGCGTACTAACCATTCACAACTACTAAACAACTTGCTAGAACTCGTACAGGCAATCACTAGGGCTACCACTGCGGTGGTAATGGACCAACTACCGCCGGTGGCGCGGTGGTATGATATTAATTAGCCTATATTTATACATAAAAATTCTATATATAATATTCAAATTCTATATATATATATATATATATATATATATATATATATATATATATATATATATAATTTGAATATTATATATAGAATTTTGAAACGCAACAAATAAATGAGGCTGGATCATCTATTAACAAATGTGCGTGTTTATTTTAGCACTTCCGTCAGTGAACTCACAGCCTGCAAAACACTAAAATAAATATCAAACAAATAATAGTCAAATAGGAAAGTATCCTTAAATAAAAATAAAGTTAAATACACCCTGTCAACCTGACAAAATACCCATTATAATCAGTGACGCTGTGTACATTGGATGCTGTGCGACATGACACAACAAATCCCCACAGTAAACTGCTTCGTCCTGTTTATGACGTACTGACATAAAGTTCAAATGTCCTGTGTAGACACTCAACCTGTTGTGTTGTGACTAGGGCTGCAACTAACGATTATTTTGATAATCGATTAGTTGGCCAATTATTGTTTTTTTTAGTTGGCCGATTATTGTTTTTTTGTTACAGTTTGATACATAGGTATTAAGATATGAATCTGTTTTTATTATTATTATTTTAATAAAATTGTTTTCAATTCACTTATCTTTTGAGGCTGGTTATTTGTCACCTATTTTATCGATTTAGTATCGATATAGAGGTATTACATTCTGGTATCGTACCAAAGCCAAAATTATGGTATCGAGCATCCCTAACAGCAGACCACATTGGTTTCCATCAGATGCACAGTACTCATTTCATCACAACCGCTTGTCCCCAAAAAGCAACACAAACCACAGTAAAGTAGCTAAATGTCTGAGAAATGAGCAAAAGTTCTCCACTTTGCACTTGCTCTAAAGAAAAAAAAAAGCAATAATTTTCAAAATATTATCTACAACCAAATTCTACCCATAACTCTACATTCAAAATTCTTCTTTTTTACTTGCATTTTACTAACTGATGCATATTGCACACAAAAAAGGCAAAAGCTGGTGAAATGAGAATGAAAAAGTCTGACTAGTGCACCAATTATATCAGTACAGTGTTTCAGAAGTCAGAAAGAGCTTAATTGCCAAGTATGTTTGCACATACAAGGAATTTGTTTTAGTGTCACAAGCT
Source organism: Spinibarbus caldwelli (assembly GCA_039654775.1). Classification (NCBI taxonomy): domain Eukaryota; kingdom Metazoa; phylum Chordata; class Actinopteri; order Cypriniformes; family Cyprinidae; genus Spinibarbus; species Spinibarbus caldwelli. Next base: position 27,009,369 of record CM077244.1, read on the forward strand.
TCCAGTACACAGAGACAACAACACACTGATAAAAATAAGCGTCATAGGTTTACAGGTTTTGCTAACAGACAGCAGGCTGTGAGACAATGAGAACTACAGAGGTTAAAACAAGTCAATAAATTTGGCAAAGGTTCATAACCTTGACTCTTTGGAAGGTATTTAAGAGAAGTGATTGAAGATTGGTGTGAATTTCCCGGGCACTGAAGTAAATATCAAAGCAGAAGCTGTGGTCCTGAATTTGGTTCAAGCACATCATTTCAAAAAGGGTTCACTTCCCTAAGCATGATCTAATTCCTCTCAATAAAGTGTGCCTACATGACTCATTTCAACAAATGAGCTGTTTTGGTTGAAGTGCTCACAATACTGTAAAGGCCCAAGTATATTTTTTTTATACAGTTGTACACTTAGCCTTTCAAAGTACAGTCCACTTGAGGTGTATGTGAATGCAGGCGGTTGACACATGCACTCTAGAAAGCTTCGTGTTTGTCCAGTGTCTGTGCTATTTTTCTCCAGGAGTTGTAATAAAAATGTCTTTGTACTCTTTGAAACTGAAGTTCCGGATAACTCATAACTCTCTCACACCGTCTGTTGTTGTTGTTCCGTCTCTTCAGTTTCATTTTCTACTGAAGGTGGAAGGAAAAAAAAAAAAAAAAAGAAAAAAAAAAAGAGGTTTCAAGATGCACTTTTGACAAATTTTAACTTGAGTGCCACGTATGGTGCGAAAAAACAAGGACACCCTAGTGAAAAAAAATATATCAAAATGTATTTGAAATACATATATTTTGTGCCAAGTATGCTACAAATACATTTACATATTTATGTGCGGAATAAAAATACCCTGCAATTGTACTTTTGGTATACTTAAAAGAAAAAATGGACCAACTAATTTTGTACTTAATGCACTTTAATTGTGCGGAAGTAGTGCTGAGGTCCAACGAAAGACGTTGAAGTATATTTGATTGAGCTAAATGTTTACATCGAAAAACAATGGTGTTCTCAAGTTTTGTAAGCAGGGGTAACTGGCCACTGATTTTAACAAAGCGTGCAAATCTTAAAAATAAAGGTGCTTAAAAGGTTCTTCAAAGCGATGCCATAGAAGAATCATTTTTGGTTCCATAAAGAACCATTTAGTCAAAGGTTCTTTAAACAACCATCTCTTTCTTACCTTTTTATAATCTGAAGAACCTTCTTTCACCACAAAGAACCTTTTGTGAAACAGAAAGGTTCTTCAGATGTTAAAGGTTCTTTATAGAACCATTTAGACAAAAAGGTTCTTCTATGGCATCGTGAAACAGTTTTATTTTTAAGAGTGAAGTTCAGAGCATTGAATCTTTGAAAGAAATTCAAAAGATTAATTTTTTTTTTTAATAACTGTGAACAGTACAAACTACAATGAATCAGTAAAGCTGCCTTCAGTGGCCTTCATCTTTACATCCATATAACAGCATGCTGTGTGCCTATTTATTATGTTTTTTTTTTTTTTGCACATACTAGTCAGTTCAGGACCTCAATCAGTTCACACTCAACTGATATTGGCCACATTTACAAAATAATGTGAACAGCTAAACAAAACATATCTAAGCAATAGAACAAAAAAGAGCACTAAGGCTCACGTAAACATAGACACTGAAGTAACCAAGGCAAGCTGTGGTCTTGAATTTGGTTCAAGCTAGTTTGAACAAAAGCTTTGCTTTGAAAGTTAAAGTGTTGATTGGAGCGAAACGGGTCCTATATGATATGGAAGCATGCAGTGACATGTAGATGATGGAGCAGCGCTGTTATCCAGCTATGCTGAGAACCAGAAAGACAGCGTTTCTCTCCAGCCCTCCGATTCCTCTGCATATAGATGAGTGAAGAGACACGCATATAGATGAGTGAGAGAGACGCTGCAGGCAACAACTGAAAAACATTTGGCCGGGTTTGACGCTGAGGAACGTCTGACAGAGAAACTCTGGTGCTGTGATGTCTATTCAAGCATGAGCTGCCGTTTTAATGATCCATTTGTGAAGACCTCAACCGTTCATCCACGAGACTGTGACAATGTTTGGAAAGGGAAAAAGAAGATAAATAACTACACGGGCTCGATATTCACCTTGTCATAACCTGCTTTGCCAAAAACCGCAAGACTAGCACAGTCAAATGTACGTCCTCATAAGACTTCCTGTGTGTGATTTTTATCACCCCTGTGAGAGTCACCCGTCTGCAGGACCTGCCAGCCTTGAACAACACCCGAGACAGCAACTCCAGAAAGCAGCTAGACTTAAAAATATACCTTCAAAACCACACAAGTAATACTTTTCCAGTTGTTTAGATAAAGATTCTCAATCATTTTATATAGATTATATGGAGTTAACTAATATTCACGTTACATGATGATTTCCAAACAGGAATGCAATAAATAAATAATCAGCAATATTTCAGAATGTACATGTGACTCAACAAACAACTAGCGAGCATGTGATTGTTTCTTGAGATTAAAAGTCTTTGCAAACACACCTCTTCTTCATGTGTATATTACTGACGTGGCACATGACATGAGGGAATAAAAACTAAACCCAAAGTGTGGGCTGAGATAAAGACCGCAAAGCTGCTAATTACAATACATAAATAATATATAATAAATCTGTTTTTGTTTTTTCTTTAAGGAATTGATAGAATTTATTTCTAATTTGTAATTTTTGACATTTGAAATTTAGAATTCCAAAATTATCAATTTTCTCTCTTAAAATTACTGAAAGGAACCAGAATTGGTGAAATTGGAACCAGAACTGTGAAATTTCTTAAAATCACCACGTCTGAAATGTCTGTTCAAATTTACCTTTGTAAACATTACTAGTAAACACAGGCACTGTGTTGTTAAACTACACCGGTTTATTGTGTTAAAAAAACAAAAAAAAAACAATGAAGTTATGGATGAAACGTTCACAATAAGAGCACAACATGAATTTAGAAAATAGACATAGGTGAAATTTAATGTCACGCCAAATTTAGGCTTTATTAACTTTTGCTTGACTTTTAGCCCTAAAATACTAAAACCAAAACTAAAATGTCCAGGCGTTTAGATCACTAGATAAAAATTCTTGATGATACAGATTTATATAGATTGCACCAGCTTATGAACCATTAAAGAAAACCTAGAAAAAAAATGCACCAAAGAAATTTCAACTCATTTCATGACTTTCAGGCCTTGAAATCAAAATGTTACCCGATATTTCCAAACAGAAATGCCAAAAATAATAATTCAACAAACTTTCAGTCAAATATCAAAACTGTGACTGTGCACATGACTCAAACAATTAGCATGTATGTGATTGTTTCTTGAGATTAAATGTCTGTGCAAACACACCTTTTCATGTGTATGCAGTTTTACATACAGGGAAACAACTAAATGCAAAGTTACATGTAAACAGATAAATCTGTTTAGTTGTAATTTGTAGTTAACTGTTGACATCTGAAATTAAGAGGTCCAAAATCATCCATTTTCTCCTTTTTAAAATTACTAAATAGATAAGGATCCAAAATTGTTAAGTGAAACTGGAACCAGAACTGTGAAATTTCTTAAAACTACCAAGAAAAAGTCCAAGCATTAAGAAAAGTTTTTTTTTTTTTAAGCTACATCTGTTTATTGTAGTAATAAGCAACACAGATAGGTCAGTTTGAACTAGGTTGGCATATTATTTGTTAGGATATTTATGACATCTCAGTGTTTATGTTGGACACACATGTTGTGATTTTGTCCGATGATAACCTGTTGTTTTATCATCATTTCAGGCTGTTGTTTCAGGCAGTCGCTTCAATGGTGCTGGAACAACAAATGCAGAAAGAATGATCTGAGGTAATGAGGGGGTGTGATCACCCATCCCGTATCTTCTGTCTTACCAAACAATTCCACATCAATGACATCATCCTGATAATTACACCACACCAGTGTAATCACTCAGCAAATGTTTACAAACCATGAGAACATCTTGACTGGCTTTATAACCGTCTGAAATTCCACCTGTGAGTGGACTACACTGAGCAGGTGGCATAGAAAAACCAAACCGCTGTGTTAATGGAAAAAGTGACAGTAGTTGCTCAGCCACAAAGCAGCTGGTGTGGGCCTCTTCTCACCTGACCTGATGCATGCCGCTGAGGAGGTGAGATATTCTGGTTAGACATCTCAAACAATTAGCAGATGTTTTGTTGTCAGAAATGGCAGTTGGAACCAAGCAACTTCATAGCATCATCAGCACCAGCCCTAATTAAGTTATTCATTTGGGTGTGTTTTAAAGTCAGCACTAAACCACATTAGCAATGCATCTGATAACTCAACAATGACCTTTTTTCAGACACAAGTAAAACTTGTGGTTTAAAAGTGGTTTAGACATGCATTTGAGTGTAACTGTGTATAGAAAAATTTTAAATAAACAAAAAAGTACATTTAAAAAAAAAAAAAAAAAGACAACTAAGACAGGGACTTAGTTCAATGCATTAATTGTTGATTGGATTTGAGGCCAATGAATGTGAGATTGAGGTGACAGGCATTATAATTTGATTTTTGTTTTTTTGTTTTTTAAAAAAGGATGACTTGCTGCAATAAGTTTAATAACATGCATTTTCATTTCATGCCAACTTTAGATCACTTAACTTTAGCAGCCAAAATAAATAAATAAACAATAAATAAATTAATTAATTAAATTAAAATAATTTAACAAATAAATAAACACAAAAATAAAATAAAAACTCCAGGAAGAGGGGAAAAAAAAAACACAGCCAACAAAAAATAAATAAATAAAAATAGAATTAAAAAAAAAAAAAAACACACTGAAAACATAAAAATAAATGTATATAATAAATTAAACTTTAATAACACTGCCATAATGCTTCAAAATGTATGCACACATTACAAGAGAGTGAGGGGAAAACTGAATGCAAGTCTTGGTTATATCAACAGCAAAGTTTCAAGAAAAATCTTTCTTTAGCATCACATGCACTGATGAGTCACAATAAGACCAAAGACATGTATTAAGAAATTAAATGTGGATGGTTTAATACTTATTTTAAATGTAATGGTCATGTGCTTGGTATAAAGACAAACTTCTGAGATCTGAGACAACTGACCAGAGGACAATGTTAAGACTATAAAGTAGATCTCAGTAAACAAACTGAACCAGAGAGAGTCAGACTCAAAGAGAGATGATCAAGCTTCACTGCTCCTTCAAGCATCTCTCCTCAGAGTCTGATATCAGTGAGGACTCTCGGTTCAGATGTCCACAGGTATGAAGGTCTGGACAGATCGCTTCTCCGCCGAAGCCTCAGCTCTCAACACACTCATATATGTGACCACACAAGTCTGCACTACTTTTAATACTAGTATTTCATTCCAAGTGCTGCCAAAGACATGTTCACTCACTGACGATTAGCAGCATAGACAGACTACTTGAGTTTAATACAAACAGACAAATTGCTGTATTGAGTGACTGAACAGACATACTCACACTCCTTTTTTAACCTGTCACAACGGATTCATGTTTCAATGGCACACATATCCAGTTAGAGCGCTGCCAACACTTTACATAAACAACATAACTACTCTCAATGAGCACTTCCCCACACACACACAGGCCTAAAATAGTCAGGACACTTGTGCCAGACCACAGACTGGGTGGTTAGCGTGTGCCATGCCCCGTATCATAATCACAGCCATTACACACACACACAGAGATCCTGAGCTCTTTGTTTTGACAAGACTGACGCAACACTGTGAGAAACGTCAGCGATGAAGCTTCTCTTCCTCCTCCTCATGCACACATCACATTGTAACATTCTGATTCTCTGACTCACTTCCCAGAATTCTCAGAGGCAACAACCACACACAAGTTGTACACATTGTAACTGTGCAAGACAAAACAGAGACCAGAGATACGATCAGACTGATCTGACAGCAGAGGCTTCATATTCTTACACTGGTATTTCATCAGCACGTAAACTCAATTCACACGGTTAACAGCAGAGATATGAATACTGACTCATATTATATATATATATATATATATATATATATATATATATATATATATATATATACACACACACACACACACACATATACACATATACATATATACACACACACACACATATATACACACACACATACAGTGGGTACGGAAAGTATTCAGACCCCCTTAAATTTTTCACTCTTTGTTATATTGGAGCCATTTGCTAAAATCATTTAAGTTCATTTTTTTTTCTCATTAATGTACACACAGCATCCCATATTGACAGAAAAACACAGAATTATTGACATTTTTGCAGATTTATTAAAAAAGAAAAACTGAAATATCACATGGTCCTAAGTATTCAGACCCTTTGCTGTGACACTCATATATTTAACTCAGGTGCTGTCCATTTCTTCTGATCATCCTTGAGATGGTTCTACACCTTCATTTGAGTCCAGCTGTGTTTGATTATACTGATTGGACTTGATTAGGAAAGCCACACACCTGTCTATATAAGACCTTACAGCTCACAGTGCATGTCAGAGCAAATGAGAATCATGAGGTCAAAGGAACTGCCTGAAGAGCTCAGAGACAGAATTGTGGCAAGGCACAGATCTGGCCAAGGTTACAAAAAAATTTCTGCTGCACTTAAGGTTCCTAAGAGCACAGTGGCCTCCATAATCCTTAAATGGAAGACATTTGGGACGACCAGAACCCTTCCTAGAGCTGGCCGTCCGGCCAAACTGAGCTATCGGGGGAGAAGAGCCTTGGTGAGAGAGGTAAAGAAGAACCCAAAGATCACTGTGGCTGAGCTCCAGAGGTGCAGTCGGGAGATGGGAGAAAGTTGTAGAAAGTCAACCATCACTGCAGCCCTCCACCAGTCGGGGCTTTATGGCAGAGTGGCCCGACGGAAGCCTCTCCTCAGTGCAAGACACATGAAAGCCCGCATGAAGGACTCCAAGATGGTGAGAAATAAGATTCTCTGGTCTGATGAGACCAAGATAGAACTTTTTGGCCTTAATTCTAAGCGGTATGTGTGGAGAAAACCAGGCACTGCTCATCACCTGTCCAATACATTCCCAACAGTGAAGCATGGTGGTGGCAGCATCATGCTGTGGGGGTATTTTTCAGCTGCAGGGACAGGACGACTGGTTGCAATCGAGGGAAAGATGAATGCGGCCAAATACAGGGATATCCTGGACGAAAACCTTCTCCAGAGTGCTCAGGACCTCAGACTGGGCCGAAGGTTTACCTTCCAACAAGACAATGACCCTAAGCACACAGCTAAAATAACGAAGGAGTGGCTTCACAACAACTCCATGACTGTTCTTGAATGGCCCAGCCAGAGACCCGACTTAAACCCAATTGAGCATCTCTGGAGAGACCTAAAAATGGCTGTCCAGCAACGTTTACCATCCAACGTGACAGAACTGGAGAGGATCCCCAAATCCAGGTGTGAAAAACTTGTTGCATCTTTCCCAAAAAGACTCATGGCTGTATTAGATCAAAAGGGTGCTTCTACTAAATACTGAGCAAAGGGTCTGAATACTTAGGACCATGTGATATTTCAGTTTTTCTTTTTTAATAAATCTGCAAAAATGTCAACAATTCTGTGTTTTTCTGTCAATATGGGGTGCTGTGTGTACATTAATGAGGGGGAAAAAAATGAACTTAAATAATTTTAGCAAATGGCTGCAATAGAGTGAAAAATTTAAGGGGGTCTGAATACTTTCCGTACCCACTGTATATATACACACACACATACACACACACACACACACACACACACACACACACACATACACATACATACACAGCACAGTTTTTCTGGAAATAAACTTTAAGCAAATATTAAGCAAAATCAAAAGTAAATGATTTTTTGTAAATGATGTAAGCAAATGAAAATGCTGATTTGATAATAATAATAAATGTTTTTTGAGCAGCAGAGTGTTGGATCATATTTTTGTAGAAACAGTGATGTTTTTTTTCTCAAGGTTTTTGATAAATAGAAAGTGTATATCTTGAACCTTTATTTGAAATAGAAATCTTTTATCAACATGACGCATCTGTCACTTTTGATCAGTTTGCAGCACATTTGCTGAATAAAAGATTTGAAATTTGAAATTGTTAAAAAAAATTATATGAATGTGTGTGTGGGTGTGTGTGTGTGTATACACATATATATATATATATATATATATATATATATATATATATATATATATATATATATATATATATATATATATATATATATATATTTATACACACATACATACATACATACATATATATATACACACACACTGTCTCAATTAATAATTATCTACCCGTGTAGGTAAAAATACAGCATAATTTCTGTTAGACTTTTGCATATAAATTTAAATGAATTAAATGCCATTCTTCCTAGTTTTTTATTTTGTAAATAACATAGTATTTTAACCTAGACTTTTATTTCATTTTACTTGTTGAATTAAATATTTTGTCTCTTTTCAGCTACAATGGTTGTTTTGTTGAAATGACAGTTTCTCGTGACCTTTTTAGGCTACTTCAGATTAAAAAAAAAAAAATAGAAATGAAAATTGCCCAGCCCTAGTCACCACTAGCACAATCTTGAAACAGTCAATGTTTCAGGGTTATATAGTTTGTGCAGGTCATATTAACCCCCTATAGATGCAATACATAACCCTTAATAAATACATTTATAAATAGATGCTATAATTCTGCTGGAATATTTTATTTTTAGATTAGCAATTTACAATTAAAATAAAAAATGACTTTAAATTGGCCCAGCATCGAAAGTGATTATTACTGTCCAAATGATTTCTGTTATGTATTGTCGTGATTGTTTTTTTTCTTCAGAGCGGTGTTATAATCAAAGCTGTATTTTTCAATCAATCTGCACATTCAGTAATCAGACCGTAAGATGGTTGCCATGATTACTACTTTTATAAGTGGGTGTTAGTTAGCGAATTCAGATAATGCGTGTTAATAACACACTGCATCTGTCAATTCATTTGTATGCGTTTATGGGCGGATTTTGACCTTTCCAATATGGCAGATGCACTGATGAGTGACAGTAATTAACAACAGTTGCATCTCGCTTTTCACATCTACTGTTATTCATCATGTTATTCAGTCGGTATGTTCAGCTCATCAGATGTGTGGCTGCAGTGACCAGGGTATCTCATCACTGAAAATCATGTTTCTCTGAGATTAATCCACACATAAATCTGATCCTTCACCTGAAATGAGCCAAGGGCAACATGATATCAAAACTGACCTGCTTTTACTAAAATACCACTGAAAGACCAGATCTATCAGCATAGACATTATCAAGCTCAACAGAAACATTATGATTAGAGATCAGTGTGTTTAGTCAAAGGCTGCATGATTAATTGAAATAAAACCGAAACTGCAATATGGCTTACTGTGATTATTAAATAAAAAAATTAATTAAATATATATATGCGCTGCGTGTTTCAGTAAAGTGTGGTACTGTGTCATTTAAACATGAGAAGCTCAGGTTTTCCATCAAAATAAAAGTTTGATTGTTTAACATTTGAAAATAAAGAAATTAAGGCATCAATAAATATATAGGTATTCAGGGCTGTGCGATATGACGATATATATCAGATGGACGAAATAAAAAGTCTATCATTTCATATTATGCTCTATCTTTTATTTCATGGTGTTGCAAAATACATTGTTTACGGTAATAGTTTTTCATCATTTGGATGACTGCGATCTTTTACACAGAACTAAAAGAGACAGAACTAGGTGGAGAACGACCAGCCCGGACAAAACGAGGAGCTCGTTCCTAAACGAGGGACTACATCTGTAGCATGGACACGCATTTTTAAGCACTGCAGTTTTAAAACAACCGATTTTAAGCCGTTGAAACACAAACAACAGAGCTATATGGGTGCACTGTCTCTGTAAAAACTATATCGTGATATATATCGTTATCGTGATATAAAATTACTCATATCGTGATATAAGATTCTGGTCATATCACCCACCCCTATAGATATTGTAATTTTAGTTGTAATGTAAAATAACATTATTATTGTTATTATTATTATTAAATTATTATTAGATATTCTTGTATATTAATTAATAAGTTTACAATAGTAATTTCTTCTTGATTGATGTTATAGCCATATTGATGTATAACAACCAAATAGTGGTCAAATTGTACATATATATATTTATTATTTATTTTACAGTGAAATATTACAAAAGTAATTCCTTATTTTATTTCTTAATATTTATTTTATTTTATTTTTTATAACCATATAGATATATAACCACAAAATTGTGGCCAAATTATGTAGCCTTACAAAAAAGCACAACAAACCTGGAGTATTTTTTCTAATTACATTTTAAAATGCTAAAATTTTAAAATTGCAATTAGGCTTTTTCCTCAAATCGTGCAGCCTTAGTTTATCCAGTGCATTTCAGTACATCATGTGCAAACACATCTCTGTCCATGACAGTCATATGATTGCAGTTACATAATGTATCACACTCATCTCAATCAAGATAGCTTTTGTATAGCGTTTCACACAGCTGTACCAATCTACAGTGTCTAAGATAAGAAAGTACCTCATGAAAGTGGTCCACACAACCCCTAAGACCTGGATCATGTCTTGGTGACTGCAAAAACACCGCAAATGTGTTTCAGCGTGGCGCTGCGATCACTGCATTCTTTACAATAGCTGATGAACCGCATACGACAAAAGCCAGTGAGGGATGATGGGCCACACCTGTGTTTGACAGTGATCGACAGCGCCTGTCAATCCAGTTCTAATGCTCATTTGATTGACAGCTGCAGGCCACGTCACAGAGAAATGGGAAGCCATCTTTACCATGAGCTACTAATAAAAAGTCTGATATTTAGGCCGATGCCAGAATACTGCTGGTTTGGTAAGAGACTGGTCCCTACAGAAGACAGACTGAAGCATATGCGATCCAGCTGCGAGAAACACAGAGTGCTGCAGGAATGACGTACTTTCGTAGGTCAAAACCCATGAACGAGTTGCATTTTAGCACTTTCAGTTCTATCCTCCAGAGGTTAATGTTTTTTTTTTTTTTTAAATGTGTTTTTGGTTAAATGCCAAAATTCATCTACTCACTGGTTGCTTTCACAGCCTCATAATCAGGGAATATATATATATATATATATATATATATATATATATATATATAAAATATTTTTAAAGACTGAAAGACTTGTCTGAAGCTTAATTGTAGTGATGCTGAAGTCATGTGACTGTGGTGTACTTCGTTTATAGCCTACTTTTAGCTTTTTACTTCTGGTGATCGTATTTAGGCATCAAAATCCAAAAAGTTGTGTTCATTTGTGTACGAATCAAACTTTAGTTAGTCACAGCTTATTTTCTACAATAATACTAAAATCCTACTGGGTTTTTGCAAAGGGAATCAGAGTGATGTCCGAGTAGTGATCTTATGGTAAAGGCAGGAAAAGATTCATCCTGATCTTACCTGAACAGTTTTCTTGATTCTGTGAGAGGGTCCGGGATACTCTGGAGAATACAAGTCTGTCAGGAACAGGGAGTTGATGAGTGTAGACTTCCCCAAACCTGATTCTCCTGCAGGACAGAGAACGAGAGGTTACGTCAGAGGTTTCAGGACGTGACTCACTCATCACTTATGTTGGACGGTGAACAATGAGTGGAATTTGAGTCTTCTGAACTTCTGAACAGCCATCATTCACACTGACTCCACTTGCCTGTCTGTTCATTAAACATTTTGGGTAACTTGTGGTGCCTGCTAAGGCTTTGGTCGTATGAAATGTATTTTTATATTTCCCAGATTCTGTTTTATTTAATTTTTTCCCCAAATTTTGTGTTTCCCATTTTAATATTTTCTGAATTCCATTTCAATAGTGTAAGTTTTAAAGGGACAGTTCACCCGAAAATGAAAATTACCTCGTGATTTTTCTTACGAATACAATCGAAGTTATATTAAAAAATGCGCTAGCTCTTCCAAGCTTTAAAATGGCAGTGAATGGGTGTTGAGATTTTGAAGCCCAAAAAAGTGCATCCATCCATCATTAACGAAAACTAAACGTTAACAAAAACTAAAACTAAGATGAAAACGATTGATGAAAAAACTATTTCGTAAACTGAAATAAAATAAAAAATGTCAAAATATTTGAAAAACTAAAATGAAACAAAACGAAACTAACAACAGTTATTGAAAAACTAACTAAAATAAAATAATAATTAACAAAAATAAATAATTGTTTTCGTAATAATTACGTTCTCACGTAATGATTACGAAAACGAAAAATATATGAAAAAATATATGAGCTGTGTGGCTAAGGGAAATACCTATAAATGGCGCATCACGCACGTGGGGTTATCTGACGGAGAGACGCAAAGCAGTTTAAAGCAGAGTCCTGCACAGGTTCTGTTTGGTAAATGTGCACCAGCAGTACTTAACAGAACACCCGACCCGTTCTCTGACAGCAGCAGTGATTTAATTCTGTACCAGACCAGAACCGTTTGACATAAAGACCACGAGTCGCATCCCGAAAAGAACCCGCATTAATCTACAACATCAGGTAGGCAAAATTATTTATTTTCTCATGTAACACAACCAATCAAACCAACATTAGGAAAGCTGGTGCTTTGAAGAAAAACAGACGCGCAGAGCAACATGATAATTAACAGAAAAAAAGATGAGAATGCGCCTTTCTGTAAACAATACAAAACTTGGCCTAGCATCTTGTGATCACTCTGCCAAACTTTCGAACAAATATGCATGGGCTAAATCGCATCATACACACGCTTATAATTCTTCATAAATAAAGAAAATAACATATTCAAATATGAGCCTTTAAATAAGATTGCCGTTATTATTGAATTTCATTAGTCCCAGTTATGATTTAGGCTATGCGCGGCTGTTCACGGAAAAGTAAGCAAGACACGATAGTTAGCCTACAATATCATGATTTTGGTTAATAAAAAAAAAGACAACCAAATTAGGCTACATTTATTTTCATATTAAATATCTTAACACACCATTAGATATGATATTAATCTTGTGTAGATTTATTTAGTAAAAAGGCTTGACTGCTTCCTTTGGTGTATATTTGTATACTTTTACCATCTAATCAATCTCAGCATGCTTTAATTTTGTGTCGCTAAACGTTTGCCTCACTAAGGTTAAATTATGCCTATGTCTTTCTTTGGCCTTCGCTCTGGAAGTGATCTGTTGATTCTGCTAAACATTAATTGTTCACAAAATAAAAACTAAACTAAAACTAACAAAAATATTAACGAAACAAATCAAAACTAAACTGAATTTTATAGAAAATTTGAAAACGATATTAAAATAAAACGAATTTAAAAATTCAAAACTATGATAACCTTGCTCCACACGGCTCTGCTTCTAAAGTGAATCGATACATTTAAGAAAAATATCTATATTTAAAACTTTATAAACCATAATCTCTAGCATCCGCTAACTGTTGTATATGCGCTCGCGAGAGAGTGGCTTCAGCGGATGACGTAGGACGTCAGCGTAGCGTAAGCTCTGGTGATTAGTGACAAATGCAAAGCGCAGAGGAGAGAGCAAAACAAAACACCGGTCATGAATTAGAAGTACAAAACTAAGATTTGTAAAGAAACATGTCGGATGATTTCCATATAAGCCAAAAGGTTTTCCTTTGCTGTAAACAAAACTTGGTTTTCCTGAGACTAGCATATTCTCAGCGAAGCTTACACATCCGCTGGAACACCACTCTCTCATGAAAGCTTGTACCACTGTTAGCGGAAGCTAGAGATTACGCTTAATAAAGTTTTAAATATGGATTTTTTTTTTTTTTTTTTAACACAAATGCATCGATTCACTTCAGAAGTCCTTTATTAACCCCCAGAGCCGTGTGGAGCAATTTTTTATGATGGATGGTTACACTTTTTTGAGCTTCAAAGTCTCAACCACCATTCATTGCCATTATAAAGCTTGGAAGAGCCAGGACATTTTTTTAATATAACTCTGATTGTATTCATTTGAAAGAAGAATGTCATATACACCTAGGATGTCTTGAGGGTGAGTAAATCATGGGATAATTTTCATTTTTGGGTGAACTGTCTCTTTAATCGTCCAAAAGCATTTCATGAAATATTAACAGTAATAGGGCCTTTTTTCCATCTCCAAAATCTGCTTTAATTCTTCTGTATTTTATAAAAAAATAAAAAATAAAAAAAATTAAAAAATTGTGGTAGTCGAATGAATTCATAAAACTTTAACAACTGAATCATCTTTTAAAATGTAAAAAAGAAAAAAATCCTTTACATTAAGTCAAATTAAGTGCTGCAAAACAGAGGTTTGATTATTTGCATACAGCCCTACTTTTGATTGGTTAATTATACAACAATTTTACTGGATTCAATGATTCTGTCCACGTTTTGCTGAAATCATAGGCCCCTATAAAGCGCAGCATTACAAATCTACCAAATTCAGCACTTGGAAAGCCTGAGATGCTGCAGTTTTTCAACTTAACTGTAAAATCAGGAAACCAGTCTGGAGGAGTGGCATAATGTGATAAACTCTTACATGAACTTATATGGGGTCGTTCCCTGCCTGTGAGTCTGGGAAAATGCAGACAGCATCAGAAATTTGTGGAATTCCATAAACCACAAGAGAATACAACTATTTAGCTGGATAGATGGAGGGAAATCTAAACAGTTTGAAACTCAGACAACATGATAAAGTACAAACCAGGAGAAGAACCAGAGGGCGTGCCGAGAACCAAGACAAAGATGATGTTCACAAGACATAATACATTTTATTAGTGGTGTTTGCCAAACAAGCATCAATTTCACAACTGATCATCCTTAACCTTTAACCCTTGACTCTAAGTGTTCAACTTTAGCATGCAACTCATCCAGCACAGTTTACGCTACGGACATGAACAGTACCTCAACTCGTCTGGCTTGTTTAGAAAAGGTATAGAGTTACTTATTCTTGATTAAAAATACAGTAAAAATAATAAAATTTCAAAATATTACTACAATTTACAATAACGATTTTCTATTGTAATGTATAGTAAAATGTAATTTATTCCTGTGATCAAAGCTGAATTTTAAACAATTACTCCAGTCTTCAGTGTCACATGATCCTTCAGAAATCAGTCTAATATGCTGATTTGCTGCTCAGGAAACATTTCTGATTATTATCAATGTTGAAAACAGTTGCGCTGCTTTATATTTTTGTGGAATAAATACAAAGTTTGAAAGGAACAGCATTTATTTGAAACAAATCTTTTATAATATTATTCATTTCTTTACTGTCACTAGCTATGTTATCATCCACATTTTTATGTGAATTTTCAGTAATCACGTTAAAAAATAAATAAATACATGCTGGATGAAAATGCCAAGATGTGCATAAAATCTTAAAAATGCACATTAAAAAAAATGTGCTCACCTGAGGTAATAAGGAACCATAGTTATATTACCCATATAAATTCCTTAATTTACAAAAACAAATATCATGTGACTTGGTCAAATCAGCAGACCAATCTTATGTGCACAAACTTAAAATATATGAATGTTTCTTCTGAATATTTAGCATTTACCTTGAAATGCCTTAGCAACCCCAAAACCACTCAGAGCACCTTAGCATCAGCACCAACAGCATTGTGTCGACTACCAAAATTTTCTTCATGTGCTAAAAAAGGTATCTAATCCCACTCTGTTAAACAAATATATTGCTGACATTTGATTTCCACACGCTTCTAGTGCTTCACCACAATGCATAAGCCTCCAACAACAAGTGGCTTTTTCACAGAACAATTCCTCCAAGCATCCGAGAGTGATTCATCAGCTGGATGCATGGCAACATGGTTCCTGTAAGGATTGGAAACAAAGAGGACAGTGTGAAGGAAACTGGGTGCATGTTGGCACAGAGCAACGCTGGGCTTCTCTCCTGACCTTTAACAAGTGCCCAACCCTGTGCCACTTCCACAGCACGTAAAACACAGAGAGAACCTTCAAACAAAGAAAAGCTTCTTTCAAATCCTAACTGTTTCCAGAAGAGCAGAACAACAGTGACCTCACCATCGCAACAGAAACGTCTTCCACTCATTGCCTGGAGAGATGCAAAAGCAATTGCTATCGTTGAGCAGAATGAAGAAAAGCCCTACAGGATTTATTTTGCTTGCTGAATGTGGTTTTTGAAACAGGCCAGTGGTCTTGTGAAAACAGCGAGTGAAATACGGTCTTCTTTAAAATGTCATTATGAATTAGGGAAACAACAAAAGCAGGCGGCGAGTGGAGGAGCGAAGCAGGCACTGGGATGCACTTCTGCCGTTCTCTGGAGTGAAACCAGCGCAGCGGAGAAACCAGAAAAACAGCCACGATGGTGGAGTTACTGCTGGGAGACATATGATACTGAATACAGGCCTGCCAGAGTGAAGAATTTCCCTGCTGGAAGAAATTCACATAAAAAGCAGAAGATCTTGTGGAATCATAGCTTGCAGCAGTTTTTATGGTATCGTAACTTGCAGCTGTTTAAGGAAACTCATTTAGATCAAACGCTTTAAAGGGATAAATGTCACTCCAAAAATGTATGATTTTTTTTTCTACAGTGGAACCCAAAGTAGATTGTTATTTCCATACAGTGATAGTGGATGGGAACAAGCGCTGCCAATCTCCAAAAAATAAAAATGCTGCTGCAATGATAACGTCATGTCTGTCTTGTTTTGAATTTTGTGCAAGCACAAATAAGTTTCAAGAACTGCACCCATGAGTTGTATGAACTACTTTCATGGTTCTTCTTTATCCTTTTTGCAGCTCCACAGCATCCATTACTGTTCACTTTCATTGTATAGAAAGGACCAATGTGAATATTCAGCTGCTGCTGTTTCTGAGTTCCACCCAAGATTCAAAATTAACAATAGCAAGAATCTTCTCAACTGTATATTTTTACATTTTGAATTCATAGTTATGTAGGAAAGAAGGCCAATCGTAATTCAGTATGCAAATATGATTATGACACAAACCAATTAAAATTTAGTATGCAATTCAGAAGACCAATTATAGATCGGTATGCAAATAGATGTAAGAAAGACAAATTGTAATTCAGTATGCAACTACTGTAGATGTATGACAGAAGACCAATCATAATTCAGTATGCAAATAGATGGTAACTGTTATATGCTGGAATGGTTGTCATACGTTGAATTTTAATTTTTTTTAAAAAGACACAGCAAAGTGTGATGTCATCATGGCCATTGCAGTGTCTGAAAAAAAAAAAAAATAATAATAATAATAATGTGACCACGGCTTTAATGGGATAGTTCACACACACACAAAAAAAAATTCTGTCATTAATTACTCACCCTCATGTCGTTCCAAACCCGTAAGACCTTCGTTCATCTTCAGAACACAAATTAAGATATTTTTGATGAAATGTGAGAGCTTTCCGACTCTCCATTGACAGCAATGTAACTGAAACGTTCAAGGCCCAGAAAGGTAGTAAGGACATCATTAAAATAGTCCATGTGACATCAGTGGTTCAACCGTAATCTTATGAAGCTACGAGAATACTTTTTGTGCACAAAGAAAACAAAAATAATGACTTTATTCAACAATTTCTTCTTTCTTCACGCACAAAAAGTATTCTCATAGCTTTATTTGCTATAATTTGAACCACTGCTGTCACATGGACTATTTTAACGATGTCCTTACTACCTTTCTGGGCCTTGAACGTGTCAGTTACATTGCTGTGTGTGCATGGTCAGAAAGCTCTCGGATTTCATTAAAAATATCTTAATTTGTGTTCTGAAGATGAACGAAGGGTTTGGGACGACATGAGGGTGAGTAATTAATAATTAATTACACCAAGGATAAGTGCCGTCATAATTACCAGTATTTCAGCATCAAGTCGGTACTTAAATTTTAAAAACATAACTATACCAAGCTTTCTATAGTACCGGTTGGGGTCGATCCGGTACCCGCTGATAGGAGGCTGCTTTCAAACATTCCCATATTTGTGTGAGCGCTCAGTCAAGACTCATGAGTGACAAAAGTTTCCATTTACAGCATGTTTATGAAGCACTGAGCAATGTAGTCAATCACAGAAAATGACACACTCTACAGCTATAATCCTAACAATATTGTTGGAATTGTTTCAGAACGTTTTTTAGCTAATTAACAATAATAAAAAAAATATTGAAAGCCAATCAGAATCCACCCAACTTTTATAAGCTCGAGCATTTAAAGCAGAAAACGACAAAACTGTTTTTAGTAAATATCTTCTGTTGGTGTGGATGCTAATAGTTATCTTTATACCGTATATTCTCGTTCTCTGTGTGAACATACCTTGTTTAGGTTAAAAATGTTAGTCTGACTAACAATAATGTGTGCAAATCAGTGTCTGCTAGTAAAGAAAACAATTTGAATTTTCAGCTTAAAAATTACCACTACAAGTATATACTGTATATGATTTTAATCTTTTTTCTTATCTCATGAAGCATATGTGAAATATTAAGCCATCAAAATGAAATAATATGAGGAACCACAAAACAACGCAATTATGAGTGTGGTTCTCATTTTTTGTGACTGAAACAACAGACCTATGTTGTCTACAAATATGCAAGAAAAAAACAGCTAAATAATAGTGTAAATATTGTGAAACAATGCTTATGTTTGGTCAGTTTACCCTGTTTACTTGCCATTGACAGATTTGGCAAAAAAGTAAATTCTGGTTTATATAGAAAGAAAGATATACAGGTTTAGAACAGCACAAGGTTGAATAATTGACAACAGATTTTTGGGTGAACTTTTCCTTTAAGTAGTTATGCTCTAAATCACTCCAAAGATCTGAGTGTGTGTGCAGAGTTTAGCATTGAGGAAAGAGAGAGCGAGAGATTGATAGATGAACAGAAAGGTGACTATGAGCAGAAGGCTTACCATTTTAACACCAGAGCTAATTACAGAGTCCTTCATTGAACTCTTTGTCAAGAATGATGACAGATCAGGGCTTTCCTGTCAGCCGCCCAAAAATGCAAAACTGCGGTATTTGTAACCCACCCTGTCTCTGTGCATTACGAAACTCTCTGTTTGTGCTGTGTCAAATCCTTACAGGCCTGCCCTGAGCAGATGAAAAACAACACACAACACGCATCCATCTAACCGTCTGTATTTCACAACATTAACCATTACTGAACACTACAGTAAGTACAAACTACTGCAATCGGGGAAATCTAAACAAGAGGCGCTGAGTGTTATGGAAAGCTGGAGCAGAGCGAGGTGAGAGTCCTGCCACTGGAGCAGCTCAGCCCAAAGCCCAGCAGGCAGACCGGCGAGGGTCCGGCTCTCTTCCTTTAAAGGAAATATCCCACAGCTGTGTAAACCAGGGGGGTTTATTCCAGAGGAACTCCCCATCGCATGACAGGGGCGGGGGGAGCTGGGAAGCAGGAAAAGCTCGGGACTGCGCTGGGAGGGACAGAGTTTACTACAAACGTCCAAAGAACTTTCACTGGCATGGATAAAAGCAGAATGCAGGAAAGAAGACCTGCTATGTTCTGTCAGAACGAACAATTTAAAGGTATAGTTCACCCAAAAATTAAAATTCAGAGAGCTACAATATGCAGAAGTGAAGTTTTTTTTTTTTTTTCCCCGCACACAAAGCGTATACATTACATGGCTCAATAAAATCTGGATTAAACCACTGGAGTCACATGGTTTTGTTTTATGATGCCTATATGGCATATTTTGAGCTTGAAAGTTTTAATTTCCTAGATTTTCACACTTTATTTTAATATAAACTTGTAACAGTGTAATTATACATTTAAGTACTGAGTAATATTAATTAGCAACAGGGTTTGGTTTAGGGTTATTTGTATGTAATTATGCATCATTTCTGTTATTACTACAGTAACTACGTGCAATGTGTAACAAAGACACTGTAAAAAGTTTTACCAAAATATCATTAAGATATTAAGATGCTTGTGTTTCTGAATAAATAAAGCAGTATCAATGTCATAAAATCACAAGTCTGTTTTGATTTAAACACCAGAAGCTATAGTTTATATGAATAAAAACCACAAACACTTGTAAATTAAATAATTTAATATATACAGATTTATTCATTAATAAGTTATAATTTTTTCAAATGGATTATGAAACTTTTATACAATGTCCTCTCATTAAAAAAAATAACTTTTATAAATGTTTATAAGTTCTAATAATTTTTTTGAGATTTTGCTCAAAAATAAAAAAATTAAAAATTAAAAACAATTTGTTTATCATTTCTACACAGGAGAGACTTGGTGGTGTTTCAAAACAAAGCGAAATCAGTACAGGCATCAGCTATCGGCCAAAATGATTTGAAAAATATCAGCATATCGGCAAAATATTAATATCGTGCATCCCTAGTACTCAGGCTTTTTATCATATCACATTCAACTGATAAATAAAACCAAAATATAATTCTTGGTGCTGCCGATTACATCCAACCCAAATATAATTCAGTAAGCAAACAGATGTAGGACAAAAGACCAATCATAATTTAGTATGCAATTCAGAAAACCAATAGTTCGATATGCAAACAGATGTAAGAAAGGCCAACTGTAATTCAGTATGCAAATATATGTCAAATATCGAAGTCTGTTTACTGATGGAGTGCAATAAAGGTCACTAGGTGTTTTTAAACTTAAAGCTTAAATTTTAAGAAAGTATATAAAATTTAAGATAAGTTTAAAAAATAAAAATCCAGAAACAGCTAGCACACCTAGGCTAAATGTGTAATGATATCCAAACTATTTAAGGATTATACGTACACTGTTACTGTACAAACACTGTAAAACAAAGACAAACCATCATTTTTCAGAAATCAGCAAGTAAAGCTTAAAGCCAATAATCCTTAACACTGATAATAAACAAATCTAAAAAAGGGAAAAGAAAGAAGAACAGACTTAAATGCCTCTACACCAGCCAAGATCAAGGCCAATCCTTACAAGCAGCTGGTTAATCACTGGTAAATATTGACTTTAACCAGCCTCATGACTCTATCCTACTATCAGTAAACAGACAAATCTAAAACCATAGACAACCCCAGTGTGCATCCCACAGAGAACAGACGAATGCTCTTAAACAACAACATCTGGGTCTTTATCATCCAAAGAGAGAGAGAGAGCTGGAAGTGTTTGACAGCACTGCACTTCTTCAATTACTATGTGATTCTAATTACACGCTGTACACCAAATTGCCTTCTAAAAGCTCGTTTCCTGCCCAGCGTGCAGCAGAGGGGGAAACTCCAGGGCGTAGCTGCTCCAGCACTCCTCCCAAAATCCCATGGAGATGGAATTCTGAAGTACTGACATGTCAGAAACGCAGCTTCGGCTCTGGATTGTGAGGTGACCCCAGGTGGGCGTCAGGGCCAGTTTGAGGCTGTGTTGTGTTTGAAGTCTGAAGAGCTGAAGGTGGAGGTAGATACGAGTCCTCAGGCCAAGCTAAATGAATGGGATTACAGGAAACTTCCCACCCACTAGGCCACGCTCACACACACACAAACACAAACACACACACACATTCCAAAGGAGGGGAAAAACCCCAGGTCCATGGGAGAATGGGAAGCACATTTGTTTTGAATGCTCATTTCTTCAAGCCCTGCTCACTCGTTCTGTTCTGCCATGTGAAATCCATCACTGATGCATTTCAGCGCACAGCTGCCAGCGCCTGGCATGAAGCGGCCCGCGTGAAACCATATACTGCTAGACACATGAGCACATATAATCCACATAGTGCTGCATGCTGGGTCAACAGCCCTCTATTTCATTCTGATCCCGTCTTCATTAATGTTTCACTCAAGCTTTTTTCCGTATGTCACAAACCTCAAAAAGAAATACAATCTGTTTTTAAAGGAACGGTTTACTCAAAAATGAAAATTCAGGCATCATTTATTTGGCTTGATGCAATTTCAACCCATATGACTGTGCTATGGAAGCCTGTTTCTGCCACTGAATTAAAAAAAGTAGTTTTTTCTCGCAATTGCAAGTTTACATCTCGTATTTCTGAATTTTGTCTAAGAACTGTGCAATATAAGCTCACAATTGTGAGCTATAATGTTAGAACTGCAAGATATAAACTCACAATTGTGCAATTCTGGCTTTTTTCACGCAATTCAGATTTTTTCTCACAATTCTAACTTTGTAACTGCAATTGTGAGTTTACATCATGCAATCTTGACTCTGTGACTTGCATTTGTAAGTTTATATCATTCAATTCTGAGAAAAATGAGCAGAATTGTGAGATAAAAAGTCAGAATTACCAGAAAAAAGCTTCCATACTTTCCTGCTTTTGTGAAACATAAAAGAAGAAACTTAGCAGATTGTTCATGCTGCTCTTTTCTATGCAATGACTGTCCAGCTATTACATTTTATTGTGTGATTCATGGAAGAAGTCATACTGGTTTTGGGTGAATAAAATGATGACTAGTTTCTTTTTTGGGTGAACTATATTTCTTTTAATGGGCTATAAAAAGCTCAAAAATTTGAAAATAAAGAAAAGGTCTATTAGATATAGCAAAAAGGCCATTGCACGCTTTAGTTATCAGTGCCCTCAAG
The DNA here is from genome assembly GCA_039654775.1 of Spinibarbus caldwelli. NCBI lineage: Eukaryota > Metazoa > Chordata > Actinopteri > Cypriniformes > Cyprinidae > Spinibarbus > Spinibarbus caldwelli. The sequence continues at coordinate 27,031,959 of CM077244.1, forward strand.
TGACACGAGCTTTCATTTAAGGTAAAGAGAGGAATTCAATAGCCAGCAGCAGTGGGATAAACAGCACAGAAGATACTCACCAACGACCATGAGAGTGAATTCGAAGCCCCTCTTCACAGACTTCCTGTACACTTGGTTGGGGAGATTTGCGAATCCCACGTACCCCTCAAGGTTCATCTGTTGCTGTAGACCAAAACCAAACACAGTCAATGGCTTTAGCAGGCATGACTGACAAAACACTACAAATGAGAAACACGTAGGCGGCCATCTGTCACGACTGCACACGGTTACTGTTAACACCTTTATGAATCTTCAGAAACATTGGTTTGACACTCAAATAACAGCATAGAAACATGGCTATAATAATGCATGGGCTTTTTTCAAGACAAAAGATCATTTAAAAAAGTATATTTTTACATTTTCTGAAGAAAATGACAGTACATGCTTACAAAACAAAAACAAAGAGTCCACTCCTATGTCTTTGTGATAATCTGGACTCTAGAAGTGACTTAGGTCCATCTGCCAACTTAAAGACCTTTTCACACCAAGACAAATGTTTATGACACCAAATGTTTTGATTTTAATTTAACTGAACAGCTATTAATGCATCTGTTCAGACTGACACAAACATTCAAATTCTGTGAAAATAATAAAACTTTCTTTACGGAGGAATTCAAAACTCTTTTTCCATCGCATTGCGAAAAAAACTAGTCAACCAACTGGATTCACATTTTTGGTCACAAGCCCAAAGCTGCTGCTGTTATATAAAACTACAACTTGGTGGCATTTTGCTAAGCGACAGTGAACAGCTGAGGACGAATCTGGAAGTGAATCTTAAATCTGTACTCTTGTATTTGATTGAATTGTTCTCTGACTAATTTCAGGAACGTGAAGTTGCATACTGCTGTTATTCTGTACAGTTTGCATTTCATAAGCTACACCAATTGGTATATAGAATCTGCATTTTCATTCAGCTAATCTGCCATTTTTTTCACTTTATTCTGAACAAATAGCTTGCATAAATCGGACAAAATTTCGCAATTTTTTGTGCTGAACATTCAAGTTCACACACAGGCCTTTCCTTCATCCATTTCATTAGCCACCAGGCGAAAAATGTTTACTTAAAAAAAAAATTACTTAACATGCTACCACACGATCTGAGGTATTATTCATGTTTGTGGCATGAATAATGTGGAATGCACAGTGTGGGGCACTAAAGTTTAATACTTAGAATTACGATTTAAACAAACCATTGACCCTAAATATGAGTGTTTGAAATAGCCTTAAACACCAATTATAATATCTAATACTAGATTTTGAGCTAATTAGCAGCACAGGCTCCAGATTTTACAGATCTTTTGGGGAGCTGAACAACATATCCATTTGTAGTTTGTTGAGGTGTTTGAAATGACTATGCATACTTACTGCTACTTTGGAGAGCATTCAGATCATGTTGTTCCACAGATCGATGGATGAATAGATGAAGAGATGATCAGATTCCACCAGGCAGGGAGAGAGGCATCCACATACACAAAATAAAACACAAAGAGACAGAATGAGACAAAGAAAGATAGCAGCTGAAGTACATTAAGAGGTTTTCATCTGTTACTGCTGGTCTGCAACTCACTAAGAGCTTCAACAAAACCATTGGTCTGTCAATCAAACCAATGAGGACAAAGGCCGTGTTTACACCTGGTATGACCATCCATCTCAGGTGAACCAATCACACGTGATCATTCAAACCACATTCAAATAGTCACCTTACGACAGGTGTAAATGGCCAATAAGATTTGGACACTACTTGAGTTTAAGAAAGATACACATCTGAGGAAGATTCTGTAAATATCAGTCTATTCTAGTCCTAATACCAAGCCTATAGTGTTTTCCCAATGCTGCACGACCAAACCACTTCTCTAAACATACAGAATTACAGGAAGGCCAGAAATGGGGCTTTAGCGCTAGACTTTCACAGTGCTCAGGCTGCCAGTAAAACTGACTTAATTGAAAAATCAACTCACTGAATGAACTAGGCCTTCCCTGAATAGCATTTTCTTTCTGCTGAAACAGCAAATCATCAAATGCACGGATCTGTGATTGCAGCACATAAAAACCCCAAGTCATTTGACTATCAAAACCTTCATGTTATTCTGGTAACACCACAAAAAGCAAATGTCCTGGAGGAACACGTGCAGCTTGGTAGACACAAGTTTGTGATGATGATTCAAAAAGTATGCAGCAATGTACAGTAAAAGGGCATCAAATCAGCTCAGATGACTCATGCACTACATTATATAGGATTATAGTCTTCTAAAGTCAGAACAGACCAACATTTATACTAAAAGTTATTCAGTGAAAATCACATTTTCATAACATCGGCAAATGGCTCAAAGACTAAAAAAGGGGGGTTTCAAGTATCAAAACAATAAAAGTTTAATAGAGCTTTAAATGTAGCTTCCCCCCCCAATACATTAGAATGTGTCTTTCTAATTTTACTTTTTTTCTGAGCAAAAAAAATGACTAGGGCTGTGCAATTAATTGAAATACAGTTTTGATTTTGATTTCGGCCTCGAACGATTATGAAAATACATTTAATCGAGATCAAAAATCAAAATCAAAAATCGTCATAAATTAATTAAGCAGCCCTACTATCATACACTTTTACCATGATTTACAGAAGACACCAACTAAAATGTCTTTCAGTGTAACAATAGTTCATATAACCAAAAATATAGTCAAGCATATTTATACATAAAATCATCCTCATATGATATTAAAAGACTCTACTGCTTGTCAGCAAGATGTTTCTAATCATTTAAAATAACATTTAGTATGATCACCTTTTATTCTATATACATTGTAAAAAAAAGAAAAAGAAAAAAAAATGCTGAGCAAACTTAAAAATTTAAGGCAACCAGCTTCAGCAGATTTTTGAGTTCTCTCAACTTATTTTTTAGGAGATTTTTGAGTTCTCTCAACTTTTTGTTGTATAAACTTAAAACAACAAGTTGAGAAAACTCAAAAATCTGCTAAAGCTGGTTGCCTTAAACGTTTAAGTCAGGGGTTGGCAAGTAAGTCTGGCATCGAGCCAAAAAATAATTTCAGTCAAAGGATAATTTAAGAAATTAACTGATGAAAAATGCAACTAGAATTGCCTGTGACAGACTGTCTTTTGTAACTGGTAGTGAGCTGTTACTCTGTGTTAAATTCTGAGCGGAGTGGAGCGTCAACAATTTCCCTCCGTGCTCCGAGCATTTAATAATCGCTCTGCTCCGGTTCACCATCCCGCTCCTGCTCCACTGTTATCTCACTGATATCAGAAACCCCACTCCGCATCTTAAGTATTTCAGTATGTTTACACTTCTGTTCATAACGTATATTAAAAAACAAAATAAATAAAATAACAGGAAAGTTTCAAAGTGGCTTATTGGAACACTATGTGCAAACTTTTTTTCCCACCACATGACAAGCTAATAACATGGTTGTTAGCATTAAAAGGTATAATTGCTGCTTTTTGCAGAGCAAATTTTGTTTGTGATGAAAATAACAGTACGTCATCGTCAGTTATTTTACCTACGGATCGCTGCATTTCTTACAGATTTCTGCTCATTCGAAATCGGATACAGATGAAGTAAGATTACATTTGTTTAAATGCATGATTGAGAAAGCGATTGCGTGTGAATAAGTGTTGTAGTACTTGTTTAAATCATGCTTTCAGCTGAATATATTCAGTATCTAGAAGGAACAAACAAATTCCTTGAGAACTATAACTTCCCGCTCATGTCCATGTCCCGCGCATGAATTCTTGCTAAATATGCAGTTATATCACGGGCTGTTGGCATGAATTGTACTCGGGATGGAGCGGTGGTGCAACTTTTCATTTTTTACAGCATTGTAAAAAAAAATAAATAAATAAAAAGTTGAGCAAACTTAAAAAGTTTAAGGAAACCAGCTTCAGCAGATTTTTGAGTTTTCTGATTTTACCAGTCTGATTTCTGCCAAGTTGAACAAAAGTTTCCTTTTCAGGTGAATGATCCCTTTAAAAGATGAACTATTACTGCATTTATTTTGTGTGTCTCAGAGATTTTGTCCTCTCTTACTCTATTTTCACCACCCACACAATGAATAAGCAATGCTCTTTCTTGAAACTACAAATGAAAGTCACAAATGTTACGAATATCCTGCACAACTTCCTGCTGATGGTGTTCTTCTAGAGGGCAGGTGTGAGGTGTGAACACACGAGTACACACAGAGGAAGTCTGATCTCACGGGGGAAACTGAGAGGACGTATATGTTCCTTCTTCCAGGCTAAAAGACTGTCAAAGCTGAGACGCTCAACATATGTGAAGGGGAACATCTCAATGAACCATTACAGTAAAATCTCTGATGCAAATTTGGATGGTCTAAACAACACTCCAGCAAAAACTAAACTAAAAACTAAATTTCCCTGTGGTGAAGCATCGACAGAAATAGTCCACAAGGATTCACACAAGAAAAAATAAAAACATGCCAGCGCTTTCACACATATGATATACATGACTGCATCTCAAGGTCACATTCCGGGTCACTGATGTGGGTTATTATGAGATAGATGGAAGCCTTCATTCAGTATATGGCCATGAATGTAAAGGCTTAATCAAGACATGCCAAGTTTCATTGCAGAACTTTCATTTTTGGGTCATCTATCCCTTTAAGGGATTTTTCCGATGGCACTTAACCAAAACCATTACCTTGCAGAGCTCTAAAGGGAAGATGAGAGCGAGACTGACTGCAGTCCTTAAACAATGACATGTTTTTGTATGTGGCTTAACTGCAGGAAGAGATGTGGTAGCCTAAACCTAAAGCGGTAAAGAGAGACAGACAGAAAGGCAAAGCAACGACAAGGAGTAAATGAGATACAGCGATATCCATTTCTGACAAGATACATTTTCGATTAGTACTTCACAAGATATGACTGACTCGCAAGTGTCAACAGTGTCCAAAATTAACTGCAAACTGCACAATTAATATAGACGTATAAAAAATGATTCAGATGCAAAAGGGATAATGACCCTAATCCATTATTTTTGATGTGTCTATAAAAAAATAAAAATAAAAAAGTTTCCATCCTGATTATCAGGGTACAGCCTTTTTATTTATTTATTTTCTTTCAAATTATGTGTTTTCCATTTAAAAGGTTCTGTGTTCCATGTTAATGATTTAATTAAGTTTTAATAATCAAAAATTAAAAAACAGAATATTTAAAACTGTAACATTTTAATGAATCTTTTAAAACAAAATTAAATGAAAATTAAACTAGGCTATTCCTTTTTGGTAAAGTGCTGCACAACAGAAGTTTACTGTTTAAATTAAAAAAAAAAAATGATATTTCTTTAAAAAAAATTGTCTACATAAATTCTATTTTTATTTTATTTGTCTACTATTTGGAGAAATACATACTAGAGTACAATAGTAATATATTTCTGTCATAATTTCTTAAAGTAAATCAAACTTTTATTTTGACAGGTTTTAGTGAACACCTTTGAGCTTCTGTGACGATAAGTTTTCTCAAATGAAATGGTGAAATGCTGGTAAAGTGACTCTCAGAGCAGCTCTGGAGATGAAGTTTATGTGTTCATGTCCTCATATAGTGAGACAGCAGACACTGAAACCACGAGCGTCACGCATGCTTCAGTATACTGCGCTTGATTCACACTAATCCATATCGCACTTTTGATTTATTCATCCAAAACTCTCCAAATTCGATAATATTGCGTATTATATAGTAAATTCCATTTTTATGACTGGATTTCGCGATTCCATCTACATTTTCCGTATCATGGAAATCATATGGTGGTACTAGGATCTTGTCGACTCATCGCAACAACATGTGAGCAAAGCATGCCGTCTCAGTCTGGTTTTCTCATCACACACTCAATGAAAGCCGTCAGACAATACGCCCCATAAAAAGACTATTCTGACCACCCACCGTTCAGACACACATTCTCTCTCAAGATTTCAGCAGTAACTATTCACTTAACATCCTACTCAAGGACTGGAAAGTCACTATCACATCTGCATCCAGGACCAAAATAGATTAACATCCACAAAAGAGGTGAATCCCAGCTGTTTTCATGCAAGACTCTGCTTTAAAATCCTGAATTCTTCCCTTTCGATGTAGGATGAAATCCAAGGAATTCAGAATCAAATTCAACTGTATTTTTGTTTTATGAAGCCTCAGGACTACACATAGAATAAACACACAGTCACATGTGAATGGACAGGACCGATTCAAGCAATAGCCATGTGATCCAAACATCATGGGAATAAATAAAGGAGGAATTCTTCTCACTAAACAAGAGGCCAACAAGGTCTTCAGCCACACCAGAGATCTCATGAGAGCTAACTCACAGATGATCATGCTGTGTGTTGCTATAGGACCAATTTCTTTGTAGGCTTCATATGAGATGTTATGCTGCTTAAAAGCAAAGGTAAAATCAGCTAATCTACATGCAACATCTTAAATATGAACTTTAAGATGAAGTCTGCATGAAATCAAAATTGACTCTATGCACTTTGTTAGCACACATTACTAGTCATTTGATGAACGAATAATCCATGCAAGTAAAAAAAAAAGTGTTCTTCAGTCAAATTCGGAAAATGTGCTTCCTCTCTGTTTGATGTCAGTCTGACGGCTTGGGCAGAACATCGTAAACCCGCCAACAGTCAGTGTGCTGTCAGCTAGAGATGGTGTGGAGGTGTGCTAAAAACAAGCCCAGCCTTTTAGTCATAATTGTGCTTCACCCAGAAATAGCCTATACGTCACAAAAACTTGGTTGCACCTTCCAGATTACACAAACTTTAATTATCACCAAATGACAATTTGGAAAAAAAAACAAAACAAAAAAACTGGTCATGCAATTAATGTTTAAAAGGGAAAAACTAATGTATTGTATCTGTATAACGCTTTATTTGTATCTGTGCATTTCTTGTCAAATTTGTACAAGATGGATTATTTGGGTATAAACAAATCAATCAGTTTACAGATCTAGCCAACTATCTATCACCCATTTATCTACCTATCTCCATGTGCACAATCCATTAATCTATCCATACCTCTATCTATCTAAAAGCCCAATCCATTATTCTGTCCACTCCTCTATAAGCTATATACTAGATCTATCCACACTGTCTGTCTATCTGTCTGTCTCTCATCCATATTATCATCCATCCAATGGTTAATAATGAATTCTCTACAGCAAGGGTTTCCAATCCTGCTTCTGGAGGACCACTTTCAGGTGTTTAGCTCCAACACACCTGCCTAAAGGTTTCCAGTCCTCTAAAACAGCTTGATTAGATGGTTTATGAGTAAAAAATATATATCACGTGTGTTTAAACTCTGCAGGAAGGCGACATATATTTGAATATTTCTCCAAAGCTGAGAGTGACAGAGACAAGGAGGTGTTTCTCCAAACGGACAGACCACACACAGCTGCAAATGTCTGGCCACAGCACTGCATTCACTGCTTAAGCCCATCCTACCAGTATTTCCACGGACAAAATATTGTGGTAATGCCATATTTGGTTTATTATGGCATTCTTTAAAGTAGAATGAAAACACTACAGCACTATGGCGTTACTATCTGATACAGTCACTGTACCACCCACAGTACATTTTTATAAGCGTAACCATTAAAATAAAGTACTTAGACTAGAAAAGAGATAATGATAATGACATACAGAGTGAAGACTGGACTGAAACAGGAGCTCGAGCAGATCTATTTGTTTACTAACAGGCTCAGGAAACGCATCTGCCGCGCGCAACAACGCACGCGTACTCAAAACACACCGCACAAACAAAGCTATAAATCTGCTTTGTTTAAGAAGAGTTTGACAAAGCGACAGAGACTAAATGCTCACCCATTCTGTTGACGCTCCCGGACGCCTCTGTAACCGATCTCTCGCCGATCGACATTCCCTTTCTCCAACTCTCGGTCCAGCCCACAGGCGTACGCCACGTTTCTTGCGTAGTCTCCCTTGACAACCACGGAGGCTACGGCCGCGGCGTATCTTTGGTGAATAGCGTCCATACAAATCTCGCGATATTTCATGCAAGCCACACGGGGGAAAGATTTTTATGATTCAAATGCGGGATGGGGATAAGTTTGTCTTGGCATTATATAGCGGACAATAGATCTGCTTGTTGCTGTTTGTCAACAAGGTTTGAAAGCTTTATTTTTAAGTTCACTAAATAATAACAAAAAACAAATGCAAATCAAAGTAAAAAAAAAATTAAAAATTATTTAAATTAAAACAAGAAACAAGGCATTGACAAAGAACAGTATTTCAGTAAATACCTAAATATTAGTAAATACAAGAATATACATTAAAAATAATGTAAAATTAAAAGATACAATATCTAGGAAGCTGTTCCGCACTGTCTCTTTTTCTTTGATATCTAATAATATGATACATAAATCCACACTAAATTCCGTTCTGTATGATGGTCTGACTCCGGTTCTGCTGATTTAATTACCCTGATTATTTACTGCAATGGAGGAAGCAGTGAGAAGAGAGAAACAATGCTGCCATCTGCTGACTAATGGAAATTACAAAATGACACCTTTTCCATTACATTTCTGATTGCATAATCTGGATTACACATATTTAGTAATGTAGTTTTTGATTACTTTTAGATTACTTTTGACTCATTTATCAAATAAAGTTAAATGGGATTATTGTGTACCATATTCTGAACAGAGAGAGAGAAAGTATATTTCATTCTTTGTTATCAATGTCATGAAATGCTTTAAACATTACATTACAGCAGGGTTTCGTGAAAAAAACAGTAGGGTGTTGATGAAAATCTAATATAAAAATGTCAAATTTCAATGACGAGTAATATCAAAATGTCAAATTGTAAAAAATTTAAATTTGTAAAAAAGTTGACCAATGTGGTCGAATGTTGTACATGATTATTAGCAGGTAGGTTCATTTAGAAAGGAAAATTTAAAAGAAAAACTGAATAATTTACTGCCACCGCATGAATAATATAAAATCATGTAATCCATAAAAAGTAACTGTAATCTGATTATGAGCATTTTAAAACATAATGGCCCGGTTTCACAGACAGGGTTTAGAATAAACCAGGATTAGGCAATAGTTCAATTAGGACATTTAAGTAATTTTTATAAACATGCTTAGAAAAAAACATTACTGGGGTGCATCTTGAGACAAAACAAAGGCACTGATATATTTTAAGATCAGTCAGTGCAAGTTTATTTCAGTTTGAAACAGCTCAGACTTACATTTTAGTCTAGGACTAGGCTTAAGCCTTGTCTGTGAAACCGGGGGAAAGTAATCTAATTACAAGTAGTCTTACTTAATTTTTGGAATCTGATTATGTAATCCAGATTACATTGCAATTACTACCTGTTTGTTAATATGAAAAACTATAACACTAACGAATTAAATACATATCGTAAATTATAGTATGCTATACAAATGTACATTTAATGCCTGCCAACATCAGTTAGTGTCGCATAATGGTTAATTCTGAACAAACCCTAGGATACTATGAGTGCAAAATACTACAAAATCATGCAAAATGAAAGCAAAAGTTAATAAGAATTCCCTTTAGTTCAGTTATGCATTGCTAAGTCCTTAATGTGCAAGTATTTCACATTAAAAATGGACCAATGAAGTCTTTTTGGCCTATAGTTTTGGCCTTTCAAAGATCATTGAAGTTGTCAGCAAGAGGTACTTTATATTAACTTGTTACATGTTTCCATTTTTGTTTATATTATGGAAAAGATTTAACACAAGAGGCTAAACAAGTTCATTTATTGCTTTAGGTACAAGATCCACATCATATATACCAACCTAAATCATACAGAAAATAAGGCACCGGTGAATAATTCATGCATATAAACAAATATTCTGTTGATCTCAAGCTTCTCCAACATTTCTGCTCAGTGCTTTGGCCAGCTTGGTCTCTCTTCAAAGCCACTGTACAGAAAAACAGAGATATGATTATTTATTGTTTAAAACGTCTCCAAACTTTAATTGGGAGACTGAATAAAATAAATCCATTCCACTTGCTTTGATTTATAATGATCCTCAGCTCCTGCTTGTGTCATGAGATCAGCGACGTTCTTCTCCAGGTCATCTATACGTGTTCCCATCTCGTCCAGTTCAGGCATTAAGGAAAACCCTCAGTTCTTTGAGTAGCACAGGGGGTCTCCAAACCTGCTTCTGGAGAGTTACCGTCCTGCAGATTTCAGCTGAACCTGCTATTAAAGATGTTCAGGAACTGGAACTGAAGTCTGCAGGACGGTATAGTACAGAGTTTAGATCCAACCCTGTTTCAACACACATACCTGTAGTTTTCAAATAATCCCGAAGGACTTGATTAGCTGGATCAGGTTTTGTTTAATTAGGGTTGAAGCTGAACTCTGCAGGGCTGTGGCCCTCCAGGAACTGATTTTACACCCCTGTAATAAATGGTTTCACACAGAATGAAGTATGCACAATCAAGGAGTTCAACGAATGTGAAAGCACTGCCTGTTTTATATCTGGTGTATGAGACTCCAAAGAGTGGACTTTTGAAACATGCTCAAGATAAATAAAACTAAATGCATGTAATAAATCTGATACTCTAATGTTAGCAGTGTTTTTTCAGTACCTTTCCAAAGTGTTGGAGTAAGCATGATTTTTAATGGGTTTGGCTGCATTTATTTGATCAGTAAAAACAGTAATATTGTGAAATATTATTACAATTTAAAAGACCCATTTTCTATTGTAATATATTTTAAAATGTGATTTTATTCTGTGACTCAAAACTGAATTTTCAGCATCAGATCAGTGTCACATGATCCTTCAGAAATCATGCTGATTTGCTGCTCAAGAAACATGATTATTATCATTTCTTATTATAAAACGGTTGTGCTGCTAGGCCTATACATCTTTGCAGAAACCATGATACATTTTAAATGTCTTTACTTTTGATCAATTTTGCCGAATAAAAGTCTAAATTTCTAAAAACAAGTGCTGTGGTGACAAATGGTAATTTACATTACTAAATGAAGGTATAGCCTACTTAAAAGAATATCATGGTATTTGCTGAAAAGTGTGCGATGTTGCCATTGCATTGAGTCTGAAACATGATATTAGGCCACTAGCAATTCAAATACATTTTATGCCAGTGCTATGACAGTAAACAAAATATCGTGCTGCTTCTATAAAACAAGATTATATATCTGAAAAGATATTTTTGGAGATGATTTGATCAGATAAGTTCTGAAACCTGCTCTGAAGTTGTTGCATAGTCGTCTCCATCTGTTTGAAGAAATGAGCAGATTTGTCAAACTTTAAAATGCAATTATACAATCTATAAGAATGCAAACTTTAAAATGCAATTATACAATCTTACCATTGCAGTCAAGTCTTTGGAGGCTTTTGACTCGGATCCTGCCATCTAGGCAACGTTATCTGGATTAAAACCGCACGGGTTTGAAAATAATAGACGTGTGATTTAATCTCAGAGATTTTTGAAGATATAGATATTTCAGAATAAAAGGATTCTATAACTTTTCAACTTTTCACTCTGATTCATTGTTTGCATCTATAAACTTCCTCTTTCGTATAGAGGGCATCCATGTCTACATTTAACCCTTTCAGTATCAGAAAAGATATTTGTGTAATTTCTAGAACACTGAATGGGTAAATCTTTTGCATTACACGGTGCTGCTAATATTTAATTTTGATTTCATGAATTATTTAAAATGGAGTTGTATAGTAACTTCATTTGGATTTCTAAGGGATTAAACGATATAGATATTCCGTCACAAGTTTAAAACAGTTTGAGATCAAGTCAGGTATGATATGTGGTGGTAAATGTAATCCTCGCATTCATAAATGCTGAATTGCTGGGTTTAATCGAAAATTAATAGTTGTTTCTTTAGTTTTTATCACACGCGCGTCGGGAAACTCGACTGGTGATAGGACCGCGCGTCTCATGAATATGTAATGAGCGTGTTGTGACGTAAGCAACGCGGAAGTACTGTACTGAGCTTTAGCCAGCTGTAGCAGAGAGGATCACAGTGGCTTTACAATGCTCTGTTTATCTCTGCAAGACAGAAGATACACGTCGTCTAACGTGGACCCACGCTGAGGATCCGTTCCCATCGATTTAGCAAGTATTGCTTTGCTGGAAAGGGGAATCTCTTGAATGAATCAGATCTAATGAATCAGTGGATGTTGACTGAGACAATGAAAGTACATTTCCTGCCGTTGTTTACAATATGCATCCAGTAATCGGCAAGAAACTACATTTTAAAATGTGAACAAAATAGTAATGATTTATGGTTTATTACATTAGTGGGCTAGTCATTGCATTGAGTTGATTTTAATTATAAAGGACAGCTACATCACTCAAAGATGGATGAAGTGATTCTGGATCAGATCATGTATGTTGCTCAGCAAGTGGTGTCTTGGATCGCATCTGCTGCCATTATATTTGGAGGAGTTGTGCCATACATCCCTCAGTACAGAGACATCCGCAGGACCCAGAATGCTGAGGGATTCTCCACATATGTGTGCCTGGTGCTGCTGGTTGCCAACATATTAAGAATCCTGTTTAGGTGAGTTATTATATTTCAGCCATCATATCTGGAGACACAACACATGCCTGCAAGATGATATGAGGGAACGATATAAACACATGGCACGTAATCCACTGATCTGCCATAATTAACTATAATGTGTATTTTATTGCTGTCAAATCAATTAATCACTTCCAAAATACAAGTTTATATGTGTGTGTACTGTGTATATTTATTATGTATATATAAATACACACATGTATAATATGTATTTGTATGTAAACACTTGTATATAAATATTTTACATTTAAATCTAACATATTTTCCTTACTATATACATGTATGTGTGAGTAGTTATATATACAGTACATAATAAATATATATAGTACACACACATAGTATGTAAACATAAACTTTGATTTTGAATCGATTAATTGCGACTAATCGTTTGCAGCCCTAATGTGTATATATGTATTCATATATGATTTATATTATATTTAAATATAAATATATTTTACATATATTTCTTAAGTGTATATATTTACGTGTGTATATTTATATATATATATATATATATATATATATATATATATATATATATATATATATATACACAGCACACACATGTACGTAAAACTTATTTTGGATGCGATTAATCGCGATTAATCGATTTGACAGTACTAGCGTATTTATAAAGAGGTATTTATATGACACCAGTCGTTGTTTGAAACATGTTGTATTAATGTCATATTGAATCATGTTTCTACTCTACGTATTGTGTTTCTTCAATCACAGATGTCTAGGTTTCAACAATAATGACAATCCTGAGAATCTTTAAATTATGAGTTCCAGGTCTGGAATGTAACATATAACTTCAGTTGCCTTTAACAACAATATTTGAGTTTGGACAACCTGATAATGGACAACTTGAGAACCTTTAAATCGACGTTTCCAGGATGGGAAAATGTTCTAATATACTATACTATACTATACTATACTATACTATACTATACTATAATATAATATAATATAATATAATATAATATAATATAATATAATATAATATAACTTTGAGCCATCCACTTGACTCTTGAAGGACCAGCATCACATCCTCTTGTACCACTGTTTGAAGAATTGATCTTCCAGAATCTGGCAGTACGTTTTAGGAGCTCATTTTTAGTCCATCTCCTATCCTGAAAACTCTGTCTTGCAGAGATTGACTAATATGAGCTCCTAAAACTTACTCCCAGATTCTGGAAGATCAATTCTTCAAACAGTGGTACAAGAGGATGTGGTGCTGGTCCTTCAAGAGGCACTCAAAACTTATCTGTCTATAAAGCCTATGAAAAATCAGTCTTAATGTATTTCACAACACTTCAGCATGCTATTTTTATTAAGTGAGGGTCATTGTTTAGGATTTTTTACCCAAGCAAAGTCCCTGAGAACCTGACACACTGCACTTGTGGAGACTCCAGGAAGGTTGCAGTTCTGGAAAATGATGGCGCTGGAGACTAAATGGTTCCTGATGGTTTCTCACCTAATTCCTCACCTTAATTCTTCATTCTTCTGCAGTTAACAAGTGTCTTTTCTTCTCCACCTGTTTTTCTGACTCTGCTGACCCAATGAGCATTTCACTACCCAATGGTCATGTCCTAACTTTTCAAATTCTATTATTGCATTAGTATTGCATCCTTCTCATGGGCATTTAATAATTTGTCACTTTTAGTCTGAGTTAAATCTCTTTTTTTGGCTCATTTTATCTGTAAAAGAAAACCTGCCTAATAATTCGGCACACCTGACTATGAAGAGTTTTTGACTTCCAGCCTTCATGGACAATTATATATCACTTATAAATGATTAAATACAAAGTCAATAGTAGTTATTAAGATTGATGTAGTTTGGAATTGGTAAAATGTTCTTGGAAGAAAATATGACCAGAATATCAACTTGCCTAATAATTTGGCACACAGTGTATATACATGTAAAGGGCTGGTGAAAAATGGAAATCTCTGTAAAATTATTATTTTTTTAAAAACCTCTGTCCATTTATAACTAACATTTATGTGCAAAAGTCTTACCAGTTACTCTAATATTTTGGTCCAAACTTACTGATATGCATAAAAGAATAAAAATACTTATAGCTGACCTTTTGGCCAAATTAAACAGAATAAGACCAGAAAAAGGAGGTCATACATGCTGTCTGAAGACTTTACAGGCCAAAGAAAGAGAGAAATATACAGTCCAAACCAAAAAAAAAAAATGAAAGGAAATTTATTGGTCAAAAGATGTGGGAATATTACAGTATTTGTTGCTTTTCTCTGAGCAGTATATATGTGTGTGTTGTTATTATTTTTTCAGGTTTGGACATTACTTTGAGACTCCGCTGCTTTGGCAGAGTATAATCATGATCATCACAATGTTAATCATGCTGAACCTGTGCACCAGCGTCCGCATGGCCACTGAACTCAACACCAAACGCCGCTCCTTCACAGGTGCCAAACTTTATGACTCTTTACAGCCTCTTTGTCCGATTGAGTGTGTGTGGAGCTGCAGACGGAAGTTGTACCAGCATTTTTTTATTCCCAGATTATTGAATCAATTATGTTTTTTTTCTTCTTTAAATGTTTTTTATGAAATTCTCTTCCCAGTCAGTCTGTTTAGTTGAGACTGGTTCTGTAGTTTACAGACTATTGAATTACAGTACATGATATAGTCACATGGTCAGGGTCTTTCTTTGAGCGTGTCTCATGATATTATCATATAAGAAGGGCCTCTGAAGCAGATGAACTTTGAACGGCTGGCTGCTTGGTAAACATCAGTCTCAGCTTTATTTATAGTTGGGGTGTGATACAAAGTTAATGAAAGATGAGTTTGTTCTCTCAAACTGAGCCAGAGCACTGAACTTTGCATGTATTGTATACTGTATGTAGTAATTTTTAAGAATAATATGTGATGCGGTATATAGTAAGTAATGCTTTAAATGTTTCAATCTGGTGTTTCTTAGTATGCATACTGCTGAATGAATAATATGCTTATTTAGAAACACTCCCTGGACACATTTGTTAGAGCTAATAGTCTCTCACTCTTCTGTTTGCACAGGACATCCTGTTTAATCAGCTTTTATCTATTGGTGTAAAGTCGTACCCAAGTGTGTCTTTATGGGTTGACTGTTGTCTCTAGATCATGTCTCTGATGTTAAGACAACAGTGTGACGTTACACAAATGTGTCAGCGGAGCAGTTTTGATCACAACACAAACAGAGCTAACTTCACATCGTGCCGTTTGCAAACTCTCCAGCTGCTTCTCAACAGATGGAGAATGTTCAAAATTCCCATATGAATCCAGGAAACAACTGTAAAATTAATTGAATCAAAATACAAACCAACATTGAAATTCAAGTCTTAAGGTTCCCATGATCTCATTTTGAACAAACCCATTTGGTACACATAAAGATTAATGACTGTCATATATAACTTTTGTCTTTCATAGTTGCAAAGGCTGCATTTATGTGATTCAAAAAATTCAGTAAAAACAGTAATATTGTGAAATATTATTACAATTTAAAACAACCCTGTTCTGTTTGAATATGTTTCAAAATGTAATTTATTCCTGTGATGCAAAGCTGAATTTTCAGCATTGTTACTTCAGTCTTCAGTGTCACATGATCCAAGAAACTTTATTATCACAGTTGAAAACAGTTTGCTAAATATTTTTGTGCAAACCGTAATACACTACCATTCAAAGGTCTGAGTTAAGTATGATTTTATAATAAAAAAAATAATCAGAAAAAAATAGCAGAATGATTTCTGAAGGATCATGTGACCGTGTAAAATGGCATTTTAAAATATATTGAAATAGAAAAATATAAATATTTTACAATATTACAGTTTTTACTGTTTTTTAACAAATAAAGAGACTTCTTTCAAAAAAAAAAAAAATCTTAATGATTCCAAACTTTTGGTTCAAATTTGAAAAAAATTCATGAAAAATTACAGAATGTTTTGCTTAAGAAAAATTGAACTTATTATCATGAAAATAATGTCACATATCATAATGGTTCTAAAAATATGTTTTTCTTTTTCTTTACGAAAAATTGTTACTTAGCTGATTTTAGGGTGAAAAATGACCTGGACATGTTTTCATGAGTTTCATCCCTTCAGGGCTTTTTGTGTCCTCATGAAGATGGAGCGATGCAATCTATTCTCTCTCTCCCTGTTCTTATTTTTTGTCTATTTGTCTTATTTGTCTGAAGCAACAGACAGTAAGGATGAAGAAATCAAAGTTCCTAAGAGGCTCTTTCTGGGTATGTACCGATGTGTTGCCCACAAAACACCAGTCTGATGTTATAGATTTTTTTTTTTTCATCCATCATCCACCGCACTCATATCCTTCCAGTATGTCCTGGATAGAACCACATCCTCCTCTAATCCTGTCATTAATTCACCACTCTCTATTAACCCTGAAGTTTCACTTGCATGTATCTAAAACAGACATTAGTGTATACGAATGAACTACAAACGCATGTTTCATTACTGATAGATGCAGTTTTGCATGTATTCTGTTGATTTGGATGCTAAAATTCCAGCATTGCATGCAAATAGATATCAGTTGAATTGATATCAGTTTGTTTATGGCTCACATGAACTATTCAGTCAAAGAAATGTTGAAATAATTCAGTTTTCATGCTTCTAATAGCTCATTTAACTGGTTGCCAAATCAGCATACTGTGCTATTTTATACTGCTGTATTCTTCTTGATGGCTTTATGATTTAACCCTGTAACACTCAGAAGAGTGTCGCATGGCTTTGGCTACTGCATTGATGACGATTGCAATGTTACATGACAGTCTACTAACAGTTAGTGGACACTTACATTGGCATGTTTTCACTGAAAGCATCTTGGCAGTCATGGTTTTTGTTGCTGTACGTGAACAGCAGGTGGCGTTGGTGGTTTATACTTGAGATCTGCTCTTGTATAGTCTTATTGGTGCACTCTTATGCTTTACCTCCCACATCTGCTGACTTTATGCACATATGTGCACCGATTTAATTTTTTACTGGTAACTATGTCCTCCGTCTGAGAGTATTTGCTGCTTTTGGTGTTTTTGGAGTGAATTCAACTGGGTTTTGAAGAAAGAATCTTATTATTGTCTGCAAATGATGCCAGATGTCAGGTGTTAGCAGCACATGTGCCGGAGTTGCTATTTAAGATGCGCTTGTGTCTCGTTGAGGTCCTGTGTTTGTCGGGCAGCTGCTGTGAATGACGTCTCCTCTCACTGGAGCAAATGTGAAGGTCTTCAGTGCAGTTTTAGGATCAGTCATTTAACTTTGAACTCCCATACTTCAATAGAGTTTGACCAGAAAATGAAAATGATTTCTTCTGTTTACGCTGCTCCTTTCTGGACGGAGCAGTTATGAGATTTGGGTGAACTACTCTTTTAGGGATAGTGTCTGTTTATCAGTTTCATGTTTAGTCAGTAAATTACTCTTTGAAATATGACAATATGTAATCCAATATGTTCAAAATGAATATGGAAATCAAAGCTGTTTCTACAGTTGTTGGACTTTAAACCAGTTTAGACCAGTGGCTCTCATGCTTTTTGACTATAGAATATTTTAGATTAAAAAAAAAATAAATAAATAAATAAAATAAAAAAATAAATATATATATATATATATATATATATATATATATATATATATATATATATATATATATATTATATTTTTTTTTATATATAATATTGACAGAAACATAAAATATTGATATTAATATGATTTGTTTTGAGATTCCAAATGTATTCAGTAAAAACCATAGTTATTATGGGGTCATTGTAGTTATTGATTTCAGTTGGATTTCTTGATTTTATGCACTTTTCCGCATTTTAATCTAGATTAGATGTAGATTGGTTCAATATATCAATAGTAATTTATTAATTTAAATGCTATTAAAGAGGTAGTTAACCCAAAAATGAAAATTCAGTCATTATTTACTCACCCTGGTGTTGTTTTAAATGCTGTATGAACTTCTTTTTTTTTTCTTCTTTTTGTGGAGAAATTTTGAAAAATATCCTGTTCATGCTTGTCCATATTGAATAGCAATCAGCATCCAGATTTAAAAAAAAAAAAAAAAAATAAAGATGCACATGTTCCCATCCAACGTGTGCGAAATATAAGTTTTCTGGTTTTACACGATAGGGTTTTATTGGAAAACAGACCGAAATTTAATGTATTGCCGAAAATTATTTTAGAATTAATTTAATTACAATTTAAGGTATTAACGACCTTGTGCCAGTGCAAGCTGATTTTTAAAAAAAAAAAATTATTTCCTTTTTGTGGTTCGAAAAAGAAAGAAGGGCATATGACATTAGAACAACAGCAGGGTGAGTAAATGATGACTTAATTTTCATTTTTGGGTGAACCATTCTTTTAAGTCATCCTGCCCTTGTAAGTTTGCTGAAGCCTCTAGTGGGCCCCGACTCCCTGAGAGCCACTGGTTTAGATTTAAGACTAGTTTAGTCACTTAAGACTTGATGGTGTGGTGGTTAAAGATCTGGGCTAGTAGCCAAAATGTTGTGGGTTTGAATCCTGCACGGGGCGACCCCTTATCTCTCCATTTGCTCAAGATATTGAACCTCAGGTTACTCCAGGAGGGATTTTCCCTGCAATAAGTGTACTGCAGATCAATACTAAATCAATTACTGAATTAGACTGTACTCAGTATGCCCTGAAATATACAGTGTATTCAGACCAAATGTGCATTTTATTCACATTCTGTGTTGCAGGCTTTATGCTAAAATGCTTTTTAGACCCTTTTTCACATCAGTCTATACTCTATACCACATAATGGCGAATCAAAAATCAGATTTGTAATAATGTTACATATTTTATTAAAAAGAAAGAAAATTAAATATATTCTGTTTTAATAAAAAAGTTAAATTAATGTAAAAAAATTTAAATAATTTAAATTATAATAATTTATAAGAATTATTGTAAGCATTTAGCATAAGACTTCAACATATGTAACAATAAATGGTAGTAGTCCGAATACTTTCTGAATGCATTGTACTAAGTCTGTATGTACTACTTAGTGTGTTACAGTGCAGTTCACAAAGCAAGTATGTGTTTTATAACTAGCTTTGTACATAACTGTATACTACCAGTGTTTTTTCAGTATTATTTATATGCTATTATAATTTTTATTAATATTTTGAATTATCATTTAATTTTAATATTTTCAGCTTTCATTTTAACTTTAGTTTTAGTAATTTCATGTGATTTTGTGTTGTGATTTATACATGTATAGAGAGAGAGAGAGAGAGTATAATGTTTTAGTAATTTTAGTTCTAATTTTATTTCAGTTAGTTTACCAAGGCAACATTTCCATTCAAGTTTAAGTGTTTGTCTAATTATTTTATTTTATTTTATTTTTTTCAGTTTACAAAAAACAATTTTGAATAGTTTAAGTTAGCAATAACAGCACTGCATTGTAGAGTTTACCTAGATTTTGTTGCAGTATTATTTATGCCAAGTGAGTTTAAATCAGCAAGAGGACTGATGCTATAGTACTTTTTTTCGTCTAGCTGTAAGTAGCAGTTGATGGAAAAGCAGATTTGCTGTTTTCTCTCTCTCTCTGTGTCACATGGGTAGCTGTATTGATCACATATGCCCCGTGACCCCTCACACACCTCATTAGAAGTGTGTTCAGCACTCAGGCTGAGAGGTGTTTGCTAATTGCTGCTTTGCTCGCAAGCTCATTGATCCAGTGGAACTGAATAATGAAGGTGTGCTCCGATCCATTCAGAGGTCAAAGGTCAAGCAGGAATGGGCCGTTTGCTGGTTGAGGGCAGAACTGATATGATATCCGAGCACTCGATAAGTCAGAGTTTTTATTCAGTGCATTCAGATTTCAATTTATCTGTCCGTATTTGTCATCCTGGTGATGTCCGTTGTTCAGGCTTGAAGCAGGTGGCCGTTGCTTGCGGCTGATTGCCTGTAATTCAGTCCGGGCTCTGGCAGAGATTTCTAAATGTGTCTGATGTAGGGCAGACTGCTGGGGTCCTGGTGGTTGTGCAGTAATGGACGTAAATGAGTGGCACTCCCACTCACAGTCTCGCTCCGCTGCATTATCCCTACAGGACACCGCAACCGCATCAATTAGCATCCAATCACTGCTATCAGAGAACAGGGTGTTTCAAATGAATATGTGTTTTCCCTTAAACTTCCCAAAAACTGCTCGCTCTGCCTGACTGTACATGGACCAAAATTTGCTGACTGTCCGTTTTGTCCAACAATCCACTGTAGTCTCTGCTAAAAGCAACATAAACGTTTATTATCCAGTTCTGTTTATCAGGTTATGCAGCAAAATGGTAAAAACTAACAACAGACAAAAACTGATTTAATGACGTTTATGCAATAGACACTTTTACAAACTGCTTTCCTTTTAATAACATAAAATTAATTTTCTTTAAACTACAGTGCACAATTACTGCAAGTCATAATTGCATAAGTGTGTGTGTATATATATATATATATATATATATATATATATGTTATACAATATAAGTTGTTTTAAATTGTTATGGAAACATTAAGATATGCATTTGACTTATTATTTTCTACACGGTAAAATATATACAGACATATATGTACTAATGACTAAAAAACACCTGTAAAAAATTGATACTGGAAATTTGTACAAATTAATACAGTACATTCTGCTTTATTTTTATAGTTTATATATATGTGTGTGTGTGTGTGTGTGTGTGTGTGTGAATATTGCTGGCTCATTTGTTAGCAAGAATAATAATAATTTCATAAATTTTGTAAATGTTCATTTATGTTGACATTTTATACATTTATTTTATTAATTGAATCCCTTATTTTGCATAAGTATTAATATATTTTACTAATATATTATTAAATTGTGTTAAGGTTACTTCAGGTTGTCCTCGTTACAATGTAATTAGACAAATAAGTACTGATTAATATTAAATTATAATAACATTTAGTAATAATTAATATCATGTGCTTAATGTTGAATTTAGGCTCAGTCGCTAATAATTATGTATAATTGGTCACACTTTATTTTAAGGTTCAATTCTTGCCATTAGCAAAACATTAACTATTACTTTTGCCTCAATAAACTCCTAATTTGCTGCTTATTAATAGTTAGTAAGGTAGTTGTTAAGTTGTTAACTGTTTAATAATAATAATTATTGATGTTGCTGTTGTTCTTGGTAATAATAATGCTGACAAAATCTGATAAAAATATTCACAACTCAAAGAATGAAGTCATAAATGCAGATCATAATATTTTCTGCCTAACATATGGTAAATGATAGACTTTTTAACATATTTTAACTAATATTGTACACTCATCAAATAAATCGAGAAAACTGAGGTATTATTAATGCTGACAAATTATCAAAACATCTTCACTGCGCAAAGCATGAGAAAATTTCTGTATTGATCTGCAAACGCTGTCACATCAAGACAAAGTGCTTGTTTCCTGATCTGGCGTGTGAATTCAGTCCGGCGTTTACAAGCTGATAGCATCTTAGCCGTTCACATTTACAGTCAGTCCACAGCTCTGCAGATTGAGCGGCAGTCCGTACTGGACAGAGCTGCGGCTGAACAGATTGTGTAGATCTGGATGAAGACCAGCTTCAGGCCCTTCAGAACCCAACTGTCACTCATTTAAGCATCCAAAGGCCTCTGTGACACATCTTTCTATTTAATTTAGCTGTAATTAGAGTAAAGGACTGACGGATAGCTCTTGGCATGTGGGCTGAAGCTCTGCTGAAAGAAGGAACGGACAACTAATAGTGCCACTCTGTTTCACGTCAATCATTCCCGGCCCCTGGCCTGAACACCGTCTATTTATAAACGGACAGAGTGAAACTCCACAAAGTGGGCCTGAGGGAGAACAGAACGAAAAGAGGGACAGACCCTGAGGAAAATAGAGCTTTTAGAGGAAAAGAGTTTATTTGAAGTAGTTTGTGTGTGTGCGTATGGTTTATGAAGATGAATATTCCTGTGCCATCATTTCTGTAAGAGTGATTGTTGAACAATATACAGTACTGTGTAAAAGTCTGGGTCTCTTATTCTCACCAGGCTGCATTTATTTGATTAAAAATACAGTAAAAAAGACAGTAATATTGTGAAGAATTATTATAATTTAAAATAACTGTTTTCTGTTTTAATATATTGTAAAATGTAATTTATTCCTGTGATTCAAAGCTGAATATTCAGCTTCATTACTCCAGTCTTCAGTGTCACATGATCCTTCAGAAATCATTCTACACTGTAGAAAAACAAAACATTTAGAGTAAAAACTATTGCCTATGACTTTTGCTTCAATAAACTCCTAATTTGCTGCTTATTAATAGTAAGGAAGTTGTTAAGTTTAGGTATGCAGAATAAGGCATTAATATGTGTTTTATAAGTACTAATAAACAGCCAATATGCTGGTAATATGCATGCTAATAATCAACTAGTTAATAGTGAGAATTGGTTCTAAAGTGTTACCTGGATGTTTTACAAGAAAATGTTATTTCAGTCTTTCGATTTCAAAATTTCATGTTTAATAAGCACGTGTTTGCTATTTCTTTGTAATTATTTGTGAAATTTACTAGTGATATCGGAGTGAATTTTTATTTTTATTTTTTTAAATCCTGTTTCTTTTTCAGTGCAAACATTTCTTACTACTATCAATGTTAAAAATAGTGCTGCTTAATGTTTTTGTGGAAACTGTGATACATTTTCTTAGGATTTTTTGATCAAAGTTCAAAAGAACAACATTTATTTGAAATAGAAATCTTTTATAACATTATAAATGGCTTTACTGTCACTTTTGATTTATTTAATGCATACTTGCTAAAAGTATTCATTAAAAAAAAGCTCAAACCTAGAGTTAGACATTTGAACAAGTATCAAAATTCACACCGTTTGTGCTGTCAAGATAAATAATATATCAAATTGCATGACTTCTTGGGAAGAGGTGTGCCATTACCATATATTCAATAACCTGCTCAAAATATCTGTGCAGAAAATAAGCAAAAAATCTCACAGACTTACATTTGAAGGGGCAACCTGAGCTGTATGTAGAGACAAGAATAACATAGAGGCTTGTATATGACTTGTTCTTATAAGCAACCACTGATAGCAGCATGAAAAAAGCACTCAAAACACCTCAGCAACCAAACTGCAGCATCCTAACATCTGCATAGCAACGTCCCAGCCAGCCCCCACAACACCCAGTCATTTAGCTGAATTTTGCTTGTAAAAAGTGTCTAGTTGCACTAAAGCTTTGTATATTTGGCCAGCTTGCCCAAGAATGCACTAAAATCAGTGGCAGGAACGTCACAGTAGATTTCCAGTGCTCTCCTCTCTTTTTGGTGTAGTATCTGTGTTTTGCAGTTAGGACTGTGGGTGTGAGCTGAAAAAGAGGACGAGCTTGGTGGGGTTGCTGTTTAAAAGCCGTGGCAGTCTGTTCCCACACACTGCCCCGCTGGCAGCAGCGATACGCACATGCACAGCAGGGTAAAGCAGTGCCACGATGCTCAATACACACCACAGTGTGGCACACGCACAACTGCCGCTTTGATCCGGCCCTTTCCACACGCACAGCCTCCAGCACTACACGGCTCTTCCTGAGCCCTCTGCACACACACACACACATATACAGTACTGCATCTGTGTGTGTGTGTGCATGGCTTTTCTTCCACTGCATTCAGAGATTCTTATTATTTACAGTATTTCACCTACGACAGGCAAAAAAAAAAAAAAAAAAAGCACACATTTTTGTTTTTTCTTGATCTTTTTTTTTTTAATGCATTAAAATGCAATTCATGCATCCATTGACTTGAACACAACCTTTCTATGAAGAAGAAAGAAGAAGAGCATCATGACTATGTGTCAAGCTCAATAAATCTCTTAAAATATCAGATAATTTTACCTTTTTATGACAAGGCAAAATTAGTTCATGCTGTAAAATGTCAGTGCGAAATAGTAATTTGTGACATTTGTAAAAATGAAATACTGATATTGGTTCAGGTAGTTACTAAAATGTCATGTATTTCAACTCCCCCCAAATGTAGTATTTATTATGATACATGAAAAAAGAAATTCTGAAATTAGTTCAGGCTAAATTAGTTCAAATTATAAAATGTCATTTTGTTCAGTTGTAAAATGTCATGTGGTTTGACTCCTCAAATATACATGATATACATGATAATACGTGATATTTGTTAAAAAAAAAATTGTGAAATTAGTTCATGGACTAAAATGTCATGTGGTTTGAGTCCTCAAAAACATAACAATATTTATGAGAGAGTAATAAAATACTAATATTTGTTCAGGTTAAGTTAGTTGACAGAGTAAAATGTCAAGTGGATCGACTCCTCAAAAACTTAAAGATATTTATGAAATAAGAAATTCAAGATATTTGTAAAAAATATTAATTCCGATTATAAACTGTCATTTTGTTTGTTTGTAAAATGTTTCCCCTTGACTCCCCAAAAACTTGATATTTATGAAATAGTAATACATGATGTGTTAACTGATATTACTGCTGATTTTACTTCAGGCGAAGTTGGTTCACAGTATAAAATGTGATGTCTGCTTGTAAAACATCATGTGGTTTGACTCCGTAACGTAATGATGTTTATAAAAAAAAAAAAAAAATAATCATATTTGTTAAAAAATTTGTTCAAATTATAAAATGTCATGTATTTCATTTGTAAAACGTCATGTGGTTCGACTTCTCAAAAACTTAACAATATTTATAACAGAGTAATGATTTTTATAAAAAGCAAATAAATAAATTAATAAAATTAATTTAAAAGTTAGTTCAAGTCATAAATTTTCATGTTGTTAGGTGGTAAAATGGCAAGGCAAGCTTATTTATATTGCACATTTCATGCACTTGGTAATTCAATGTGCTTTTCATAAAAAGGAATTAAGATAATTATTAAAATATACACAACAATAAAAGCAAACATTTTTTAAATGATTTAAAAAATGTTGTTTGGTGGTAAAATGTCATGCGGTTCAACTCCCAAAAATGTATGAAAGTTATTTATGAAACAATAATGATAAAATAAAATAAAAATTAAAATTCTTTTTACATCATGCCAGTTTGCAATCAAATACATTTCTATTACTCATCCTAAATTGTTTAACAGAGCTTGTGGCCTCAACATGAAATCAGAATAGAGTTTAAATGACACCACTTTGATCCAGTCAGTTCCCAATGGATAAAATCAAGTTTCTATTCAACATCAGCGTTCCAGTTTCTTGTTGAATATCTCACGCTGTTTCTCTTGAAAGTACGTCACGTCACAGTGGTTGTATGAGTCAAACGCTGGCGTCTCGGAGCGTCTGCCGTGTGTTGCTGTTTCCAGTATCATGGTGTCCCGTTGCGTCTCAGCCCCGCTGTAGGTGTTGCTGGTTTCTTCTGGGTTGCTGCTGTTATCAGTGAGTTCTAGACGATCCTGTTCCCTTCAGTGATGCCTGCCAAATGGAAAGCTATTTACAGGCCCATAATTCCTTACATACACAAGTGCTGTATAGTCAGCGATGGCTGAGAGACAGGGATGTTCTCTTTATATTAAGGCATGGGATTGGAGAAGGTGTAGCATGACAGACGTGATACAGACACAGAGCACTTGGCACATTTTGAAGGAAGTCTATAAATATCCTGCCTAAGGCTTCTCTTTGAAAAGACGAGCAGCTTCCTGTGAAAGGACAGTGTGAAATGGTCAGCATGTTTGTGGTTTCTTTCTGCAGGTTTTCCTCCAGGGTGTGAATGCTCCTTACTTAGGCGACATGTAGGACATCAATAAATAATGATGTTGATGCAAAGCATTGCAAAGACTGTAGCAACTGAGGAAGTGTGAAGTTTTTACATCATGCATAACTGAAATGAGAGAACTTAGTCAACATGACGTCCAAACTGACCCCATTTGTTTTCTAAATAAACTGTCCTGATATTATTGTGCATAATTTATCAGTGCACGTCATTCCAAAGACAAATAATGTGTCGTCATCAAAAAGTAATGACTTGAAGACATAGAATCCTCTTTCTTTTTTTAAATGATGTCACCTATACTTTGCAGAAAAAATAATGCAAACTAAAAACCAAGTAGCTAATTTAATTTAATTTAACTTTTAACTTTTTAATAAAATTTTTATTTTTATTTAAATAATTTTTAATTAAATAATGAAATTAAATGATTAAATTTAACATCTAATACTTTAATTTAGTTGATATAGTTTAATTTATAATTATTCATTTTAAATTTAATTTAATTATTAAACGTAATTACTAAAAAATATTAATTGAGTTTAAAATGTAGTAATTGAATTTATAATTATTTATTTTTAAATTTAATTAAATGTTTTAATTTAAAAAGTTAAAATTTAATTGTATTTATAATTATTTGTTTTCAAATTTAATTCAATTATTAAATTACATTACTATATTTAAAATTTAATAATTTGATTTAATTTTCTTTATATAATTTGTTTAATTATATTCATAATTATTAGTTTTTAAATTAAATTAATTCGATATTTAATTTAAATGTAATTTGAAATAAAATAACATTTTATTAATATTTTATTAAATTAAAATTAAATTATTTTTTAATTAAATAAATAAATTATTTTTGTTATTGTTTATTTACTTTACTTTACTAGCCTTCCCAAAAACCCCTGTTGCACCTTTCCACCCAACCCTGTCTTCCACTGTTCAACAAACAGCTTTGGCCTTAAACTTGCACCATTACTTAAGACAGGAGTTGACTACATGGCCATTCATACAAAGCAGTATTTTTCTCTTCAGTCTACTGGTGAATTCCTCATAGTTCTCTGCATATTACATTGATGAAGGAGGAAGTGCTGATACAGAAGGAGGTATTTTAAAGTCAAAGATGCATTGGATGGACTGTTATGTTGACACTATAGTTACTGGTAACTGAAGTCATCTTCTATATTTGAAACTGACTAAAGTCCTGACCAGTCTTCACAGAAGTCATGCTCTTGAGATCTGTTTTCTGTTGGAAAATGTCTTCTGCTCTTTCATAATCTTTCTGTCAATCTAGAAAATGTTGTCTCACACAGACTCTCCCCGCACCTGTCCTCTCTGTCATGCCGCAGACAAAAGCACAGTAAATGATTGTAAAATGTCATCTGAAATGCCACTGTCGTTAATTATCAATACTTCAATAAATCCGTTTGAAATGTCATAAACTGGCCCTGGTTCTCCTCCGACGGTGCGTTAGATAACGCTCTGCCAGCCTCAAATCAACGGCTCTCATGTTGTCAAACTGATTTCTCCAGTACGATAACATTTTACTGCTCAGATAACAGCTGCTTTAATCGTAGTTTCATCTCAGACCGTTACAGGTGAATCTCATGAAACCCGTCAAGAAAGAATTCAAGTGTTCAAAAATGAAGACAATTTTCATGACAATTAAGCACAAAAAATGAGTAAAAGAATATGTAAAATGGTAACTCTTTACAATAAGGTTCCATCTGTTAACAAACTTCAGCTAACATTGAGCAATACATTTGTTACAGTATTTATTAATCTTAGTTAATGTTAGTTAAAAATAGAACTGTTCATTGTTAGTCTGTGTTAGCACAGATCCATTAAATAACATTAAAGGGATCATGACATGGATTTTTTATTTTAATATGTTCCTTGAGGTTTACTTATAACATCAATAAAGTTTTTGCACAAAAAAAAAAAAAACAACAAATATGTGGAAAAATAATTATTTTCAACCCTCATTCTGACCCTCTCTCTAAAATGACCTGTTTTAAGGGGCGTGTCCTTTAAGGCTTATCAGTAATCGACCACTGTTATGATTGGCTAATGTCACTGCATAGGAAACAGTATCAACGCCCCTTCACTATTGCATGATTTGAGTGTTTTGACAACATGATCAAAATAAAACGGTCATGAAATCATTTACTTACGGTTTGTGATGCAGCTGCAGTCAGATCTAGAACCGCTTCAACTTTCAACAAATGTTTTTTTGTGAACATGTGTATATATATTATATGTCGATCTAGATTCATTATGAGAACTGTAGTTGTCAATGCAAAAATCTACTTAATTGTCTTAAAATATAATTTCCTTTTTTTAGACGTGAGATTAATTTTCATGAGAATAATCATAAAACAAAAACGTCTCTTCATATGGTTAAACCTTTCCAGTGTTTCTCTCTCAAGCCAGCAAAAACTTTCTCAAACTTAGACCGAATAAATTCATAATCCTGAGATGCTTTATGAATCCTTTGCGATATTGAATGTGTCATTTCTTTCACTTTTTACGCAGATCAGATTTGCTGCTTCTGTTTCCCACAATGCACATTTAGACGGGGAAAGCATTGACCTCACTTTCTCTCTCATTATCCATTTATCATTGTCTGTGCATCAAATATTAAAAATGTTTTCCAGTCTTGCGTTATGGGAATTAATGCCGAGTTGATTTTCCAGAATTGCCTGTGAGGAGCGGTTAAGATAAGTCGTCATGACAGAGAGTGGTAGAGTTACTCATGTGAAGATCTGCGCTGTCTGTGCTGGACAGTCACGCTGTTCTCTGTGTGGGCTGTGATGAGAGCCCCACACCGGCCCCGTGCGTTAGTGTAATACAGCTGACCTCATACTTGATGCGAACGAAGCACAATTAGTCATTCATGCCTTCTCTAAATGCTTCCTACAGGTGTCTCACTTCTTATTGTTCACTATTGCCATGTTGCTCTTTTGCTTTGAGCATTGCTATCCAGTTTCTCAGGCGTTTAACCCTATAAGGTCTCTAAATGGTCAACATATTCAAAACTTTGCTTAAAACCCTGTGCACAATCTGCTTTCTGTCATCTGATTGATAGCTTGTAGCTTTTTTAGCAAGTTTTAGTGTAATTGTAAAACATCCCCATTCAGGTCGTGGTCCATGTGTCTTTTTCTGTGAAACCTTTACAGATTTTTATAAATTAAACATAAACATAATGGTAGCACTTTAGTCCTTGTCCACATATACATACTATGTGTTTATTATTGTGATTGCAATAACTGGGTATTAACTATTTAACACTGAACTTTGACTTTAACTTTGGCTTCAAGATGACACTTATGGACTGAAGCTACTTAGGTTTACTTGATTATCCAGACATTAATTTGATAAAAAATCATGATAAATCATGTTGTATTGCATTGTTGTAATTACATTTATTTAATTAAGTTTTTTACTTAATAAAATGTTATTAAAATGTTGCTTTATTTATTAAAAAAAAAATAAAACAATTACATTTTGAATTTAATAATTTAATTTAAAAACTAAACTTATAATTATAAATGAAATTAAACTTATAAACTATATAAAAGAAGTTAACATTTTAAATGTAATCATTTAATTAATGTAATTTAATTTAAAGACTAATTATGAATGAAATTTAAATTATTAAAATAAAATCATATAACTAAGTTTTTAAATATCATTTTACTAAGACATATTATTGGCAGATGAGTGACAACTGATATTTATATCCATTTTATGTTATGAAGATCTCATTTATTTTCATATACAAACTATCAGAATTTTATCTTACATTTTGTCCATATAAATATCAGAAACTGCACGAAATTACATAATTTTGCTTAGTTTGGGCCTCTGAATAAAATTGAGTTGCTTTTTCTCCTATTATGAGCCATAAAAGCTTGACGTATCAAATATGAAGACACAAACACAAACTTTTTTCCTTTTATTTTAAGATCGTCTAAAGGCTTGATTAAACTATTCAATTTCAAACAACTGAATAGGTTTTACAGTGTTTATGATGCAGTCACGTTTAATTTTGCATGACAAAATTCTTCGGGGTGAAATACAGCCTTCTCAATAGACTTCTGGTGGCAAAGAATTTTCCCATTGACTTCTAGTTTATTGAATTTTGGCACAAGAATTTGTCATGTTGATCAATAGAAAGCAGCGTTCTCTGTGTGGGTAGTGCTTTATACATCGCTACTACGGTTAGCGATTTGTTCAAACTTTGTTCAAAAAGGACTTTAGCAAACACCGCAAGTAATGGAGCAAACAAAGATTGCAGATACTGAGGCAGAGTTTTTTGCATGTAAAACGCTCTACCCAAACAAAAAGATTACCCAAACACACTTGCATCTAAGCCGTGCCGCCCTCTCTTGATCGGGTTTTGTGGGCACAGCTGGCATCCGAAGAGAGAGAGAGAGAGACGCACCTAACAATGAATTGCTGGAATTGTGTTTTCCTAATCCATGTGTGTTCACTGAATGTGTGTTTTTCCCGCTTCAGTCCATCTAGACCCGTCATAGCAGTGCTTTGGACTCTGTTCTTTTGTGTCATTCTCTTTGTCCCACATGCCCTGACATTTTCATGACACTCTGGATGTCTCTGTGGTCCTCATGCTTCAGGTTTGGCCTCTGCTTGTACTTTGTTGCTTCGTCGTTTCCAGCGCCGCTTTATGAGAGTAACCATTGTTGAAGCTCCCAGTGTGCTTTGATTAGATATGCTCTTCTCGTCCACCGACGGATGGGTGGAGAGCTGACTTACAGGCTTATGAGTTCTCTGAGTTCAGCCTCCATCAACACGAGGCCAAAATAATTGGTGAAAGTGGATTATTTTAGGTCAGAATCCAGTCAGACTCATCCCTGCTGAGAGGCTTGTGTGCTGGGAACTGGATGATCATGAAAAAGGACTTCTTTGAGGGGGTTTTACAGCCTTAGAACTGGTTTTACTTTAGGACCCAGATTTCACTCTGGGTGTGTGGTCACCCAACACAGTACCGAGACTGCAGATCGTACAGAATTAAATTTTGATGATTTCATGCTCTCGGCAGCCAATAATTCACTACACAAAACCCAATGCGATTGCCGTCAGGAAAAACCATGTGTAAGGCACGTCTCTTAGCTTGTGTGGTTTTGTTAATTGTTCAGTTTTCACAAAAATATGAAGCAGCACAACCGTTTTTAAAAATGATAATAAATGAGAAATGTTTCTTGAGCAGCAAAAAAAATATTAGAATGATTTCTGAAGAATCATGTGACACTGAAGACTGGAGTAATGATGCTGAAAATTCAGCTTTGATCACAGGAATAAATTATATTTTAAAATGTATTGTAAACAGTTATTTTAAAGTGTAATAATATTTCACCATATTTCTGTTTTACTGTATTTTTGATCATATAAATGCAGCTTTGGTGAATATAAGAGACTTATTTAAATATCATTTAAAAATTCTTACCAACCCCAAACTTTTGAATGGTGTAATTATTGAATTGTTTGTTTGTTTGTTTGTTTTGGCTATTTTCATTTATTTTTTGTTTGTTTGCATTTAGCATTGTTTTTTCCCTGCTGACTGTGATCCTGTCAGAACATGGCTGCAAACCATTGTCTTAGAGTTTCTGTGGTCTGAACTTGATGATCTGACATTGATTCAACCCTTCATCCCTACTAATACATTTCTTTACATAATTCATGCATACTGTATATGCATCCAATGTTTCAGTGTTCTTTGAAATGTATTGTTGAAAGGAAGAACTGGCAGTTAAAATGATTAAAATCTAAATTTCTAAAAAAAAATAATAATAACAAATTTATATATATTTATATATTTTTATATTTTTTAAATAAAAAAATAGTCAATTCAGACCTCTTTCAGACCTCGAAATGTTCTCCTAAAAGTCTTTTGGACTCCTTTCAACCAATATGAGCTGTAGTACACTGTATGTACATATTATTTTTAACATGTACTCTCTCTCTCTCTGAATTCTAGACTTTGACTGGAACTACTTCTGGTCTTGGAGTCGTTTTGTGGATTACCTGCAGTGTGTGCTGGCATTCACGGTGCTGGCCGCCTATGTGACGTATCTGCTACTGGACTCAGTTCTGTTCGTAGAGAGCCTGGGTTTTCTGGCCGTATTCACTGAGGCCATGCTGGGAACTCC
This sequence comes from Spinibarbus caldwelli, assembly GCA_039654775.1. Taxonomy (NCBI): domain Eukaryota; kingdom Metazoa; phylum Chordata; class Actinopteri; order Cypriniformes; family Cyprinidae; genus Spinibarbus; species Spinibarbus caldwelli. The sequence goes on from CM077244.1 coordinate 27,064,522, forward strand.
ACAGCTCTACTGCAACTACCAGAACAAATCTACTGAAGGCATGAGGTGTGTACTGCTAATATTTTTACTATAAAAAGAAGGGTTCATCAAACGTTCTTCAATGGTGTTAATATTCTAACCTAGAAGTTTATTTCCCTGAAGACTACTTTTTGAAGACATTACGGCATTTAAAATAAAATGATCCCAAGCGCAAGTACAGCGCGTGTGGCTGTGCTGCACAGTCAGTGAACCGCTTCCATTGGCGCTGCTGCTCACATGAAACATTTTTATGTGAGTATTATGACCAGTGCTTAATTTGATTCTGCTGGATCCTGTTCCCGAAAAATGTAATTTTTGCATTCCGGTAGGCCTATTTGTTTTTTAAAGATCCGGCATTTACAAGCGCATTAGATCGTGACAGTGCGTGCGTGCATATGAGATGGAGCGAGTGCGGGTTTGGCTAGATGTATTTGGCGATTATTGCTCACGTACCTCTCTCATTCTGCACAAATCCAAATTTTTCCATATTTGCAATGTATTTGAATGTTAAACTATTATAATGTAAACTAGGCTTGTACTTTACACGCATTCACAAATCGACGGAAAAGATCATCCTCTTTACATGAGCAAATGTCCTTGGCATAACAGCAGAGTGGACCGGTATACTACGGACTATTTAAATTTACATATGTTTGTATATATGTTTGGTTGACTGTTTTATTTAGATAATGAACAGACTGCAATGTAAGTTTGAATTGCTAGAATATGTGGTGTGTGTGTGTGTGCGTGTGCGTGTGCGTGCGCGTGCGCGCGAGGTGCCGATGCAATCGAACAGCTGAAACATAAAAAAGCTCAATTTTTGGAGTAAGATATAAGCCTAATCCGCAAAAGTGGTTACTTTTATTTTTGCACACTCCCAATAAAAACAGAAGATTTGTGCTTTTGTAAAATAAAGCAAACAAACAGGGTGCGCGTTGTCATCTCGGTTCTCGGTCTCCTTTCTGTGAACTTGTTTATGAAGCGCCGCACCACACATCTGTTTTAAATGTTAGCTTAATTATTTAAGTCAGAGATATATATATATATATATATATATATATATATATATATATATATATATATATATATATATATATATATATATATATATATATATATATATATATATATATATATATATTTTTTTTTTTTTTTATGAAAGCAAATTATTTTTATTTTAGGCCTATTTTAATGTAACTTACATAGGCTATACATTTTCCTTAAAGCATCCCATTTTGACCCAGGGCTTGAAAACCTGTGCCCTAGGCTAGTTAGATCCATGCAGAAACTTGTGAACGATGCACTTATAGTTGTGGCATCACCACCGTTTAGTGACATCATTGAATGTTCATGGAAAACTGAAGTTGTATTGTCAGTGTCAGTCACATCACCTTTTAATTGCTGTTTTGAATCCAGCAATTATTTATTTACAAATTATAAGCTCTGATTATGACACAAGTGAGGTATAAAAGCTTTGTTTATTAGAGAAATAATTGGTTAGCTAGCAAATGTTTCATCGCGACCATGCTTTTGGATGCCATTCGAGCCCATATAGCCTACATTTATGCGGCTCTGTTCTGGTTTGCCGGTTGGTCACGAATTTCCACAAATTCAATAATATTTATAGTTTTTTTCCTAAATCCTCACTGTCTAACCCTCTAATTTCGCAGGTTTATTTTATTGTCATTCACTTTTAATCACTGTTTTCACATCTCTTACTGTGGTAAACATGCGGGAAGGGAAATGAAAGATTTCATGAACATGAATTAAGGATTTGTTCGATTTATTCATTCGTTCCCTCATTTTAGTTAAATCATGGGTTATTTAAGGAACAAAATTAATGAAACACAGACAGTGGCCACAAATTAATAAGTCGTAGGAACGAATTAACAAGTTGTAGGAATGAATAGCCTATCTGTCCTGTGTCCCGCAGCCCTGCAAAGCACAGTGCCCGATATGAAACAATTATCTGGGGAAATTACTTACTACATTACTACATGTCTATTGCTTTCCATGTTGAAGAACTTTGTGTTGTTTCTATTGTAATGTACTTTTAAAGTTTAAATAATCACATTAAAAGCTTAATTTGTACATGAATGAATGAATGAATGAATGAATGATGATGCATTTATATACCGACACCGACACTCACAGCCGCTTGCACGTGTTTTGCGCATGAGCCGCACGCACCCCAAAATTAAATAGCTTAATCAACCATCGATAGCTTTAATCGATTGCATCTCTTATCGACAATTAATCGATCATCGATTAATTGTTTACATCCCTAGGGGTGACCCAATCACTTTGTCCAACCAGGGTTAGTCCCCAAACTCAAGCCATTAGTTAATCAAAGTGATTGGGTTGCCTTAAAGTCATGCCATTGGTTTAACAAAGTGATAGGGTTGTCACAAACTAAATCCATTCATTAGACCAGCATTTCCCAATCCGAGTCCTTGCGCCCCCCCGCTCTGCATATTTCGTATGCATCTCTTATCACGTACGACGTTTGTTCTATTCGTCCGTAAGTGGGGGGTGGGGGCGAGGCAAGGACTGGAACCGCTGGGTTAGACAAAATAATTGGGTCACTCCAAACTCAATCCATTGGTTGGACAAAGTTAATGGGTTGCCCCAAACTTACACCATTAGTTGGAAAAACTGATAGGGTTGCCCCAAATTTAAACCATTGCTTGGCCAAAGTGATTGGATCGCCACAAAATCAAAGTCATACCATTGGTTTAATAAAGTGATTGGGTCGCCCCAAACTCAATCCATTGATTAGACAAAGTGATTGGGTTGCCCCAAACTCAGTCCATTGGTTAGACAATTGGGTTGCCCAAATTGGGGCAAAGAGATTGTGTTGGACAAACTGATAAACATGTGACTTTAAATTTAAGGCTGAGAGAGGGTGAAAAAGAAACAAATAAATTGTGACTAAAACCTTAATTAATTTTATTAGTGAACCTTAGGAGGGAAAAAGAAGTTATTTAAAATAATTATGATATGACCACCTTGACATTTTTGCTCTCACTGCATCTCTCTCTGGTGAGCGAGTCCAGAAACCTCCTCTGCTCTAGTGCTTGAACAGAGGAACATGGGAAGTGATATGTGGCAGCACAGTCACTCCTTGATGTCTGCTAGTCAGACTTCCTGCTCAACTGGTTTATGAAATACTGTTGCTAAGCTACGGGAATCAAATATAGATACCTTAAATATATACGTTAACTGGTGTAGTGGACTTTTTATTTATTAATGTTTTATTTTGCTGTACATGTGATTCTATGACACACTAACCAAAGCACAAATTAAGTTATAAAGCACGTTCCAAAGGCAGTAACTGAATTCAAAATGACAAATCAGACAAAAATAGTAATCAGGTAATGTTTCACAGTGGCTGTTAAATTGTATAATATGCATTGTGTGTGTGAGAGAGGCGTATTATCTTGCATAACCTTTTGAGAGCTACAGTGTGTGTGCTGTAAAGACACATCCTGTCAGTGTGACTTAGTGTGTTTGGTAGCATCTCACACTGTGAGATGCCATCTTGTGCTCTGTTTTGCAGCATTTGAGTTTGTGTTTGTGTTTGTGTTTGTGTGTGTGTGTGTGTGTGTGTGTGTGTCTCTCCGTTCACCCGGACTGATTTGATGGCACAGGCGGGGAGCCGCCACTGGCATCATGCCAGCCTGACAAGATAAGGGTTGCTGCCTCCTCTGTGTGTGTGTGTGTGTGTGTGTATTTTAACATCTGTGCAAACCTGCTAATAGAGCCTGTCTATTGCTGTCTATGTATGTATTTGTGTGTATGCAAACAGGGTTATTTGTATATGCATATGCTAATGTATTTTTAAATTGAAGTTTGCTGTGTGTGTGTGTGTGTGTGTGTGTGTGTGTGTTTAGTTATGGGGGTCTTTTAAAAAGAGTCTTTTAAGAAAAGGGAATATAGCATAAATATATACATACATATGTATGTATATGTCTATATATATATATATGTGTGTGTGTGTGTGTGTGTGTGTATAATGGTTTTCTAATTGAATATGTTTTAAAATGTAATTTATTCCTGTGATGCAAAGCTGAATTTTCAGCATCATTACTCCAGTCTTCAGTATCACATGATCCTTCAGAAATCATTCTGATATAATGATTTGCTGCTCGAGAAACATTTCTAAATATTATCAGTGTTGAAACTGATTCATATTTTTTTAAATAAACCGTGATACTTTTTTTTTTTTTTTTTTAGGATTCCTTGATGAATAGAATGTTCAAAAGAACAACATTTATTAGAAATTCATTAGATGTAGCATTTTAAATGTCTTTACTGTCACCTTTGATCAATTTAATGCAGTCTTGGTGAATAAAGTCAATCGTTACATCCTGCATTAAATTAGTTTCATGTCTCTTGTATCACTGCGCACTGCGTCTTCTCACATAATAAAGTAATTTCAAACATAATAAAGCAAAACCTAATAAAACAATAAAACAATTTCAGCTCACGTACAATAAAACAGTTTCAAGTCTCCCTAATGTAGTTTATTGGAATCTACCTGTTGTATTATCTTGTCAGTGTTTATTTTGTGATAATGATCGTCTGGCTGCACATCCTTCTGCTTTTTACCTGACCGCTTAACAGTTAAATGCATTCATGTGCAAGTGCGCTGCTGTCTCATGCTTGGAACAAAATGTGCATAATCAAACGAATAAACAATTATAAAATGATTCAAAACATGCTCAGTGACACACACACTTTGTCATGGAATAAACTTGTTTGATCATAGTTCATAGTTTGAACATTCTTGTTTCTTTTACCTTTTTTGTTATTTTAAAGATCTGATGTAAATTATCCATTGTCTCTTTCATTATTGCTATTAAAGTCACATAAAAATGATATTTGAACTAGGGTTGTGCGATATATATTGTCTGCGATAATATCGTAATTGTTGTTTTAACAATGTGCAATTTGACATTATCGAGTATTTTGCAAAAACCAAACAAAACACCTACTGCGTGCATGCATATATTACGTGATGAAGTCTAGTGGGTTAAACAGTGCACGCGTGCATTTAGAGTGTGTTCTTTCACTGCATGATTCAGTCTATTAAAATGCATTAAGAAAGATCACAAAATTCAAGATATGAGGGCAGAAAATGTACATATTTATATAATTTCATATAGTTAAAATCACACGAAGAGTGATGTTTTTTCTTCATAAATAAGCATGATTACAAATGTGATACTGATTTTATACAACAGTTCAATAAACAATAAGTTAATATTAAGAGACTTACGTTTTAGACACCATATTGCCTGTTTTTGCTTTATTTCGCCAACAAAAATAATTCCAAACAGCCACCACAGAACAGTTTTTTGTCTGTTTTGTTTCTGAATGAATCAACCGTTTAAATGATTCCGTTCAGTCGCAATGACTCACTTGTTAATAGTGACTTGCTGCCACCTACTGGCGGTTTTAATTTCACATTTAAAGTATCTTTTCATTTTTAAAATAATTTCAAACATCAGTATTCAATGTTTTATGTTTAAAATATCAAAACATTATGCATTTGTAACTGCAGGTTAAAGCACTCCATGACCCTCTGAGCTGAATTAAATAGTGTGTAAATACATCTAAATGCCATTCAGATGCAGCTTCTGCAAAGATTAAATTTGTTGATACTGGTTTCATTTGTTTGGTAACAGCCTAAATGTCTTATTATTATAATTGACAAATTAAATGTAACAATTTGACTCAAAAGATGCACACTTTTAGAAAAAAATGGCTTTATTAAAGGTAAAAATGCCCATAAAAGGTAAAAATATATTTAAACGAAAAGATTAATTTCTGTTCACTGATGTGAACTGACTACACAGAATGAAGAATATCAAAAACTGCAGCTGTCCATGGTAATCAGATATCAGCACAATAACACACTCGGCAAAATATCGTCTAAATATCATTATCGAAAAAATATCGAGATATTGTTTTTTTTTTTTTTTTTTCAATATCGCACACCCCTAATTTGAACTTAAATTAAAACATTTTAATATTGTACAAAACATTCAGAACTCGAGTTGTCATCTGCATCATCAAAGAAATAGAAATCATTCCAAAAATAGAATTTCCTGTTGCTTGTCACATATCGCTGGTTAGGAATGCTAGCACAATTCAAATCTGTTCCATGACCTAGATTACTTAAAAGTATATTTCAATGATGCTGTACGTAATTTTTTGACTGTACTAAAGCCTAAAAATACCATAATATGTTTGCAGATATTTAGGAAACAATTCCAGTTCACATACATGTTTCTCAGAAAAACAATGCTACAGTTATTCCATGTCAGAATGCCTGTTTTTGTTTTGGTCTATGTGACTCCGCCCACTGCCAGTTTAACCAATAGTATTTCAACACCCCAGGGTTGCCAGTTGGTAGAAAACACAGAGTACTGTAGCCATGATAGCCAGCAAATGAACTGGGTCAGAGTTCACAGGTTCTGTCTGATCTAAAAAGCTTCAACATCCATTTAAAAATCTCTATGACTATAGGCATATTAAAATGTGAATAAGTCAATTCATCAAGTTACAGTGTAAGACTCTTGATTTTCCATTAATAATTTTGCTCGTTCCTGTTGCATGTCCTCAATCTGGCAACCCACGCGAGAGTCGAGTCTGAGGACAAACTAAATTTTGAATTTGAACTGCATGAATGAATGAATGAATGAGGTTTAGCTAAAAGGTATAGGCCTGGTTTCACAGACAGGGTTCAATAATAGTTCAATTAGGACATCTAAGTAATTTTTATAAACGTGCCTTTGAAAAAAAAACATTACTGTTGTCTATCTTGAGACTAAACAAAGGCACTGATATATTTTAAGATCAAACAGTGCAAGTTTCTTTCAGTTGAAACAGCTCAGACTTACATTTTAGTATGGGACTAGGGTTAAACCTTGTCTGTGAAACTGGGGGATAGAATATTATATACAAATTAGGCTTAGCAAAAAAAGTAAAAACATGTAAGCATAAGGCCGTGATTGAGGCATGTATGCTTTTTAATCAGTAAGTGATGATGAGCTACCGCACTGAAGAGTTTTACAGATTTAACTTTGCCTTGTTGAGGCCAGAGACCTTCAGAAACTTCCATCTTATTTAAGGACAACTTTTATTGCACTCTTGTGCTGCTTTATCTTGTTTATGTTCCCTGAATGTCACACTGAACCTAAAGTAATTTATGTTCACTTCCAGTGCATGGGAAACGGTCGTATCAGATTCAGATCCACACAGTGTTCAGTGTAGACCCTCCACAATCTCTCACGATTTATCTCCTGGAGACTGCCTTGTATTACAAGATTAAATTGAATTATGATTTTTTTTCCTTTTTTTTGTTGCTGCGCTGATCAAATCAAATGGTGAACGTTCCATCTTATTTCCAGTCGTTTTTTTCCCCCATTCATTTTTTTCCTCTTTCTTTTGTAGTTGTTCAGCCATTGTTAGTTGTTTCAAAGTGAGTTGTTTACCTGGTAACTTCTGCTGTGAATGAACCTCTGGCCTCATGTTACTCTATTTTGTTGAACATTAATGAATCGCAATGGGAGGGAAAGCGGTGACCCCCACAGCCAGCCTTATAAGGTTCACCGCCAGAGTCCTGTTAGTTTGAGTTGGAGGACCCTCAGTGCCTTATTTAGTCCTGTGAATGATCTCGCGGCCGCCCTACAATAGCACCCTGCTCTCGTTTCATATGTGTGTTTACTGAGAAGCAGGCTGGTTTGTATCCACGGGCTGCAAACAAACCATTCATTAAGCTGCGCGTTCCTGTAGATTTGAGGCTGTCGTCAGGTGCGGGGTGAATTGAAATTCTCCCACAAAAGGAAGCTGCCCTCCGCGCCTCTGTCAGGAGAAGCTGTGCTGGACAGCAGTATTTCACAGCAGTGTGTTTGTGTTGACTGCTTTATGTCGAACACCCTGTTTCTCAGGCTGTTGGTGGCGTGTTCATGTCATTGACATCTAACATCCTCTCAGCTAGAGATGCTCAGGCAGGACTTTTGATCACCTTCTGTTGTTCGCCCTGCTACTGCCTTTGATTGCCCATGGTCTGAGGCCTTTACAGTACAGAACACATTCTTTTATTTTACTAAACTTCACCCTTTATTTATTTATTTATTTATTTATTTATTTATTTTTGGGAGGGAAGGTTGTTTTGGATTGGTTTTGTGTTTTTGTTTTGTTGTTTTGTTTGGTTTTGTGGCTTTGGTTTGGTTTTGTGATTTTTGTTTGTTTTTAATATTATTATTATTATTATTATTCTTTTTTTTTTTTTTTTTTGTGATTTTTTTATTTTTTTATTTTTTTTAATTTATTTATTTTTTTATGTGGTTTGATTTTGTTCTCCTGTTTTGTTTTGTGTGTTTGTTTTTTTTGCTTTTGTTTTTTGTTTGTTTGGTTCTGTGATTTTTGTTTAAGGGAGGTTGTTTTGGATTGGTTTTGTGTTTTTATTGTTGTTTGGTGTTGTGCTTTTGTTTTTATTATTTTGTTTTTTGTGTAGTTTGTTGTTGTTGGTTTGGTTTTTGTTTTGTGTTTTTTTTGTTGTTTTTATGTGGTTTGATTTTATTCTCTTCTGTTTTGTCTTGTTTCTTTTTTTGTTTTTTGTTTTTTTGTGGAGTGGGTGTTGGTTTTGTGTTTTTTTTTTTTTGGTTTAGTTTGGTTTGGTTTGGATTGTTTTCTGAATTTGTCATTGTTTTTTTTTGTGGATAGAGTACATTCAGTGCTTCAAATGAAAATTGTATCACTGAATATTATGTTTGCAACGTTTAAGCAAATATTTGAATGATATTCTTTTTTATGTGTAGCTTTAGTTATATCTTTTCATTAGTTCACACTTTCCACTAACTGTCATAGAAAAAATGACTGGTTGGTTTACTTTACAAATCAGTAAGATGGTGCGGTCTAAGTCAGTATTTTGTTAGTATTTTTGTTATAAGGTTAGAATGGATAGATTTCATCGTGATCAGAAAAGAAGTCAAACATCTGACTTTGTGAGATTAGGGAGAGTGGGAATTGGGTCAGACTGAAATCTGTATAAAAAAGGAAGCACTAGATGGTACGTAAGAAGTGAAATATCACCCACAAGTAAAACATTAGCAGACGACTGAAGGCTTACAGCAAAATGTCTTGCACAAACATCTATAAAATATGCATGTGTTTTATTACTGAGATATTGCAGAATTCATGAATTTCTTGTGCTTTTTGATGCAGTTTAAAAAATAAACGTGTGTGTGTGTGTGTGTGTGTGTGCGTGCGCGTGTGTGTGAGAGAGAGATGAGTAAAGACTCTCACCTCTGTCCATTGTTTTTTATATACATGAACAAATATTCTGCTCTGTGTCATTCACACAAAATGCCAAACACAGTAATTACACATATTTCGTTTTCTTGCTTTCCTGAAACCAAACGCATTAATCATGAGGAGAAGAAAAAGAATTGTATGTTAACAATCATAAAATTGTAGTTTCTCAAAATGTGTATTTATGGCTACCAGAACACCATCTCGTCCAGTTTACAGAATATTAATAATATTTGTTTTTGATGTCCTCGTGGATGTTAATGCGTGGGTGTTAGTGTGGTTTACCAGCCTGATGTCTCTCTAGAGTTAGTCAGTCGATCGTTGTTTGTAGTGTTGCAGTGCTGCTGCAGTATTACAGTGTTTGTTGTGATTCTCTGGTAACTGTTGCAGGAGAATTTGTATATACTCTATCATGGAAACCATGGCAACCGTCAGCCTCCTTGACTCCTGATGGTTTCCATGGCAGCTGTTAAAACTGATCACTGCTCTTTTTTTCTAATTTCATTTTACCACAGTTGGTTTGATGGCACGCACCAACACTGCCCATATCCCAAGCTAGTGTGATTTTATAGATTATTTACAGTAAACCTAGTTTTTGGTTAATCTAATTGTTTATATACAAACATTGATATTTTCATTAGTCAGAGAAAGTTTTTCTTAGTTCTTTTTATGTCTTATGAAAACACATTTTCTCTAATTCAAGGTGTAATGCGACACAGGCATTTATTTTACAATCTTTAATAATCAGCTGATTGTACATTATCACACATATTGCATGGCTACTTACCAAATAAATACTGTATATAAATGTATGTGAATTGTTGGAAATTATTTTAGACAAGAAAGTGTTTTTTTTTACCTTGTTTTTGTTTAGTCTTGTGCTTCAGATGAAATTCTGAATATTATAGATGTTATAAGATTTAGTTTTTTGTTTTTTTTTGAGTCTTTTATCAACCCATACACTAGCTTTCGCATTATTACATCATAACACTTGTTACATGACTACTTACCAACTGAATAAACGTGGGTATGAAATATTAATTTGATTTGAAATTTTTATTTGAAAAGAAGAGAGAAGAGACATGAAACTAGCACTGCATTGCAATAAAATGTTAATTTTAATAGGATCAAACAATTTTTTTTTCAACACTTGCCATCTCTGATGAAAATGCTTATCAAATGTTTATTATATATGCAAAAGCATATTGCAGTGCATTATGGGATTGCTTACAGTTGTCTACAATTTGAGGCATGCTTTTTGTCAGTTGATCAGCTGTGGTGCAAAACAAGCTGTCTGACAGTATATAATGAAGTAATTTCTTAACATTATTACTTGTTTTTTTTGCACTTTGTTTTCGCTTTGTTGTGCTTTGTGTATTTTGTTTTATCATGTTTTTTGTTGTTTTGTTTTGTCGTTGTGTGTTTTTTCGTTTTGTTTTTTGTCGTTTTTTGTTGTGTTTTTCGTTTTGTTTTGTCATTTTTGTTTGTTTTGTCATGTTTTTTGTTGGGGTTTTTGTTTTGTCTTTTTTTTTTTTTTGCTGTGTTTTGTGTTTTTTTGTCTTTTGTTGTGTTTTTCGTTTCATTTTTGTTTTGTTTGTCGTTTTTTTTTGTTGCTTTGTTTTGTCATGTTTTTCTTTTGTCTTGTTTTGTTTGTTTTTTGTTTTGTTTAGTTTGAAAGACTGTGAAGACGAAACAATGTTTTGAGAAAAGAGTAGATTCAGTGCTTCAAAAGAAAATCTAATCACTGTAGTATTACAATGTTTGCAAAGTCTGCAAGCAGTTTTGTTGTTTTATGTTGTCTATAATGTGAGGCATGCTTTGCATCAGTAGTGCAACTATGGTGCAAAGCAATCAGTCCAGCAGCTCCTGGGCAGTAGGGGTGTTTAGGGAACACGTTGGGAAACAATCTTTATTTTTTACAGTGGTTTGGTGTTGCTAGCGGGGTAAACGTACATATTTCACCTTTAACGATGTAAGTGATCGTGACCCTGTCCACATCATTGCTCACACTCATTAAGCTGTGCTGTTGTGTGGAGTGTCGAGTGGTTTATAACTCTATCGCAGGGGCTGATCGCTGTGGCCCGGCGGCGCTGAGAGCGCTCTTTCATCTCTTTAGGACGTGCTGCTGTAATAAGCTCTCAGAGTGGCCTTTTATCAGATGCCGTGGATCAGGCCGGCTCTCAGCTCTGCTTTGAGTGTAACACAGAGCCAAACAAAGAAGAGAAAACAGTGTTTACCTCGGCTCTCTGCTCACACCCCCACCTCTCTCCATTTCTTTTGGGCAAGAAAAGATTTGTTCAGTGTTTTGTACTCTCTGTTTTCTTTGGTTCGTTCTTTACACCCTGCTGTTTTGTATACTCATCCTTTTGAGACTGGTGCTAGAAAGACACACCACAGTAATCTCACTGAGTCTTGCATTCGATTTTTAAACTCTGATAGGTTTTAGTGTGAATATACACTATTGGTCAAAAGTTTAGGGATTGATTGATATGAATTTTGATTGATATGAAGTCTTATGCTCACCAAGGCTGCATTTGTTAGATCAAAAAATATAGTAAAACTGTGAAATATAACAAAAAAAATTCAGTTTGAATATAATTTAAATTGTAATTTATTTGAAGCAAAGTTGAATTTTCCGCCGCTATTACTTTAGACTTCAGTGTCACAAAACCTCTTTTGTAACATGATAAACTATTGGTTGACCAATATGCCTTTTTTTGATGGTCAGTACCTTAGAATATCTTAGAGCAGGGTGACCACTGGCCAATATAAAGACTATATATTTGATATTATACATTGATAATATATGTAAAAACTAATCAATATGAAAAAAAATAGTTTGCACTTGATAAAAATAAATCTGTAAAATAAACAGATTTATGCTTTGGCAACATCTTGAGTAATTCTATTAGCAATAGTGTTTTTCACAAATAAAGAAATTAAAATAAAATAAAAAAAAAAACAAGAAAGTGAACAGTAAGTGTGCTCAGTAAGTGTCATATTTTCAACACTAGCTTTATATAACACTGCATTGTTTGAAATCAAGGGTTTAAATATTATGTTCATGTCTACATTCAAGTGCTGGCCTTCTTAGTGCTGCCAAAATAAAAGTCCTGTCATTGTCAGAAAAAGCTGCTTCCAACACTTTTTGGCTGAACAAAAAATATGTATATCGGTCTTGGTGATATATTGATTGACCTTTATTATGAACATTTTTACTGTCATTTTTGATCAATTTAAAATGCCCTTGTTGAATAAGTGTTTTTTTTTTTTTTTTTTTTTTTTTTTTTATAAAATCTTACTGACCCCATACTGTTATAGTGTCTTTCTCAAGTGTCTATATGCATTTGCCAAGTAGGGTGACTTCCTACATCCACATCTGTTGTTGACTGCAGAAAATCATTTCTTTCTAACAAATCTAGTCATAACTTTGGTCCCTAAACTCAACACCATCCCTAAGCCTGTGTCTAACCCTGACTCCTAACTGTCTCTGAACTCAATTCAAAAGCTAACACAAAAATCTGATTAGTTAATTGGAATATTGCTAGAGTAACAAATCCTACTTGATCAAATTATATGTACTCATGCTAATGTCAACACACACAATCATACATTCAGGCTGTTTACTTAAATGTATGATTCACAGCAAAAAGTCCTTTAGTACGCCCCCCCCAAAAAAAAGAAAAAATTGAAATGAATTATTGGTGTGTTGTGGAGCGCTGTATTCTGGGAAATCTAAAAGTAAAATGCACAACTTGAATAATTTATTTGTTTATTATGAAACAGCAATGGAGGAACAGCTTTATGCAGGTGGAATTAGTTTTACCCCGGTCAAATAGTGTGTGTGTGTGTGTGTGTGGTACACACTGAAATCCCTCTTTCATTCTGCGTCTGGAAATGAAAAACTGCTGTGTGGTTCTGCGTGAAGTTGCTGATGCACCAAATATGGCCGAACAAAGGAAGTGTGTTTACTCTTCTTCCTAAAAATGTGAGCCGTTCTCAGTGCTTGAATAGGGTTACACAAAGGTTTCTGCACTCGAGGAGACAGCTAAAGCTATCATTCACCCAACACTGAAAATGATTTACTCGCCCTCATGTAATTCCAAACCGTATGACTGTCTTTCTCCAGTGGAACACAAAAGGTGAAGTTTTGAAGAATATCCTGGTCACTCTTTTTGCTTTGATTAAAGTCAGTGAGGACTGGGACTGTCAAGCTCCAAAATGACGTTGCACCATAAAAATAGCATGCATGATAAATACAAAGTCACCTGATGCCATATCATAGCTTTGGTTGAGGGAATTAGTAGCGATGTCCAACTGGTGATCAGATCATGCTTTTGCATTAGCTCTTTAATAATTCACTAAAGATTTAGTACGTTTATATGTAATTTCATTATTCTATTGTTTGTATATATATATGGTTAAAGTGTACTGCTGAATGTACTTTTCATCCAAGCATTTATGTAAAATAAAATATATTTTAATGTCATTTCTATTGAAATTTGGCATGGATTGAGAAATATTTGTAATTACACATTTGTAATGGTGAAGCTGTACATTTAAAATATATGAAATATTTAAGTTTAATATTAAAGCACTACAGTTAATATTATAGGGGAAGTCATGGCCTAATGGTTAGAGAGTTGGGCTTGTAACCTGAAGGTTGCTGGTTCGATTCTCGCACCGGCAGGAATTGAAGGTGGGGATTGTGAATAAACAGCACTCTCTCTGCCTTCGATACCATGACTGAGGTGCCCTTGAGCAAGGCACCGAACCCCCAATTGCTCCCCGGGCGCTGGAGCAATGGCTGCCCACTGCTCCGGGTGTGTGTTCACGGTGTGTGTGTGCGTGTTTGTTCACTATTCACTGCTGTGTGTGTGCACTTGGATGGGTTAAATGCAGAGCACCAATTTCGAGTATGGGTCACCATACTTGACAATACGTCACGACTTTCAATATTATGATAAAAAAGTGTACTTTAGTCTATTTTTTATCAAAATGAAATGCAGATAAATACAATTTCTTAATTTACTTTTACTGTTAAAATATACTTTAAAAATTAAGTGTACCTTTTAATTGTGGTTAACAATTAATGATGACCAAAATTTCTCTCTGTTTTTTAACACATAGCTAGAGTTGGAATATAATATACGCTGCCGCTCAAAAGTGTGGGATCAGTAATTAAATAATGTTTTTTAAAAGAAAATAAAGTTTTTTAAATAAGTTTCTTTTGCTCATCAAGGCTGTATCTATTTGATCAAAAATACAGAAACTGTTATTTTGTGAAATATTATTGCAATTTAAAATAACAGTTTTCTACTTTAATATATTTTAATATATTTTAAAATATAATTTATTTCTGTGATCAAAGCTGAATTTTCAGCATTATTACTCCAGTCTTCAGTGTCACATGATTCTTCAGAAATCATTCTAATATACTGATTTATAATCAATGTTGGAAACCGTTGTGCTGCTTCATTTTTTTTTTTTTTTGGACCTGTGATATTTTTTTAGGATTCTCTGATTTAATAAAAATGTTAAAAAGAACAGCATTTATTTAAAAAAGAAATTTTGTGTTACATTATACAATGCTATTCAAAACTTTGGAGTCAGTACATTTTTTCTTTCTTTTTTTTTTAAAGAAATTAATAATTTTATTCAAGAGGGATGTATTAAATGAATAAAAAGTCATAGTAAAGACTTATATTGTTAGAAAGATTTCTATTTTGAACAAATGCTGCTCTTTTTAACTTTGTATTTATCAAAGAATCAAAGAAAAAAGGATCACGTTTCAAAAAAACAATATGAAGCAGCACAACAGTTTCATCACATAATAAATCAGCGTATTAGAATGATTTCTGAAGGATCATGTGACACAGAAGACTGGAGTAATGATGCTGAAAATTCAGCACTGCGTCACAGAAATAAATTCTATTTTAAAGTATATTAAAATAGGAAACCAATATTAGAAATTGCAATAAGATTTCACAATATTACTGTTTTTTCTGTATTTTTGATCGAATAAATACAGCCTTGATGAGCAGAAGAGACTCCCTTAAAAAACATTAAAAATCTTACTGATCCCAAACTTTTGAGCGGCAGTGTATGTGTCGCATGGACTACTTTTATGCTGTCTTTTTAAGCTTGAATGCTTCAGTCTCTATTCATGGTAATTGAATAGGAAAGATTGACCAGCACATTCTTCTAAATTTCTCCTTTTGTTCTCCATGGAAGGGAGACGGTGAGTAAATGATGACAGTATGATGCTTTACAGTTGGATGTGTAATCTTGTACTCAAGTGTGAGAAACAAAGCGTGGAGGAGAGTATGAGACCCACAGGCGGAGCAGATGGAGCCGGTCTGTGGGAACACTGTAACAGTCAGGCCTCAATGTTATGCCTGTCCTTTCCCAACTAATGACTGATATTACGAAAAACCTCATCCTCTTTTTATAGAGGTGGTTAGAAAGACCAAACCCATATCTCTCCAGCCACCCTCACTATTGTGAGAAATTATTTAGAAATTAGACTGTGTTGTTTTTATAGAGAACCAAAGCTAAATCCATAAATCCTAAGTATTAAAACTTGCTATCAAGTAAAAAATGTCACTCGTTCTACACGTTTGCCTGTTTTCTCAATTTCAGTGATTTTGATCAATCTGCCTCTCTCACCTAAAATATGTATTTATACTGAAACAAAAACACTATTTTAAACTTTTTTTTTTTTTTTTTTTTTTTTTTTTTTTAAGGCTTTAAAATAAGATACATTCACATTAGACTATTGGAAAAATAGCTCTCTTACATTTTACAGTAAAAAAAGATAAATTAAATAAGATAAATTTACATTAGACTTTATTAGACAAATATCTTAAATTTGTATTATGTTGCTTAAAATTTTCTGCTTAAAAAAGGAAAAAATCCAGATATTATGGAATATATATTTAATATATTTTAGACTTTTTTTTTGCATAATTGTTTGATTGATTGATTTAAAAAAAAAAACGTACTTTTTAAGAAAAATGCAGATTTTTACTGTTCTCTTAATTTCAGTGATTTTGATCAATTAGCCTTTTTCTCAGCCAAGAATATGACCGTATACTGCAAACTAAATAAATAAATAAACACTGCATTTTTGTGATTTTCCATTAAAAATACAAAATAAAACAATTTTCCAATATTATACCTTAAAAATATTTGCCAAATATTTTTAGACTATTTCTGACGTGTTTATTTGTTGTTTGTTCATTCATTCATTCATTCATTTATACTGTAAAAGTTATAGTCGGTGATAATACACACCAGTAAATGTAAGTATTAAACCTCAAATGTTACTCATCCTGCACGTTTGCCTGTTTTCTCAATTTCAGTGATTTTGATCTGCCTCTCTCTTTCTCACGTCTCCAGACTTTAATAACACTCTCTGACTCTAACTCTCTCTCTCTCTCACTTCCTGTCCCTCCAGTATTAAGATGGTGTTGATGTGGACCAGTGGAGACACTTTCAAGACCGGCTACTTCCTGTTGACTCAGGCTCCTGTGCAGTTCTGGATCTGCGGTCTCCTTCAGGTGTGCGTGGACTTCGCCATTCTCTTCCAAGTGTACTACTACAGCCACTACCCACAGAAACCTATCTCACACATCACACACACCACCAGCGCCAAGGCCCTATGAAACACCCTCGCTTCACAGAATGTGCTCAAATCCATTACAATGCATGCATACATACAGCATCTTTATACAGTGTCCCCAAAACATATTTGGATAAGTGATACACTTAAGCCACACTTAAATATGTCTGAATGTCATTGTATTAGATACACAACATCAAACTATGATGTTAAATTCTTTTATTACAATTAACTTCAATTTTTTTTGTGCTTGTTATCTTTTCTTGAAATTAATGCCATGTTTTTTTGGGGGGGAGGGGGGGTTAATGAAATGAAATGACAATCATACATTGTGTTGGTTGAATAGTTCACCCAACAATGAAAATTTGCTGAAAATGTACTCACCCTCAAGCCATCCAAGATGTAGATGAGTTTGTTTCTTCATCAGATTTGGAGAAATGTAGCATTACATCACTTGCTCACCAATGGATGCTCTGCAGTGAATGGGTGCCGTCAGAATGAGTCACCCATGATGATTTTTTTCTTACAAAAACACAGTTTTTCAATTCACAAGGTGTTAATTGATGCTCTGGAGTGGTGTGGATTACTTGTGGATTATTGTGATGTTTTTATCAGCTGTTTAGACTCTCATTCTGACGGCACCCATTCACTGCAGAGGATCCATTGGTGAGCAGGTGATGCAATGATAAATTTCTCCAAATATGTTCTGATGAATAAACAAACTCATCTACATCTTGGATGTTTTAAGGGTGAGTACATTTTCAGCAAATTTTCATTGTTAGGTGAACTATTTCATGAAGTGTTCTGATTTTTGGTGCCACTGTATAAATGTACATTGAACCAAACTTTACATGCAATATCATAAAGATATGCAGTTATATTTACACATTTACATACATATACAAGCCAGCCTAAGGTAATCATCATGCTTTGGAAAACTTTTGCCTTACAGACTCTCAGAATGATCTGAAATGTATCTGACATCAGATGGACGAATGTACAAAGCTTTTGTTATAAGAGATTAATACAGTTAATGCCGTTTTCTTTGGAGAAGACTGGTTTTACCTCAGTAGCCCGCTGTGGCCCAATGAAGAGCACAGGGAGAGCCCTGTGAATTTTTGAACCAAAAAATAAAAACCCTCTCTCCTTTTGGTAGTAGGAGACAATCCTCATACAGTTCACAAATCCACATGACTTAATGGAAGTGTCTTCCCCAAATGTTATTTTTGGAGATATGTATAGCAATCCTAGTTCATTTACATGCAATCAGTTCAGTTAGCACGAGAAGATATGAAGTCACTGTATTCTTATACTGACTTTTGACCTCTTTAAGAAAGTTTGACTTAAAGTACAGTATTTGCGGTACACAGGGGGTTCATTAAAAGATTTATGACTTCAAGACCAAGTGCTTCAAACATCCAGTCAACCATCAGTCCTGAATATGACAATACACTGCAAAAAATCACTTTCTTTAACAGTATTTGTTTTTTTCCAGTAAAAGTTTTATGTATTTTATAAAAGTTTTATGATGATTATTATTATTATTATTATTATTAATAATTGTACTGCATTATCATGTTTTGGCTTATGCTTAAAGATTGATGTATGGTTAATATTTTTTTACTTGACAAGACAATTAGTATTTTAAGGAAACAATTTTTTACCTGAAGATCCTTAAAACAGGATACGTTTACATACAGTAAAGAAAAAGGGGGTGGGGGATCTTTTTGTTTTTTCAAATGTTGGAGAATATGTCTTTTCACGTCTTTATAAATTTACTTTTTAACTTTTACATTTAATTATCTTTTTTTACATTGTTTAATTTTTTTTTTTTTTTCGTGGAAAATATGACAAATACTTAAGAAAATGATTATTTGCTGATTAATACTGGTCCAGTAGTTACAGTATAGTCAGGGATGTTACATGCCAGTAAATGTTATGAGAGAGGTGCTGCTTATCAATATGTTAGATATGTAATTGTGAGGAACAGTTTGAGTCTCTGATAAAACTCTCCCCATTTAGATTTGAAAGACAAGAGGGTTTTCTTTTAAAGGACAACGTTTTATTACTACCGCTGTTATTAATTTCTGTTTTTCTATTTTATTCTATCTTTTTTTTTTTTTTACCTGCTATTCTGAGATATCATGTATTTTACTTGAGCTTCATTTAAATATTGTTTCTCTTTGTGCTGTATTTGATAAAATAACTGCTTTATTCTGTGCTGCCATTATTTTAAACTCTCTTCTGTTTAATGTTCTTGCCATTGAATGCAAGTAACTGGCATACACTCTGGGTCTCATGATGATATACAGGTTCACTCTATCATTGCACTCCATACAGTATTGATACTCGCAGTTGAGTGCTGTTTTTGTTTACTGCCTGTCTAGCCAAATGTTCTGTTCATATTAAGTTGGATACTTTTGGTCATATATTTGCAATGCTATTTTTTTATAGCAAGATTTGTTAATAAACTTTAAACTTTTTTTTTTTTTAAATTCTGTATGTATATTGCTGTCATTAATATATAAATTAATAGATGTTTAGAGTTTTTAGTGTTTTACAGTCAGGTTCCTCCACAGATGCATTTGATGCTAGCTTATCAAACAGTTACACTCAGGCATTAAAAATGTTAAAATTTATGAATAATAATCACATTCACTAAACAAAACAACATCATATATACAGTCATGATCAAAGAACGCTGTAAAAATTCATCTGCATTGTTAATCCTTTTGATCTTTTATTTAAAAAATTCACAAAAATCTAACCTTTCATTGGATAAGAATTAAAAATGAGGGGAAATATCATTATGAAATAAATGTTTTTCTCTAATACACGTTGGACACAATTATTGGTACCCCTAGAAATTCTTATGAGTAAAATATCTCTGAAGTATATTCCCATTCATATTCACAATTTTGAGCACTCCAGGGTGATTATGAACATGAAATTATCCAGCCATGGCTTCCTGTTTCACAGAAATGTAAACAGGAGGGAAAACAAAGCCCAAATTCCCTTAATCATCCATCACAATGAGGAAAAACCAAAGAATATATTTCTGATGTGCAGCAAAAGATAATTGAGCTTCACAAATTAGTGAAGTGGCTTTAAGAAAAGAGCTAGAGCAGTGAAAATTCCCATTTCCACCATCAGGGCAATAACTAAGAATTTCCAATCAACATAAAATGTTACGAAACTGCCTGGAAGAGGACGTGTGTCTATATCGTCCTAATGTACGGTGAGAAGGAGAGTTTGAGTGGCTAAAGACTCTCCAAGGACCACAGCTGGAGAATTACAGAAAATAGTTGAGTCTCGGGGTCAGAAAACCTTAAAAAAATTGTCAAACAGCACCTACATCACCACATGTTGTTTGGGAGGGTTTCAAGAAAAAATCTCCTAGCTCATCCAAAAACAAACTCCAGCATATTCAGTTATCAGACACGACTGGAACTTCAAATGGGACTGGCTTCTATGGTCAGATGAAACTAAAAAATGAGCGTTTTAGCAGCAAACACTCAAGATGGGTTTGGTGAACACAGGGATAAAAAGTACCCCATGTGTACAATGAAATATACTGCTGTATTTTTGATGTTGTGGACCTATATTTCTGCTGGAGGTCCTGGACATCTTGTTTAGACACATGGCATCATGGATTCTATCAAATACCAACAGATAAAAAATCAATAAGTGACTGACTCTGTTAGAAATCTTATAATGGGCCATGTTTGGATCTTTCAACCGTACAATAATCCAAACACAAACCTCAAAAACAACACAAAAATGGGTCACTGAGCACAAAACCAAGCTTCTGCTATGGCCATTCTAGTCCTCTGACCTGAACCCTATAGAAAATGAGTGGGGTGAACTGAAGAGAAGAAACACCAACATGGAGCTGGGAATCTAAAGGGTCTGGAGTGATTCTGGATGAAGGAATGGTCTCTGATCTCTTGTCAGGTGTTCTCTAATCTCATCAGGCATTATAGGAGAAAATTTAGAGCTGTTAAACTGGCAAATGGAGGTTTCAAAAAGTATTGAATAAAAGGGTGCCGTTAATTGTGGCCAATGTGTATTAGAGAAAAACATTTATTTCATAATGATATTTCCCCCATTTTAAATTCTTATTATCCAATGAAAGGTTAGATTTTTGTGAATTTTTTGAATAAAAGATCAAAAGGATTAACAATGCAGATTAATTTTCACAGCCGTCTTTGATCATATTTACCAAGGGTGCCGATATTTTTGGCCATGACTGTATATAGATAGATAGATAGATAGATAGATAGATAGATAGATAGATAGATAGATCCATCGATCAATCGATCGATAGATAGATATCTCACAAATCAAATGAAAAAAAATTGAGCATTATTGCTCTGTTGTCTTAGCTTAAAAAGTCTCAGGCTATAGATATTTCAGCCTGATTTTCATGGTATAATGTGCAGGCTTTGAACCGATTTTATTAAAATGGAAACCTGAGAGTGTATTCATTACGGCTGTGGTCATTTTAGCAGTGTTTGTACTGGCAGTACACATGGTCTCTCCATGCCTTTATGAGCATGACTCTCAGTGGAATCAATAAGGATGTACTGTATCTACCACTGGTCAGTGTGGTTCACAACAATCTGACCCTCTGTCACACGTATTTAATCACTTATAGGAATAGATGTGCAGGACTCAATACTGGACTCAATATAATAAACCAACTAAATGTTATTAGATGATAATACCATGCTATTGAATTATTACTATATTCATATACTATGGCATTTACATGGTAGTCAAGAATACCCTAGTATCATGTCTAAGAACATATAGTAACATTCAGTTCACTTTCCCTTTTTTACTCGAATCTATATATACTACGAACTATCTATCACTCAAGACAGTTTGAAAATAAGAAACCTTTATTTTTTTTAAAGGGTATTTCACTGTTTATTACAACCGGCAGATCCTGAGACTATGGCATCTAAAAGCAGAGCTACACAGAAATGTGTGTAAATTTGTTTTCATAAACATAGTTATTGCAAATCAGCTATATAGGAGCCTAAATTAAAGTTTAATAGCCTGCTTTGAACAGTGTAACACTGTATCCTCTGACACCAGAGAAAAGCTAATTTTACCTTAAATGTGGATGCAAAATAAAATGGCAATCTTCACAGTCATACAGTTTTCACAGGTAGGAGCATCCATCAACCAGGAACACCAGCTTAATGAAAATTCAGTCATCACTCATCCTCATACCACTCCAAACCCATATGACTGTCTTTCTTCAGTGGAACACAAAAGTAAATATTTAACTGAATGTTCATGTTGCTCATTTCCATACAATGAAAGTGAATGGGGACAGAGGCAGTTGAACTCTCAAATCTCTTCAGAACTGCTGCATATGTAAAATAGAACTATGTAGGTAAACCTCTCTTCCCTGGCCTTAAAGGGTTAGTTCACCCCAAAATGAAAATTATGTCATTAATTACTCACCCTCATGTCGTTCCAAACCCGTAAGACCTTCGTTCATCTTCGAAACACAAATTAAGATATTTTTTGATTAAATCGGAGAGCTATCTGACCCTCCATAGACAGAAACGCAAATGAAATGTTCCCAGGTCCAGAAACGTAGTAAATACATCAGTAAAACAGTCCATGTGACATCAGTGCCTCAGCTTCAGTTTTGCGACGCTACGAGAGTCCTTTTTTTTTGCACAAAGAAAACAAAAATAACACAATTTACTCAACAATTCTTCTCCCCCGAGTTACGTCTTCTGCCATTTTGGAGAGTACTCAAGAAAGTATTTGACGTAATAAGCATTGTTTACGTTCGGGGCGAAAGCGTGCATGAACGTAATATCTGCGTAATAAGCGTTGTTTACGCTTAGGGGAAAGCATGCGTATGTATTGTGATACTCTTTAAAATGGCGGAAGACGTAACTCGGGGGAGAAGAATAGTTGAGTAAATTATGTTATTTTTGTTTTCTTTGCGCAAAAAAAAAGTATTCTCGTAGCGTCACAAAACTGAAGTTGAGCCACTGATGTCACATGGACCTGTTTTACCGATGTATTTACTACTTTTCTGGACCTGGGAACAGTTGCGTTGCTGTCTATGGAGGGTCAGATAGCTCTCCGATTTACTCAAAAATATCTTAATTTGTGTTCCGAAGACGAACGAAGGTCTTACGGGTTTGGAACGACATGAGGGTAATTAATGACATAATTTTCATTTTGGGGTGAACTAACTTGCTAGTTTTTAGTGTCCTTGTTAGTGCACCCACCATCCATGCCATTTGACACTGGTTCCAATCCCACTCGGACTGGTGCAAGTAGGACCAGTTTTATTGGTGCCATTTTTCAGATGGGAGTGAGGTTTAAGAGAAATGTGCAACAGATGCCAGCTAGTAAGAGCTGTGCAGGTAAACCTCACTCAAGAGGTATATTAAGGGCCGCTGGTTTTAGCGTCCCTGTTAGCGTGCCTTCCTCCAGTGCAGTTGATGCTGGTTCAAATCCCTGTCAGCGTGATGCGAGTAGGACCAGTTATATTGGTGCTGTGACCCAAATGGGAGAGAAATTCAGAGGAGTGAGTATAATGGAGGCAAGCTAATAAGAGCTGCACAGGTAAAATTCACTCCCCTGGCCTCAAGAGACACATTAAGGGCTTGGGTTTTAGGGTTCTTGTTAGCGTGCCTTCCTCTCATACTGGTTGAGCTGGTTCAAATCCCTCTCAGAGTGGTGAAAGTAGGACAAGTTACATTGGTGCCATGACCCGAATGGGAGTGAAATTTAGGGGCGGTGAGTATAACGGAGGCCAGCTAATAAGATCTCCATAGGAAACTTAACTACCCTGACTTCAAGAGACAGATTAAGGGCCATTGGTTTCTACATTCTTGTTAGAGTGCCCTCCTCCCATGTTGATTGACACTGGTTTAAATCCCTCTCAGAAAGGTGCGAGTGGAACCAGTTACACTGGGGCTGTGACCTAGATGGGGGTGAAATTTAGAGGGGTTAGTATAATGGAGTCCAGCTAGTAAGAGCTGCACATATAAACCTCACTCCCCTGGCCTCAAGAGGCATGAAAGAGGACATTTTCATAGTGTCCTTGTTAAAGTGCCCGCCTACCATACTGTGAGATTGGTGCCATGACCCGAATGGGAGTGAAGTTTAGGGAGTGAAGGTAACAGAGGCCAGCTAGTAAGAGCTGTGCAGGTTAACCTCACTCTTCTGGCCTCAAGAAGCACATTAAGGACTGCTGTTCTTTGTTAACGTGCCACCTCCCTTTGATAGTGGTGGAAGTAGGACCAGTGAAATTGGTGCCGTGACCCAAATGGGAGTAAGGTTTAGAAAGTTAGTGTATTGAGGCAAGCTGTTAGTTAGCTGTGCTGGTCAACCACACAGCCCTGGCCTTCAGAGGTGCGGTAAGGGTTGCTGGTTTTAGCATCCTTGTTAGCATGCCCACCACCCATGCCAGTTGACACTGGTTCGAATCTTTCTTAGAATGGTGCCTGTAGGATCAGTTACATTAGTGCCTTGACACTAAGGGGAGTGAGGTTTAGGCAGTGAGTGTAACAGAGGCCAATTGGTAGATAGCTGTGCAGGTAAACCTCACTCCCCTAACCTCGAGGCACACAGTGCTAGAGGCTGCAGTCTTTAGCATCCTTGTTAGTGTGCCCGCCACCCATGCCGGTTGACACTGGTTCGAATTCCGCTTGGAGCGGTGCAGCTAGGACCAGTTAAACATGTTCAAACAGTACAATATGCATTATGATATATGCAACAACAATGTTGCATCTTGTCACTGATGTCAAACATGGTGTGACACATTTGAATACTCAACCAAGAATGAGATTTAAGAACTAACACGGAGGGGAATCTCTGTGCATCATTTTCTCACACAAAGTTACCTTATGGCCTCGGAAAGCTTTGAATATAATAGTATGAGTGATGGACCACCTGTTTTTGGGTTTATAGATCCAGTCTCCATTCACTTTCTTTATATAAAAACAATTAGCATTCTGCTAAACATTTCCATTTGTTTTCTACGGAAGAAGAAAGTCATACGCATTTGGAACAACATGAGGGTTAGTAAATGATGACAGAACATTCATTTTAGGGTGAACTAACTCTTTAAATAATTGTGCTTTGGACATACAAACCTGTCCATTTTAACATCTCTTTCTCACTGTCTATTACTGTCAAGTCACCTGATTATACAGGTACTATTTATGGCCGATCACCTGTCTTTGCATGTCTTTGTACATGTTTTTATTTCTTTAGTCTTACAGTCAGCAGTTTGCATTACGACTTTAGTGATCTCCTGACCTGTGGTGCTCCTTGACCTGCCACAGCCACGGATCTGCGGTGATGCACAACTGCAGCGGTCTCTGTGATTCCATGTAAGGAACTGTCAGTGTCCTGTGAATCCTCACTGTTTTGGGACTTGGTGCTGTCTTGTGAATCAGGCTTGTGTCGTGTGGCCCGATTCTGTTCCTCTTTAAGCTCCAGGTAGGACCGTGAAAAAGTGTGAAATATGGATGTGACTGGGAATGCCATTAGCAGGATTCCACTCAGGATGCTGCTGAGTGCCACCACCTGGCCTGGAATGCTGCGAGGAACCATGTCACCATATCCAACCGTCGTCATCGAAATGACGGCCCACCAGTAGCTCCCGGGGATGCTGGTGAACTCCTGCTTGGCGCCCATCTCGCTCTCCGCCAGGAAGACCAGCGGGGAGAACAGTGCCATGGCCACACATAGGAACAGCAAGAGCAGTCCAAACTCTCGAGTGCAGCGACGTACGGTCAACCCAAGCGTCTGCAGCCCCAAAGAGTGACGTGCTAAACGCATCACGTAGAAGATCCGCAATGCTCGAAGAACTCGCAGGACCAATCCCACCTTCTCCAGGTAGTTGTTTCCTGAGCTGGTAGGACGGTCGCTCACGGACAGTGAGTCCACTATCAAAGTGATGTAATAGGGCAGGATGGCCACCACGTCGATGATGTTGAGGGGTGTGCGTAAGAACATGCACTTGCTCTGCGTCTGGATGAAACGGAGCAGGAACTCCAGGGAGAACCAGCCCACACACACTGTTTCCAGCACAAAGATGTTGTAGCACCTCTGGGAGCACTCGCCCTGAGAGAGAAAACACACGTTAGTTGAGCTCAGGGTTAGGGTCTCAAATTCTGTTGTATCATTCAGAGTCTTCATTCAGAGGGCCATTATGCAGTATGTCTCGATATAGTGGCTAATATATACGCTAAAAGAAGGAAATCATAATAGTTAGTTTTTCTTCAACACAATATCACAATTAAGTGTAACACATGAATACATTTTAAATTTTTTACTGTTTCAAGCAGATGTTTTAATTTTGTCATGTCCCTGGGTGCTGCACTCACTTCTAATGTGAAAAAAAAAAAGACAATTGATTAAGCAATATTCCTGGATGGCCAATGTCCTGCAGATTTTAGCCCCAGCTAGCTCCAACACACTTGCCTAGAAGTTTCTAATGAGTCTGAAGACCTGGATTAGCTAGTTCAGGTGTGTTTACAGTAATTAGGATTGGAGCTAATGCTGCGTTTGATTGACCTTGGAAGTCAGATGTCGGAGCTGGGAATGACGTCACAGTAGTGAAGTCAGAAAACCAAGAACACGTCCATTGTTAGCAATACCAGTTGATTAAAAAAAGTGGAAATCTGCACAGATAAAGCCATAGTAACATGTCCACAAATAGAGGTTGCATAGTACAGTGTGCACCACTGAGTTTATTGAGACAGACAAACATAAGTGCTAATAAATTATATATTACTACGGTTTCTCTTTTGTTGATGCACGGAGCAGCAATATTGGATTCTGAAGTTGGAGTTGTTTTGATTCCTCCAAGATTCCGAGTTGCAACTCTGACTCTGGAGGGCTTTCCAGTTAGAAGTTCCTACTGAGAACTCAGAATTTTAAACTTCCGAGTACAAATGGAACACAGCATAAACTCTGCAGGACAGTGGCCCTCCAGGAACAGGTTTGGACACCCCTGGTCTAGATAATCAAAAACTTTAAAGCTCCAAAAAGGTCATAAAGGCTCTGTAAAAGTAATCTATGTGAATCCAGAGGTTTAATCAAAACTTTAAGAGGCAACACATATATCTATATCTATCTATCATATATATATATATATATATATATCTATCAGTTGTGTTTCGAAGACAAACAAAAGTCTTATGGGCTTAGAAGGAAATGTAATGAAACGAGGGTGAATAAATGATGACAGAATTTTCATTTTTTAGGGTGAAAAAATGAAATAATGACATCATCTTGTGTAATTTTGGTGGAAACGCATCAAGCATCAGTAAGTATAAGTGATGAAGACATTCCATAATGTTTGATAAAATTACAGAAATTAGTTTGATATTATCAAAATGTATTAAATTAAATTTTGTGTTAGTCCCTCACTGAGCTAGTACTTTGTACGTATAACTAATCAAGTTAGTTAATAAAATGTAAATGCTTAAGCTTGACCGATGCATATTTCTGAAAGTCTGATCTACATTTTTATACAATTTCTTAAATTATAAGACAAACACATTCATTTTAAAACAATTAGTAAATTCAAAACTTGACTAGCGTCCACTTGAAGGCTGCAGCTTGATTTCAGATACAGTAAATACACTTGTGTCTGGGAAACTGTGTACTTTCTGAGTAATTTGTAATCATAAAGACACAAAAATGTTCCATGAATGCTGAAGACAAGGTTCTTGGAAAGCAGAGAGTTTTAATAACATTTTTTAACACATTGACTATACTCTGAAGTGCAGTGAAGGTCATCACTAAATGTGTGAGAGA
Organism: Spinibarbus caldwelli; assembly: GCA_039654775.1. NCBI lineage: Eukaryota > Metazoa > Chordata > Actinopteri > Cypriniformes > Cyprinidae > Spinibarbus > Spinibarbus caldwelli. Next base: position 27,092,306 of record CM077244.1, read on the forward strand.
GAATGGAAGAACAGCGAATGTGCCCAGAACTGGCCACCCACCAGTGTCAGGACAAAAAGAAACTTAAGGCAACTCTAAACGACTTATAATTCTCCAACTGTGCATGTGGCAACAATACATACACACATAGAAATCTGGCATGAATAGAGAGGAAAGCCTTTAAATCTAAAATTACCCAAAGGCACTCCACAATTTAGATTAGTCTGGCTTCAGTGCTACATGTAAAGCACACAACACAATACACTAAACACCCCCTCAGTGAAGAGCAGTGGATGCTTTTATGCAGCAGGACTGAAAAAAAAAAAAATGGGAAAATCGTACAAGGAAGCATAAAATCATAAACGTTAACAATCTGGAATGACCTATAAAATGACCATTTTTAGCATCAGTGCAATTATATTCCAACTTTAAAACTCACCCAAAGCATCTCAGCTATAGTTATTGCCAAAGGCTCTCAAGTATTAAAGGGATAGTTCACCCAAAAATGGAAATTCTGTCATCATTTACTCACCCTCAAGCAGTTCCAAACCTGTATGAATTTCTTTGTTCTGCCAAAGACAAAGGATGATATTTTGAAAAAAGTTTGTAATCAGGCTGTTTTGGGGCATTATTGACTTTCATAGTAGGAAAAAAATACTATGGAAGTCAATGGTGCCTCAGAACTGCTCCGTTTCCCACATTCTTCAGAATATCTTCCTTTGTGTTCAGCAGAACAAAGACATTCATACAGGTTTGGAACTACTTGAGGGTGAGTAAATGATGACAGAATTGCCATTTTTGGGTGAACTATCCCTTTAATATAAAGTGACCACAAAAAATGTGAAGACATTTGAATATTTAAAATGTCTGATTCTCATTGTATTAAATACAAAATATTAAATCAAGTGGCATGTGCAAACAAGTACTGTTAAAGTTGTTCTCACAACTTGTAACTTTCTGAGCCATTTTACAATTTCTAATCAGTTTTTGTGTAGGTGATGTGAGTGGATGTATTAGATAAGTTCACATGAAATTGCTTGTGGTATTTTATTTATAATGAAATGTAGGTTGGTTTGATGTATTTGTAACATATTCCATTGATGTGTTATATAAGGCAATTCATACATTTGTGGTTTAAAGGGATAGATACACTTCATGTTGTTCCAAACCTGTATGACTTTCTGTCTTCTGATGAACAAAAAAAGATATTCTGAAAATGTCTGTCCTTTTTGTTTTTTATTTATTTATTTATTTATTTTCTTTCAAAACAACGAGTCCGTGGGGTCCAAAGTTGTTTAGATGAGTTATGTTCTGTGTCATGAAGGTACCAAAGTAATTCTAATAAATAAATAAAAATTATCTGGATGTTTTAAAATTATCGTAGCTCACTGATTATAATCATTCTTATATTACACTATTTAAAAGTTTTAATAATGTTACACCATTTTAATATTTTTGATAGAAGTGCCTTATGCTCACCAAGGCTGCATTTATTTGTAATTTAACTGTAATATTGTGAAATATTATTGCTATTTAAAATAACTGTTTTCTATTTTAATATATTTTAAAGTGTAATTAATTCCTGTGATGCAAAGCTGAAGCTGATCTTTGCTCTAGTCTTAAGTGTCACATGATCCTTCAGAAATCAGGATGATTTGCTTCTTAAGATCTATGTTTGAAGAGAATAGAGACATCACTTCAAAAATATTAGAAAATCTTCATATTCCAAATTTTGACCAGTAATGCATTGAACACTGGCAAATATTCTCAGAGTTTTATTTTGGAAAATTCCACAAGGTGCACACTTATTAAAGTCATCACAGATAGAATATCATCAGTCGAAACTCATTCAGCCAACACAGATATCAAAATCCACACATTTTTTTTTTTTAATTCACGATTAAGTAATTTATCATTAACACTTTTCTCAATTTACAGAGGATCATCATTTGATGCCTTTATTTATAATGCTAATTAACAGATATGCCACATAACACTTGTGCAACCAACCCTCAGCTATTTAATAACTTATTAATATGTTATTGCTGACTCAGATACTGCAAACTGATTAGTGGATCAGACAGGCATTTCTGCTTAATGGGCATGTCAAGAATTCCACAGCGGACCTTTACGTCATACTTGAGCTGTTTGACGCATAACGCTTTTTCTGAGGGGACAGACTTGTACAATCCTGCAGGCCATGTTTAATTACACATTTCTCTAGGGAAAAATAATCAATCCACTCTGAAGCCCTGACTGAAATGTATTAATGAGCTTCATCCAGACAAATCTGTTTTTTCCATCGCGGATCAGACAGGCAGTTAGAACACTATGTCTAATTTATAAAAGGTTTCATTTTCCTTACAAGCCCTGCATGATCCCCCTTAGCTCCCCTCGAAATAATCAGGTTTTTTGCATGCAGTTAATGAACTTCATTAATATTTAAAGGTATAATTAAATGTGATTATTTTCTAATAATGAAAAGAGTTGATGAGGAGAATGTTTTAGTTGTTATTTGTGGAGTTTTCCCAAGTTAGAGTGCATATGACTTTATTTTTTTCTGTGGGAGACAAAATGAGATAGTTAGCAGAATGTCCATGTTGCTTATTTCCATACAAAAATATTGCTGTGAAAATCTTGCTTGACAGTTGTGGTCCCCATTCACTTTCATTGTGTGGAAAAGAGTAATAAACTAACATCTTTTACATTCCACGAAATAAAGTCATAAAAGTTTGGAGGGGTGATTAAATGATAGCATAGCTCCTTTGGCAAGGTATGGAATATATATATATATATATATATATATATATATATATATATATATATATATATATATATATATATATATATATACTGTACTGTATATTGATTTTCATTATATAATATAATAATATAACATAATGATAATTGCCTTGGTACTGGCTAATGTGTGCATGTGTGTGAAACAGTAGAAATGCATTTATAGTCCATTAGGTCCATTCTCTGAAATGCTCTTATGTTGTGGTTTTATCATTTTGCTTTGATGGGAAGCTTTTTGGACGAGGGCTTGTTTTTCCTATTTTTCTCAGTACCACACTGATTAAATTAAAAGCAGACAATTACAGCCCTAATCTGATGTCTTCATCTGCAGGACGAGCTGTGCATTATTCAACATGACTGATCACATACGCTGAGCCAGCACTTTCCCCGACAAACACACACAAAGAGACCTGTAATGCATTTCATCAATATTACTTCACATATGTTCAGTTAATTCACTTCACTGAGCATGAGATTCACTTCACCTTACCTAGCGCTCTCCCCTATACAGAATAAAACAGTATTAACTGCAGCTACAATATAATCATCACTGTTAAAATGTGCTGATAAGTCATTAAAATCTTGCTGTAATAATTATGTATTTAATACATATTAAATACAAATATTTTGTGTAAGATGGCTTGTTATACTTTTATACAATTTTTTCCTGTTAAATTGAACAAAATACATAGTATGAAAGCATAACAAAATCATTTTACAAATGAAATAACCAAAGACACACACATACATTATTATAATTATTATTATTATTATTAATATAATGTACATTTTTCTGTTAATGGTGTGATAAAAAGTACCTGGGCATTGTAATAAACTAAAATATATATTTTATTTTATTTTATTTTATTTTAACAATTTGCTTTATTTTAAGCTCCTTCCCTCTTTTTACTTTCCTCCCCCTTTCTTTATACTTTAGTTTTCAAATTCAAACAAACGGTTTCCATTGCAACATTTTATTCCATATATAGTGCAACAACATGCCCCCTGTTTTAAATGAACGGTAATGTATTCCTGGCCTTTTTTGCTGTCAAGATTTTAAGGTATGTGTCGGTACAGAAATATTTACTGGAGTAAAAGTGTGACAACTTGCCCCAGGCCCACCTACACATGTGGCAAAGTAAGGCAGTAACAATGAATCAAATGCAGTTTAGGTGAGAGGAGGATATTATATTTTAGTGGACGTAAGAGCCTGGCCCTGCAGTGTTTTAATTACTGTTATTCGCCCGTGAGATGCAGCGGAAACAATCACACAAGTCTCTGGCGTTCCCCACTCTTTCTGAAGCTTGTCAACTTCAGAATTCAAAGCGCTGCCTGCTAACAGCTTCTTTGAATTTCATTTCCAAAATTCAAGTGAATATGCACACAGCGTTTGCTACTACTGTAAGAGTAACCCTGCCTGCTTTAAATGTTTGAAAATGATTAACAGTTGAAAACATTTGCTAAAAATAGAGAAGAGAATTATAGAAGAGATAATAGATTAGAAAAGTAATCAAAAAGTAATCAAATGTAATCAGTTACATTAATAAAGTAATTGAAATAGTTACACTACTTGTTACATTTTAATTGAGTAACTTGTAATCTTTAACCTATATATGTTAATATATAATTTTTATAATTAATGGTATAATTTCTAATAGGCTTCATATGTGGCTTTACTTCATATTTTAATATATTTCATATATGGAAATGTAATATATGAATATATTACAATTGCATATGGGATTCCTCTGCTACTATTCCTAGTTTGTCCAGTCTTCACAAAATCTGGCTCAGATCATCTTCAGACCAAATAACACAAAAATCACTTAAGTTATTTATGGTGTTCAATGTTTTCCTGCAGAAAAACCTTACTAAATATGCTAGTAAAGATGCTAAACAGGACATCAGTCAGTTATATTTGCAATGCTTTTGCTTAATGACATGAAACTTGCCTGGAAATTTGGATGGCCCAATGTTCAAACTGTTACAAAGTCATGAATAATAAGAAATCTAGTTTAAACTGCTTTTCTGAAATCAACAGAAAATTTGGTGTTGCTAATAAATTTCACAAATAATTACAAAGAAATGGCAAGTTTTTGTTTATAACTTTGAGATTATTAGTATTTTTTACAGTGTAGGAGTGCTGAGACCAATACAAATCTGCTCACTCTTACAGTGTGCTATTGGTGTGTTTGGCCCTATAATCAATGTTGCATTGCATACACGCAGTTCTCACAGTAAACACGTGACTGTCCTGATCTGCTCAGGTAGAGGTGGTTTTGTTGTGGTTGTGTAACTGTTCTCAGGATGAAATGTCTTCCATCATCACCTTTTTATCCTCTTCTAAACTGGGCTACAATTTGGCAATCATCTTTGACGGGCCTCTCATGTCTCCTGCTTTCTCTCATTCTCTCAGTCAGGGTCAAATGTTTCTAGTGCTCTCCTGTCTGAGTGTGTGGGCACGTCTGAGTGCTTCAGCTGGATTTCGCTGCTCCAGAGCCCAGGAGTACAACTGGCCTGTCCTATACTTGCCGACAGCTTTGATATTAACTGTAAAGCCCTACACAGAAGAGTGACAGGAGTAATTATGTCTTCTAGCTTTAATCACATTATCAATATTTTTAATAATCATTATGCATGACTGCTTCGCTTGCGTCCTTCTGTCAACATTCATTAGGAATCACATGAGAACAAAATGTTTTGTGAGACTTTCTGTCCTTCTTTCTCTTGCTCAGTCCCAGCGGCTGCTAGACATCATAACTCAGGGTCAAGTGCTCCGTTAGAAGCTAAATAGACTGACAACTATGATATTGCTCTCTTCTCTCTGTCGGAGCCTGTTCGGGATCTCAGAAGGGCATTTAAGCTCTGATGGATGGGATCAGTCACCCGTGATGTAAAGGTGTGTGTGTACTGCATGTGAGTGCAAAATCATTATTTTTGTCAATAACTGTTTCAGTGTTAACACTCATAACACTAGGTTGCACTTTGAGATCACTACAAAGTGCATTATGAATGTTTATGGCAACCCTGTGATTGGTGTAAAATGTGTACCCTAGTGAAAAATAAATGTACTAAAATGTATTTTAAATACATTTATTTCAGGCTAAATACATTTAAATGCTTATGTGCTTAATAAAAATACCCTGCAATAATGTTGGTACAATAAACTTGTACACTTACAGTCTGCTAAATTATAACTAATTTTACTTAATGCACTTTAATTGTGAGGAAATAGTTCTGAAGTCCAACTAAAGATATACTGAAGTATATTTGATTGTGCTAAAGTGGAACTATTGCAACTATATTTCAGGTACACTTTAAATATCTTGCATTTAAATACCATTATTATTCAAAGATCATACAATCCTCACCAATAGTGACATTAAAACACATTTTAGGGTTAATATTAAGAAATGTGCATTGTGCACTAGTACTTAAAATAAAGTTTAATTATATATATATATATTTTTATCATGTCTCTTGCGATATGTTAGTAAATACTTTAATAGATTTGAACTAAATGTATGAAATAAATGTATTTTAATTATATTACTTTTTACTAGGGTATGAAGTGTACAATAAATGGGCTTTATTTCATTTAAACCTTTTCATTTTAAAGCAAAAAGGGACCAAACCTAGGTACACTTACTGTGCTTAAAGTACACTAAAACAAGTACACTTTATCATACTTTAAAGAGTACTTATAACAGAAACAACATACTTTAAAGGAATATACAGTACTTAAGTGAATTTTTTGGACACGTAATTGCATGTTTTTTTGCAATTCAATGAAAATACATTAGTTTAAATTTATATTAAATGCAATTAATTGAACTTTAGAGTGTTTTTGACTCATTTAAGTAGGTAAATCTTTAAATCCAATTTCATAATTACCTCTATTGTTTTTGAAGTGTACAGCTGAATATACCAACAAGCATTTTTGCTAAATTGAAATAAACTTTAATGTCATTTCTATTGAAACTTGTATATCATATACAGGTATTTAGATATATTTTTAAGTACACTTTTGTAATGATTAAGTTGCAATTCAGTGCATTTAAAATTAACTTTAAATGTAATATTGAACAGCACACTAGTTAGAATTATAATGAAATGTATTAATATGTTAGTCAACACATCAAAATAAGTGTACTTCTTTAAACCATGACGAAAAATATTAAACATAATGATTTAAAATGTACTACTTAAAAAGTAAAACTTTTTAAAGTACACTTTTTAAAAATCTACTTAAGTGTGTTAAGAAACTGAACTCTCTTTAAATTCACTTAAGTGGCCTTTTATGTCATTAATATTATATCATGTGCAAGTACACTTTTTTAAAAAATACTCTAAGATTTGAAGTACATTACAAGTGCACATTTTAGTACAATTAAGTGCACTTCTTTTTCACAAGGGCCACTGGATCTGTGGAATAATCAAGTGCTCTCCAAAAACGTGTCATTTATCATCGTCTCCTGTGCGAGAGAAGCTATTTTCGGGACTCATCTAGTGTTTTCTCTCTTCAGTCTGTCTCTGAGTCGCTCAACTAATTATCTAATTGAGGCATTTTAGTGCATCACAAACTCATTATAGATAACAGCAAGTTTCCTCAGAGGCCACAGATAATGTGTCTAGTGTGATAATGTAATTGTTTGCTGTTGTATAATGACTGAATTGAGAGTTAGGTCAGCCTTTGAGTTGGGTTTGTACACTTATTGTGGCATTAGCGTAGGTAATGTAGCATATGAGGCTGTAGTCTCAGACGGCCTGCCAACGAACTGTCCACCAATTTGTTACTAGGCTGCTACAATAAGCTCTTCTGAGAAATGACTGGTGGATGGATTTGCAAAAGGTTTGCAAGGTTTATGGCATCAAATCTTTCAAAGATACTCAGACCTTTGAACCCAGTAGAAAAGAGAAGTGCATTTTAGCATACTTTTACTGTTTTTTTTTAACTGTTTACACACATTTTCAAAACTTTGCCTCTTTTTTTCAAAACTTTACACACAAATCCAAGAATTGCACACACAAAATGCAAAATGCCTCACATCTTTTGCAAAATGAAGCACTACATTAAAAATATCACAAACACATCTCAAAAGCAAACATTTGCAAACACCTTTGCCATAATATTAATTCCTGTTAGATTTTTGTGGGTTACATAGAGAATTGTGTGTTTTGTTTTACAAAAAGTGTTTTATGAAATTGAAAACTGAGTCAATGGCCGAGAATTAGAGTATGGTTTTGCAGATTTGGTGTGTGGTTCTGGTGTCAGGTTTTAGAAATTGAGTGACAAGTAAAGATTTTGTGTGTAAGTAGTTGAAAAAAACTGTAAAAAGAATACTTATTACAGGAATAATATACTCTCAAAGAATATACTTAAGTGTGAACTTAATGTAACGTTTTTAGACATTTAATAGTATGTTGATGCATTTTGGCCCACTTAAGTAGGACTTAAGTACTTATTTTTATGTAATTCTAAAATAAACTTTAACTTCTCGTATGTCATATTTGGTATTACACATTTGTAATGATCAAGTTGCAATTTACTACATGTAAAATATATTAACTTTACATGTAATTATACTGAATAACACTAAAAGTATAATCAAGGTTCAAAGTATAATCAAAGTATAATCAAGTGCTTTACATGTCAACACATCAAAATAAGTGTACTTTAAAGCATAACAAAAAAAATATTAAGACAAAATGTTTTAAAATGCACTAAAACTAAAACATTGAATTTGATATTATAAAGTGCACCTTTTATCTGCAAGTATAGTTTTTCTTAAAATATATACTGATATGAAGTACACTACATGTGCACACTGAATACAATAAAGCAGAGTTATTTTTCACAAGGGTATGCGCTTTGTTTTTTAAACTCACTTAAATGTTCATTAGGTGATTATTAATATTGGCCTTCTGGCAGAACATTGGCCATTTCCAAAAATACACAATCCCACGGCCTGTAAACACAGATGCAGTACAATATGCCTCTCAGTCAGGCCACGCAGGTTAATAAGAGACGTGTGTGTGTGTGTGTGTGTGTGTGTCCCATGCTTGAGTGCTTAGTATTTTTGACTGTATATGCATGTGTCAGTATGGATATTCATATGTCTGTTTCAGCACGCACGTGCATGTGTGTGTGTGTGTGTGTGTGTGTGTGTGTGTGTGTGTGTGTGTGTGAGAGAGAGAGAGAGAGAGGGTTCCGGAGCAGAATGCATTGCTCACAGTGATTGATTGTCTCTTTGAAGATAAAGAGCTCCCTGGATTCCTCCTGCTGTTCTTCAGTGTGGCCCTTTGATTGTGGAAGACACCTCGCTCTCTCTTTCTCCGCTTTAATCTCTGCCGTCTTTATTGATGTCATGCAGAGGGCTGTGCTCCAGTACACAAACACTCCTTAGTCAGAACTCTGAAAGGTTGAAAAATGCTATAACAGGCCCACAGGAGTATTGTATTGTGCACAGGAGTATTGTTATGGTTGTTGGGTTTTCCCTTAAACTCTAATCGCATCTGATGGTATCATTACTAACAGTCAAGGGGTTTCAGATGTAAGGTCATATAAATATGTGGTTCAGTCATGACACTCTAGATGGCGCAGACTGAAAGTCCTTTATATTCAATCTGCTAGCAATCATATGATTTACTACAAGGCACAAGCTGGCTGGCCTCTGCTTTCTCAACATTTAAATAGTCTGGCTCAGTGTTTTTTGTAAGACGGTACTGCAGCATGCTATAAGAGTTCCTCTGAAACCCTCCACCTCCCCCAGCACCACCTGTCTAGATCTGCTACAGGATTTATGTAGACATATTCATGCAGCAGCAGTATATCTTACTTGCTTAGAACAGCATCTGTGTATCTAGTGGTAGTATCTAGTCTACAGGCTTACTCAGCTGCATGCACAGCAGATCTAGACCAAATACACTAAGGCCCTGATCAGATAGAACACATGTTTTTGCAGTGAGAGGCACCTTTTTTAAATTGTTTTCTATTGGCAGTAAGCATTTTGCATGCTGTTTATGCACCCGAGCGCCTCGCATTTTAGCCACCTGCTGTGCCTTGCATTATTGCAGGAGCGCTCTGAGCGCCTGAAGTTGAAAAAAAGGAACTCTGATACGAAAAGCACCCAATGTCATTCGCGTTTTTTCCATTGTCCAATTAAATGAATGGAGAGGTGGGCCTTCCTTTGTAGAGATGGAAGTTTACAGTTGCTTGGAAAGTCCGGAGACTGCAATGATGGAGGAGAAACTTGAGGTGTCTGTCGCGGGAATTTTTTAAGGTTTCTGCTAATATGACAGTTTACTTAACAGCAAGCCAAAGATTTTAAAGCGCTCGCGCTATAATCCTTGATTAGACTGACAGGACAGCTGATTCGGTGGTTGCCTAACAACATAAACAAACCGCAGAGCACTGCTCTTTTCTAAATAAAAAAAAGTCAACCAAAAAAAAGCAGTGCAGTGCGCCTCATGTTTTCAAACCTGAAAAACACGTTCTGTCTGATCGGAGCCTAACACTGTTACATCCATCAGCATGCTAAAACTATTCCGAGAGTTGTCATGATTGAACTGGTGTTACTACATGTTTTAGGCTTAATTAGCACATTAAATATATTGTTTGAATTTCACTGCAGCAAGAGCACCAGAGACTGATGAAATTATGACTAAAGTCTCTTCTACTGATTCATTTTTAATTAGTCAAATATTAAAACTTGAAAACAAGCCCCTTGTGTTACCAACCAAAAAACAAAGATGAAAAGTTGACTGTGGGTGAACGTGTGTGAGGGTCAGACTTTGCCCTCTGTTGTGGGGTTTGGAGCTTAGGGTATAGCAAATATAATTACATTAGCATACTACAAAAACAGCAGAAGAGATAAGGCAGATCAGACAATCCCAAAAATGCACTGCTACAAGCTGAAATAAAAATAAATCAAAGATGGTGAACAAAGAAGATAATTACAGATTACAAATTTATTTTAAATGCTTATACAAATTCCATAAAAAAAGTCACACTTTAGTCTGAGGACCTGTCAGCTATGACTTTTGCCTCAATAAACTCCTAATTTCCTGCTTATTAATAGCTAGTAAGGTAGTTCTTAAGTTTAGGTATGGAGTGGATTAAGGGATCTAAAATATGGTCATGATAAATAAGACATTAATATGTGGTTTATAAGTAAGTACTAATAAACAGCCAATATGCTAGTAATATTCATGCTAATAAGCAGCTAGTTAATAGTGAGAATTAGACCCTAAACTAAAGTGTTACCAATAACTTTTCATTGAAAAAAAAAAATATATATATTAATTTAATTTAAATACAGTATAAAAAAAAGTACTGAGTAATTTTAATTAACAACATGAACTAACTATTGGTTTAAATTTAGGATTAGGGTGTGGTTTAGGGTTAGTTGCTTGTAATTATGCATAATTTACATGTACTGTAAGTACATGTAACGTATAAATGTCAGATAGTCGTAAATAAAGAAATGTTGTTTAACAGTCTAAATGTGTGACACAGATTTCTTTGGTTAGGGTAGTCAACCAAATGTGTGTGTGTGTGTGTGTGTGTGTGTGTGTGTGTGTGTGTGTGTGTGAATGTATGTGTGTGTGTATCTGTGTGTATTTCTTACATTATGGGAACCAAATGTCAATTTTCCCATTAGGAAAAAAAGCTTACAAATTACACAGAATGAAGTTTTTTTGAAAATCTAAAAATGCTGAAAGTTTTGTGTGAGAGGCTGGTTTAGGATTAGGGGATAAAAAAATACAGTCTGTACAGTATAAAACCATCACGTCTATGAAATGTCCCCATATAATATGGAAACCAGTGTGAGTGTGTGTGTTTGTATGCGCGCATGTTTGCGGCATTTTGGGGGCACAAAACTGTCCTTAAAAGTGTCAACACCTCTCTTCAGAGACGTCCTTAATCACTAAATTGATTCTTAAATACTGTACATTTGTTGTTTAGAAGCCTAAAGTGTGACTCCTTTTAGGGGTTGATTTAGTCTATAGTAATTATAATCAGCTTTAAACAGTAGTCACTGCCTGGGATGTCCTGAGGAACACAGTGAAACAAAGCTGTTTGAGTGAGTGTTGGTGTGTGTGTGTGTGTGTGTGTGTGTGTGTGTGTGTGTGTGTGTGTGTGACTGAGTGAGTGAGTGAGTGAGTGAGTGAGTGAGTAGGCACATGTGTGTGTGATAGAGGAACAGCTGCCAGGCTTTTACAATAGTTCTGTGGAATATGGCTAATTTGGTATTCATGAAATTGGGCTATGGACTTGAGATGCTGTCCCCAGGCTGTCATGCCTGTTTCTGTCAGAAAAATACCCCCCTACAGTACACAGTCTAGCTATTGAGACAGTCTCTCTCACACGAACACACACACACTGCAAACACAAACATCTTACTCAAACATCTCATGTCTCTGAATTGTTTATAGAGAAAATGATTCACATCATCAAGCGCAGAGAGATGGAGTACTCGGTTTTTGTCGGAGGCCAAACTTGAGGGCCAGTTTTGCCCAGAGGTGTTTTAAGTGGCTATACTCTAACTCAAAGATCATTATATTTGCATTTTATGAATTCAAAAAAGTTTGCTGCAGTTTTGCTAAACATAAATTCTCAAGTGAAAAGTTCACAGAAGTTCATTGAAGTCTGAATTAATTATGATTTCCAGTCTAAATCTGTGTTTAATTTCTAAAAGGTATAGTTCCCCTAAAAATGAAAATCCAGCCATCATTTCTTGTCATTTCAAATTCATAAATTTCCTTCGAACCCAAAACACAAAATGAGAAATTTTTGTTCTTTTTCCAAGCAGTGAATCAGTACTGGAGCTTTCAAGATTGAAAAGGCATGCAAAAGAACCATACAAATTTCATAAATGTAGTCCAAAAGTAGTAACCCTAACCCTATATGTATATATCTCACTGGTAATCTTTCTCTCCAGTGAGCTGTTAACCAGTCAGTGGGTTCACTGTGAATGAACCTTTCACAGAATTAATTAAGACCAGTTCTGTAAACCAATCTGTAAGCTAACCTTCTGTAATTGGATCTCTTTAAGTCAATGAGAGTTGGTGAATGATGACAGAATTTTATCTATCCTTTTAATTGTTTATTAATTGAATTGCACGGTGCCTTCCTGTGGTGAGTGTCTGTTGTTGGGCCAGTGGCAACTTGCAAACTTGCTGCGCTTAATCTACTGTATATGGTGACAGCTCAAAAAAGCATCACAGTGTGTCACTTGTGTATGTCATTAATTTTGTTTGGTAACAGGCAAATATATTTAGACTTACAAACAATAGTATAAGGGCACTGCACAACAAGCTTGCTAACTTCTGTTTAGACTGTTTAAAATGCATTCAACCCTGTTCTGAGGACTCCTGAAAATAGCTATGTGTGATTCTGAGGTTGATGGAAACTATGAGTGGGACATGTCTGTTTTGCACCATATATGCCAATGCAACCCCTATCATTATCATTTTGGTTACGCCGCCAAAACTGAAACATGATGAACAAACATCAGAAAGTCGTGACGGTTCTCGTGTTTTAGCGAGAGATATGGCGTTTCACTGACAATGGATCAAACAGAGACTGGCTTGTATTTGATACTGCGACTAACACGATGACCTGCTCCGTTTGCCAAAAACATGCAAAGGACAAGAATCTCAACAATTTGTTTGTTTTAGGGACAAAAAAATGAAACTCGAAAACGTTAAAGAACACGAAAAGTCCTGGTGCCACAAACACTGCGTTGCACAGGCCACGTCTTTACCTGCCTTGTCAAATCCAGCAGTCAAGGCTCTGACCACACTTCAGGAGCAGACAGCCACCAAGATGAAGAATATGTTTCTCTATCCGACTTTGTCTGGATATGCGAGTGAGTATTATTTATTAAATAGATCTATCTACTTAGTTTAATCAATGTACACAATATATGCTCATATACTCGTTCTTTATTTTTTCCTTTCACATTTTAGAATGATAGTAATTAATATGATAGCTGCAGGCACAGTTGTATTTGTCTTTAAATTAATTTAAAGCACTTGAGCCTTAAGATAAAATTACTTGACTGAAATGTTAAATTGAGAAATTTTCAAGGTTTGTTAACATTATTAACTAGACTAGTTATTGGGATACTCCACCCCAAAATGAAAATTTTGTCATTAATCACTTACCCCCATGTCGTTCCAAACCCGTAAAAGCTTCGTTTGTCTTCGGAACACAATTTAAGATATTTTCGATGAAAACCGGGAGGTTTGTGACTGTCCCATTGACTGCCAAGTAAATTACACTGTCAAGGCACAGAAAAGCATAAAAAACATTGTCAAAATAGTCCATCTGCCATCAGTGGTTGAATCTGAATTTTATAAAGCGACGAGAATACTTTTTGTATGCAAAGAAATTAAAAATAATGAAATTTATTCAATAATTCGTCTCCTCTCTGTCTCTCTGTGTCAGCGTAGCGCCATTTTGGAGAGCATCCGATGGACACAAAGTGCGTACGCTATTCTCTGTCATCAGTAACGCATGGATACGTATTGTACATTTATTTACAGTTTGATTTGAACGGAAACTGCATATCCATGCGTTACTGATGACAGAGAATAGCGTACGCACTTTGTGTCCATCGGATGCTCTCCAAAATGGAGCTACGCTGACACAGAGAAACACAGAGGAGACGAATTGTTGAATAAATGTCATTGTTTTTATTTTCTTTGTGTACAAAAAGTATTCTCATTGCTTAATAAAATTCAGATTGAACCACTGATGGCAGATGGACTATTTTGACAATGTTTTTTATACTTTTCTGGACCTTGACAGTGTAATTTACTTGGCAGTCAATGGGAAAGTCACAAACCTCCCTGTTTTCATCCAAAATATCTTAAATTGTGTTCCGAAGACGAACGAAGCTTTTACGGGTTTGGAACGACATGGGGGTAAGTGATTGATGACAAAATTTTCATTTTGGGGTGGAGTAACCCTTTAACATGAACTAACAATGGACAGTACTACTTATACAGCATTTATAAATCATCTAAGTCAGCGGTTCCCAAATAACCAATCCCAATTGTGTTTATTAACTATCATTAATAAAGATTAGTAAATGTAAAAATATATTCGTTGCCAGTTCATATCAGCTAATGCATAATCAATGTTAACAAAAGAGACCTTATTGTAAGTTTTTTTTTCTTTATTCCAGATTGGATGAACAAAAAGGCACTGCTGTGGGGAATACGTACAGAAATGCAACAGAAGCTAAAGTGTTCCTTACATCTCTGAGACTGAGAGAAGAAAAATAAAAGAGAGGTTGAACACTGCAAAATTCATTGCACTTATGACTGATGGTTCAACAGACAGCTCTGTAAGTGAGGAGGAGATGGTCTATGTTAGAACCTGTGTGGCAGGCAGTGTGGAGTCAAAGTTTATAGGAATAAAGGCGGTGGAGAAGGCAGATGCAGAAAACATTACAGATGCTGTCAAGGAGGTCATGAGGACACTTAGTGAAGACTGGGAGAAGAAACTGGTGGCGATAACCACAGATGGTGCGGCTGTAATGACTGGATCAAAAAACGGTGTTGTCTGTCGTCTAAAAAAAGAGAAAACATACGTTGTGGGAGTCCACTGTATGGCACATTGACTAGAGCTCAGTTTCAAAGATGCAATAAAAGGCATCAGTCTTTTTCAGAGAGCTGAGGAACTTCTGATAGGTCTATACACTTTTTATCACGTCAGTCCCCAAAACCATGCAAAACTCATCAACAGCTTCAACGAGCTGGCACTGACTCCCTTCATACCCACCAGAATAGGTGGCACAAGATGGTTGGCCCACCTCCTACGTGCCTTAAACCAATTTTTTAACTGTAACTGCAAGTCATAATTTGCTTGGCCAGACTGACTTACTGTACTATGATTAACCTATGTATGTTTTTGTGCAATTTTAGATGACATTCCCTGGTGGCCAAGGAGTCCGTGAGGTGCAGAAAAGCAAGGCCAAGAAATTAAGCAACACTGCCAAAGATACTGCGGTGCTTAGATTTTGTGGATTTCTGTTTGACACCATGACCCATCTCAGTAGCTTGTCTGAGTCTCTGCAGAGGTCCACTACTACCATTGCAGAGGCCTACAGCTGTCTGTGCTCCACACAAGCACTGTTGCTTAAGTATAAAACCAGGAATGCCCTATGATCTATCTAATACAGTATCTTTAAATGTTAAAAGATAACATATACAGATAACACATCAAATAATCAAGTAAAGTTTTGCATTATTATTTAGAGAAGGATCAATGATGAAGGCCACAAGCTCCAGCATGTTCAAAGGCATATCCTTTATTGAGGGTGAAGGTGAAAACAGGCTCCTTTTCTCGTCTCGTGAGATGGTGATTGACAGGCTTCTTGAGAGTATTGGAAACAGGTTCAGGGATGTAAGCACAGGTGTTCTGTTGGCTACAAAACTGACCAACTTCAACAATTGGCCAGAATGGAGAGAGGATGTAGCAGGTTTGTTCTCAGATCAGGCTCAGTGCACAGGACAGAATTAGGACTAGATAGGTCTGTACACATTTACTGTGTGTATTCATAGCTCTGATGCATGACCCTATTATTTATTTCAGATTTTGGAAATGCAGAAATTGAGTGTTTGGTTGACCACTTTTCCCCAGTCCTTTCATCCCCTGAAGTTATTCAAGACCAGTGGACCATGCTGAAAGCAAAGCTGTATCTTGAGCCCCAGCAACTGAAAACCCTGACTTGGGTGAACATAAATCGACTTCACAGAACAACCTGCCCTGACATTCTCAAGCTTATGGATCTAGTCCTGACTATCCCTGCATCAACTGCTGAGTGTGAGAGGGGATTAATGAAATGAAACTCAGACTGGCGGTCTAGCCTAAAACCAGAGACCCTATCTGACCTTCTAATTGTACATCTTTCGTCTCCAAGCATTTCTGATACGATCCCAGTCCTGCTGTTGAGCTATGGCATACTGACTGCATCAGAAGTCGAATGGCCAAATTTTCTGGACAACACAGAGGAGTGCAGTAGCAACAGATCAAACACAGACATATCTGAGGATGAGGGGTAATGGGAATGTGTGTGAAAAAGAGAGTAGGCTGATTTGATTGTCTGGCTTTCAGTCAGTGAAATGAATTAATTCATTATTCAAAGAAACTGAAAAAATAAAAAGTTAAAGGGGTGGTTGATTGCGATTTCATTTTTTAACGTTAGTTAGTGTGTAATGTTGCTGTTTGAGCATAAACAATATCTGCAAAGTTACGAAGCTGAAAGTTCAATGCAAACGGAGATATCGTCTTTTAAAATTCTGGCAGTTTAATGCCTACAAAAACGACTGGAAAGGGACTACAACGAGTTACTTCCCGGGTCCGTTACATCAAGAACCCAGATTTTTACATAAACCCCGCCCCCGGGAACATGCAGCAAAGGGGGCGAGGCCATGCTGCGCTGCTTTAGAGAAGAGGAAGAGAAAACTAGGGGTGCACGAAAAAATCTATTCATATATGAATCGCGATTCTGTCTTCTAACGATTCTAATGGATTCACAAGTTTCAAAACCAATGTTCTAAAGCAGTGGTTCTTAATACTGTTCCTCACATCCCCTGCTCTGCATCTCTCTCTCTCTCTCTCTTTCTCTCTCTCTCATTCAGATCATCAGCTCAGTGAATACACTTATTTTCACATACTGTAGCTATGAGAAGCGTTACACATGGACGCGTGTGAGGTTGCCGTACTGTATTAAAGCTTTAATCAGAATAAAACCGTATATTAAAAGCTAACAGAAGCAGTAGCATTTACAAATAACAGCGTATCAAAAAGTATGAGACAACAACAAACAAAAAACTTAGGCCTACCATTAAAAGCCGTGCTTGCACAGGTTCTGCGCGATCCTCTTCACTAATATCCTCTGTGTCTCAATCGGGCTCAAACTGATAAGCAATATAGACGAGGCCATTGTTTACAATACAACCGGAGCACATGCCACTGAGCTGAGGGGCGGGATGTTCAGACGCGCTCTAGAGGCAGTTTAGCCAATCACAACATATTGGGCCAGCTAAACAATCAGAGCCCATTGTGTATTTCTGAGGGAGGGGCTTCATAAAAGCAGGAAATGATCAGCGCATTTATCAGAGAAGGGACAGAGAGGTGTGGAATAAAGATAAATCATGTGAAAAATAATGCGTTTTTTAACTAACGAAGCATTAACACATGTTAGACTGCACCCCATAAAGACAATCAAGGCTAGAAAAAAAACAGTCAACCACCCCTTTAATAAATAAATAAATCAGTTTGTTGTTGTTTTCTTGAAAGTAAACCAAGGACAAATTAAAAACATTTTAAATGTTTAGTCATTGTGGTAGTAATAACTGCCTGTTTTTGCAGGCGGTAAATTTTCTCACGTCACCAGCCATTGGCAGGTGTGGCAAAAAGTTAGTTTTAGGCCCTGGTTAGGATTATAGTGTTTAGGGTTAAGTTTGAAGTAAGGGTAAAGTTTACATCAGGATTATAGGGGTTTGATTTAGGTTTGGGGGAAAGTGAAGCTTTAGGATTTTAGTGGGTCAGAGTTCGGTTTTGGGGTAAGGGTAAGGTTTGGATTAGGATTATAAGGGTTAGATTTAGGTTTTAAGTGAAGGGTAAATTTAGGGTTAGTATTGTCAAGGTTCAAGTTATGTTTTGGGGCAAGGCTAGGTTTATAGGGATTAGATTTAGGTTTTGGGATAAGGGTCCAAAAATTTAATACACTGTACATTCCCTATATAAAAGACTTAGCTTTAGCTTCTTCCCAAGTCAATTTTAACTCTTTCCCTGCCAAACACAGAATTTTCCGGGTTTCCGCAGTCTCGCTATTATTATACACTATTACACATCTCCTGAATGAGTCTTGAAAGTGCTGATCAAAAACACAGACCAGGAAGATGCAGAAATGAGCGATCTCATATGCATGCATATGCATATGAAAAATAATGCAATCATCAACACTAACCGCATATAAATGAAAACTGCCTAATGTTACAGAGTGACATGTTGATCCAGGAAGTGGTAAAGGCCTGTGCAAGTTTTGTGAGTACTGATGGAAGACATCTACTGCATCTTTGCTTTGATAATATTACTGAAAATGATCCAGATGTAGTGTTTGATAAAAATTTGATTTTCTCAGCTTTTTTCTCAAAATGCTGCTTTTTTTATGCAACCTACCTATATTCATTCATACTTTAGGGGTACACTCACCCTCTCCTCCTCTTCTCTCAGGTCAGGCATGGTGCTGACACACAGTGTAACTGCCGTAATGGCCACAAAGACCACCGAGAGGCAGGCAAAGATCTTCCCAGGAATCCCGGAGTGAGGGTTCTCCACCATGTCTCTAAGGCTGTGCATGCACCCAGCCATACGCCCCTCCTCTGGGCTCCCGACGCCCGGTGCCTCCTCACAGGAATGGGGCGAGGTCAGCTCAGCCTCCTCCTCCTCCTCCTGCCGGAGTCTCTGTCGCTGCTCCTCCTGCCGAAGACGGAGCTTTCTCAAGCAGCACCACTCCAGACTGGCCTCCTCCACGCCCCAATACAACAGTTCCTCCTGAAAGGAGAGCGCACACATCTCCCGCAGCAGACGAAGCTTCCCGGCCGCCAGGAACGTGACGATGGAGCGGAAGGCGCTGGGGCTTCGGTCGAAGAAGAACTCGTTGCAGTGCGCGTCATAGTCATCACACAAATCGAGGATTTCCTCAGCATTGCTGCAGCTGCGTAACTTCCCCAAACGCGTCAATGGAAACTCCTCAAGAGTGGACCATGGTATGCTATAACGGATGCCACCCACGTTGATGATGGCGGTGCGGTCGACTAAAGCACCCTCGTCCGCTCCAGCTCCTCGATTCCGGAACACCTCGTCCTCCTGTACACCGGGCTTGCACTGCAATTGTGCGCGTTTGTAAAACACACCTTTTTTGCTGCTGATTTCATGCTGATTCTCCAAAGGGTTAAAGTGGAAGGAGGTAAACTGATGATCGGTGCTGCCTGCTAGGAAAGCCACCTCTTGGTACATCTCTGCTGTGTGTGGCTGTGCGGGCCGTACACTCCACAGATTCACAGTCTACCAGGTCACGGTGGTCATCATGGTTGAGCTCTGAGAGATAAAGAGGAAGATTTTAATGAAGACTTACTTTATAGTTCCAGTTCCAGGTTGCTAAGCCCAAGGGGCACAATGCAGCAAAATTAGCACAGAAAACAATTGATTAATTAGTCCAGATATATTCAAAACACACTGGAAATGCTCAACAACACAAAGAAAATGGCTCCTTGTATACTGCACATACTTAAAAGGAAAAGTTTGCTGATTTTCAACCAGCTTTGTGTTATTAATTTCAGAAGCATATGGAAATGAACACTGTTAACTCTTTCCCCGCCACTGACCAGATATCTTGTCTTTTATGAAAAACAAGATTTACAAAGACAAGATTTTACGGCTTTCCGTGTATTCACTATTATACCCTCGGGGGCGCTATTACACATCTTCTGAATGAGACCAGAATCTCCTGATCAAAAACACAGCAAAAGAAGACGCAGAAACGAGTGATCTCATATTTAAGCAGATGCATATGAAAAATAATGCGATTATCAACAATAAACAGCATATAAATCAAAAATCCCTAATGTTACCGAGTAAAATGGGAAGGAAGGAAGTGGTAAAGGACCGTGCAAGCTTTGGGGGGTGGAAGTGACCTACTGCATCTATGCTTTGTTCATCAAACTGAATATGATCCAGTGTAGTCTTTGATAAAAACACAATTTTTTCAGCTTTTTGCTCAAAATGTGGCTTTTTTAAATGAAACTTACCTATATTCAAATGTTGATAAAAAAGAATGCTTAAAGCTAGAATAAAGTTTTGTTTTGTTCTTTATTTTGATTTATTGCATGTTCAGATATTCATATAACAAAATATTCTGGGGGCCATGAAAATTTAATGTAAATGATCAAAAATGCAGGCAGTGGCCGGCAACTTTTTTCAAAAACGCTGGCAGGGAAAGAGTTCATATTTAAGAGTTAATAATATTTTAAATGTAATAACTTGCTTTGCAAATTGCAAATATGTTTATTATTTATCATTTATAATAAATACATTTATTATATATCATTACAAATATATTTAAATACATGACATACAAGTTTCAATAGAAATGACATAAAAGTATATTTTAGTATCTTTATGCTTGTCAGTAACCTTATTTTAAATACCAGTTATGAAATTACATATAAAGATGTACTGAAGTCCTTCTTGAGTAGGTCAAAAAGCACTCTAAAGTAAACTGCATTTAATATAAATTTAAACTACAACACATTGATTTAATTGTGATTACCATGCAACTTAGTCTCTGAAAACATTACATTTATTTCACACCTAAAATTCTATATTCTATATTCTTCTAAAGTATATTATTTCCGCAGTAAGTACTCTTTTTAAAAGTATATATAATAGTGATATGTCATATGGATTATTTTTCTGATACTTTTATGGTGTTTTTGCTTCATTTTTGTCATCATTCATTGTAATTGCATGGAAAAAGACGACTGCATTGAAGAAAAAGACCATTGCATTATACCTACTGTACATTAAAACCTAAATGCAAATGAATTCCATTTCTTCAAAAACTACTCCAGTTTTCTCTGCTCTGCTAAAGATTTTGAGTGAAAATGAAAACACTTTTACATGGGTGAAGAGTTTAGCCTTTCCAATCCATCATTCCATGAGCTCTGGATTTAAAATAAGTCACTTCAGCACGTTAACTGTCTCGAGGGCAATAACGCTCATCGAAAAATACGTAATGAGCGCATAAAAGTTGTCAAACATCAACAGTAATGCTGCAAAATTAATACTAATATATTCATTGTATCAGTCTCCTAATGCAACATCACATTCTCCTGACATATTTGCTTTTTTTTTTCCCCATCAGTAGTGAAAATAGGTTCTACCATGGCTTTGGAAGTCTTAATTGTCACAGGATGCAGTAAATTCGTGTCACAACACAAGTTGACTCCCAAAGCGGAGGAATTAATTATGATGTTTTCTTTTCTATTCATGGATAAGTTCCTAAATGAGCCATGTTCTCTACACAATGACAGAGTAAGGTCCAGTGCTCTCAAATGAACATGGGTATAATTAGTGTGACTGATTTATGAAACAGACCTCCTCACGCCAGAGGATTCAGTAATTCTGAGAAACGCCATCGGTCTTACAAAGGCTAGTCAACCATTTGTGAAATTAAAGCATAATGTATTCAAACAGCATATCTGAGCAGAAAGGCATCTCTGATTTTTGTCTCCCTTCTTATGCATATTTAAGACGTCAGAATTGATGAATGAAAACTGGTGCTATCATGGTGGATGTTAATAAACTTCAAATAGCAGCAGACAGAATTTTAAAGTTCACCCAAATCAAATCAAATATTTCTATTCTTAAATTTCCCTCCCATTTATATTATAAATGCAAACTCTTTTAGCATGACTTCTCTACACTTATGATGTAAGCAGCAATTATAGAAACTTTTGAGCATTATACATGATTCAGCTTCTGTCTTGTCTGGGCTTTAATTTTATTTCTTAACATGTTGTTTGAGCCCTGAGGCCTCTGGCAATCCAAATGAATCACTGTCAAACTGAAACAGTGCAGAAAAAGATGCCATGTGTTACCGCTCGATCCATGAGTCAATATATGACCCAGCATTTCCTGCATGAAGCTCATACCGCCATCATATGAGCTCAAACTGCACATAATGTGCCAGTTAAAGTAGGTGCCAAGGCGTTTTTAAAAATGCAAATAAGCCAGACTTTTCTCTTGTCCAAAGATGACACTAGGAAGCAACGTCTAACAATGATATATGATACACAATACATGAGTAAAGCAGAGCAATGTGACAGATCTTTCCAATGTGAGGTGGCTTTAACCCCAGTCAAGTGAATACAAAGCAGTAAACAACAAAACAGTTTTTTGTATGCACTACTGTTTAAAGATTTGGGTTGGCAGGATTTTTCAGTATTTTGGAAAGAAGCCTCTTATGTTCACCAAGGCTGCATGAATTTGATAAAAGAATACAGTAAAAACAGTAATATTGTGATAATATTTTTTTTAATATTTTTAATCAATAATATCTTTTATAATTAAAAAAAAAAAAACATTGGTCACACTTTATTTTAAGGTCCAATTCTCGCTATTAACAAACCATTAACTATGACTTTTGTTTCAATAAACTCCTAATTTGCTGCTTATTAATAGTTAGTAAGGTAGTTGATAAGTTTAGGTATTGGGTAGGGTTAGGGATGTAGAATATGGTCATGCAGAATATGTGCTTTATAAGCACTAATAAACAGCCAGTAAGTTATTAATAGGCATGCTAATAAGCAACTAGTTAATAGTGAGAATTGTAAAATGTAATTTATTCCTGTGATCAAAGCTGAATTTTCAGCATCATTGCTCCAGTCTTCAGTGTCACATGATCCTTCAGAAATCATTCTAATATGCTGATTTGCTGCTCAAGAAACTTGATTGTTATTATCAATGTTATGCTGCTGAATTTTTGTGAAAAATAAATCTGTCACTTTTAAATAAAACTCATTTTTGATCAATTTAATGTGTTAATTTTATACACTAAAAACTAATAGAAATATTGTTATATGCCATACATTATTATTTCAAAGTAACTTGTAAAGTTTAGTCCATACAAACTATATAACTTCACAGAATTGCTGTTATTCTGGTCCTGATGGGAGTGCAGAGGCAGCTGCTTTATTAAAGCGAGGTCTGTGGATTTTGGGGAATAACAGAGAGGTCAAAAACACAGAGAATGTCTGAAAGAGTGTTCACTTCTTTATGCCAGCTAGCGCTCAAGGGAAGTGCTCAAACTGCAGTGGCCTTTGAGGATCAGTCCGATCAGACAGTCATGTCTCCACGCTCTTCTGAATTTAAAGCAAGACTTTCTCTCTCCAGACAGACTGGCTTTTTATTATGTCTTCAAGTCATTAATAGATTATTGTATATTTATACTGAAAAGGAAATAAAAATTAAAATAAGGATGCATTAAATTGATCAAAAATGACTGTAAAGACATTTATAATGTTACATAAGATTTCTATTTCAAATAAAATATATCACAAAAATATGAAGCAGAACAACTGCTTTCATCATTCAGCTTTGCATCACGGGAATAAATTACTAATTATATTCAAATAGAAAACAGTTATTTTAAATTGTAATAATATTTCACAATATTAATGTTTTTACTGTATTTTGGACAACTAAATGCAGTACTGCTGAGCATAAGAGACTTCTTTTAAAAGAAAAACTTTTTAACAAAAGTTTTCATAATTTTCATGGTAAAACACTACATAAATTCTACAGTAAAAGACTTTACTATATGGTCAAAAGTTGGATCGAATGGGACATTTAATGTAATTTTATAGTAAAATACTGTTAAATTTACAGTTTTTGAAAGTGATTTATTTTTTATTTTCAGTCCATAAAACCTGAAAACCTTGCTATAGTTTTTCAGTAATGTTCTGGCAACCACTGCTGCTTTTTTTTACAGTAATTTTTGACTTTTTTATTTAGAATTTTTTTTTACAGTGCAGTAGTGTATATATATATATATATATATATATATATATATATATATATATAGGTCCTGTATACATTTATACAGTATATATACAGATGTATTCTTGTGTATAATGCAAACATGCAGACATACTGTAAACATGCACAAAAGAAGTGAAAACATTTAAATGAATTTCCCCTAAGGCAAAGAGTGTAAGAGACAGTGTGGGCAGATCTGTCTGCTAGCTCTTTCTTTCTTTCTTTCTTTCTACCCATAACTGTTTGCTTTATTAATTACGTTCACAATCACTGAGAATCCACTCTATTCCTTTAGTACTGTGGGTCTGTATTGAGATCTATAGATGCGATGGTAAAAGACCGTGGAGACTGTCATCACTATTAGCAATCAGCACAGATCAATTCCAAGATGCCTGTAACATTGATTTCCTTTTTGTGAGCTTCATAACAGCACACAGGAGGCTGGAGGTCTCCGTACAGACATATGAAAGCACAAGCCACACACACTCTCCAGCTCAGACAGACAGACAGACAGACAGACAGGTCCTGTGGAGCGCTGAGAGATGAAAAGGTAGATGTTGGGCTGCCGTACAGGAGCCTGTATGAGTGATGGTGCTGATGATGAGCGCTGCGGTGCTGTGTGTCTCCCGGGGAAGATGAAATTCAATAGCGCTGATGGGGAGATTTCTGCAATGGCACTTTGAGTTAGAGACTTCTAAAGGCACTCATGAATCAATATGAGCTATTTGTGCTCGTTCTTAATAGATGCCGACGCTATTCACGCTACTGCGCTGTAAAACGGATGGAAAGACAATAAGTGCATTGTTTTTCTGTCACTCAGTTTTTGTTTTATGTCTGCAGTGATGATGAGTTGCACTGCTAGGCAACCCTCAAAAAGTTTATGATAAAACTGCAAGTACTCAACAATTTGACACAATAAAACACTCTGAGTTAAAGTGGCATTGTTTCTCAACCAAAAAAGCATTATGCATTTTTATTTATTTTAATGTTGATATAGAAATCAAATGTATCATATTTCAATATATGATTTTTATTTTAATATGAATAAGAATCAATGAAAAGTATCTTAAATTGATATGCATTCAATACTGTTTATCCAAATCATCTTACATTGCATTCAAGGTTCAAGGTGCAACCAGTTCATCCATTCTCCTAGAATCAAACCCATTACCAAGGTGTTGCAAGCAACAAGGCCAGAATATGTAATATGTAAAATTCAGAGAAGAAATTAAGAAAAAAGATATTCACATCACACTCAGATTAAAATGTCAATTTAGACACTATACATTGATACATTTAAAATAAATCTCTGCTGGATAAGTGTGACAGGTTTGGGGTCTGTTTCGTTTCTAATTAAGGGGCCATTTCTCTCAGCAGCGGAAATACAGACAAAACTGTCAGTTCCTCAGGATTATTTATGAATGAATTTAATAAATAAAGTTGGACAGAAAAACCAAAGGAGTGTCGAGAAGTTCGAAGTGGAAAGTTTATCCTTCTTGTTATTTTTTTTACACTTTAACACAGCAAAAGTGATTCATGTACAGTAGTACATCTATAAAAATCCCATTTGTACATGTCAGTCACAGGTCTACAGTCAGAACCACACAAGTACCATTCAGTAAGCTCTAACAGGCTTTTTATTATTTTTGGACATCTATCAAACATAGCATTTTTTAAAAAGCTTTTTGATCATTAAGAGAGACAGTGTTAATAGCCATTGTACCAAATGTACTTTACGTCATGAGTGTCAGGAAACCACTGTTTCACCAGCTCATGATGATAAATATGCCATTAAAATTGACCAAGATGTCATCCAATATTTAAAGGACTTGTACTATGCAACCCACTAAAATAAACGTTAATTGGCTTTTAAGTCAATTTAATAGGATGCAATAGGAGGTCTTTTCAGGTCTCAACTCACTCTCTCCTGTATCAAACACACTTACATGTTGCTGTTGTTCATTTTTTTCACTTTGCCCACACTTTAAATCAACTGATCAGGGTTTCTTTTTGTACTAATCTACAGATTTTAAATTATTCTAATTCATTTCAGTCATTTATAATCGACATAAATAGGGTATCTATGAAAATATGACAATCCTAACTTCTTGAATGTACAAATAATGATCTGGTAAGCATTATATAATACAGTCACATTAAAATATTATAAAAGTGGCCATAAAACTCACAATAAGTGTTTTCATCAAGCTTTTAGTTTACCTCTTCATTTAAACTAAATCATATTGTTTTTGCATGACTGATACGACATGGATTCTTCAGTATGGTAGTAATGTTTTTATTAAACATAGCGTTGACATTAATATTCATTCATAATTATGTAACTTTATAGTTTTCCACAATCACACTGCTCCCAAAACAACAGAGAAACAGAACAGCGTAACAGTAATGAAACGCATTAATAAAGGCTTTGTATAAATAAAGGCGTTTTTGGAACTCAGAAAGATTCTAATTAATTACTATTGCGATATTACACACAGAAACAAAGGCAAAAGGGTTGCAGATATAAACAGACTCATTGCAAACAAGCCCAAACTCAAAAAAAATCACAGTGAACAGTCGACTTACCCGTTTTAAGCCCACTGGTTTTGAGCCGCCCTTCTCATTTTCAGCTCGCACGTGCAAGTTGTGCTGTGATGCAGTCGCACTGTTACTTTTATCGCTTTCTCCGCATTGCTGGGTGATTTTATTCCAGCATCAGACTGACTCCAGCTCACAGCTCCTCCACAACTGCTGAAGTTCCTCAGTCATCGTGTCAGATCCGGATCTGTTGATGGGTGTTACTGCTGCTGCTCGCGCGCGCACTCGAGTCCTCATCTCACCCTGAGCATGTTTGCTTAGTAATAACGTCGCATTACCATGCAGAAATACATTAATACACTTCTCTCTCGGACTAATTAAATCATGCTCTTTATGTATAATCCATCCTGCTGAATGCATGTGGACGAGAGCTCTTTCCAGCTAGTTTTAAAACATTAAACCTGTTTATTAACTTTCTCTCTCTCTCTCTCTCTCTCTCTCTCTCTTCAATTCTTCAGTCGCTCGTTTTGCATTAAACAGGTAGTGTTAATAATATTAGCGTGCATACGGGCGTGCGTGATGCATAAACAAAAACAGCAATAGGCTATTTAATTATTTTAGATCGTATTGTTGTATACTAAACATAATAACAACGTCGAGAATAATGAAAAGAATCATAAATGTATAAACAATAACAATACAATTTCATATTAAAATTAAAATATTTTGAAATATTGTCTGCAGCTCAGCTAGACTGGAAAATGCTTTGAAAAAATACATACATTAAAATAAGTTAGGTTGCGTACATTATAAAACATGAATGTAAGAACATACAAAATCTCAGATATTTTAGTGTGATTCAGATCTTCTGAAGTGGACACACAGTCTGGCCACTGAGGGGAGACAGAGAAGTGAGTGACTGTCAATAGCGTGTAATGTCCATTTTCAAGTTCACATTTTATTTTGTGTCAGTTATCTAAAAATGACCTGAGAAATACCTGTCAGGTAATATCTGGTTTTACAGCAACTCTCTCACAGCTCTTTAAAATAACAGACACTAAGGCACAGTTCATAAGTATTTGGCCTCTGCAATGCATTGAAATAATGACATAATGATTCCCATGACCTGCTCCGAATGGACTGTGTATTTCTTGTCTACAATCATGTTTCTTTGCTCTGAGAGAAATCAAAATTAACTATGAATCAAGAGAGCTTTGTAATTAAAGGCTGAGAGCTGATGTGTGGAGAAACTTCTGCATGTCAGATGCTCAGCATCACACTGTTCATTATTGTTTTCTGCATGCCAAACAAACAGCGAACATTATGTAAATCATTTGAGTTTAATGAGAGCGAACTGGTTATGTATTTGACTTGTGAGGAAGAATTTTCTCTGTTTTTCCTTGTCTCCGCAAAGTGGTTGTTATGGGACTATACAAATTTTTGATGAGATTTGGATGGCCTATAAATTTTTCATTGTTTTGTATGCAAGTTTAAAGTCTTAAAAGTGACTCAACAGTCACTATGGTAATACTTTTTTTTTTTTTTTTTTTTTTTTTTTTGTGGCCAGAAGTGACGTCTGTCGCTTGTTCAGAATATATAACCATCATTTTTATGAGTATACAGTGATACACCATATCATCATTTGTTTCTTACAAACACACAGCTTTGTATTTCACAAGATGTTAATTGATGGACTGGAGTGGTATGGATTACTTGTGGATTATTGTGACGGCACCCATTCACTGCAGAATATCCACTGCTGAGCAAGTCATGTAATGCTACATTTCTCCAAATCTGTTCCCATGAAGAAATAAACTCATCTTAGATGGTCTGAGGGTGAGTAAATTTCCAGAAAATGTTCTTTTTTGGGTGACCTACTCCTTTAATGCACATGTCTATGGGCTTTCCAATAGAAAACAGCTGAAATGGATTAAGCTGAAGCTGTCTTGTAAGTCTTGCAGTAACAAATGTACAGTACAGGCCCAGCTGAAGTGTTGTTTGGAAGCTGTACTGCACTTGCCCACACAAACACAAGTGACGCAAATGCAGTATTTTCTCCCGAGTGTTGCTCTTGGAGTCCCGGCGGCGATGGTTCCAGCTGACAGTGTCATAATGAGGAGCAATGCTGTGGGTAGGAGGGCTTCACTCATGTCAGATACACAAGCTAATGACACACGGAGAAAGCAAGTGCTATGTCCAAACGTATGTCCTCAATCAAGAGAGTCCTGCAGGCAGACCGTGCCGTGGATGGCGTAGCTGTCTAAAGATCCTCGCAGAGATGATAGTGGTGTACGTTTGTGCATGTGAAACTGAAAAACACACAGTGTGCCACATGTGATGTTTAGACAGCCATGCATTCAAGTAAATGTGATTACACACATGATTACACACCGTAACAGTGCCGCAGAGAGAATATTTTGATCATAAACTTCTCTATAGCTGCGAATGGCATTCGTGTGTAAGCGTCATGTCTCAGCGTCTGTTACCTGTAAGCACAGAACCGTGGTGTTTCTGTTGTGCAGCTGAATGAAAAAAAAGGCTTTAAAGCCTCACAACAGAACTCATTCTCATTCCCCAGCGTTGCAGGTTTCATGGCTGAACCATTACATTTCCATAGGCTAAATCAGCCTGGATTTGGCACATTGGTATTACAGTAGGTTCTTTATAGTGAAGGTGTAGCTGGTTAGCACTGACCCAGTTACGCACAATTTTAAAGTCACTCAAGTTTAAAACATACTTGAATGAAAGTAGATTATCACATTTAAATGTACTTACATTTTTAAAAGTAAACAGTGCTTAATATAATGCTACAATTTTAAAATAAATCTGTAATTTAAATGTTAACACGCACATCAGAAAACTGACAACTATCAATAATTTTTTATCAATCAGTTTATTGGAATACATTTTTTTTTTTTTATAATTTTGTGGGTCCGGAAAGATTCAGAGTGTTTGATATAATTTCTCCTACCCTATCATAAAAAAAAAAAAAAAAAAAGTTTTCTCTGGCTGGATGCGCTTAAAGTTGGAGTGAAATGAAAATTCACCCTATCATTTACAGTATTTTCTTAATGCATATTGCATATATTACAGAACAATTCTTCAGTGCACACATTTCATTTTTTAAAAATGTTTTGACCTTGTAATATTTAATGAAAATGTTATAACTAGACCTTCCTGTAAAAGCAACAGACTTCTCTCAGTGATGTATGCAGGTCATCAATAAGCAGCAAATTAGGAGTTTGTTGAGGCAAAAGTCATAGTTAATAGTAAGTGAGAATTGGTCCCCAAACTATGTGAGACCAAATTACTCAAATAGTGATCTATTTACTGGAGAAACCAGATCTGCCCCACTGCTAATCTCAAGGTACACCTTTGTACTTTATTAAAGGGTGCATATTACAATACATAAGTGTACATATTAGTAACTACTACCTAAAGCATACCAGTAAACAGTACCAAAAGTGTACATGCTAGTACCTAATTTCTACATATTGGTAGCTTAAAGGTATTATTACCTAAAGTTTACATATTATAGCCTAACTAAATATTACATATTTGTACCTATTAACAAATTTATATATGACACATCTATGACATATCTTTAATTAAAATATGAGCAATTAAATATGCAAATATACATGTTGGCCACAATTAATGGAAACCTTTTATTCTATACTCTATATATTCTTTAGTATATTCTATACTATTCTTCCATCCAGAATTTCTCCAGTCCAGATCCTTCAAATGCCAAGCTCCATGTTGGTTCTTCTTCTCTTCAGTTCTCTCCACTCATTTTCTATAGGGTTCAGGTCAGGGAACTAACTTTCATTTTGTGCTCAGTGACACTTTATTTTTTGATTTTGGTGTTTGTTTTGGATCATTGTCTTGATGGATGATCCAGCCGTGGCCCATTATGAGATTTCTAGCAGGGACAGTCAGGTTTTGGTTTTTTATCTGTTGGTATTTGATAGAATCCTTGACGCCATTAATCTGAACAAGATGTCCAAGACCTGCGGCAGAAAAACAGGCCCACAGCAGTTTACGAGGCCACTTGCAAAGACTTGAATGGTTGAATCTGATTGGCTGATGAACATTCTAAGGTGTACAATTATTTTCAGCGAAATGCACATCTAAAGTAGTTCCAGGCAGCTCTTAACCGCATTACATGACCAGATCACTTGTTCCAGATCAAAATGTTTCAGTTTGCTGTTTCAAAGGTCCTTACAACCTACATTAGCAAAAGACCCAAAACCCTCAACAACAATGATTAAGCAAAGAAATATTCCCGTTTTGGCAATAAAATTATGCTTTATTATGTATGGAAAGCATTACTGTTTTTCTCCTGCTATCTCTCCCTTACAAATGCATACACATACTGTACAGTACATACTCACACAGAAACATGTTGTCAGCACTGCCCTGATGATTATATTAGTAAAATAGTTTAGCAACTTAAAAGTTACACAACACTTCTCACAAGTGAGGTAATAATGACGCTGTTCTTGAAGAAAATGAACTTGCAATTTCACTGTTAGTAGAAACTCTGCTCCCAAACACTGTTGAGAGACGCACAGACTCAGGTAATTCACACATGCTTAGTCTCTCTCTCTCTCTAATAACTTAATTATTATCTGCTATCAACGGCTCAGTTGAGCCTCTGTTACTAGCTCTAAAATGACGTTTTGAAATTAGCAACAGCGTGGGATGAGATGCATAAGGAATGAATCCTACACACAGACGGTGCGTGCAAAATACATTTGAATTTGAATTTACTTCACGACCGTTTAAAAAGTATCCACCTAATTTTTCCTGTAAGAGTGGGTGTGGCCATTTGTAAATTTCGTGTCTGGCTTCCGGTGTCATTCACTTCCAGCTGTTTTTAGCCTTACAAAACAGCTCCTTTTGCTGCTTGATATTGCAAACTGGTGTGTCTTATCATATTATTTTAATGTATAATGGGCACACTGGTTTGTAGTGCAAACAGTTTTACTGTTTACTGCACTTTGTTATTCTTCTCGTTATTTCCTTACATCGGCTGATGAAATGGAAATCTGGCACATTCACAGAAAACGGCTTACTTCCGTGTTTAAAAATATGGTGGATTATGTTCTATATAGTATAAATAAATATGAGTAGTATAAATGAAATTACGATGTACTACATCTGCCATGTTGTTACTGTCACATGACCTACCTATGTCAGTTGCGTCACTTCACTGTCATTCATAAATCCTCTCCCGTGGCCTCATGGGATAGTAAAGTATCCATCGAATGCGCACTTCAGAATCCGGACGGAAGTAGGCCACCCAGGTACTTTTCGCCCACTATTTTTCGAATACCATGAAATCGGACGTACTAATTGCCTCACATAGCTACTGTTTTTTGCATACTATATGTGACCACGGACCACAAAACTAGTCATAAGAGTCAATTTTTTGAAAATCTGGAATCTGAGGGTGCAAAAAAATCTAAATATTGAAAAAAAATGACCTTTACGTTGTCCAAATGAAGTCCTTAGCAATGTATATTACTAATCAAAAATTAAGTTTTGATATATTTACAGTAGGAAATGTACAAAATATCTTCATGGAACATGATTTTTACTTAATATTCTAATGATTTTTGGCATAAAAGAAAAATCGATAATTTTGACCCATACAATGTATTGTTGGCTATTGCTACAAATAAGTGCTACAAAAGTGCTCCAGGGTCACATATACCGTAGTTGGGAAGTAAGTGATTTTGGAAACAGTTAGAGCATTTTAAGGACGAAACCTGACGAATGTTTTGAAATACATCATCTGAACAATGTCGTGAGGTGTGGTAACTGTAGTATAAGTGGAATAATTGACTCTGCGGCAATGAATTATTAAAAAATAACACACACGCGAGCTCCGTTGTGCATTATTTTCTAATAATTCAATGGCCCGTCATCAGTTATTTCTTACAAATTTGACTGTTCAATCACATTAAGGCACCAGTTCAGAGCTCAGTTCAGAACTCATGCGCTGAGTGAGAAGCAGCTTTTTGTGTGCGTGTTTCAGGTATGTTCACTCAAACATCTCTCAAAGTGTGCACATATGCCGACACTTCTGTTGCTTATTGCACTCGAATGATTTAAAATCACTTGCTTTTAAACTGCAATGCATTCAATTGACAAGTTTTTCACGTGAGCGATAGAGACAAATTTTTTAGCAGTTTACCGTGTCTACTGGTATATCGCCCACACCTTTGGTGAGTCTCACTTATTTGATGGTTTGTGCCAGTAAAGGTGAATGAGTTCTGAGTGGGACTGAAGAGTGATGGATGAGTGTGTGTTTCTGACTGTCACAGTACAATATAAATGTGTGACTGATTCTGCTGCCTCTCTTCAGGACTGTAATCTTGTTCAATTAAAGTGAACTCGGAACACATCAAGCGTCACAGTGAGGGTTTCCATCGAATGTGAAGTGATATGTGACGGCGCCAGAGGCAGGAACCCAGGGTTTGATTAACATTTATAATATTTGTTAACATTCATATTGTTTTCAAGCACTATTACCAATAATAATGATTTATCCATTATTACAGTGCAAGTAAATCATTTAGATCGATTGTCATAACATTTCTAAGCCACATAATTAGCAGAAAACTTGTGCATTTTGTTGTGAGTTGTGGATGTAAGCAGCGTCTGACACACATTGTGTTTCTATAAACCATTGTACTCGGAGTGAACAAATTAATAACGTGTCTTGTTTGACAGAAACATTGCCAAGGTTACTGACTGCACTGAACAATTCACAGCCAGAGCTGTTTCATGCTCCAATCCAGTTTTAATCAAATTTACATGCTGACTACAATGTTTTGTTTATCTACAATTATAAACATATTTAATCTACTTTGAAGCAGTGGCATAGTTTCTGCCAACTTGTCTTGCACTTTTTGTTTGAACATCTCCTGATAACTTTTGACAATGTGTTTAACACATTGGTAGACATTCTAATAATTATAAGTAACTTTAGTTTGCAACATGTATGGAAGCCCGTTTCCACCACTGAATAAAAAGTAAAAAAGGTAATTGCAACTTTTTATCTCACAATTATGACACAATTGTGAGAATACATCTTGTAATTCTGACTTTTTTCTCAGATTTGCGAGATATTCTGAGATAAACTCGCAATTGCATGTTATAAAGTCAGAATTGCAAGATATAAACTATTAATATTAATAAAAATATTTTAAGTCTGAGAAAAGTCAGAATTGCGAGAAAAAAATTGCAATTGCGAGAAAAAAGTCAGAATTGCGAGATAGAAATTCGCAATTGCGAGAAAAGTCAGAATTGTGAGATAAGTTGCAGTTCAAAATAAAGTGTTACTGATAAGGATATTATTTAGGAGAAAAGTTCTTGGAGTTTGCCCTTTAACCTTTCATATTTACATTAACATAATGAAAACTAAAGTTCTGATAAGCCCTGTAGTTAGTTTAATGTAGTGTGCTGTGAGAAACTGCGGAGGAGCTGATGAAGTGTGTTTTGTCATAATGCTGTCATAATGCTGTCATGTGCTTCGTGGTCTAATCACAACGTGCCACCATTGGTTACGGGATGTCGTGCAGTTTTAATGTGCATCTCCTGTGCTTGTTAAGTTGCTCTCAGCTTGTCAATGTTTTCTCTGTGGTGGCAGAGCAGTGTCTTCTGAACACTCACTGTGAACTATACGGACCATTTTATCCTTCACTGGACGTGCAGAAACAACATGAATGCTTTGAATCAACAAGACTGTCCCTAATAAATAACACACAGATCTTGTGCTGGACAGTCAGACAGATGCATACTTATGTTTATAGTATATATTTTATCAAAGATAAAACATTTTGATATCACTTTTTTAACACTTCATTTTACAGTGTCCTTGTTATGTGTTACATGTATAGCAATGGCAGTAAATTATGCATAATATACAGCATATTATTATAGTACATATTTTTAATAAAACGTTTGGTTATACTTTATTTTACAGTGTCCTTGTAATATGTACTTACTATAGTAATAACAGTAAATTATGTATAACTACAAACTATTGCATAAGTATTTCTGAAGATTACATTATTATAGTATTTATATGAAAAATAAAACATTTTGTTAGTACGTTTTAGTAACACTTTATTTTACAGCATCCTTGTTACGTTACATGTATTTACTATAGTAAAAACAGTAAATTATGTATAATAAACAATTACATAAATATTTCTGAATATTAAATTATTATTGTATTTATTTTTTATGTAAAATAAAACATTTTGGTTGTACATTTTGGTAACTATTTTACAGTGTCCTTGTTATATGTACTTACTATAGTAATAACAATAAATTATGCATAATTACAAGTAATTACATGCAGATTTCTAAAGATGACTTTGTATTATTATGTTACATATATTAAAAATAATATATTTTGTTAGTATTTTTGGTAACACTATTTTACAGAATTCTTGTTACATGTATTTACTATAATAATAACAATAGTAATTTATGTATAATTACAAACAACCATATAAATATTTCTGAAGATTACATTACTATATTATATACTTTAATTAAAAATAAAACATTTTGGTAGTAGTAGTTTTTTTTACTACCGCTTCATGTTACAGTGTCCTTGTTACACGTTACATGGACTTACTATAGTATATGTATATGTACTATAGTATAAGTATATGATAGTAAATTATGTATAATTACAAAAATTACAATTATATTATAATAGTATTTATTTTTAATAAAAATAATACACTTTGGTAGTACTTTTTTGGTAACTATTTTGAGTCCTTGTTACATGTTTCATGTACTCACTATAGTAATGACATTAAATTATAATTACAAAAAATTGCATGCAGATTTCTGAAAATTCTATAATTATAGTATTTATTTTTTAATAAAAATAAAACATTTTGGTAATACCTTTTTGGTAAAACTATTTTGAGTCCTTGCTACATGTACTTATTAATAACTGTAAATTGTGTATAATTACAAGCAAGTATGTTAACTTTTATTACTCAGTACTTAAATGTAGAATTATACTGTAACAAGAACAGCTTAAAATAAAGTGAAACTATTTTTACAGCGCTATACATACAATGCACATATAGTGATAACAATAATTGGTCATAACTACTGTAGGTGCTAACGCAAAACGTATTCCTACACCTAACTTTAACCCATGTAGTTAACTTTTTGTAAGTGCACATATTGTAAAATAAGGTGCAACCAACATTTTATTAAATATTTCAGGTTTAAATTAATCTACATAGTCTGTAAGGTTATCAGTGTGTTTAATAACTAAAACTATAATCTAACAGTCACTTAAAGTGTATTTCACATCAAAATGTAAATAAATTGTGTGGTATTTCAGCTTTAATTGTGTGACTGTAATTGCATGAGACCAATTATTGTAGATGTATATGTCTCTTTCATTTAATCTAACTCTATCATGCTGCTACAGAATCAATGCATAATAATAATAAGAAATAGCATATTTTTGGAGTTATAGTAAAATATTTTTGATGCTTTGCTTGTCATTTGTTTAACCGAACTGTGAATGTCTTGCTGTTTAATTGTCTGTCTGTCTGTCTCTCTATGTAGGCAAAACTCTCAAAAATCCTGTCACACCGCTGAACTGATTATGAAGTTGAAGTCCAGCGCCAAAGGGAACTTCATCTATAACGAGCTTATCGTCTCATTGTGTGTCAACCCCAGAGAAACCTGCAGTGAATATCTACACTGAAACACAAAAATCCTGAGTTCATGTGTGTGCGCGCAGGACAGAGTCTTCAGCCCTCAGGACACAATCTGAACCGATGGAGCAAACTGACCTCCACTAATTTAGAAGAACTCAGTATGAAAGATCTGACAGTCTTAGTCCCAAATAACAGCACTCCATTTGTATTCATACATTAAGTGTCTCTGTGTTTGTTGTTTACTTCAGCGGAACGAGTGCACGCAAATCAACTCAGATTTATTTGAAGAAATGGGTACAAACATTGAGATACAATCTTTATCAAGTACTCTGATGCTTGTACACTGAAATTAATGTC
Source organism: Spinibarbus caldwelli (assembly GCA_039654775.1). Taxonomy (NCBI): domain Eukaryota; kingdom Metazoa; phylum Chordata; class Actinopteri; order Cypriniformes; family Cyprinidae; genus Spinibarbus; species Spinibarbus caldwelli. Next base: position 27,129,320 of record CM077244.1, read on the forward strand.
AATTGCTTTGCCAAACATCAAGAGGACTGACAAATGGAGAGCCAGTGATGTAGGCGACTTTTATAGTTAGCGGTCACAGTGCAGTTCCTGGATGAAACCATCAATCCAGCACACATACTGTACAGCTTCAGACGTGTGGGTGGGTTGCAGATCGCAAGGTTATAAACTTGTCTGCTTTGTATCTTAACTTTAACCTTGGAATCATCAAAAGATGGTCAAAATGACATCTGTTCCGCAGATTTTTTTCGTGACTTTCAAAATCTTTGCTCATGTGCTCATAAAAGATGCCTTCATTAACTCATTCTTCATTCTGGGTTTTCACGTTCTCGCTGTTATATACTCGGGTGCGCTATAACGTATCTCCTGAATGAATCTAGAATCACTCGATCAAAAACACAGGTGAGGAAGACGCAGAAACGAGCGATCTCATATGTAAGCATATGCATATGAAAAATAATGTGATCATCAACACTAACTGCATATAAATGAAAACTGCCTAATGTTACAGAGTGAAATGTCGATCCAGGGAGTGGTAAAGGACTGTGCAAGCTTTGGAGGTGCTGATGGAAGCCATCTACTGCATCTTTGCTTTGATCATAGCACTGAATATGATCCAGATGTAGTATTTGATAAAAATGTGATTTTCTCAGCTTTTTGCTCAAAATGTTTTGTTTTATGAAACCTACCTACATTCAAGTGTTGATAAAAAATAAAAATAAAAAAACAATGCTTGAAGCTAGAATAAAATGGATTTTTTGGTCTGTTCTTTATTTTGATGTACTGCATGATCAGATATTCATACAACTAAATATTCTGGGGGCCATGAAATTTAAGTGAAAATCATCAAAAACGCTGGTGGTTGCTGGCAACTTTTTTCTAAAATGCTGGCAAGGAAAGGGTTAAAGGGATAATTCACCAAAAAAAAATTTTTGTAGAACGTAAAAAGATATTTTGAGAAATGACTAAGTGGCTCTGTTTACACCTGGCATTAAGATGCTTTTTGTCGATCCAATCACAAGTGGATAATACTAAACACAGGTGTAAACAGCATCTGAAACGTTTGCTTTCGGAGTATACACGCTTCTAAACTTTGCAAATTCGGGACGTGTTGAAACAAGCTAGCCAGATGGGATTTAAACTTTGCCAGGTGAAATTGTACATTTGATTTGAAGGCAAGAAATGTAAAAAGCACAATGGCTTATCAGTCCTGATTCAAACGCAAACTCACAGCATTTGGTGTAGTTTTGCAGCCATCAGAGCTGAAACAATAGCTGCTGCTCTCCATATAATTTTATGTTGTCTTCCTTTGCATTCATATGTAAATTGTGCAAGCTTATTTTGTGATATTACATTGAAAGATCAGAAAAAGCCCATACGTACCCACCCATAGACCCTACCTTCTAAGAAATCAGAAAAGTGGGATTAAAACACCAAGTATAAACAGGAATGTGACTCCTTCATCTACTTGTGATACAACTGACCAAAACAGGTTTAATACCAGGGAGCTGATCCCAGGTTTCTTAATACCAGGTTTAAAAAAGGCCAGTGTTGTCTTTGTACATGCAACAGAAATCATTGGCAACCAAAACTATTTGGTTACCAACATTCTTCAAAAAAAAAAAAAATCTTCTTTTGTGTTCAACACAATTAAGTTTTCAGTTTTGGAACAACATAATGGCGAGTAAATGATGAGAGAATTTTCATTTTTGGGTGAACTGCTTTAATAACTCATTCAACCCTATACAGTAAGACCTCATTTTGTTTTTACAGTGATGGGCAAATGCTGTGTTGAACTACATTTTGGCATTTTCTAAGTGGTGTTTGCCCATGCAAAAGTCCCTGCCATGATGCTGAGGAGCTGCGGATGGTTTCTAGGGTGTTCTGGGTGGTAGCCAGGTGGTCAAAAGAGCCCACCTCCAAATTTCTATGATATACTGGTCTCTATATGACTCTGGTCCCTCCATCCCTCGCCCTGAACATCTCTGATTCAGCGTCTGCTCATAAAATTATCAAATTAGGTCCATAATTAGGGTGCACTTTACCTAAATGAGCACTAATGAATAATTAGCTCTTATGTAACTTCATCATTGGTTAGTTTTCCTGTTGGACTGAGCTGCTGGGTCAGACGTCTCGGGCATGTTTGCCTGTGTATATTTCACTGTGGATTGCTTCTAGCAGATCAAACAATAGAGCACGGCAATGCTAAGGTCACGGGTTCGATTAGGAAAAGCATGAACTAATAAAATAAGTACTGTATCTTGAATGCAATGCAAATCACTTTGGATAAAAGCATCTTCCAAATGCATAAATGTTATTAAACAAAATTAAACATACACTCTTAAAATTGGAGGTTCTTTATTGGCATCTATGGTTCCATAAAGAACCTTTAACATTAATAGAATCTTTCCATTCCACAAAAGGTACTTTAGATGATTAAAATGCTCTTCACACTATGTATGTATATATATATATATATATATATATATATATATATATATATATATATATGATATTTGACCATGAAGATGATGATGATGTACGCTCTTTCAGTAGTGTGGTGACAAACACAAATACTAGCAACAAATATTAGCCTTCTCACGTCATTTCCATTTTTGGTTGCATACAATGGCACAGCGTGAAACTTCCAAAACTATTAGATAAAGATGTTTTAACGTGCAATTTATCAGCATAATGCAGTAACGCAACACAATGGCTGTTTAGGCCGCGCCATGTGATATTGCTTCACTCCTTTTCATTCCACTCTTGGGAAATGTTATATTCATAATGACTCGGTGCTTGAGTGCTTTCATGAGGCTGTTTCTTAGTCTTTTGTCTGAGGTCTTGAGGGTGAGCTGACAACTGATTTCCGCTCTTTCACAGACGTCTTGATGGAGCTAAATTGAGAAGGTGCTGGATGGAAATGTGGAGTGATTGACATTGTATAAGTCATAAAGTGAATGAGTCACTTTAACCCTTTGCTCACCAAATGAAAAAAAAAGTAGCATGGAGTATTTTTCTCTACAACCACAAAAAATCCTTCAAAATGAAAATGATTGTGTATTACATTGTTACGACATTGTAATAAAAGTCTAAATGCCTGTTAGATGATGTTTTTCATTTCAGGTTGTTGTCATTTTTTTGTCATCCTCAGACACTGATATTGTGCAAAATCAGAAACACTTCAAGTTTAAACGCCAGGATCTGTTCTTGTGGCATTTGTCTGGTCGTGACGTGTAGAACTATTATTCCATCACATTAGGCACAGAAAATAAAACATGCTCATTATACAAGCCTGATTGAACAGGTTAACACTACTGTTAACTCTACTGTGTCTTTGCTCTCTTTTTTTTTTTTTTTTTGGTCTGACAGTGCAGATAGTAATCTTTCTGCAGTAAAACACTTTTGAGGGTGCATTCGCCACTATTTACCTTGCTTTTTTTTGCATAACAAGGGTAAATATCTAAACATGGGGGTTGGCTGAAAGGAAGTATTTGGGAAACCTGTTTGAAAGAAATTAAATACTTCTCCATTAGGAGTGACTTAAAAAAAAAAAGATGATAAAAGCTCAAGGAAAATCAAAGAGAGGAGTACAAGTCTCTCTTCCCTGCTGTTCTGGCTCTCTCTAAAAGCAGAAACTGATTTGAGAGAGCAGGTTTCTTTGGTAATTCTCACTGGAGCGCCGCTTTATTTTTAGGTGGAAGCGTTTTATTACATTTAAAGCTGTTTTAGAGATTTACAAGCTCGAGTCCTGAAAAAGTACCATCGATAATCTCTGAGGACTCTATCAAGAGAGTATTATGAGCAACAAACCGCACCAGCTGGAGGAGTCCAGAGTTTCTGACAGCAGGACAAGAGCGTGCCAGAGCCGAACAGATTTCAATCTCTGCTCCTGCAGCTTTCTTGGCTTGAAAACTATCTGTCAGCATGATGTGAGAGTGCGATTTATAGGTGAAGTGTGTCATTTCTGCTACACTAAATGACAAAAATGGTTCCCATTGGTCATACAAACAGGTACCAAAACTCATGGCATTGACTAGTGCAGTGTTAAGTTGTCCAATGTTTTGATAACTTTTGTGGAAATTAATGTATGTCTTATTTACTGTGTGCATTTTAGCATGGGATTTTAAAAATGGCACATCACGTTAAGCATAGAGGGAGACCCATCGAAGTCTAACAGTGAAAAACACAAATGCCTGAGCTTAACTTACAAAATTTAAGAATGTTACAGTACTTTATAAACAAGAAGCTGTTTCTGGATCTCAAGGTTGAACATTTAAGCCCCATACACATCTCAAGAGCATGTTATGTACACACATAAAAGGTTTAATTTCAGAAACTGCCACATTGATAATGTTACAAAAGACTTCTATTTTTAATGAATGCTGTTCTTTGGAGCTTTTCATTAATCAAAAAAAAAAACAAAAAAAAAAAAAAGAAAGAAAATGAACAAAGTGTGTCATGGATTCCACAAAAATGTGAAGCAGCAGAACTGTTTTCAGCATTTATAATAATCAGAAATGTTTGAGCTGCAAATCAGCATATTAGAATGATTTCTGAAGGATCATGTGACACTGAAGACTGGAGGAATGATGCTGAAAATTCAGCTTTGATCATAGGAATAAATTACATTTCACAATATATTCAAATAGAAAACAGTTATTTTAAATTGTAATAATATTCCACATTATTACAGTTTTCACTGTATTTCCGATCGAATAAATTCAGTTTTGGTGAGACATTTAAAAAACACTAAAAATAAGAGTTATATATGTCAGATTTGGGGTAGTCAGTGAAAAAAAATGTGAAAAACAATTAAACAGGACCTATACATAAAACAGAGCACCTCAAATCATATATAAGAGGAAAATATTATTATTATATATCACAATGCATCACCTCAAAAGGATGATAAGGATCTCTGACACAAAGCTGTGTAAGAAATAGTCATTTTTGGAAAGCTTTATTAACAGTGCTTAAAATGCAAATAACTTCAACAGATGAAAATCACAATTTCACTTCGTAATCAATGCCAATTTGTTTCCACCATGATACTTTAATTAAACAGATACTTTTACTTTTAAATACTTTGTTTTAATACATTAAAACAGATACTTTATTCTTAAAAAAAAAAAAAAAAAAAAAAATTCAACAAACCTGCATGAATTCTTTCTTCTGTGTAACACAAAATGTCCAAGCTGCTTTTTCAACATACAATGAAAGTGCACAGAGATCACTGGCTGTCATGTTCAGTTATGACACTGATTTATTAAATAACAGAATAGAGGTAAAACAGCAGTTCAGACGAGTCCTGTCATCGTAAGGATTATAGAGCTGCATGTGGAGCTTCAAGATGAAATTAGTAGTTTAAAAGCTGAAGAAAGTAGTGAAACAAAACTTGTGAAACTTTGAACCATCTTGTTAGGGCCACTGTGAAGTCCATGGTAAAAAAAATGATAAAAACATGGCAGACACTATGAGGATCAGGCTGCCTGACTAAAGTGAGAATGAAGGATAATTGACAGACGAGTGATCAGAGGCTGATAGAGCTGCACACACCAGGCCTCTGTGGTTGAGTGGCTAGAAAGACAATTTATAGAAGGACATGTCTCCAGTTATTTGAGCTAGTTACATTTAGAGTTTACTGAAAGCCATGTGACAAAACCTGAAAGCCTTTTAGAAGAAAAAGCTCTAATGATGGTAAAACTGAGCTCTATGCTGTGAAAGTAAAGCTATATTTGATGGAAACCGTATACACTCTGACACTCATGCTAACACCAGCCAGTCTCAACACACTTTTGACTCACAGCAAAAAGTCTAGTCCTCATAACACAGTTTATTGGCCTAAAGTGACCAACCACTGGCCATGTTTTTGTGTGTGGTTTGGAGTGATTTTATCTGAGATAAATGGATGCCTGCTCATTTCAGACCAATTTTAACAAACTGAATGGCACATTTCTGCATTAAATCTGAATCTATTGTAATGCGAGTCTAAATTTGAGAAAAAGCACCTTTTTTATTTTAATGATTAAAATGTTTGATCGTATTAATAATTTTTTTTTTTGCATGCACATTTAAAAGAAATTTTAAAAGGTAATTTCTGTTGATGTGTTATTGCTTTAAATGAGCAAAACACAACAGTTTTGTATGTTGGGTGGAAGCAAGACATTTATCTGTGCTGGAAAATACTCTGGGTAATATATTATGACGCACATTAATTTTAATCATTATAAGGCATTCACATAATCAGCAATCGACTGTATCCACATTTAAAAGGTTTATAAACCAATTGCCTCCAAGTCTGTATGATAAATTACAGTCCAATTTTCAGTCCTCGTGCCCCAAGAGCAATACATAACAAATTTGATATAAATTTGTTTGAGGCCTTATGTGCAAGATCAGTGATTTCAAATGATACTGAAGACTGGTTTCTGCTTGTCAGATTGGATCAACAGTTTAGTGTGGAAGCCAATATAACCGCACACATCCCTGGAGTCAAAGCAGTGAATCTCTCAGAATCAAACACATAGATCTTTAAAATGAAAATTAAACCATCTTCTGAATGATTTATTAGTCGTCTCTGGCTTTGCCTACTGATGTCAGATACTTGTGCTGGTAAAAAGCAACACACTCTCATAAGGAAATGTCACTCTGGGTTTAATCCTCCACACCGCTGAAACGTCACTCTGGTGTCATGTGCAACGATACTTCACCCGAAGCTATTATAACTTGTATAGGGATAACACAAATTTTAAAAATTCTGTCATTTACTCATCATCATGTGGTTCCAAAGGGGGTTGATTTTCTGTCTTCTGTGCAGGATGAAAGGAAGTTTCTTCCAACAATCCCTGAGCTACTCTTTACCATATAAACCATATGGTTTATATACACCATATTAATACCACACAGATTCCAAATATGAACTAAATAAATAAATAAATCACTATAAAACTGGTCCATACAGCTTAGTTTTGTGTGAAGCTGCTGTTTACTGACAATCTCTAGGAAAAATTCAACATTTTCTGCTTCAAGACACAATAAATAAATGTGGAGTGCTGTTTCCCCTATGAGACAGCTCTGTACGAGTAAAACAATAAAGATTCATATCCAACACTGATCAAACACTTTTATCAACATCGATCATTATCTATCTTAATAACCTGTCTGTGCATAGAAATCAGTTTCCAGTCTGAAAGGAGATATTATTGTGGAACATCATTTAACTAAAATATTCATCTTTTGGATGAACAAATGTACTCTTTCCTCTTAAAAATCTATCCATCTATCCATTCATCCTCCATCAATCTATCCATCCATCCATTCATCCATCAATCCATCCATCCATCCAATCCAATCCAATCCAATCCAATCCATCCATCCATCCATCCATCCATCCATCCAATCCAATCCAATTCAATCCAATCCATCCATCCAATCATCCATCCAATCCAATCCAATCCAATCCATCCATCCATCCAATCCAATCCAATCCAATCCATCCATCCATCCATCCATCCAATCCAATCCAATCCAATCATCCATCCTCCAATTCAATCCATCCATCCATCCATCCATCAATCTCTCTCTATTCATCCATCCATCCACTTTTTTTTAAATTAAACAGTTTGTTGAAGATTTAGACAAAACATAAAAACAAAAAGTTTGCATATCTACTTTTTTGGTGAATATTGTATTTGACTCATCAGGTTTTATGGCTAATATAGTAAGACACAGGAAAATATAGAGCTCATACATGTGGACAATATACCAATTTTATTCTGAATTCATTAATTTATTCACTGAGCAAAAATATGCAATTTGGTGCAGTTGATATTTATATGAACAAAATTATGAAATTCTGATGCTTATAATGTAAATTATTGTCACTCTAAACCTCCCAATAATGTCTTAAGATTATATTTCAATAGTAAGTTTTAGTAAGATAATATTTAAATTTAGCTGTATGATCATAGCCTTTTCAAATAATAAATCGCAATGCATGATTGAGAGATGAACAAATAAACACTCCTCAAAAGCTTTATGTTCATATTTGATACTACATTGTAAGGTTTTTTTTTTTCCTCCCCCCTAAAAATTGTCTGGATAATCAAGTACACCTGAGTTACTTCAGTCCAATAAGTGATAAATATTAATAACAATTTAAAAGTCACTCTTATGTTTAATTTATAACAATCAATAAAGATTTCACAGCAGAAAGAATGTGAACCACAAGCTGAAGGTTTTTCAGCAAAGTTTTCATCATGTTGATCATCAAATATGATACAGTAGGCTTTATGGGGTAATATCATTGTGCAACTCTCTATACCAAGTGCTTCCTATTCACTGAAATGTATTCACAGACACCGCCATGTGTTTCTGAGACACTGAAGAGCTGGAAACCTTGAGCAGTCAGTGAATGCAATGCTAACATACCTGCGTCCAATGATGAAACAGCTCCAGATCATAACTACACACCTCCAATAATCATACAAGAACACATCCAAACACCAGACTCATTCCTCTGACAATCGTCTATCTGGATGAGAAGATAAAAACATGATGAGAGTGTAAAGAATTAGCTTTAGTATAAAGATGCTGGTTTTCAGCAGGTGGTTGTTTTGCTCATATCATTATTTATTTGATGTAGTGGATGTGTAGCTAAAGAAGCGGGTCTGTTCTTGACATACACTATTAAAATAGATCACATTCATTGTCATATATTGCTCCGTTTTAAAAGGTAATTTCTTCAACAGTGTCTGAGATGGAGAGCATTCATCCATCAGCGCATGCTGTATATGAGGACATTCAGCAGATGGATATTGTGAGGTCCAGCAGCCCTGCAATAAAGACATCGGTTCCGGAAGAGGTGGCTGGTGTGTAATTAGGTTTGGGAAAGGACTATGATGGAGAGATGAGAGATGAATACATGGCATCTGCCAGAGCTCAGTCACTATCAGCGGAGGTGAGTGGACAGAGCAAACGATCTCGGTTCAAAATAAATCAAAACACTCTTTTATTGGCTCTCTTTGGTTAACTACATTCCCTCATCCTGAAGAGATACTCACCAACATGTTTCAAGACATACAGTGGGTACGGAAAGTATTCAGACCCCCTTCACTTTTTTCAATTTTGTTATGTTGCAGTCTGATACTACAATTGTTTAAATTCTTTTTTTTTCTCATTACTCTACACTCTGTCCTTTATAACGACAAAGTGAAAACAGAATTTAAGAAATGTTTGTAAATTTATTAAAAAGAAAAAACTGAAATATCACATTTACATAAGTATTCAGACCCTTTACTCAGTACTTAGTTGAAGCACCTTTGGCAGCAATTACAGCCTCGAGTCTTTTTGGGTATGACGCAACAAGCTTTGCACAACTGGATTGGGGGAATTTCTGCCATTCTTCTTTGCAAATCCTCTCAAGCTCGGTCAGGTTGGATGGGAACCATCTGTTGACAGCCTTTTTCAGGTCTCTCCAGAGATGTTCGATAGGGTTCAAGTCAGGGCTCTGGCTGGGTCACTCTAGGACATTCACAGAGTTGTCCCTAAGCCACTCCTGTGTTGCCTTGGCTGTGTGCTTAGGGTCATTGTCATGTTAGAAGGTGAACCTTCGGCCCAGTCTGAGGTTTTGAATGCCCTGGACTGGGTTTTCATTAAGGCTATCTCAATATTTTGGTGCATTGAGCTTTTCTTCTACTCTGATGAGTTCCTCAGTCCCTGCCGCTGAAAAACAGCCCAACAGCATGAGGCTGCTACCACCACACTTTACTTTTGGGATGGTACTCTGCAGGTGATGAGAAGAGCCAGTTTCCTTCAAACATGATGCTTAGAATTGAGGTTCATCAGACCAGGTAATCTTGTTTCTCAGAGTCTGAGGGTCCTTTAGGTGCTTTATTGCAAATTCCAAGTGTGTTTTCATGTGTCTTCACTGAGGAGAGGATTGAGTTTGGCCACACTGCCATAAAGCCCAGATCAGTGGAGTGTTGCAGTGATGTTTGTCCTTCTATAGGTTTCTCCCATCTGCATATATGATCATGGAGCTCAACTAGAGTGACCACCAGGTTCTTGGTCACCAGTCTAGACAAGCTCCTTCTCCATCAATTGCTCAGTTTGGCTGGGGACCAGCTCTCGGTAGAGTCCTGGTTGTGCCAAACTTCTTCCATTTGAGAATTATGGAAGCCACTGTGCTCTTGGGAACCTTCAGTACAGCAGAATTTTTTTTGTAGCCTTCCTCAGATCTGTGCCTCAATATAATCCTGTGTCTGAGCTCTGCAGGCAGTTCCTTTGACCTCGTGGCTTGGTTTTCGCTCTGATATGCATTATCAGCTGTGAGGCCTTTTACAGAGAGGTGTGTGCCTTTCCAAATCATGTCCAATCAATTTAATTTACCACAGGCGGACTCCAATCAAGGTGTAGAAACATCTCTGCAATGATCAAGAGACATGGGAGGCACCTGAGCGAAATTTCAAGTGTTGTTGCAAAGGGTCTGAATACTTATGTAAATGTGATATTTCAGTTTTTTCTTTTAAATAAATTTACAGACATTTCTAAAATTCTGTTTTCACTTCATAATTATGAGGTACAGAGTGTAGATTAATGAGAAAAAAAAAATGAATTTAAACAATTGTAGTATCAGGTTGCAACATAACAAAATTGAAAAAAGTGAAGGGGGTCTGAATACTTTCCGTACCCACTGTAAATGGTTAAACGACTGCTGTGGTTGCCAGAAATTCACTGTAAAAATATTTCAGGTATTACACGATGGCATGTTGGGGCCTGTATATTTTATTAAGTGATAAAATGTTACTATAACAATCTACCTGATCCACCAAAATCTGCTCTGCACCTTAAAATATAGTGACAGGTGGAACAATAGAAAACCACATGATGAATCAGAGTTCATCGTACTGTAAGTGTCCTCTCCATAAAACACCGCCAGTGCTTGTATGGTGCACAGTGACATATACACAAAACACCATCAGGGTAACACACATTACACATCAAACAACGCAAGAAACATTCACTAAATAACAGAAAATATAACACAAAATGCCCACAAAATAAGAAAACTATTTAAATAAATCATATTTGAGGTGTCATACAGGAACTTTATTATAAAATAGTTCATAGTTTCTACTTCCAAAAACTATAAATATGATAAAACGGTACATTTTTACAATAAAAGTACATATAATGCATAATTTTTCAGCATATGGGAAGGTAACTTATCTGTAGCTTTTTTAGTTAAAAATATACATTTAACAGTGTTTCAAAGAGCAACCATCAAGACTTTATGATATTTTGGTTGTAAGTCTGAGCAGCACATCTCTTCTTTATAAGGTGCATGATTTGAGGAATCATTTATGTCTGTAGCATAAACAGTGTCACTCTTATGTTTAATTTATAACAATCAATAAAGATTTCACAGCAGAAAGAACGTGAACCACGAGCTGAAGGTTTTTCAGCAAAGTTTTCATCATGTTGATCATCAAATATGATACAGTAGGCTTTATGGGGTAATATCATTGTGCAACTCTCTATACCAAGTGCTTCCTATTCACTGAAATGTATTCACAGACACCGCCGTGTGTTTCTGAGACACTGAAGAGCTGGAAACCTTGAGCAGTCAGTGAATGCAATGCTAACATACAGTGTGGGACTTAAGACTTACACAACAAAGTTATATACTCAGAAGATGTTTAAATCCTTAAAGGCCCAACTAACTGCTAATATTTTAGCGAATAAACACATTATTTTAGTCACATGATGAGCTCATTTTATTTTAAATGGACATTCAGAAACAGGCTATTTATTTTCTAATTTAGCTAAAACTAGAGGACATTTATTAGCTATTTTCTCCCTAACAGCAGAACATTAATCCTGACAGCTGAAGCAGATGGTTTTTTTAGCCAATCTATAAATAACGTTATCATATACTGTATGCTGCCATTATTGTATAGCACTACTGTATTGTCATCCCTCAAATGGCAAATAAATAAATCCTGGTCAAAATATATGTAGAATATATGCTAAATATATACTTATAAAATTAATTTAAAATATATTTTGTTTAAACCTTTAAACGGCCAAATACACTGAACAAAATTATAAACGCAACACTTTTGTTTTTGCCCCCATTTTTCATGAGCTGAACTCAAAGACCTAAGACTTTTTCTATGTACACAAAAGGCCTATTTCTCTCAAATATTGTTCACAAATCTGTCTAAATCTGTGTTAGTGAGCACTTCTCCTTTGCCGAGATAATCCATCCACCTCACAGGTGTGGCATATCAAGATGCTGATTAGACAGCATGATTATTGCACAGGTGTGCCTTAGGCTGGCCACAATAAAAGGCCACTCGAAAATGTGCAGTTTTATCACACAGCACAATGCCACAGATGTCGTAAATTTTGAGGGAGCGTGCAATTGGCATGCTGACTGCAGGAATGTCCACCAGAGCTGTTGCCCATGAATTGAATGTTCATTTCTCTACCATAAGCCGTCTCCAAAGGCGTTTCAGAGAATTTGGGAGTACATCCAACCGGCCTCACAACCGCAGACCACATGTAACCACACCAGCCCAGGACCTCCACATCCAGCATCTTCACCTCCAAGATCGTCTGAGACCAGCCACCCAGACAGCTGCTGCAACAATCGGTTTGCATAACCAAAGAATTTCTGCACAAACTGTCAGAAACCATCTCAGGGAAGCTCATCTGCATGCTCGTCATCCTCATCGGGGTCTCGACCTGACAGCAGTTCGTCGTCGTAACTGACTTGAGTGGGCAAATGCTCACATTTGATGGTGTCTGGCACTTTGGAGAGGTGTTCTCTTCACGGATGAATCCCGGTTTTCACTGTACAGGGAAGATGGCAGACGGCATGTATGGCGTTGTGTGGGTGAGCGCTTTGCTGATGTCAACGTTGTGGATCGAGTGGCCCATGGTGGCGGTGGGGTTATGGTATGGGCAGGCGTATGTTATGGACAACGAACACAGGTGCATTTTATTGATGGCATTTTGAATGCACAGAGATACCGTGACGAGATCCTGAGGCGCATTGTTGTGCCATTCATCCACGACCATCACCTCATGTTGCAGCATGATAATGCACGGCCCCATGTTGCAAGGATCTGTACACAATTCCTGGAAGCTGAAAACATCCCAGTTCTTGCATGGCCAGCATACTCACCGAACATGTCACCCATTGAGCATGTTTGGGATGCTCTGGATCGGCGTATATGACAGCGGCCAGTTCCTGCCAATATCCAGCAACTTCGCACAGCCATTGAAGAGGAGTGGACCAACATTCCACAGGCCACAATCAATAACCTGATCAACTCTATGCGAAGGAGATGTGTTGCACTGCGTGAGGCAAATGGTGGTCACAACAGATATTGACTGGTTTTCGGATTCCCCCAATACAGTAAAACTACACATTTTAGAGTGGCCTTTTATTGTGGCCAGCCTAAGGCACACCTGTGCAATAATCATGCTGTCTAATCAGCATCTTGACATGCTACACCTGTGAGGTGGATGGACTATCTCGGCAAAGGAGAAGTGCTCACTAACACAGATTTAGACAGATTTGTGAACAATATTTGAGAGAAATAGGCCTTTTGTGTACATAGAAAAAGTCTTAGATCTTTGAGTTCAGCTCATGAAAAATGGGGGCAAAAACAAAAGTGTTGCGTTTATAATTTTGTTCAGTGTATATTAAAAAATGGTTTATTTCAATATATATATTGCTGTATGGCCACAGAAGAGGGAAGACCTGAAATGCATGCTTTTGGTGTAATTTTAGCAGTGGATGGAGAACAGTGCCTCTGAATTCATTAGTCCATTGTCTTTTTTTTCCAGGAAATTACAGCCGAGGGCAATTTTCACTATCTGTATGAGTGATGATAGTGTAATTGTCTTGCACCATTATTTCCACTCTTGATTGTGAGAGAGCTACTGCAGAATATATTTAATGTTTCAACCACTTTATGCTCTCTACAGCTTATCTGATCATCAGATAAAAAGACAGAGCTGCTCTGTGGATGCTGGAGGAGAAACTCAATGAATGTTGTTTCTGACAAACAAAAACCCACAAATACTTCTAAAGTTCTCAAGAAGTTAATGGGTTAATGTTTGCCTACAAAACCACTACTGGCTCTGCACCCCTTTACCTAAATTCACTACTTCAGACTTATGTGCCCTCTAGAAGCTTACATTCTGCAAGTGAACGGTGCATTATAGTGCCATCCCAAAGAGGCACAAAATCACTTTCACAGACTTTTACATTAACTGTTCCCTCCTGGTGGAATGACCTGCCCAACTCAATCCGAGAAGCCGAGTCCTTAACCATCTTCAAGAATCGGCTAAAAACACATCTCTTCCATCTTTATTTGACCCTCTAACTCTAGCACTCTCTATTCTAATTCTATTCTTATATAGAAAAAAAGAAAAAAAAACTAGCACACACTAGCTTCTCTATTCTTTTTGTATTCTAAGTTTTCTTTTTATTATATAATTAAAAAAATCCTTGTATACGTGTACTGCGTTAAGCTGAGACTTGTCATAGCACTTGCATATTGCTCTTTTGTTGATTTTGATTGCTTCCATTGTCCTCATTTGTAAGTCACTTTAGATAAAAGCATCTGGTAAATGACTAAATGTAAATGTAAACTAAGTTCTCTTCCATGTCTTATTGTGCTTAAACTGTCAAATACACAAGTTCTCTTCCATGTCTTATTGTGCTTAAACTGTCAAATACATACAAGTTAATGTTAAAACACACGGGTTACAAAAACACAGTCGGTTATGTCTGTGAAGGTAAACAGCTGGGAAAGAAATCACGTTTATATTAGATCTGTGTATTAAGTGACAGCAGTGTAATATACAGAACTGATACTGCTGTCTACACTGTTAACATGACCCAAACAATAAAATAAAAAACAGAAAATCACTCACTGCTCTTGATTTAATAACTTCTATAACGGTAATAAGACATTTCTTACTTGAATTCTGCTTTTAAATGCTCTAGCGTGAAGATAAACATGGAGGATTGTGTGTGGTTCACTCAGCGTGGGGTCTCTGCTAATACAGCAGTGTCCGTCAACAGTCGTGGGCAGGGCTTTGTAAAATGTGATGTCACATTTTACGGATTTTGCGAACAGCTTGTTCTGAGACACTGCTTATGATTTACAGGGATAAAAAAAAAAAAAAAAAAAAAAGAGTGGGTGGATTTTTATTATAGGGTGGTTGTGTAAACACTGGCAACACACATTTATGTTCAAACAACATGTAAAAGTGAATTTTGCATAATAGGTGCCCTTTAAAATGGCAGTTTAATGGCATTTAGTCCATTACTGGAGTCATTTTTTTGCTGCTCATTTGTTCACTCATTACCTCATTAAAGGAGTTATTCACCAAAATGAACATTTACTGAAAATGTAGATATAGATGAGTGTGTTTCTTCGTAGGAACAGATTTGGAGAAATTATATCACGCATTATATCACTTGCTCACCAGTGGATCCTCTGCAGTGAATGGGTGCCGTCAGAATGAGAGTCCAAACAGCTGATAAAAACATCACAATAATCCACACCACTCCAGTCCAACAATGAATGTCTTGTAAAGTGAAAAGCTGCGTGTTCATAAGAAATTGCAGAGGATACATTGGGTGAGCAAGTGATGTGATGCTACATTTCTCCAAATCTGTTTTGATGAACAAACAAACTCATCTTCATTTGAGATGACTAAATGATTTTCATTAACAATTCCCCACAGTATTATTTGCAGTGTTGCTTTTTAATTAATTTTTATTTTTAAATGTTAACTTCCTTAGCATCAGTTACTTCTGAATGAACCTGTGCTCATTTCAGTCTGTCCAAGAAGCCTGACCTTCAGTAAAAATCATAAACACAGACATCGGACAACAAAACATCTGCCAGGTCCTAATCGTTTCTGTTCCCTCAAGGAATTGCTGCACTGCCAGTGTACATGACAAGTGCGTCCGCCTCACCTGCCAATCAACAACACACACAAAAAAAACTATTTATTGGCTTTCTGAGCTCCATTCATAGTATTTCCCCAGTGGAAACTGGCAAACTTACATGGCAGAAAATCAGTGATGAGAAGAAGCAATTCACAGAGCTCCATTGATACAGCTGTCAGTCAAAACATAAAGCAGCTGTTTCTGCTGGATTGTGCTGACCTTTCCCACCGCACACCCCTGAGAACAGACCATGAGAGAGCAAGAGAACAGGCTCATGTATAATCACCACAGCTCTGAGAGCAAAACAAAGCCAATTTCACAGCTAAATAACCTGAACATCACTTTAAAGTCTATAAATCTGAATGTATGATCCTAAATGGATAAAAGTACAGATTTACCAGCTAAACTTAGCTCTCTAGCTGTTCATTTCAAATAAAGTGAGGAAATGTGTTATAGTTGCCCCAAATGTATTTACTTAACTGTCTGAATGTCACTGCAATTAATACTTTTATTTAATAAGGATGCATTAACTTCATCAAATGTGACAATGAAGATGTTTATGATGTTACAAAACGTCATATTAGATTTTTCAATGAAAATAATGTGGATGTTTAGGGTTCTTTTTGCAACGGCACTTGTATGTTTCATAATTTTCTATTATTATTGTATGTGAGTGTATGGATGGATGGATGTGTGTGTGCGCATATGTACAGTTAGGTCCATATATATATATATATATATATATATATATATATATATATATATATATATATATATATATATATATGTGGACACTTGACAATTTTCATAATTTCGGCTCTGAGTGCCACCAGATTAGAATTAAAATGAAACAATCAAGATGAAATTACAGACTTCAAGCTTTAATTCAAGGGGTTGAACAAAAAAATAACATAAAAAGCTTAGGAAATACAACCATTTTTATACAGAGCCCCCTCCCCCCCATTTTCAGGATCTCAAATGTAATTGGATAAATATAATAATAAATAAAATGTCCAGTCTCTGGTGATGTTTCACGGTGATGTTTCATGGACATCACCAGAGACTGGGTTTCCTCCTTTGTGATGCTTTGCCAGGCCTTTAATGCAGCTGACGTCAGTTATTGTTTGTTTGTGGGTCTTTCTGCCTTTAGTTTTGTCTTTAACAAGTGAAATGCATGCTCATTCGGGTTGAGATCAGGAGATTGACTTGGCCATTGCAGAATATTCAATTTTTTTACCTTCAAAAACTCCTGGGTTGCTTTTGCTGTTTGTTTTGGGTCATCGTCCATTTGTACTATGAAGCTGAATGATGAACTTTAAGCACATATTCATTATATAACTGTAAGTTGAATATGTTTTGGTCAACAGCTAAAATAATAAAAATTGTGCCCGTGTCCAAATATATATGGCCTAACTGTATATCTTATATTATTATTTGGTGTAGTATTATTGAATGTTTTGAATATCTGTTTTTATATTTCTTGAGTATTTTGTATTTGTTTTTCTTGCAAGTTGATCTCAGTATTGGTAAGCAGAAAAGTAAATAAACTTCAAACTAAAAGATTTCTATTTATTCTATTTCAAATAAATGCTGTTCTATTCATCTAAAAATCTGAACATTCAAACTTTGCATCAAATAAATTACATTTTAAAATGTATTACAATAACAGTCATTTTAAAATCAAATAAAATTTCACTATATATATATATATATATATATATATATATATATAGTGAAATTTTATATATATATATAGTGAAATTTTATATATATATATATATATATATATATATATATATATATATATATATATATATATATATATATATATAATCAAATAAATGCAGTATTAGTGAGCAAAAGAGACAAAAACATTTTTATTTTTATTTAAATTTTAATTTGAATAATGAATATTATTATTTTTACTTTTTTTGTGAAATTATTTGCTCAAAAAATTGTTATGCTTCTTTAAAATATATGCCAATTGGCTTGATTTTTATATTTTTATACTGTGCCTAACTTCTTTCAAGAATAATAAAAGTCAATTTTTAAGTGTGACTTAAGTGCCCAAATACTTTTGGGGCACTGAACATTATCCCTTAAGTAATTATAATACCTTACATATTAAAGCAGCGGTTAAACTGGAAGACGATTGAAGACAGAAAAGTTGAGACTGCACATTGAGCTTTTAATTATATTCAAGCTCGTACACAATACAGCTAATATTAATTGCATAGATGACACAATTAAAAGATTACTGGGATTATGATTATTCTGAAAAGCCCATTGAGGGATCTAATGCTTAATCTCAGGATTAATTCAGCGCCGTGTTATGAGATTTCAGCACAGCCTCAAGATGTACAGTAGAGTAGCTGTGGGATCTGTAGTGATTCCCAGATGAAGATGAATCATCGAAACTAAAGCGCAATCCTCACAGTCTGGAGTGTTTTCAGACATTTGAGACACTCATCCACTCGACTGCACTGTAAATCGTAAATCGACATCATCAGTATTCCAGATGTGCTGCTTCACAGTAAAGTTATGCTCACTGCACTGAAAGACCCTTTAGTGTGTTTTATTGAACGATTTCGAGCGGGTGGATGAAAGAGGATCATAGAGACAGGAGGCGTCCGGACTGATTTTCCCCTACAACACAGCGGCCAGAGTCAAATCACTACTGAAGCTGCACTGCAGGCCTAATGAACTTCAGCTAATTTTACTTCAGGGAAATTCAGCAGAAACTATTTCTCTTTAGCGCTAGTTTTTATTAATGGTTTTCATGTAGTCCTACCGGTTTTTTTAAGAGACATTTAATACATTTAAAAAGCTAAAAAGCCACGTCCAGTTTGTTTTGTCCCCCTATTTGTTCACATTAAAATCTTTTTAATCAATGTGTATTACTCCGTACAAATCCAACTTCCATTTTGTCAGGCAACACTATTTTAAAGGTTAACTGAACTATCAAATGTGGATAAAGTTGACATTAAATCAAAGTCAAATTTTAGACTCTTTAGTATAAACAACTTAACATTAAACAGCAAAAACTTTGGATGTTTGATGTTGAAGGTTTTGGCATGCTCAGTTTGATTACATAATTTGTGTTTTTGGTCAAAACATTAAGATTTATTATGTTAAATATTTGTTATTCAGAAATAATTGATGTTTTAGCTTTATGTAGATGTTTCAAGTCATCATTATAGTGATTAGTGTTTCAATGAACCCTATGAATTAGGGCTGCAACAAACAATTATTTTGATAATCGATTAATCTAATGATTATTAGAACGATTAATTGACTAATAATCTATTATTTCACTGATTAATCAATAGACTTTGATTATTCAGCTTTTACAGTTAGTTAAAATATTGAGTTATACATATTCTAACAAATAAATAAAAGGTAATCACTTCAGCTTTTGAAAATCATAAGTGTCTTAAGTGTCAATTTTTTGAAATTTAGATTTATACATCACCTGAAAGCTCAATAAATAAGCTTTGATGTATGGTTTGTTAGGATAGGACAATATTTGGCTGAGATTATTCAACTATTTGAAAATCTGGAATCTGAGGGTGCAAAAAAAAAAAAAAAAAAAAAAAAATTCTAAATATTGAGAAAATCGCCTTTAAAGTTGTCCAAATGAAGTTCTTAGCAATGCGTATTACTAATCAAAAATTAAGCTTCAATGGAACATGATATTTACATAATATCCTAATGATTTTTGGCATAAAATAAATATTGATCATTTTGACCTATACAATGTATTGTTGGCTATTGTTACAATTATACCTGTGCTACTTAAGACTGGTTTTGTGCTCCAGGGTCACATGTAATTAATTAAAATTATTACACAATAAATTGCTAACACTTTACAATAAAGTTTCATTATTTAACATTAGTTGACTACATTAGTTAACATGATCTAATAATGAACAATACTTCTACAGCATTTATTAATCTTAGTTAATGTTAATTTCAGGATTTACTAATGCATTATTAAAATCACAAGTTGTGTTTGTTTACATTAGTTAATGCACTGTGAATTAATATGAACGAACTAACAATGAAGGACTGTATTTATTAAATAACATTAACAAAGATTAATAGTGTAATAAATGTATTTATTCATTCATGTTAGGTAATACATTATAACACCTTATAACACTGTAAAAGCATTACCAATTAATTTATATAAATAGATATATTTGGCACACAAAATGAGATGACAGACAGATCACCATTTAATTAGCTATATGAAAAAATAACTGAAAGACACATTCTGCCTAACATCTCATTTTGTAAGTCATATGGATAAGAAACTAAAAAGTGATAAGATGCTTAATTTTTTTTTTGATAAACTATTTTATTCACAACATATATCTCTCTTAAAATACCTTATAGGTTTATGATAATCAAAACAGTCCTGAGCAAGATCAAGCTTTGATCTCTGCAAACCAAACTATCACATTAATTAATTTACTTCCCCAACTAATAAAAAGATTTTATCATTAGCTAGCTCCACACTGGAGAGCTGCTTTATAACAGAAAATCAAGTTGTAATTCTAACTGAAAGCGACACTAAACTGCTTGATTTAAGGCTATCTCTTGCATAAAGTACTATATAAATAAACACGATGTGACTGCTTTACTGAAGTACCGAACTGAAGAGCTCATGCAAACATCACTTTCTCACCGCTGTCAGTTTTTGTTGTTTTAACTGTTTTTTTTGTTGTTGTTGTTGTTTATTGCATTATTGAGAAGAAAACGCTGTGCTCTAAAGCACTGTCTCTTCTTCTCTTGAACTGCATCAGAATTACAGTCTTGCGCTACAGCGCCACACTGGTCCAACCGCATTATTGCAGGCTCTTACATTAGGTCATATGGGATCAAACGACTACTTGACAACAGAAATATTTGCCGACAATTTTTTATTGTCGATAATGTCGACTGATCGTTTCAGCCCTACTATGAATCTGAATTTATGATGCTAAATGGATGAAAGTACAGATTTACTGGCTAAATTTAGCTCTCTCGCCGTTTATCTCAAATAAAGTGAGGAAATATTTATTATAGTTGCCCAAAATGTGTTTACTTAAGCTATAATGTCTTAATGTCATTGCATCAGATCAATCAAAAAGTGATGCTTTTTGTCTTTCTTTATACATTCTACTTTTTTCAACAAGGATGCATTAACTCAATCAAAAAAGACAGTAAAGATGTTTATAATGTTACAAAAGATTTCTATTTAATATTTTATTTTTTATTTAATTTATATGTATTCTGTTTCAAATAAATGCTATTCTATTCACATAAAAATCTGAAAATTCAGCTTTGCAGCACAAATAAATAATTTTAAAATATATTACAATAACAGATAGTCATTTTAAATTCTAATAATATTTCATAAAATTATTATTAATATTTCAATTAATATTTATTAACAGCTACTATATTTTTGATCAAATAAATGCAGTCTTGGTGAGCATAAGAGACAAAAACAAATTTTTTGGTCAAAACATGAGGATTTATGATAAATATGCGTTATTCAGAATTTATTGATGTTTTAGCTCTGTGTAGATGTTTCACTGAGTGATTAGTGATTTGATGAAGTTTGTTCCAGTTCAGTAAGCATATACTAAATTTGTTTAGGTGTGTACAAACATAGTAACTCCATATAAGCTTTTCAGTTTCCTCAAGCAATTGATACACTTCTGTTTTACATCTCTATTGTGTACAGTAATGTTCATGATCAGCTTAAAATTTAAGATTAATGAACTTAAATCCACAAGTTACAGTATTTTTATTTATTTTTTAGAACATAAGTTTGCATAAGTTTTTTTTTTTTTTTTTCCTCTCGATATGTTAAGTATATTGAAGCTGGCTGCCTTTTTTTTTAGTTTTCTTAACTTTATAGCATTGAGATAATCTGTGCTATTGCTTTTTTTTATTCTAACAATACATTGCATTCAACAATACAAAAAAAAAAAACTCAAAACACTGGTTTATAAAACAAATCTTTATTAAATGAAAAGCATTTCCTCTGTCAAGTACGAAATAGAATATACAAATACTTTACATTGTTGAAAACAACACCACAATGAAAGTGAAAGAAAATCCATCAGTCAAAAACAACACAAGAGATGAGGTGCACAAACCTCTGAGAAACTGAGTTAGATCTGGACGTCTCATTGTTCAAGCAGCTCGGCAGAAGAAAACCAGCTAGAACCAGTGAATTCGTGAAACTGGTCTTAGACAAGTAGTCTTGATGCCAACGGGTCCAGATCTGATCAGTATGTACAGTGATGGTTCAGGGTGGCGTGAGAGCCAACCAAACACCCGGTTTAACGCTGCCACAGTATTCACTGTCAGCACCTGAAGCCAAATGAAGATGACGAAATCTGTACGCTGACATCAGAGTAAAAGGTGGCATTTAAATGTCATCTTAGGAGCAGAAAAGACCACAAGTATCAATTTGTAGGTAGTTACAGAAACAGGTCACACAAACATGACATGTCTGTTATCATTTACTAGCACATGCTGTTCCAAAGTGTAATTTTCTTTTGCGAAACACTAATGAAGACGCAGAATGTCCAAGCAGCTCTTTTATCTACAACAAAAGTTGGATTTATAATATCAAACTCCAAGATAAACAAAGGCATTAAAAGTGGCCCATGTGATTCATAAGCACCTTTCAAAGTATTTAGAAGCAATAACATATCATTGTGTGAGGAGCAAACTGATAATCTTTCACTCCACCAAGCTCTAAAAATCCGTATGGACTATTAAAATAGTGCATTGATATCATTAATATCTACTGACTTGTTTCCAAATTTCATGCCAAACTACATCAAAAGCCCTACATTTTAAATAAACAATGACTTTCCTGTATTTTCCTAACATAAAGCTTTTTCAGAAGATATGAAATACAAGTCATATGGATTACTTTTATGGTGTTAAATTTGGACTGTGCCAGCTCAGACATTCTACTTAATATCTCATTTTATGTTTGCAACGAGTGAGTAAATGATAACAGAACTATACAAGTCATTTTTGCGAACTATTCTTTTAATATTGTAATAAATCAGTCGCAAAACTTAATGGTGCAAGTCAAATCATCTGTTGCAAGTGTATTACTGATTTTACATTTCACGTTCTAATCAGTTCTTCACGTAGCAGTTGTGAGTTTTTTTTTGTATTTGTATTTTGGCTGTGGGCGTGTCTAAAGGTGCTGGTATTCTGGGATTGGTGCAGCACAGTGTCAGTCACACACAGGGGCATCAACGGCACAGGGCGATGCACGAAACCAAAGGAAAGAGACGACACTGGACACATTCGGACGTCTGATTTTGACTGCTGGTGAGGACCACAAACCCCTCCAAACGTCTTCTGAGGGGTCTATGAGCAGAGCTCTTCAGACTCTTTGGCATTCATTACCAATTAGTTGAAATATTTAATTTCATTTACATTTATATAAAAATTAATTTTGGAACAGAAACTAAGTAAAACATCAGACACAGAAGCTCTACTTCCCACATCGCTATGTACTTTAAGTAAATTCACAATAAAATGACTTTGTGTTGGACTTATCCTACTAAAACTCTATCTGTACATATCTATCTATTTTGTAAACCCCTTTGTTTTATTCTCACAAACGGACACACACACACACACACACACACACACACACACATTTACTTGCGCTGTATAACAGCGACACGAACGCATGTTTCATCTCTGGTACCTTATGAGAACACAGAATAGTTCATATGCATCGTCGTCCAATCAGCTCACATGAAATCATTTAGCTCCGCCTCCAGCGCAGCAGCCATCTCATCAGCCTCTGAACTGCTGCCCTCCTCATCCTCATTGGAGTCTTTACTGGAGCCGCCATCATCATCATCATCGTTATCTTCTCTGGCCTCCTCCAGTTTTCTTTTGTGGCCTCTAAAGATAGAAACACAGAGGCGTCGGTCAGTGATGCTTGTTAGTCAAAGAAGTTTGGAGAGAAAAGTTCATTGGTTCAAAGTGGTCTGGTTGCCAGGGTTACGTATGGCAGTGTTGAGTGTTGTTGACAGTGATAGGTTGCAGCACTCTGTCATGGTTTGCAGGCCGCTGGCTCGCATGTCACCATCTCCACCTGCGTCTGACAGGCACCAGCGGAGGGGATCGGTGCCAGGAGCCTGAAGCACCACAAAACAAAAAATGCCATCCTAACTTAGATGGCACTCTCTGAGAATAGGAACAAACTGGTGGCTAAGTATGGTTGCTTAAGAGCAATAAAAGAACAAATCTCATGTTCTTTGGAGTGAGAACTATTAAATGTTCTATAAACTATTATCTAGCATACAGTAACATTAACAGAAAAGTAGCTAGTAGTAAAATAAGCCCCCCTTAATGGTATGTTAGTGTCCTTGTTACACGACTTGTTTTTGTAAAACAGATTATTGGAGTATGTTTTACTACAAAATACTATTTTCAGTCGTTCTAGTTAAAATATCATGTTTAATTCAATGTGTAATTTGCCATTTCTTTATTAATTGTGAAATTTACTAGAAATTGAAAAACTACTAACACCATTGTTTTTTTCAATTTGGGGATTTTCTAATCTGTTGAACTGAATTTATTGTAGAAAAAATATTTTTAATTAACAATCAAAAATTTCACTTTGGCAGTGGCCCACATTTTTACACAACTCACTAATGAAACGATTGTGAAATTAAGGAAGTGATATCTTTTGGACCCTTTCTACAGCATGACGGGAAGACTATGGTGTTATGTTTGTGCCAAAACTGTAGACGGACAAAGGTATTGTACAAATCAGTCAGACACTTTTTTGGCACAACTGGAACGCCATATTAGACTAGTAAATAATCGCATTACATTTTAAAATTTTTACACAAATTTTAGGATTTACATAAGCATCAAGCTGAACTGTTTAACCCTGTTAAGTTACATTAATTCAAATTTATATTTTTAAAAATTTATTTAATATTTAAAAATAATGACCTCACACAACCCAGAGTTTTTAATCTGTATTCAGACACTTCATTATCATAAAATAAAATAAGTTATTTAATTATCACAAACCCCAAGATGGTGATCACGACCCTAACAACATACTGTAGATTGGTATGAATTAATTATTTTTTTGTCTACTTAGACTGCCTTAAAACTTTTGATAAGAAAATACAATCAAATGCTGATTAAAATGAATCCAAATGAAAACTGCATCCACATTATAGTTATAAATACTAATATTAGTCTGCAATAGGCTCTCTATTTACAGTTCTCTCATCCAGCAGCACATAATTAATCAAATAAATGTTCAATGACTGTTCAGTGTCGCAATTGACCAATTATAATCAAACATTACAGAACAGGCAAATAGTTTGACTTCCTGAGGTAGACAAACAATACTTTCTGAAGGTTAAGCAGCTTTTTTCACTCATCACTTGTTGAAAAAGAACTGGACTTGCAAGAAGGTGCTATTGATGGATGGATTAGATGAAGGATTCAATGAAAGAGACACTATTCTACCACTAAAAATGCAAATACAAAAATTCAAATGTCATGCTCACAGCAGAACTGTGCTTCTTTCACAAAACATAGACTTACGAAAGAAAATACGGATGGGGCACTGAAGAGAGAGCACATCTTCTCTCATAAATCTGTATTTCTGCTGAAGTGCTTCTGACAGTAAGATGATGCAACACACCGTCCTGCTCACAGCTGCTGTGCATGAATACTGCTCCCATAAACAGAATCCTGAACAGAAGATTCATTTCAAATCTGATGCCCTACTGATTGGGCAAAGAATTCAGTTTAATGCTAATTAATTAAAAGATTGAGTCCATCGATCACTACTCTGCCTAGAAGAACACTATTCAAAAGTTTGGGGTCAGTAAGTAAAATAAATGAATTCTTTTATTCCGCAGCAATGATGCATTAAATTGATCAAATATGATGGTAAAGACATTTATAATGTTACAAAAGATTTATGTTTCAGAAAATGCTGTTCTTTTGAACTTTCCATTCATCAAAGATGAAAAAATGAAAAGCAGCACAACTGTTTTCAACATTGTTAATAATCAGAAGTGTTTCTCGAGCAGCAAATCAGCATATGATTTCTGAAGGATCATGTGACACTGAAGACTGGAGTAATGATGCTGAAAATTCAGCTTTGATCACAGGAATAAATTACATTTTAATATATTCAGATAGAAAACAGTTATTTGAAATAACATTTAGTAACATTACTAAATAGTAATATTATTTCACAAAATAACTGTACTGTATTTATGATCAAGCAAATAAGAGAGGCGAGCTTACTGACTATGAACTTTTTGAACAGTAGCTCAACATGTATATTTTCAAAAATACAATAAAATAAACCTGTATAACTTCTTTAGAGAATATTTAACAGATTTTTTCATACAAAGAAAGCATATGATTTGCGCGCATTAAGTCTTCTGAAGTCATCCGATAACTTTTTGTGAGGAACAGACTGAAATATAAATAATTATTTGATAAAAATCTTCCACTGTAGTTCTTTCGCTTTCAATTTCTGTCTGTCCATCACACAAAAGCTATGACTTGACATCAGAAGACTTGAAATAAAGAGCACAAATCAGAGAGAAACATTTATGCTACTTTTATGGCGCTTTTGTGTTTCATGTTAGAAAGTATTGAATACAGGTTTGGAAAGACTGAATACATTTTCATTTGCGGGTGAACTATTCCATTAACACACCCTGCAGTAATATGTGTAGGAACATTAGCTTCACATACATGAAAGCCAATCAAATTGACACTGACAAACACACACAACTACCTTGTAAGCAATTTTTGAAGAAGTCAGACATCATAATTCTCTGCCAGAGCTAAATAAGCGCCAGCTGTCATTAGATGTGCTGACAGTACAGACAGCTGCTTTGATCACTGGACAGTATGTGTATCTCACATTTAGTGTAATGATGAATCCACTACCACCTGCTGATAAAGAACCAGCCTGACTACATGAATAAAAGATAAAAGCAAAGGAAGGACAGAAAATGGAAAACATTAGGAAAGAAAATCAACCTTACAATGGAGCAGACTGTGTGTTTGATATTTATGGACTGAGTAACGGGGGAAATGAGGCTCAGTGTTGTGTTCACATTATTTCTGTCCGTGTCCATGTACCTAGGATAACTAGAAGAAATGCAAACAGGAAGTTTGTCTCTCAAAGTTCTGGAAGCTCTTTGAGCATTGCAGTACTATCATGTAAGTTCACTGTGCATGTACACAAACTGCAGATTTTAGTTTAACAGTGATTCGTAACACCACACAAAGCACAACGCTGTTATTCAGACTGCCATTATTGCCCTTTCTTTATGTGATATTTTATATGAGAAAATCTGAAATCAGATTTAACTCAGAGAATAAAGAAGAATATGAAGTTAGAAATAAAACAGGTGCAAATTGCACATGGGAGCTCCTCGTCAAGGTTATCATCTATTATGAAAGTGAAAACTAGCCCAACAAAAATAACTAAATTAACTACAAAAAAAGAACGAAACGAAAAGTGAGGTTTTAACATTAAATAGAATTACATAAAAATGACTTTAGTTGTCATATTTTCAATCAGTGCTAGACAGTCTTGATATCTTTATATCTATAAGAAAAATTAAATGGCCTCAAACGCAAATGAATACATTTGGAAAGTTTTGCAAATCCAGTTTATTTGGTTGAGTTTAGCTTAGATTTAAAAAAAAAAAAATTATTTTTATTTTTTTAAATTTAATGCGCTTTGTAGTGTTACAAGAAAATGAAAAGCAAAAATGAAAACTAAAACTATACCAAAACTAAATAAAAATGAAAAATATTCACAAATTAAAATCAACTTCTGCCCCAATAAAACTACACTGATAGCCAAAACACACAATTAAAATAAAAACAAAGTAAAATTCTAATATCCATTCCCGTACATTAGGCTGCTTAAAAATGTGGAAGAACGCATTATAAATCACAGATTTAATAGTTTTTAATTATTCTCGTTTAGCATAAAACGAAAAGTAAATTGATCGAGGTAAGAAGCCTACGCATAATTTCACTTCATGCACACACGCATAAACCGTTCAATACACACGCATTATAATACACCTATAACGTCGCAGTGTAATTATGATGGGACATGCACATCGACAATCTCTTTGGAAATGGCAGAAATTTTTAACACCTCTGAAGTACTCATTGTAGCAGGTTTGCAAATATGACTTTTATGGTGGACTGATAAACATGTACAACTCCTGGAGGAGCTTAAGATTTTGAAAAATCTCTAGTCCATTTACATTACATGTTTGGCAGATGCTTTATCCAAATCGACTTGTGTTGCATTAAAAGCATATATTTAATCAGTTCATGTATTCCCTGAGAATCAAACCCATGACATTGGCGTACACTGCTGTTTGAACTACAGAAATGCTTAAACAGAAATAGCCAAAAATGGTCTTTTTTGTGCAATTATAAAATCACGACCCCATAACAGACAGTGTTTGGAAAAAGACAAATCATTGTTTCTGCTGACAACTCCACAAAAATTACAATTGACCAAAAGCAAAACTAAAAGTTTGCATGAAACCTCGTCTTCAGACTACAAAGAAATGCTGTATTGTTGATTTGTCTGGAGAGTTTTCTGACAACGGCTCAACACTCACCCAGAGATAGCTGTCTGTGACCCCGCTGACTCAACACCTCACAGCACACGTCTGAAAATAATATGCATGCTTGAGATGCCTCAACAAAGAGCACCTTCTCCGTTGGGAATAGTGCTGTCAGGCTGGAAAACCAGCGGGACACATGGAGGACTTCTTTTCAAACCGCAAATAGACTCATCGCTAATGGTGCAGCAGCAAAACAGAACAAAAGAAGGAATATCCCTATTTCTTACATTCTGTCTCACTCCCTCAGTCTCTCACTGTCTACAAGAAAGATTACATAAGCACAAAGGCTGTGAGAATGAGAGAATGGGCTTGTGGGAGGAGGATGTGACTGCAGAAACTCGGCCAGCTCAGAGTTTGTTCCCTCTGAATGCACCTGAAAGATTCAAACAGGACAAAGCCCTCATAGCCAAGAAAAAGAAGGCAACTTGAGGAAAAGCGCGGTGATGAGGTAAGACAAAAGAGAAAGTATAAGACAGGGAGAAATACTGAAAATACAGAAAGAACAAAAGCACATCATTTTTTAGCTCTCATGTCGTTCCAAACCTGTATTTTCTTTCTTCTGTGGAACTCAGAAGATGGTTCATGGGAAACTGAAGAAAGGATTTCATACAGGCGACTGAACGATGACAGAAATGTACTATCCTTTTAAAGCCACAAAAGAGGCATTCAATCAACCCTGGAGGTTTAATGATGTGTGTTCGATTGTTCCCTCAAGGCTTCAATCTCATATGGCCATGTGTTAAGCACCATGATGAGCAGTATTGATTGAACACGATGGGGGTAATTGATGGGTGTACATGCATGTAGTAGACAGCACAGGTCAATAAGTGTCCCGTTTTGTCCTGATGCATTCTCAAGAATCAGTGTGAAGATGAGGTCAGGACGGGTGAATGAGGCATGAATGTTTGCAGATCGTTTCAGACATCATGGAGTTTGTTTACTGTAGCATTCGCAAAGACAGACCGCACACATTTAAGTACTGTGGCCCATTAATTACTTGGGAAAAAGACTAAGCTTCTGTTGGCATCGCAGCTTGAAATGAAAAATGGTTTAAAGAGAGATTGTGCGTCAACTAAGCACAGCTCAAGAAAAAAAAAAAAAAAAAAAAAGTCTAAAATGTACACAAGGATCATCACTGCAGCAGTTTTACCCTCCTCTGTGAGCACTGGACACTTTAAGAGGCTGGAGAAAACCCAGCAAAATGACTGCTTGAAATGTTTATGTTAGTTTTAAGGTCGTCCACACTACAGGCTGCATTTATTTGATCACAAGTACAACAAAAGCAATAATATTGTGAAATATTATTATAATCGAAATGAACTTCTATTGGAATTTATTTTAAAATGTAATTTATTCCTGTGATGCAAAGCTTCAGTGTCACATGATCCTTCAGAAATCATTCTAATATGCTGATTTGCTGCTCAAGAAACATTTCTGATTATTATCAATGTTGAAAACAGTTGTGCTGCTTCATATTTTTGTGGAAACTGTTTTTTCAGGATTCTTTGATAAATGTCTTTGCTGTCACTTTCGATCAGTTTAATGCATCCTTGCTGAATAAAAGTATTAATTTGTTAATATTCTTACTGACACCCATATTTGAAACATTAGTATGATATTAAAGGGGTCATATGATGCGATTTCATGTTTCCTGTGTCTTTGGAGTGTTACAAGCTGTTCGTACATGTAGAAGATCCGTAGAGTTGCAAAGACTAAAGTCTCAAACCCATAGAGATATTCTTTATAAAATTTAAGGGTGTATTCACACCTGTCTTGTTTGGTTCGATTGAATCGAACTCAAGTTCGTTTCCCCTCTTGGTGCGGATCTTTTGGGCAGGTGTGAATACAGCAATCGCACTCGGGTGCGGACCAAACAACCGGACCGAGACCCGGCTGAAAAGGAGGTCTCGGTCCGCAAACAAACTCTGATATGGTTGAATGAATGAACCAATGAATGGATGACCTTAAGCACACGTGTGGTTTTGTTTAGTTTCTGGTTCACTTGCAAAAAGGGCAGTGTGAAAGCGAACCACACCAAACAAACAAACAAAAAAAAATCCGGCCCAAAGCAAGTGAACTAGCAGACATTCCTGGTGTGAATAACCCTAAGACTCTATGTGGGAAAATTTGCATAACACCACCCAAATGTTTATGCAAAGAAAGAAGGTGTAAATTTTATTCTCGCTGTAGTATTGATGCCATCACCGTCAAGTCGTGGAGACGCTGTGTGTTGCCAAATATGGTAAGAGGCGTAACATTTCCGTCTCATGCTTGAGGTATTCGACCACTCACAACGCACTGGATAGCTGGCCAATCAGAGCACACCGCACTTTTCAGATGATGAGCTTTGTAAAAATTGACGCGTTTCAGAAAACCAGAGGAGCAACAATAATGTACGGTATGTGGAAAATAATGTGTTTTTTGAAACTTAAACCACGTAAACAGTGCATTACACCAAATACACAAAATAATGTTATTTTTAGCATCGTCATTTGACCCCTTTAAACTCCTGAAAGTTGACAAAACAAACTACAAATGGATCATATATTGATGACACATGCACGTGATGATATTCAATATGTTCCCATATGCAACTGTGAACAAGATCTATATCAACAGGAAAATTATTCAACTATTTCATTTGGTCCTTTAAATCCTGATTCTGAGTAAGCTGGTCTGGATCACTGGATTCTCTTTAAACAGCAGGATGTCAGACACCGCTGTAAAGTCTCCATTAAAAGCAACGCAGCACACAGTAGGAGTCTCGTGGACTGACCTGGAGCTTTGATGGCTCTAGCAGGTCTATGTAACAGATTTAAGGCTCAGTGATTTTAAGATGGCTCCATTAACTTGTAATTAATTAAACCACACAGTCAGAGTTCTGATGGAAAAAAATAAGAAACAGCTTTCAATGCAGCAAAAGGACAGTATGAATGTTTTTAGGCCAGTTAAGGTTTCAGGTTAGTTTAGCTTTTCAACATAACATGCTGGTGGAAAGAGTACGTAGGTATGGAAACGGTGCATGATGATTGTGTTTACAACAAACTTTCAGATAAGCAATGTCACTTTCATTTACAGCTCTATCGCTTTCTATCCCTCTCTTTCCTGTCATTCTGTTAGGAGGCTTCCTGAAGTGGACGTAAAATGAATGTAATGACAATATACTGTAACTTTTTTTAGTTAAATATCACTACCTTTCAAATTCATCCATTTGGGGTAAAAATAAGGTTTTTAAAAATAAATTAATACTTTTATTCATAAATGGCACATTAAATTGATCAATAATAATAACAGTAAAGACATTTTTAATATTACAAAATATATTTCAAATAAATTCTGTTCTTTTGAACTTTCTATTCATCAAACAATCATGAAAAATAATAAGAATAAATGTTTCTTGAGTAGTAAATAATTATATATTAGAATGATTTCTGAAGGATCATGTGACACTGAAGTCTGGAGTAATGATGCTGAAAATTCAGCTCTGCAACACAGGAATAAATTACATTTTAAAGCTGCAGTCCGTAACTTTTGGCGCTCTAGCGGTTAATAAACAGAACTGCGTGCATCTTGCAGAAGAACATTGTAGCTGGAGCTACTTCTCTCTGTTTATGTCTATGACGAATCACGCAGGTACTGGGCTACTCCGCAGCGGTTCCAACAGTATCAGTCTGAAATAGTCCGAATATAAAAACTTGTTATAGGTGTACCGTACTGATTCAGGATGAGCCAAAAACATGTTTTGGAAAATGGATTCATGATGTACTCGCTTTATTATATTAATTTAGTAAATTTTGAACACTAAAAAAGTTAGGGACTGCAGCTTTAAAATGCATTACAATAGAAAACAGTTATTATAAATCGTAATAATATTCCACAGTATTTTACACGTTTTACTGTACGTTCAATCAAATAAATGCAGCTGTGGTGAGCTGAAGAGACTGCTTTCAAAAATATCTTAAATATCTTGGGGTCTTTTAAAAACCTTAACGACCCCAAACTTAGTATATTTGTAGCTTTTAGTGCATGTATGGTATATAACAACATAAAAACATCACTGCACTAAGTAACAGCTCAGAAAAGCGACTCCAATCACGCTTGACATGCTGCCAGCGCTTATTAATTTATGAGCAATTTAAGAGTGTAAAACTTTCAAGCTTAACACTGCTCATCATAAACCAATTAATCTCTAGCCCTGAAAACATAAAACACCCATAATTAACCCAAACAGCTATAAAAGTCAGGATTATTTACACTGCTCTCATAAGAGTTTAATGTAGGACAAATGATTGTTCCTCCAGAACCACAGCGTGACCTGTAACAATAAAAAATGAAGATCAAATAAAACAACTGAGAGGAAACTAAGCTGATCTGCATTTCATAACTTCACATTAACATGAATCAGTGAGTACTTTTCAGACATAATTTCCTGGCAGATAACAAAAGTCAAAAATCTAATAAAATTGATGCACTAAAAGTAATCTGTAATCTCTATATTCTCAATCATCTAGATTGAAATGTTCAGTAGTTGTTTTCTGTAAACTGTCATTTTTGAGTGATCGATCTATCACTTTACCATAAAAATGAGCACTGTTTTGTTCATATTGTGTTTTGGAAGAAATAAAATTTTGAAGAAATGCACCACACAGAGAAACGAGAGAAAGCGAGAGGCCGGCACGAGAGGGAGGAAGTCCATGCACCTCATCATCCATCATCTCAACAGTCGTTCACCGTGTTTAATCCATCACAGGTCTGTTCTGGGAGGACATAAAAAGAAGCCGGCCCTATTCAAAGATCATCCATTTACCCAGAAGCCCCCGGACGCAGCGGCAGTGATACATCAATTACAGCGTGCATGAGAAATGCAGCTGCACTCATCTACAGTAAGGGCAAAAAGTCACCATTTAACGACAACTACAAAGTAACTAAGGAGTAATGAGAGTGAAATTTCTCATTTATCTTTATTTAACCACTGGTATAAAATACAAACGCACATTTCCACGTGGAACCTCAGATTTGGAGAGCGTTGCGCAGTAGCACCTTCATTAAGCAGTCAACAGGCAAATTATTTCTGCCTCATTAATCATCATTAGCGAGGAAACGAGTGGAAGGATCTTCTAAACGGATCCCATGGGACATCACAAATCCAAATCCTTTTTAATCGGCATTCACTTCATCGCTCTTTGTTTCCATGGAGAACGGACCCAAGACATGGGCAGCGGTAATTAAATCAGATTGTGAGTATACCATACTCTTTCTCTGGCTCTATAAGCTTTAAAATCACGCTGGGCTGTTCACAGAGTTCTGATGGATCCATTAAGAGTGCAATAATGGGCCTCTTCCGTGCGTTATTTCACAGCCCATAATATTCACCATCTGAGGAGACTGAATGTAAAACAGCACCTACAGGTCTGTTGCCATGGCGTTAAGTGGCGGCCTCAGGTCTTGAAAATCCTTTGAAAGCCGTTGGAGGAACTGTACATTGTGCAGATAGGTGAAGGCTTATGAAGCTCAAGGAAATCCATTAACAGCAATGTTCTGAAAGCACCATCTTTGATACAGGTTTGACAGAAGAACACACTTCTGTATGATGATTAAAGGGATAGTTCACCCAAAAATGAAAAATCTGCCATTATTTACTTAACCTCAGGTCATTCCAAGCCCATAAGCCTTTGTTTGTATTCGAAACACAAATGAAGATGATTTCTGTTCATCTATTGAAATTCCATTCCACCAAAACTTTCAAGACCTAAAAAGTTCATAAAAAGCGTGTGCAGTTCATAAAGACAATGTAAAAATAAACCATATGAATCATGCAGTTTAATCCGATAAACATATGATAAACTAACTTAATTTATGCTTTTATGCACATAATCATTGATCAATGCATACATCGAGATTAGGGCTGAACGATTAATTGCATTTGCGATAATATCGCGAATGTGATTTTTTCAACCGCAGAGTTTGTTCTTGTGTGTAACACAAACATGTTTCAGTTTCCATTTATCATAGTTGATAAGGTGTGTGTATTTTTTTGATAATTGTTTATACTTTATGTTGGATTACACAGCTTGATTCATATGGATTACTTTTATGATACCTTTATGAACTTTTTGAAGAATCAAAGTTTTGATGGAATAATCTTTTCACTGCAGGGACAGAAACCTCTCAGGTTTCATTATTAAAAATATCTTCAAGATGAACGAAAGTCTTATGAGAATGGAACGATATGAGGGTGAACGAATGATGACAGAATTTTCTTTTTTGAGTGAACTATCCCTTTAAAGGTACAGTAAGTGATTTCTGAGAAACAATGTCAAAAATTTAAATAAACATCCAAACAATTTTGTGAATATTTGCTGGTGTGATGGAAAAAAAAAAGGTTTGTACATAGTCCTGGCTGTGTAAATAAAGGGGAAAAAAAAGAATCAGACCGATCAGTAGCAAATCAGCAATAGGTGGTGTTTATGTTCATGAAGGGGAGGAGAGAGAGTTTGTTAAGTGGGATATTTGCAGAAAAGCTGTAGAAAAAGAGATAAGACATTACTAAAGAGAAAAAGGTCAGAGGAGTATCAATGGAAAATCAAGGGTTATGATTAGGGCTGGACAATAATTCGATATCAATATGTATCGCGATATCATTGTTTTCAATAACGGTGATATGAGTTTTAAACACATTTCCGATATTTCGATATACATTACCAGTGTTTCCCATACATTGATTTATTTGTGGCGTTTGACTTTGTTGAAAAAACAACATGAGCATTGCACGTTTTAAAATCAAAACGCAGCGCGGGTGTTTTATATGAATGTATCTCTGAAGGGAACCGACTGTCTTCAGAAAAGTTTCGATGTCAATTTCATTTGATCTGATAAAGCAGCGTTCATGAGCGGAGCTGCTTTGATTACAGCTATCACTGAAGAAACTGCTAGTTTTATCACTCTCATAGCGCCTCCTGCTGGCAGACAATCAGTTTGCATTTTCAATAAGCCTGTCTCCAGCAACATACTTTTGTTGTTCTTTTTTTTTTTTTTCTGCAGCAACTCGGAGCACTTTTCATCTTCTTTATCCTGACTGAAGCAGATTTGTTTCAGTCTATAATAATAATCAGCCTACACTACCAGTCAAAATTTTTTGAACAATAAGATAAAAAAAAAAAAAGAATTCTCTTCTGCTCACCAAACCTGCATTTATTTGATCCGAAGTACAGCAAAAACAGTAAAATTCTGAAATATTTTTTACTATTTAAAATAACTGCTTTCTATTTGAATATATTTTAAAATGTAATTTATTCCTGTGATCAAAGATAAATTTTCAGCATCATTGCTCCAGTCTTCAGTGTCACACGATCCTTCAGAAATCATAATATGCTGATTTGTTGATTACCAATATTTAGAACAGTTGAGTTCTCAACAACAGTTGAGTTTTTCATGATATTTTGATGAATAGAAAGATCCAAAGATCAGCATTTATCTGAAATAAAAAGCTTTTGTAACATTATACACTATTCCATTCAAAAGTATTATTCCACTATTCCATTTTTTTTAATACTTTAATTTACATTTTAAATTGATCAAAAGTGATGATAAAGACATTTATAATGTTACCAATGATTTCTATTTCAGATAAATGCTGTTTTTCTGAACTTTCTGTTCATCAAAGAAACCTGAAAAATTGTTTTCAACATCATAAAGGTTTTTTGAGCAGAAAATCAGAATATTAGAATGATTTCTGAAGGATCATGTGACTGGAGTTAATGATGCTAAAAATTCTGCTTTAAAATTACAGGAATAAATTTAATTTTAAAATATTTTAAAAGAAAAAAACTATTTAAAATGTTACTGTTTTTGCTGTATTTAGGATCAAATAAATGCAGGCTTGGTGAGCAGAAGAGACTTCTTTAAAAAACATTAAAAATCTTACTGTTTAAAAATTTTTGATTGGTAGTGTATGTCAGCCTATAGTTTGAAATTAAAGATATTAATATTAATGAGGTGAGTCTGAGACGTTTATTTGACAGTAATTTCACATTTCTTGTTTGTATGAAGGCTAAATACAAATAAAAGGTGAACATTTCATTTATTTGTGTCTGTTTTTTTTTTTTTTTTCTGAAAAATATTATATAGTTTTATAGGAGGAGGTTTTGTAGACTTGGCAAATTCATTTTTTCATAAGTTTAGGTACAGACATCTGTTGTGGGCGTTCTTGGCAGTTTTTATGAGGCTTTTTTTAATAGTATTCATATCGTTATCGGAATTATATCGTATTGACCGAAATTAAGAAATATATCGTGATATAAATTTTGGCCATATCGTCCAGTCCTAGTTATGATCAGGCAAGAACTACAGAAAAACCTGCGTTGGAAAAGCTTTCCAGGGCTAAGAAACCCTTGGAGTACTTGAGTAACATTGGTTTCGTTATGTTACACACAACCAAGATATACTGTTGTTGTAATGTTAGGTATAGCAACGAGACAGATTGAAGTGTCATTGCTTGTCTGGAGCTGGTGTTAACTACCAACAAACTATTTCCTGTATATACTCATGATATTTTTGCTCTTTCTTTCGGTTCAGATTTTTATCACTATAAATCCTTATTCTTATCACACCTTTAATAGATTTGTTACAAAATCTGGGGTCGGAACAATGAAGGGAGGGGTGTGTTTCTTTTGGGTGTTGATTTCAAATATCAAGTGTTTCTAAGAAATCACTTATCATGCTTAAATGCTTAATTTTCAACCATTCCATTAGATTTCCAAAATTATGAGGAAATTTATATTCAAGTCAAGTATTTAAACTTTTGACTTCTTTAAGGCAAGTTATAAAGACATAGTCTTCTAACACTGTAGTTATAAGATGAAACAGCATAATTTAGGATATTTATGTGAGAATATCTGATAGTTCTCAGCAGTTGGCACTTTCTCAGCAGTTGGCACTCTCAAAAGCAAAACTCATGCGGATTTCTCTTGTGTATCAGCATTGTATGCGTGTATGTATGCATGTACCAACTGAAACTTTGATCAAAAATGACTTACAGGGACAACCCCCACAGAGCATCCCATGGTTACGTTCTTTGATTAAAAGAACAGTTCACCAAAAACTCTACATTTTTGGTGCTTTTGAGATGTTGTCCTTTTTGGAGCTTGAAAGACCCTGGTCAGCATCCAAAGAGCAGAGTGAACATTCTGCCTGATTTTATGCGCAATGAAAAAAATAGCAGCAAACAGTTTTGCAAAGACATGATGCTCAGTAAATGACAAAACTTGATGACTCATTCCTTATGTGGCTTTAGGAAAAAAGAAAGAAGCTTCACTTGCCATTAAACATGAAAAAGCATAAATTTTAAAGACTCAAGTGCCAAGGTTGCTCTTGGATTATTAAAAAAAAGGGATTTAATTCCCCAAAGCAAAATATCTAAAATAGTACTGCTGTTGTAAAACATTTCAAAATGTTAATTATGGTGCTCTTTAACAGTCTGCCGCATATCCCATAGTGTTCCCTAACTGAGCTCAGTTCAGACTAATAATTAATTAATAAAAGCTGATGATGAGCACTTTTGAAGACTTCATTCTGTCCCGTTTCTGAACAAATTTGTCAGTGTGAAGAGGCAGGGGAGGAATGTGTGTATACTTTCGCCGATAATTGAGTTATGGCGACTGGGGCCTTTTCACAGCTAAGCAGCCAAAATGAATGCCCATGAATGTGTGTACACATATACAGAAAAACACATAAGCATGGAGAGACAACAGCTTTTCATCTATCCTCCCACGGCATGCTCTAATTGGCCCTCAGGGACCGAATCCACACTACGACGCCACACATTTATGTTGCAGGAAACATGTCTGTGAATCTGCAATCCACATGCAATCGAAAGTGAGACATCTGTTGTCTGTATGCATTTGTATGCAACAGCATGACATTATATGTATTGTTGATGAGCAATAATTGCTGGTGTTTGCTAAGGCAAGCTTCCCATTTACTACTGCTCATACTTAAGTATCCTGACATTAAACCTTATTAGAGAGAGGTGTACTGTGAGTAAACGATCAGACTTAATTTTAATATCCTTAAGCTTTAGTCAATATTTCATCATATCTTGCCATGCTGTTTAACTCGTTATTGTCAACAATCAACAATTGTCAGTATTTTTTAATAAAAAGCATTTATCATCAAAATGTCCATTTTTGTATTGTCTAGAGCTTTCACTATTGATTATTTTGGTGATTAAATTGAGTTATAAGCCGATTATCTTGACGATTAATTGAGTAAAGTGATGTTTTTGTATGTGTAGTAAGCGATAAAAATAGACCCAAGGGAACAATAGCCTTTAAAATTACTTAAAATACATTTATAACAATGGAGAAATAACTTGATCAATAACATATCAAAGAGTACTTTCTCAAAAATAAGTACTCATATGGTTCTCTTGAACAATACTGTTAAAATCATCATGAAAATTAGTCAAATCATTTAAATTTTAAACCATTATTTGTAATGATAATTGTAATAATGATTGGATGAACTTCTAATTTTTATTTATTCTTGGCCAAACTCCATTTAAATCAAAAGATTCTATAACTCAGTCGATTAATCGATTAACTCTGTTGACTTCTTTACGACAGAAATTCTACAGTGACCGTAATTTCTTGAACATCAAACTTGTGGACATAAAACCATGCAAACTTAAAGCTGGGTTTGGACTTTTTTTTTGTTAAATCACAAATGAACAACATACTCCATATTTAGAAACATACTGATAAATTCATACTTTTATTTGTTAAAAAAGAGTTTTAATTAATGCCAACTTTCCACTACTGTTTAAACGCTGGATGGTCTTATAATGCAAATATGGAATTTTGATGTATTTCTATGAAACATGGGTCATGGACTCTGTGGAATGCGTCACTTGGAGTATTACCTGATACACAATTTGTTTTAAATCCAAGTACTTGTATTTAGTTGAGTAATTGTGACAGCCTTGTCTTGCCTTTGTTATCGCTGAGAAAAAAAAAAAAAAAAAAAAAAAAAAAAAACTTTTTCATTAATAATTTGACAAGATTTAACACTAACTTGTAAGCTGGCAACCTAATAGCAATGCCCTGACAACCATGCAAGCACAGCAGTTTCAAATAGGCAAAAAAACTCATATTTTCTTCAGAAAACATAAAAAAACTAGAATTATACAAAGGTTCAAAGGATCATTTGTTCTTCAAAGCCAGTTCTTGAAGCATCAATCAGCTCCATCCAAATTAAAAACTGGTCTGGCTCAGTCACCAATGGCTTCAATTTCCAGAAAAAAGTAGCCAGCTATTCTTCATAGACTGAAAATCAAATATCAGCGTTAGCCTGGAGATGAAGGTTGCCATGGAGATAATGTGTACAACATGACGGATACTTTTCCTAGAATCAATCACAGGATTTTCCGTAAGCACAGCAGGAGAAAGGGTCAAAGACATGAGGGCTTTTTACTCATACACATCAACCCTGTTTCATTAGCATCTAGCAGCAAACTCAAAATCACCGCCACCAATCTCCCTCAGGTATCATCCTGGAGATCCAGAAAGAAGCTGAACACACAGAGATCTGCTTGGCTTCTTGCAGTGGTTCAGCAGCAGGGCTGATGGACTGTGCTGTGGATAACCAGTGTCTCTGAGATCATTAAAACCCTAAGCAGACAGGCTGCCTCGCCATAGTCTGAGTGATGAGATCTTTATGGCGAACAGAGCTCTCGCTCCCTCATTGAGAGGTCCTAAATCCAGGGCTGCGCTCATGACTTTCTCCTGCCCTGAGGACACAAGATCAGGAATTTCCTGTAGCTGCCATCTTGGCCGTGTCAGAAGAGGGATATTACTGATGGGAAGTAAAGGGTAGTGGCAGTGTTTGGTGCTCCGAGGGGAATGACGCCTCTGATCACTGAACAGTCCTTCATGAGGCGAGTCCTGCCCTCAGGCATCTGCCAGCCGATGCTTCAGAGAGGATCTCCCCGGGTTTAGCATGGCCGGTGACTGAGAGGAGGCCTAACAGCTCCTCACGGCTGTCTGATTTACAAATCTCTGCCGAAAAACATTAACACAACTTTTTTCATGGTCAAAGATTCATGAAAAATTAAGGGCAGAGGCTCTGATTGGTGACTATTTCTTTTCAAGTTTTCACGATCATTAAGCTTTTTTGTAGTTCACAGTGTTATATTTGATAATAATTTAACTAATGTACACACACACTGGATATAACATTTAAATATATGAATTTTACCTACAAATATATATATTTTTTCCCCATTATACAGGAAAACCCATAAAACATCCAAGATAGGCATTATTTCTACAATAAAACAAGAACTAATATTAATATTTAGACAATTAATATTTATTTGCTTTTAAAATTGTTACCAGATGTGTGTCACCAATCCTGGAAACAATGAAAAAAAAATTCCATTCCCTTTTTTTTTTTAACAGCAACTGTAAATATTACATGAGGACTAGTTCTGATTTTTTTTTGTTTTGTTTTACATTGATAATACATAGATAATTTTACATAATTTGTACTTTGTATTTTTAATTTGTAATTTGTATTTTTTTCCCCCATTTTAAACAATTTTGTATAGTTTATATAGTTCTGCAGTGTTTTATATTAATTTGAACTAAATATATATTTTACATTTTAAAATATTAGTTTATATTAATTTGAACTACAATTAAATAATTAAAATAATTTTTATTTTTATATTACACAGAAAAACATATACAATGTTACAAAAAAATCCAGATTTAAAAAAAAAAATTGTTTCCAGGATTGATGGCATGCATAGCAGGTAACAATTTTATACCGGCTCTCATTTTTTTATAGAAATAATGAAGGTTTTTTTTTTTGATAACAACTATACACAATATTTCATGAAGAGCTAATTCCTTATAATTCTCAACAGAACCATTTATCGTTCAAAAAAATCTGATTGTATGGGTTTGATGTGCAGTCCATTTACTCAAAATTTACAAAAAATAAAAGCACTCTCTTTAAAACATTTTAAAAATGACTGATAAAAATATATTATTAAATGCATAATATATATTATTAATGTATAAAGTTTGTTTTTAGAATTATTCTTTTAATATTAGGTCATAAAATGGCTCAGATTCCTCCTGCAATGCAGATTTGTGGGATTCTTTTTGCTCTTTTTATAATCTCATCACCAAGCCATACAAGTAACTCTGAAGTTTAATATACAGTGCTTATGATTAGGTCTGTTTAAATGAGAAACTGTAATATTGATGCAGGTTTAAAAATAATAGCATGACAATAGTATCATGTCATACTGTAGGACAGTGCTGTGACATGTCAATGGCCCACTTGCAGTGGGGTGCTGGGTCAGGTGACCACGTGATGACAGCATCTTAATGGCACTAGCAGCGAAATTCATTTCATTCTCTCAGAGGATCAAAAAACAAGGTGAACTGCTTGATTTAATTCATCAGCATCCCACATGCACACAGTTGCAGCGCTGCAGTACGCTAAAACACACAATTCAATCTGCTCCCCGCTCTTTGTTGAAACAGCAGTCACACATCAGTAACACGCTTAGAAACAGGAAGACTGAACTAATTTAATGTGGCGCAGAGATGACTCCTCACAGCACGATGAAGACATGACCGTCCTTTCACTCTAACCGCAACAAAAACAAAGACATGCTAACAAAATCAAACTAATAACAGCCCACAGCATTGTTTGTGCAGCTCTGTACGCTAACGTTAATTAATGCAAATCTGATCCTTTTCATGCTTAGAGAATAATCTTCCCAATTAGTAGATATAAAAGGACTATTTTTCCCACTCAATATTTAGTTGGCACATTAATGTCATGTGCTAAGTTACTACTTTAGCTATACTGTATGTCTTATCACCGATTCTTCCTTCTTTCTTGTCTTCTAATGTCACCACCCATTTTATGCTTTTATGATTTTTAACGACTTATAATTTATTGTCTAATAATTTATACGCATAACTGATTTATTTTAATTATTACCTATGACATTATAACTAATAATTTGACTTCAATAACAACATTATGCATTTAATTATTTTATTATTAAACAATGATAATCTATTAATAATAAACAAATTAGTATATTTTCATTATTACCATTAATATTAACAACAATAAAACTGATTATTAAATATAAATAGTTCTATTATTATTAATAATAACAATAATGACAATTGTAACAATTCATTAAAAGTAAATACTGTGAACTGTTATAATAATTGTCTTTATTAAAAGCATTAATAGTAATTACAATAACAATGATTTATTAATTTGGAATCTGCATTTTTGTGTGTAATTTCTACCTGATGTCTATCTGGGAATAGTGAACTGTGGGTTAAATAATTACAATTATACAATTACAAGTAATATCATTATTAACAACAACAACAATTTATTAATCATAAAATTGGAATTCTCGTTTTTGTGTGCAATGTCTATCTGATGTTTTGTGAATGGTTGCATGTGGATTGAATAATCACAAATTATAATAATTTCTTTATTCTTAATATCATTAATAACACCACCCTACATCATATTTGCCGAATTAAATTTAATACTCATTTCTTACTAATTTTGGGGCGCTGATTCCAAAAATGTTGCCTGCTTTGCTCTATAGAACTTCACACTTTCTAATAAAATATGATGTGCATTCTGTAGCATTTGTGCTTTCGACAAGCATTTGCAAGCTTAAGAAGTCTTGTATAAGCCCTTAATCAGCCGCCAAAAAAACATGATTTCTGTCTTCCTCTGAG
This sequence comes from Spinibarbus caldwelli, assembly GCA_039654775.1. Taxonomy (NCBI): domain Eukaryota; kingdom Metazoa; phylum Chordata; class Actinopteri; order Cypriniformes; family Cyprinidae; genus Spinibarbus; species Spinibarbus caldwelli. The sequence goes on from CM077244.1 coordinate 27,172,792, forward strand.
CCAGATTACAACTATTTTTTTCAGTTCTAAGATGATTTTCACAAGCATGAATAATTCTGATTTCAAGGTTAGAATTATAGCCAATGACAGAAGAAAATGCAAACATGAGCCAGATGTTCTCTGCTATATCTGTGGGTGTTTTCCTACATCCAATAAGCAACAGAAAAACTGTAAACTATGGAAAGTTTTTATTGATATTTTTTTTTAACTCAGCATTATCAATATTAGGCGTTCTTTATAACAACAATTTAATAAAATAAAATTTTTGAATCCAACATCTTTTTGATATTCTGTGAACGGTGGACAGTGTGGTCTGAGACTGAACGGGTAGCGAGGCGTAATGTACAGAGAAAAATGCTGCTCTGTGCTTTTTATCTCCACTGGAGCCGCTTTAGACCAGAAGATTTAATGATGAGAGCATCAGGTCCATTCCCACTGGGAGAAGATAAATACTGGGTGAAATCAATCCTGCCTTCAGATGACTGAACAACATGAGCACTGATAGGACAGTACAACGAGCTCGGCTGTGTTTCATCTGGAGTTCAACACCACTGCACGAAACCTTGTGAATTCAACTCGCAACCAGCAAAAGAAACCAGATTTTCTGTAGGTTTTAGTTCCAGTTCCAAATGTGGATCATAATACGTAATATGTAACAGACAGATAAGTAGTAAATGCTGAACATTAACAGATCTAAACAGTTCTGAACATTCTATTATTCTAAAACAAATTAAATGAAATGAAAGCAGAGCACGTCACATGCAAGAGAGCTAATATAAAGTGAGGATGAGGGGCATCATGGTACACATTAGTGTCTATGACCAGAGCTAGTGCTTTAACATCACTGTCCACTCAAACGACTGTAATAGCTTTCAAAGCGCTCACTTTAGAGTGAGAGAACAGACTTTAGTTACACTGTGGAGTCAATGAACTTTTTAGAGCTTTTCATTTAAACAGACAGTTCTGCAGCGGACGCTAGCCTCTTTAGAGCACTGATGCACCAACTAATGGAGTGTCTCAGTGCTTCACAAGAGCTGATAAAAGCCCACCGCTGTTTTCCTTTTGGTAAACAACATTTATAGTCAGAAGCGTGAAACCCGTTCAAGTAAGAAAAGGCATCAAAAGCTCTAATGAATCTCTACTGCAGCATAAATCAGAGAGAAGTGAGGAACAGCAGGTCAGTTTATTTAGAATCTGTGTACTGCGTTAAGTACACCGGCTCAGCTTGTTATCTGTGTGTTATAGGTTTTTACTCAGTATCTATTATTAAATTTAAAATAAAAGAGTATATGAATAACTATGAAATAAATAAAAAATTAATAGAATAATTTATTATTTTGGATTCAATTGAAGTTTCAAAATTAATCTTTTAACCCTAAATACAGCATTTCTCCACAGACATTAAAAAAACTGTGAAAAAAGAAGAGTGTTTAAGCTTTGAACCAATGCATTCTGACATTTGATTCATGTATTTAAGAAAATAAACAAATATATAATAATGAAATTATAATACTACAATAAAAGATGGGTAACACCTTACTTAAACCATTTATGTATAATGCATTATAAAGATATTCATTATAAAAAGATGCATTACATCTTTTAATAAATAAGTGTAACCAAAGTTAAAATGCATTATAATATTTGGCGATTTGTTAGTCATCTGTTTTAATGCAATAAAATTTCTAAAGGTAAAACAATGAATAGATCATGAATAAATCATGTTTTTTAAGTTAAGAGATTAAAGGCGGGAATACACTACATGACTTTTAAAGTCAAAGTCAAGCTTATTTGTACTGTACAGTGCTTTTCACACTAAACAAGCAGCTTCCAAGCAGCTTTACAGAAAATTTTAACATTATTTTTAATATCTTAATGCCTTGCAGTCACATTTAGCAAATTACAGCTGGGCAATAATATACTTGACAATTTGCAGCAATACAAAGCAATAGAGTGCACTACAGAATGTATATATATTGCTCTGCACAAGTATACTGTTTTGTATGCAGATAAAGTAAGACATAATTATATGTCAAACTTTATATAAAGAGCTGGCAGATAATTTAGTTGCGACGAAATAAAAATAAAAAAAAAATCAGGAAGTTGAGATTTACTGTAACAGCAAATCTGAACAAATTTTACTTGGACTTGGGTTATTATAAATGCACAACATCGCCTTTTTAAAATTCATGTGTCCTCGTAATCTTTAATCAAAAAGATTATCTTTCTCTCCCTCTCACAACAAGAGGCTTCAAGGACAATGCATTCCCTCCAATAACCTGTCCTTCACATAAGATCACAACACCCAATGGAGAAAATCAAGTCCCAGCCATTTAAAAAAATAAAAAAAAAAAATAAAAAAAATTATTTGGATGCAAGTCACAATAACTGGAAGAAAAGACGATCATAACTTCACTTTTATGCTGACTCTAAAACTTGAATTCAACAAAAGTCAATGAAAGTAACTGCCATCAACGTGTCCAAAATTTAGAGCCAAGCCTATCCTGTTTAATTCCTATTTTACAGCATGTTATGCCGTGGCTTACTGGTGATGTAATGACTCAGCCGGCCATTCAGTTTTATGTCCTGTTTAATGTTAAGCATGAATTTAATGGATACCAATAATTACGTAATGTAAACAGAGCCCTGGAGGGAATGAATCTGGGAAGCTCTCTTGAGAATTGCCTTCATCTGGACCCATGCTGCAATGCTAACAGTAATCCTCCGTGATAGTGTGCCTGTGCTAGATGATCTGAATGGCTACAGCCCGAGGAAGAGAACACAGAGAGAAAAAGAGAAAGCGAGAGCTCTAATCACACATACACACCGCTGCTATCTCTCCTCAGCATAGGAGGAGGAGATCATCACTTGGAGACTGATGCCACTACATTCAATAGGAAGAAACGGCACATTTAAGAAAACTTTGGACATGTAAGACAAGATCCAAATTTGAATAATCTTTCTCTGAACAGAAAAATGCAAAAGCCCTGTTCTTTATAAAGACACTGTTGGAATATTCAAGAAGTGGGTGTCAGTTTTATGCACCGTCCTCGTTTTGTCGTTCAAATGCAGGTCATCTCCACAGGAGCCTGAGTCATACACAACACGATATCTGCAGAGGATTCCATGTCAAATTTAAGACTTTTTTTTAAAAACCAGCTGCACAAGCAAAGTTAATATTATATTTATATTTACATTTAGTCATTTAGCAGACGCTTTTATCCAAAGCGACTTACAAATGAGGACAATAGAAGCAATCAAAACCAACAAAAGAGCAACAACATGCAAGTGATATGACAAGTCTCGGTTAGCCTAACGCAGTACACGTAGCAAGTTTTTTTTTTTTTTAAACAAGTAGATAGAATATAGAAAAGAAAGCTAGTGTTTTAGTTTTTTTAAGAAAAGGTAGTAGTTAGAGAATAAATATGCAACTGATAGAGGGTCAAGTGTGTGTGTGTGTGTGTGTGTGTGTGTGTGTTTTGTTTTGTTTTTTTTTAAATAAAAAGAAAGGAGATAGATAAAATTAAATTAGAAAAGAGAATGCTAGAGTTAGAGGGTCAAATAAAGATGGAAGAGATGGGTTTTTAGCCGTTTCTTGAAGATGGCTAAGGATTCAGCTGCTCGGATTGAGTTGGGCAGGTCATTCCACCAGATGGGAACAGTTAATGAAAAAGTCAGAGAAAGTGATTTTGTGCCTCTTTGGGAAGGCACAATAATGCGGCGTTCACTTGCAGAATGCAGGCTTCTAGAGGGCACATAGGTCTGAAGTACTGAATTTAGGTAAAGGGGTGCAGAGCCAAAGGTGGTTTTGTATGCAAACATGAATGCCTTGAATTTTATGTGAGCCGCTATTGCTAGCCAGTGCAAATTGATGAACAGAGTTGTGACGTGCGTTCTTTTCGGCTCATTAAAGACTAATCTTGCAGCGGCATTTTGGATTAATTGTAGAGGTTTGATGGAATTGGCTGGAAGACCTGCCAAGAGAGCATTGCAATAGTCAAGTCTGGACAGAACAAGAGCTTGAACAAGGAGTTGTGTTGCATATTCCAAAAGAAAGGGCCTGATCTTCCTAATATTACATAAAGCAAATCTGCAGGACCGGGCAGTTTTAGCAATGTGGTCTGAGAAATTCACCTTATCATCAATCACAACTCCAAGGTTTCTGGCTGTTTTTGAAGGAGTAATGGTTGATGAGCCTAACTGGAAGGTGAAATTGTGATGAAGTGATGGGTTTGCTGAAACTACAAGCAGTTCTGTCTTAGCTAGGTTGAGTTGAAGGTGATGGTCCTTCATCCAGCAAGAAATGTCTGTTATACATGCTGAGAAGCGAGCAGTTATCGTCGGATCATCAGAATGGAATGAGAGGTAGAGTTGAGTGTCATCAGCATAGCAGTGATATGAAAAACCATGTTTCTGAATGACAGAACCTAATGATGCCATGTAGACAGAGAAGAGAAGTGGTCCAAGGACTGAGCCCTGAGGCACCCCAGTAGCTAGATGTTGCGACATGGATACTTCACCTCTCCAAGATACCTTGAAGGATCTATCTGAGAGGTAAGATTCAAACCATTGGAGAGCGGTTCCTGAGATGCCCTTTCTCAATAGGGTTGACAGGAGGATCTGGTGGTTGACCGTATCAAAAGCAGCGGATAGATCCAGCAAGATAAGTAATGAAGACTTGGAAGCCACTCTTGCAAGTCTTAGGGCTTCAACAACTGAGAGCAAGGTAGTTTCGGTCGAATGTCCACTTCTGAAGCCAGATTGGTTACTGTCCTGGAGGTTGTTCTGTGTGAGAAAGGCAGAGACTTGGTTGAACAACTCGTTCAAGTGTGAACTGGTGAAACTGGTCTATAGTTCCCTAAAAGAGTTGGGTTAAGAATGGGTTTCTTAAGAAGTGGGGTTATATGAGCCTGTTTAAATGGTGAGGGAAAAACTCCAGTGTGAAGAGATGTGTTAACGATGTGAGTGAGTGCAGGTACAACTGCAGGAGAAATGGCTTGAAGGAGATGGGATGGAATAGGATCAAGTGGACAAGTAGTAGGATGACTGGAAAGGATGAGTTTAGAGATTTCTGCCTCAGAGAGTGGAGAGAAGGATGTGAACGAGTGTATGTTTGATGGTAAGATGTTTTTGACAGTTTGTGGTGTGGAGAATTGTGCAGTGAGGTTAGTAATTTTATTAATGAATAATGTGGCAAAGTCGTCAGCTGTTAGAGAGATGAAGGAGGGGGAGGTGGAGGACAAAGGAGGGAGGAGAATGTTTTAAAGAGCATGCGAGAGTTAGGCGAATTGTTAAATTTGTCGTGATAGTATGTTCTTTTAGAAGTAGAGACATTAGCAGAAATATATAAATAATTATATAACATATTGGACTTGCTGATGCAATAATAATAATGTGTTGAAAGAAAATCAATAAACAGTTTGTGTCAATACTCATAAAATCTACAAATTGAATGTGTTACATAATGTTTAGTCTTTCCTTCCTGTGAGCTACAAGATTTTATGTTGAATTAAATCCCAAATACGGTTTGTCTAACCAAAATACCAATAATAACAAGAAAGAATAAGATTTTATGCATAATGCAAGACCTTTAATTATAAACAAGCCAGAAATACACTGCAACCCTCTACGGACACCTTGGCAATTGAATCGCCATTGGCTAGTAAATTCTTTAGTTTACTCGCCAGACTGATATATGTGTGTGTGTGTGTATATGTATGTATATATATATATATATATATATATATATATATGTATGTATGTATGTCCTATGGTGTGACGGAAAAATGTAAAAAAAAACAAACAAAAAAACAAACAAACAAACAAAAAAAACTCTAACACTGAAGATAAACCTCTCTCATGCTATTTGTAACTCTAAGAATGAATATTAATTTTTCTCATGTTATTTTTTAAGTTTTTTTTCTACATTTTTGCTATGTCACACCATAGGACACAGTCCAATTTTTATATGTCAACTACCCATATATAGCTTTTTCAATATCTGAAAGTATACTCTTAACATCAGTCAGTCAAGCATTATAATATGATAATCAAGTAGGCTTATTATTTAATGATAGAACTTTAGTAATTAGAATTAAAACTTGGTAACCATGTATGAATGCATATTAGTCATTTTAAATGAACTTAGGACTGGTGGTGCTTTTTTTGGTCATTCTGTGTTTCTGTAAAAAAAAAAAAAAATGGGAAAAATCTAACAATATTACTTTTGATAATAATAATAATAATAATACGAATTCTACAAAGAACAATATAAAAAGCACTAAGGATTAATGAGCTGCTGGATTCATGAATATTAATCAGGTGGTGTGCGTTCGCTCGAACTGATTCGCTGAAATCAAAACCGGGACAATAGTAGGTGAGCGCCAGCCAATGAGATTGCCGTTTGCGCATTAGTTCTGCCCACTACCGGAGAACCCGGCAGTTCATAAAAGCTGATCCAAATTCCAAAGGAACTCCATTCTTTTGACAGGAAAATACAACAAAGAATATCGTTTACATGTAGCATGTCAATTCTACATGTTATGTAATACTCTCTCGCTCTTTCTTTCCTTGCGTGTGCGACGACGAGATATGCGCCTTCACACTAGAGCTTACGGTACATCAAACACGTGCACTGCGCATCCAAAAAAAGGTCGCTTGACGGAGAGTGAAACTCTGAAGCGCTCAGTCAGAGTGTTCGGAGAGTTAAAATACATCTGTGCTGAACTTATATACTTGGCCTCCAACTCACACACTGGTGAGTAAAATCTGAGAATTTATTAGCCAGTGGCTAATATTAGACATCATTTAGTCGCCCAGTGTGAAATTTAGTCGCATATGCGAGTGATTTACTCGCATTGTAGAGGGTTGCACTGGGACTCTAATTTTGAAATGTCTGTCCTATACTACTCCTAGCTGCTCAATCAAAAAGATACAACCATCAATATAAACGCCATAAAGTAAACGCTCTTATAATTCATCAACAGTAGACTATAACCAATAGCTTGACATAAATGTATGGTATTCACTGATCGTGAACTGCTCTGAAACGGTGTACTCTGCAATTATGCATCATGATCTTGTTGCTTCTGTCCCCAAATTCAAGACCTCTTAAATGATAATTAAGACTTTCCTAGCACCGTTTAAGATATTCACCATTTAAGATACTTTTTCTGTCCTTAAAGGGATTGTTCACCCAAAAATGAAAATTACCCCCATGATTTACTCACCCTCAAGCCATCCTAGGTGTGACTCTTATTTCAGATGCATACAATCAGAGTTATATTAAAAATTGTGCTGGCTCTTCCAAGATTTATAATGGCAGTGAATGGTTGTCGAGATTTTGAAACCCAAAAAAAGTGCATCCATCCATCATAAAAAGTGCTCCACACGGCTCTGGGGGGTAAATAAATGCCTTCTGAAGTGAATCGATGCATTTGTGTAAGAAAAATATCCATATTTAAAACTTTAGAAACCGTTATCTCTAGCTTCTAGTAACTGTTCTACACACTTTCACAAGAGAGTGGTGTTCCAGAGGATGACATAGGACTAGTAAGCTAGTCTCAACCAAGTTTTGTTTACAGCAAAGGAAAACCATTCTCCTCTTGGTTTATATCGGAATCCTCCAACATTTTTCTTTACAAATCCTGGTTTTGTACTTCTAATTCGTGACCAGTGTTTTGTATTGCTCTCTTCTCTGCACTTCCGCATTCGTCGCTTATGCTATGCCTACGTCTTACGTTATCCACTGGAACACCTCTCTCTTGAGAACGCGCATACGACAGTTAGCAGAAGCTTGAGATTACAGGTTATAAAGTTATAAATACAGATATTTTTCTTACACAAACACATCGCTTCACTTCAGAAGGCTATTATAAACCCCTGAAGCCATGTGGAGTATTTTTATGATGGATGGATGCACTTTTTTGGGCTTCAAAATCTCGACAACCATTCACTGCCATTATAAAGCTTGGAAGAGCCAGGACATTTTTAAATATAATTCCAACCGTATTCCTCTGAAACGAGAAAATCATATGTGTATATATATATATATATATATATATATATATATATATATATATATATATATATATATATATATATATATAGAGAGAGAGAGAGAGAGAGAGAGAGAGAGAGAGAGAGAGAGAGAGAGAGAGAGAGAGAGAGAGAGAGAGAGAGAGAGAGAGAGAGGGGATGGCTTGATTGTGAGTAAATCATGATTTTCATTTCTGGGTAAACTATTCCTTTAAATTTGCTAAAACTGAATTAAGACTTTTTCGGGACCTGCAGAGAACCTGACAAACACAAAACCATCTTAAACACTGATCACATCCTGTGTATAATGTTATCATTTTATATTTTAACTGCTTTTTGTTCAAGCACAATTTTGTCTTTACATATTCAGGCGTATGTGGATATTGCATGAAAAATGATACTGATACTGATACTTACCAGTACTTTTCAAGGATTTCTTACCAGAGATGGGCACTCCAGTCGCATTTTTATAGACTTCGGACTTGACTTCAGACTCGACTTGAAATGACTCTAGACTTGACTTGACTCAAGGAAAAGGACTATTTAAATATAATGTGAATATTTTAAAAAACAACTCGAGTCTTTTATCCTTAAATACTTATATAACTGATTTTCAAAAGGCGGACCGCATCTGCACCCCTGCATCCATCCAGACCGCGAGCTGCAACAGCAGCACTATTTTAAGTGAGCAGCGCGTCAAAACAACGGAGCGGATCACATAAGCGCTCAGGGTCATTTATGGTAAATATCTTTCAGTGCAATATCCTCTAGTATTTTTATCTAAAGCCAAACGCGCTTTATTCAAGCCCTTTCAGCTCCGTGCGCTTTCTCTCTCTCTCTCTGGACGCGCGCCAAGTTCAAGAGCTACGGATGACGCAGTTATTTTAACAACAACAGAAACACTGCGAGCAGCAAAATTATAGATTATTTTCACTAAAACAGCAGAAAACAACAATGCTGCAAATATAGTTATTTTTCTTACTATCTATTTATCTATCTATCTATAACCTATGACTCTGACTGTTCAAACTAGATGTGACAAGACCTTTCTGATCTACATTTAGCATTATTAATCAGTAAGCTAAGAACATTTCAAAAGAATCATGTAATTATAATTGGGGAAATTGTTGTTAGATTGCTAGGATAGAACAAACTTTGAAACTGCTATTTTCTTTTCTGCTTTTTTTCTGAATGTTTTGATTATTGTAGTTACATTGTTTGTAAGTAGATTATGCTTTTAAGTAAAATATTAAAATAGTATAGATTTCAGGAGGAAAACCCTGAACAGAAACTGTATTTTTTCTGTCACATGGCCTCGCATGTATCTAAATGTATAAATTCAATACATGTAAAAATTTATTTATTTATTTATTTTTTGTCCTCTTGGAACTTTAATTGAATACCCCTGACTTATATCAAAGAAATACTTTATTTGTATGGTTTTGTAATATCTGTGTCACATAGGCTATTTCCTTATGTGTCATGGTAGATCAGACTCTCTTTATAGAATTTGATTACAGAAAAACTGTTTTGAACATAATGGATTAAAACATAAGTAACAGGCTGGATGTACATTAACCTTACATCTTAACACCTCTTTTTATTTTCTTTTTACAAAGCAGATCATAGATCTTATATTTTGTCTATAGCCTATAAAACAGCTTCATAAATAGGAAGATTTCAATACATGAGGATTCTGAATGGGATTTTTTAGTGAGCCATTAAATGACTTGAGACTTGACTTGGACTCGTGACCAAAGATTCGAGACTTGACTCAGACTCCAGCGATAAAGACTTCAGACTTGACTCGGACTCCAGGTCAAAGACTTCAGACTTGACTCAGAAAGACTTGTGAACATCTCTGTTTCTTACACTGCACTCCATCCCTCATCCTCAGTAATGTTTATTCCTCAGCACTAACTCTGGCCTCCATCAACAAATACGGCCTCATCACCCATCACGCCGTCCTCACCCAGCGGCTGATTGATTTTCTCATGAACGCGGCATCTATCACCTGACGTGGCCTCAAGCACATTCACAAGCTCTGTCTGTGCAGAACAGCACAACACACCAATTCTGACTCCATCTGCTGAGATCTGCTCCAATTCCACTTTCTGCTCTTTTCAAAACTTTATTAGCCTGGTTTGGCATTATTTTAGGATATTAATGAGCAGGACTGATTCAAAATGTTAAGGCACAGGGGAATGAACTCAAGCAATGTCCCATTTCAAATATAAATCTAGGTCCTTTTTCTCCAATAATGAGCACATTATGACTCCTAAATGTGTTAAAAATGCTCACTGAAAAACACTAGACTAAATAAATGAATGCTGACAAGATGGACACTACCATTCAGACGTTTCGGTTGGTGTATGACAGGTGAGTGAGTGAGACTGACATGACTGATGTCACTGCAGGAGGACAGTCTAACATCCCAGCACAGGAGACGAGAAGTGACATGTGGACAGACTGGACCAAATACTTGAGCAGCTCCATTAGTGAGGTGATCCAGCTGGACCTGTGACAGCTGAGCGTCTGCTGCTCCACAGCCACACACAAACACAGCCACAACGCCTGATAACAAACCATGGATTACATGCAAAATAGAAAGCACGTTTTCAAAATCAACTTGTCTGTGGGTTGTCTGAACAAAGAGTTGACCAGTCTGTCTTCATGTCATATATAATTACGCTGAGCTATGGACATGACCATCAGATGTGATAAGACATCAGTAACACTTTATTTTAAGGACCAGTTCTCACTATTAACTAGTTGCTTATTAACATGCATATTAATAGTATATTGGTTGTTTATTGATGCTTATTAATGCCTTATTCTGCATGACCATATTCTAGATCCCTTAATCCACCCCATACCTAAACTTAAAAGGGTCATATGATGTTGCTAAAAAGAACATTATTTTGTGTATTTGGTGTAATGCAATGTGTTTATGTGGTTTAAGGTTCAAAACACACATTATTTTCCACATACTGTACATTATTGTTGCTCCTCTAAGCCCCGCCTTTCTGTAACGCGTCGTTTTTTACAAAGCTCATCGTTCTGAGAACCGAGGCATGCTCTGATTGGCCAGCTATCCAGTGTGTTGTGATTGACCAAATACCTCAAGCGTGTGACGGAAATGTTACGCCCCTTACCATGTTGTGATGGTGTGTCCCGGCGCGACAAGTCTAAACCAATAAAACCCATTATAAATGAGGCATTTGTTGCATTCAGTGAGGACATAATTGCTGATTATAATGACTTATACTGTCTTGTTATGCGTCACGTGACATCGCGCCGCGTAAGCATACCATGTTTGCATTTGTGATCGAAGAAACGACAAACAACAAGCACTACTCTAACGTTACACTGCTCAAAACTCGCGTTTGAATAGTAAGTAGCAAATTCTTTCAATAAGCAAATGTACTTACAGGCTGTGAGTCAGAAGCGCCAGAGTGTCCTTGCAAAGTTGGAATTGCCCCACTTTATAGAAACAGCCTTTGTGCACAGCTGGTATTGTAGGCTATTTGGGTTGAACTGTTCTAGAACAGTGTTGTAAGAAAACAAATAAACCACTAATTTCTAGTTGTGTCCTCTTTTGGAAGCACAAACAAAGTACTTTCGCTTTCACAACGAAGCACAGCGTCTCCACGACATGGCGGCGGCAACAACAATACTACAGCGAAAATAATAGTTCCGCCTTCTTTCATTGCGTATACGTTTGGGCGGTGTTATGCAAAGCTTCCCACACAGTGACGTAGACATGTGGGGGCGTTTAAATGAGGCGTTTTAGGAGGGCATGGTTGAGTCTTAACTTTTATAAAGAATATCTCTTTGGGTTTGAGCACGAACAGCTTGTTAACACTCCAAAGAAAAAGGAAAACTTGAAATCGCTTCATATGACCCCTTTAACAACTATTAATAAGCAGCAAATCAGAAGTTTATTGAGGGAAAACTCTAAGTTTATACTGAATATGTATTCTCTAATCTGAAGTGTTACCGACATTTCTTAAGGGGCTGCTCACACCTGATGTGCATTTACAAAAATAAAATAAAATAAAATAAAATAAAATAAAATAAAATATAAAATAAAAAAAATAAAATAAAATAAAATAAAATAAAATAAAATAAAATAAAATAATATTGAGATGAACCAATATTAAAATTCTGGCCGATACCAATAAACTGATCATTTCTGTGTATGACAGGCAACTGGTAAATGGCTGATGTTGAAATTCTGTATTTTTTTTTTATATTATTTTCAATAATAATAATAATCACCATCATGTTGGGGTTATGTAATTTTGTAGGTACCCTCGATGAAAAGTCAATATGGCATTTCAACTGACGTTTGGATAACTGCAGAAAATAAGGTCTGTAACCAACAAACGTTTATGATTAATAATCTTCACAAATAAACAACTTCCATGAATTTTGAAGCCTAAATAAAATCCCCAGAATTAAAAAAGCTAAATGTAGGCTATAAACAAACTGCACTACATCATCTAACCACTTGTTAACAACTACCTTTTTAAAGATAAATAAAAGCTAAAATAAAGTAAAATCACAAGGGTGTACCACTAATGTATTTTATGTTGTTGCGTAAAATGTGAAAATATTTTGAGCATGTGTTCACCACAGACCTTATTTCAGGCATTCAACCAAAAACCCATTCAATAACCCATTGACTTCAGGACGATGGAACCAGAAGTGCTAAAATGCAACTTGTATCTGTTTTTTTTTTTTTTTTGGACTTATTCCTGAAACACTCTATAATATTAATAATTATAAAGGAAATAGGTGAGTACAATTAAAGTTTCTGATATCAATGTTATGCTCATTAACAGATAAATGGCTGATGTTAAAATTCTATACTATTTTGTTTTATATTATTATCCATAAAAATAGAAAATGAGCAAGTACAATTAAATATCCAATATCAACTCGTACAGATAAATTAAAAATCTCTAATATCAGCCAATAATGATGTGGTACCAATGAGTTGTGAAGTCCTAGTATTTACACTACTTGACAATTGCTGAGTTAGAACATAATGCTTATGGTAAGATGCTAAGATGTTAACAAGACGCAAGATGTGAGGTAAAAGGGGTGAATTTAGAGGCACAACTTCTTCCAGAAGGTTTTAGCATGCTAACCAGCACAAAACATGTTTCTAGCTATGAAAGCATGATTTTGTGCAGTGGTAGGGTTATGAAATTCAAAATGCAAGGTAAGTTGCATTTTTATTATTGCACAATAGGTGGACAGCAACTTTTCTTTGGTCAGTTGTCTTGTAGGTCAACTACTTTTGGGTAAGGCACCAATTTAAGTGAAACTTGCTAAGCAAGTTAGTTGAACTAGTTAATCTGAATAACACACCTGGTTTAATGGCACAGAGGAATCAATTCTTTTTTACTCAGCAACAAATTATAATGTCACATCTGTTTTGGATCTGGAACAGATGCGATTCATTCATTGCTGGTGTAACGTGTCACACTTGGTGAGAACGCCATGTTTGCGTCAAGACAACAGAGATTCACTAAAAAGAAAAAAAAAAATAATAATTAGCATGTTATGGGAAGTTGTAAAACGATTTGGCAAACATATTCCATCACCAAATCAGACTCGTGTGCTTTGATGGCTGAATCTGACATGACTAGCAGCAGATTGTCAGTCGCCTGGAGAATCTTGCTTCATCATTACTGAGCTGACAGACAAGCATGAAATCACAATGTCAATATTCATAAGAGGAAAAAAACAATGACCACCATCCTGGGAAATGTCAGCAGGTGTGTGAGAGCGTTTGCTGTTGTGTCTGTGCGATCAGTGCAAAACCCCCTGCTATACACGAGTAACAGAAGACAAATTACACATGAACGTTTGAGAGCCAAACTGCTGGTTGGAGGTCCGTCTGTAATGTTTAACCATTTGTAAAACCATATACTGTATATTAACGATATTCATCTAGACCCTCTAAGCAACAAAGTGGACCAGACTTTCTGTGAACGATAAGTCTTTGTCTCTCTCGTTGATCTGCGCTCTGATCCATCAGCCCAAAATGAGCTCAGGTTAATATTTTATGTCAGAGCGGGAGTCACGGGTCCTTCATTAAACGCAACCTTCAGAGAGCACGTCTGTCAGCTGCTGGCTCAGGAATGTGCGTGTAATGATCTGGAAGGAACTCAGCCTCTCCTCCAACCAAGGCTAATTCCTCATCATTTATGCTAAAATTCCAGATTCCCATACAGCACAGAATTCCCAATGCACAGGAGATGAATTCCCATTGATTCTGCCAGCGGCTGTTTGCGTGACTGAGGAAGACAAAGTAGTTATGGAAAGGGGGAAAACGAGAAGTCGACGGAGCTCTCCAGAGGTTTTGATCTTTGTTCAGAGCCGCAGGGTTTTGCCCTGTAGCAGCTGCATCTGTCAGCACAAATGTAGTACAAGTTTCACCAGAGAATAAACCACCAGAGGCTGTGCTACAAACAATCACTATTCCTCACTTTGATGAGCTGAAAATGTTCTGTCATCTCTATTTTTACACATCATTTTAATTTTCCTGAAAATTACATAACTTTACACTACCATTGGGCCGGTAAGAATTTTTCATGTTTAATGTTTTTGATAGAAGTCTCACCAAGGCATTTATTTGATCAAAAATACAGTAAAACAGTAATACTGTGAAATATTATTACAGTTTAAAATAACTGTTTGAATATGTGTTAAAATGTAATTTATTGCTGTGATAAAGCTGAATTTTCAGCATAATCACTGCAGTCTTCAGTGTCACATGATCCTTCAGATATCATTCTGATATGCTGCTCATGAAACATTTCTCATTATCAATAATTGAAAACAGTTCAGCTGCTTCATATTTTCGTGGAAACAGTGATACATTTTTTTTTCAGGATTCTTTGGTGAATAAAAAGTTTAAAAGAACAGTATTATTGTAAATGTTATTAAAAGTGTTATTTTAAAATTATATACCTGTATATTTTATCATAGTTTTTATTAATATTTTGAACTAAAATTTATTTTTATATTTTCAGTTTTCATTTTTAGTTAAATTTGTTTTAATTTTAAGTTTTTTAAAAACATTTCATTTAATTACTTTAGTTAAAATTTCTATTTCTATTTAATTAATTTCTTTATTTCTTTTTATTTCGGTTTAATTTCTTTTTATTTCATTTTAGTACAGTTTTATTTCTAGTAATTTTAGTGCCTTAAAGGGTTACTCCACCCCAAAATTAAAATTTTGTCATTAATCACTTACCCCCATGTTGTTCCAAACCCGTAAAAGCTTTGTTCGTCTTCGGAACACAATTTAAGATATTTTAGATGAAAACCGGGAGGCTTGTGACTGTCCCATTGACTGCCAAGTAATTCTCACTGTCAAGGCCCAGAAAAGTATGAAAAACATCGTCAGGATAGTCCATCTGCCATCAGTGGTTCAATCTGAATTTTATAATGCGACGAGAATACTTTTTGTACGCAAAGAAAATAAAAATAGCGACTTTTTTTCAACAATTCAACGACTTTTTTTCAACACATGGATGCGCTCAAATCAAAGCGTAAATACACGTAGAATATCGCATCCTTGTGTTGCGGCTGATAGAGAAGAGCGTACGCAGTTTGCGTTCAGTGGATAACCTCTAAAATGGCGCTACGGTGACGCGGAGAGACACAGAGGAGACGAATTGTTAAAAAAAAGTTATTAAATTATCATTTTGCCAATTAGCTCACATGATGTAGTGAACAATATCTCATGAATTAGTATTCCCGTAGGTTTTCCTCCCTAAATTCTCACTCACATTTCTCTCTCTCTCTTTTTCTCCTCTCATTGAAAGCTTTAAATCTTTTTCTCTAAATTTCTTCACTTCTAAATGCTACCAGGATTCAGGAGCATGGCTGGGAATCAGGACCCCTTGACTGTATATTGCTCTGGGCTCCGTTCCTTTTTAAAATGTAGAATTTCTTCTGAGATCCTCTGAACCCATAACTTCACCCAACTAGCTACAGCCCTGATCTGTATTACCATATTCTACAATGGGAATGTTTCTAGGGAAATTCAACAGACCAAATACCTCACTGTTTATCTGTCAAAATGATGCATTTTGAATTACAAATATTTGTAACACTGGGTAAATGGAGATTTCTTTTGACTCAAGTTCTGTATGCCACAATATTGTAAATGAGAAACCAGAACCACTACACCTCTGGCCATATTGCTCATTTTCTCTATTAATAACGGGCCTTGTTCGGTCAGATTACTCCAGTTTAGCTTGTGTAAGTAAATAAACCTTTTATTAAAAATGGAGACATATATTACACATATTACTTTCTGTGTATACGTGATATGTTAAACAGGTCATCTGCTATAGGCCAGAGAACTTTCTTCTTTAGCGGAGTGACAGAAACACGGGCCTAATTAACTCCAGCTCGAGCGTGTAAATTGGTTGTTGTATTCTTCTCTAGCAATTTCAAGGCAGGAGGAAGCTCTTCTGAAGCGAAGGACTACAATGCTGGTATCTCAGCAGGGGTGGGAGAAAGTCACACTCTTGTTTCATGTCCTCTATGGGCTTCAAGCTGAGGAGCTTGACAGAGGTTTAATCTTATTAAACCATTACCCCAACTGCAGAGAGCCACCATGCAGCCTGTGTTCAGCCTCCTACCAGTTATGGATTTATTTCACCCTACAATTTTACTATAGATTTATTTTTAGTGGTGTTTAAGGCATGTATCATTATGCCATTGCTCATACTTAGGGATAGTGATTTGGGAAAGGAAAAAAAAAAAAAAAAAAAAATCACGTGATTTTTCAAATAAAGTGGTTGCTTTCAGTTGTTGTTTGAAAGGCTACACAATTTGGCTAAAAATTTTAAATATATGTATTAATATGGCTATAAACTAATAGTTATATTTTTATTATGATATTAAAAAAACTGGTCATTAGTAATGCACAATTTTTTTTAATAAACCTGAAATTCAGTTTTTATGTAGCTAAAAAATGAAACCAATACTAAAGTTTATTTAATAATAAATTAATTATTCACATATATTTAATAAATTAACAGTTGCATATAAACATTACATTGCACACAAGGCTTTTTATATAAGTTTTTATATCAGATTTTAAACAATATAATTTTGTTTCTACTCCAATTCCTTGTTGAAACAAACATTTAAATGATAGCTGAAATAAATTGCTTTCATGGCAGATTCATTCGAACATACGGTAAATAATGAAAGACAACAAGTTAAATAAAAACCTAATGAATGTGCAATGTAATGAATATATTTAGCAAAATGCTCCTCTCTAGAGTTGTTTTTTTCCTAGCTAAATGGACATTGAATGGCTTTCCTGAGGTAAATGTAAAGTTGTATTTAGAAGATACCTTTATTGACGTCTTTTGGTGGTTGAAACTCTGATTACACAGCAATTACCTGAGAAATTACATATTTCAGTAAGTTGTACTGTTTCTTTCAACACCTTCTGTTGTTCATTAAAGTTTATTTCATACTATAACTTGTAGTAAAGAGGAGGAAATTATCAGTTTACACCACCTGAACTGAGGAGCTACAGCGATCTGTCACACCACATTAAAGAGTGTCAAAACATTTATTATTTGAATTTCATAAAACTGACAGAATCTGAAAGCTCAGTTTGTTTCATATCAAAAAATTAAAGCACAAACTTATCACAATTATTGGATGGCAGGCATGCTACAAATAATATTTAGTGAAGTTTTCTTCATGCATCAACTGAAAACAGCATAGAGTAAAAGATTTTGATTCACTAAAATGAAGACTGATTAAAAACAAAAAGTTGATACTCACAGCTGATATTTTACCCATTGTAGTTTATCCACGTTGTGTGCATGAAATAGACACTGACGCAGTCAAAATATGAAAATTAAACGTCACTGTTTCAGTCAATAATTTCAACCATCCAAAACTAAATTTCCGATTAAAATTAAATTTAAATTATTATTTTCGGTTGCCATAATTTTAAATCACTCATTCATTCTAGCATACTGGCAACTGCCAACAACACTAGCATCAAGACAGTAAGTTTTGTACAGGCTACCTCTTCACAACATTCTTTCTTTCTGTATATATGAAAAAAAAAATCTGTTTTGCTGAAATTGTCTTTTTTCTGTAGATTGCATCTGAACGCCTGACCCTTTGAGGCACGGTCGAGAGATTTTGATTTGCACATTACAAGCCGCGGGAGGAATTGAGCGCAAGCTTGTGCAACAATAAAAAACTGCATGAACATGTATCTCTCAAGAAAAAGTCTTCACAGTAGCAAAAACTTAATATAAAATTTTCAGAGCCTCTGCAATGTCCTGATCCCAGCAATCCTGCAGGACACACATGCTGTGTATGGATTATAACGACTCCAAACGATGATAAAAAGAGCATTTAATGTAGAGTAATTGGAGGTTTGCTCAAAACTGCTTTAGATAATAAAAGCGGCAGATTACAGGGGAAAAAGATTAGACGGCTAATATACAAGAGAGATGAGATTTCAGAGCACAACAACAGGGAGAATGTAATTAAAGAATGAGGAAGGACTTTGTCTAATCACGCTAATTAAGAAGCATGCAAACTGGGACCTACAATCGTCTTTTAAGCCAGATCTTTTATTGCCCTTCGGGTTTGTGAATGCGGGCAGGGCCTGAGGTGTGGAGATACACACATTTAACTCTACAGGAGATATCTGGCTCTTTGGAGGGCTGGAAATGCAGCATAAACTGGTTAAATGAATATTATCTAACCAGCTTTATCACTATTCTTCATGAACATGAAATGCTTGCAAACAACATTAAAACTAAATGTTAATTCATTCAAAACTTAATTACAACCAGTAACAATTCATTTATTGCATGATTTTTTTGTATTTGACACCCTCAGTGTCTCATCTTGAATTGGTCAGTGCAATGGCATTCAGACTTGATATGCATGAGAGTAAAAAAGAAAGGAAGCAATGGACAGAAATAAAAAACGTGTTTGAGAAATGTGATTTACAGCATTTCAATACTTCCCTCTACAGACAGACGGAAAAAAACCAAAATTATATTAGCTGCAGTAAATTACACGGATGTCAGACAGCATGAGAGAGGATAAAATAGGAAGCCAGTACGCGTTTAAATATCACAAACAACACGAGTCTGACAGTATCGGAGAAGAAGAGGCAGGAAACAGCGCTGCTATAGAAACACCGAGTGGCTGTGTATACAGACAGTGTGAAAAATGAAGACGACATAACTGAGGTCAACAACTGTCACGTGACTGACAGCTGAAGGTGAAGTGACCTTCAAAACATCAGCTGTTAAATCAATCCAGCATGCACTTCACATCTAAATCACACTCAATCATACTGGCAACTCAGCTTTTAACAGAAGAATTTTTCTGTAGGCAATAAATTACTTCCACGCATTTTCAGCTAAATTATTCACTCACATTTAATTATCAACTTATCAGAAAAATCAAATAAAAAAAAAACCCTGGAGTATAACATTTAATTATCAATTTATTTTTGACCATGTATTTATATTTCACTCTGAACAGATAAAAGACACTGAACTGGAATCAGCAACAGATTTTTTTTCTGTAAATACTGGTAGGTTGGTGAGCTGTATGTTATATCACTATTAGCTGGAAATTCAGTTTAAAAAATCATTTTCACTCAGATTTCTGATTTGAATCAGTTTGATGAATTCTTGATGAACTCAATGAGCAGTTACAGAATTAACCGCAAGTTATTGTCCATTTCAGTAATGTCCATTTCAAAAATGAAGCAATAAAATGAAGGTTTTCAGTGTGCATAGAAAGCTATCAAAAATGTGAAATCAGGCAAATGGTTTGATGTGTCAGAAGTGAATAAAACCCTAATCATACTCAACCAGAAAGATAAATTCAATGCTTACATTAAGAAAACAGTATTCCAATTAGATATACTGTAACCACTCACATGTTGGGGGTCAGTAAAATTTTTGATGCTTTTGTCTCTTATGTTCAACAAGGTTGCATTTATTTCATTGAAAACACAATAATATTGTAATATTGTGAAATATTATCTACATATTTATACTTTCTATACTTTTTTCTATTGCAATATACAGTATTTCACAATACAATTTACTGTATTCCTGTGATCAAAGCTGAATTTTCAGCATCATTACTCCAGTCTTCAGTGTCACATGATCCTTCAGAAATCATTCTAATATGCTGACTTGTTGCTCAAGTAACATTTCTGATTATTATCAATGTTGAAAACAGACGTACTGCTTCATATTTTTGTGGAAACTGTACATTTTTTCAGGACTTTTTGAAGGAAAGAAAGTTCAAAAGAACAACATTTCTTTGAAACAGAAATCTTTTATAACATCACAAATGCCTTTACTGTCAACTTTTGGTCAGTTAAATGCACTCTTGCTGAATAAAAGTAATTTCTTTAAAAAAAAAAAAGAAAAAAGAAAAAGAAAAAGAAAAATTTGCTGACCACAAACTTTTGAATGGCGGTACATATAAAACAGTGTTCTTGTAATAAAGCATAATACTGTACAGTATTATTCATTTATAAAGCATATAAACTTTATAAAGTTTCATTGCAGTGTACACAATGATTTAAATGGAAATAACTTTAATAGGTGTACCATTGCTTTGGAAATTATCATAAGGACCATTATTTTCCTGGGATTTTTAAATCATATTTCCATAATGTGTATTGTAATATTGTTTGCTATCAACCAAAATTTGTAGGAATATTGAGATAATTTTAGCTTTTATCAGCATTTATGTACTACTCCATATTTCTCAAAGCTCACACATGTAAAATAAAAATAATGGCAAGCTAAATTTTCTCTACCAGTTGAAAAAAATGGAGACTGTATTTACTGTATGTGCGCAAAACTTTAGGTCCTCAGAAAAAAAAAATTGTTAATTGGTAGAGAATGCAGTAAACGAAAAAGGAAATGAAGTTTTCATGAAAACAAGACCACATGCAGTGTTGTTATTGACTTTTGCAGTTTATAGTACTTGAGCTCAAACTTGACATGAGTGAACGGGTCAGCCTGCGTAACAGCAGCTGCTGTGTACTGTTTATGGTTCAATTATGCCGTTCATGTCTTCGTCTGGCGATACTGTAATGACAATCATATAAGCAATGGCTTTAGTGCCCACACACTGATCAGCAGAGAGCCCTTCAAATCAACGGCCAAACCTTCTTGACTCTCTACATCCGCCAATGACGTAAATCAAATCATCTCAACCGCACAGGACATTGAGTGGAGACTGATTGCAATTACAGGAGCTCTGGAGATGCAGAGGAGGACGAGGAGATGTGAAGGAGAACACAGAGGAGGATGAAGTGTATTAAGCTTCAAGTGACATTATCTTGTCCTATCTGTTCATCCTGTCCTCAACCAATGGACCTATAAACTCTATCGGTTTATCTGTGCACTCTGTCTTTTTAACAGAGTTCAAAAAACATTTTCCACATACTGTACATTATTGTCGCTCCTCTCTGCCCACCTTTCTGAAACGAGTCGATATTTACAAAGCTCATCGTTCTGAAAAGCGTGGTGTGCTCTGATTGGCCAGCTATCCAGTGCATTGTGATTGGCCGAATACCTCAAGCGTGTGAGCGGAATGTTACGTCCCTTACCGTATTTGGAAACACACAGTGTCTCCACGTCATGGCGGCAACAGCAACAATACTACAGCGAGAGTAAAAGTTACGCCTTCTGTAAACATTTGGGCGGTGTTATGCAAATCTTCCCACACAGTGATGTAGACATTTGGGGGCGTGTTTAAATGAGGCATTTTAGGAAGGCGTGGACGAGTCTTAAATTTTATAAAAAAAATATCTCTTTGGGTTTGAGACTTTAGTCTTTGCAACTTTACAGATCTTATATATGCATGAACAGCTTGTAACACTCCAAAGACAAAGGAAAACTTAAAATCGCATCATATGACCCCTTTAACAGCCGATAATAGAAATCAGTACTGGCTAATACTGAACAGTCTTACAATTGCATTCAAATACTAATAATTTCATTACACTGTTACATGCAATCTTTAGCAAATCTCAAAATTTAATATCCATTTGGCACCAAATACAAGTTCTAAAGAATAAATTCTCTTAATAAAAATAAATATAATAAATAATTTAGACTAAATAGTACAGATTTTTACTTTCTACCATTTACCAGTTACTGATCAACATAAAAACATTCAAATTGATTTGTAGGTATGCAGTATATGTATTGGATACGTTTTTAACATTATGCTTTCCTAGTTTTCTCAATGTTTCAACCAGAAACAGGAAAGAAAACTGAACTTTCATGCATTGATATATACATGATATGGTGTTGGATTTACTATAAATTTCTGATTTTTCTCCCCAAAGAAATAGCAAGGAACATTGAATTAAACATATAAATTTAAAGTAAAATGACTAATTTTACTAACTGTATTTTCCTCAAACATATTACAATAATCTGATTTAGTCTATATTTTACTTTGAGAAAAAAAAAAGAAAAAAAAGAAACTAAACTCATTTCTTACATACATCTAACATAGCAAGTGACAGAAAAAAAAAATTATTTTCAAATTTTCATTCAAACAACTGAAAAACAGAAAGAAAAAAATCCTCACAGCTCAGAAACACAAATTATGTGCATATTCTGAGAATAAATAATTCATAAACAGGATTTGATTATCTTCAAAAGTGCCGCTCGTCTTGGCGGGAAAAGGCGCTATTTACGGAAGCTAACCTTTGGCCGGCAGGCAGAGGAATCTGTCTCAGGTGGGCTCTGTGTTTGAGATAAGCGGTTTTGCCCATCTCTATTATTCAAAGCCTGCCACTGCCGGTGGCTCTTCTTCCATAATCACAGAGCATTTTCTCTGCCAGTAACACAGTTGCTTGAGTCGAGACTGCTGGGCCATTCAGAGAGACAACAGGAGGCGTGCTTGTGACCATCGGATGACCTTATCTTCGTTTGGCTGTAACTTCAGTATTTGCTGAACATGGCAAAGGCCAGTTCATTACTGCGGTCTACCAGACGGACAGATGTTATCGCTTCATCAGTATGATGCTAGACGATTACCACTGGAACTATCGCTGAGACAAAGACAGACTGGAATTCTGCCACTGAAAAACATGATTATTCATGACAGTGCACCATAAACTCTGTAAAGATGAACAACGCACAAAAGACATACACAAGAACCAAAGACAAACATAACACAAGCATGACTGAAATATGACGCTGTTTACTTTTAAGGGATAATTCACCCAAGAATGCAAATTCTGTCTTTATTTACTCGCACTCATGCTGTTCCAAACCTTTATGAATTTCTTTCTTCTGCTGAACATAAAAGCAGATATTTTGAAGAATGTTGGTAAACAAACAGTTGCCAGTTCCCATTGACTTTCATAGTATTTTTCCTCCCATATGATTCAATAGGGACCATCAACTGTTTGGTTACTAAGATTCTTCAAAATATCTTGTTTTATGTTTCACATAAGTAAGAACCACATACAAGTTTGGAACAACTTTATACATGACAGAATTTTCATTTTTTGGGTGAACTATCCCATCAAATGTATGGAAACATGTAGTGTGAACACTCTCTAAACATCTCCATTTGTGTTCCACAGAAAAAAACTGAAAGTCATGTTGGTTTGAAATGACATAAGGGTGAATAAATGGTGACAACTGTTTTTGGGTGAACTTTCCCTTTAAATCTATAAAATAATGCAAAGTTGGACTGCAACCAAATTCATATAGTCATTTTCTGAAATGCTCTATTTCCTCCTAACTCTGCAGTATCTCAATACACATCATTTTCATTCATAAAGAAAATATGCTATTCACTCATTCTTCATTGAATGTGAAAAATGTGCTAGCTTCACTTGAATGAAAATGCCATTTCTCCATCATGAAGCAACTCGCGCACAGTATTTAGATACGGAGTGTTTCCATGGCATCAAATTCTGCAACAGCAACCGTTTCCTGCCAATTTTAAACTCCGAATGGGAGGGTGAAGCTACTCAAGGTATGCTTATTACTGCAAAAAATTAACAGTGGACAATGTGAACTTGGTACACTGTGGTCTGACAAACTTTTTTTTGCTCCCAAGTGAAACTAATGGCCAATGAGGAAAAAGTAAGTGCTCTCTCTCTCTCAGCTGAAACTCTTTGCTTAAAGTGGTTAAAGAAGAGGGCATTATATTTATGAAGTGCTGCTGAAGAGCTGATGTAATTATGGCAAAGACAAGACTAAATTGTTTTGAGTAGGAGGATGTTACACACACATACTGTCACCCCTGTTACACAATATATGCATAACAGAGAAAAGAGCTTTGCTAATGGTGAAAAGAGTTGCTGTCATTTAGTGTTTCATTTCCATTTAAATGAACATACATATTCAACCCTCTACATTGCGAGTAAATCACTCGCATATGCGACTGAATCATCACTCTGGGCGACTAAATGATGATTATTATTAGCCACTGGCTAATAAATTCTCAGATTTTACTCGCCAGTGTGTAAGTTGGAGGCTAAGTATATAAGTTTAGCACAGATGTATTTTAACTCTCCGAACACTATGACTGAGCGCTTCAGCGTTTCACTCTCCGTCAAGCGATCTGTGCTATTTTTCAGTTCATCTGAATGGAAGGATACGCAGCGCACCTGTATTTGACGTACCGTAAACTCTAGTGTGAAGACGCACGAAAGATACAGAGCGAGAGAGTCTTACATAACATGCAGAATTGACGCGCTACATGTAAACGATATTCTTTGTTGTATTTTCCTGTCAAAATAACAGCGTTCCTTTTGGAATTCTTCAGCTTTTAAGAACTGCCGGGTTTTCCGGTAGTGGGCGGAACTATTGTGCAAACGACAATCTCATTGGCTGGCACTCACCTATTATCATCCCTGTTTTGATTTCAGCGAATCAGTTCGAGCGAACACAGATAACCTGATTAATATTCATGATTCCAGCAGCTCATTAATCCTTAGTGCTTTTTATATTGTTTTTATTAATAGAATTCTTCTTCTTCTTATCATCATTATTATTTTCTTATCAGTATTATTGTTAGTTTTTTTCCTTTTTTTTTTTTTTACAGAAACACTGAATGACCAAAAAAGCACCACTACCAGTCCTAAGTTCAGTTAAAATTACTAATATCCATTCATACATGGTTACCAAGTTTCAATTCTAAATACTAAAGTTCTATCATTAAATAATAGGCCTACTTGATTATCACATTATGCTTGACTGACTGATGTTAAGAGTATACTTTCAGATATTGAAAAAGCTATACAGCTATATAATATATATATATACATACATATATTATAAATAAATAAATAAATAATATATATATATACACACATACACACACACACACACACACACACACACACATACAGTATCTCACAAACGTGTACACCCCTCACATTTCAGCAACAATTTTAGTATATCTTCTCAAGGGACAATACTACACAAATAAAACTTGGATATATTTTAGAGTAGTCAATGTGCAGCTTCTATAGAAGTACAAATTTACTGTCCTCTAAATATAACTCAACATATAGCCATTATTGTCCAAATAACTGGCAACAAAAATGAGTACACCCTAAGTGACCATGTCAAATCTGTGTCCAAAGTGTCAATATTTTGTAGGGGCACCATTGTTATCTAACACTGCCTTAATCCTCCTGGGCATGGAATTCACCAGAGCTGCACAGGTTGTTGCTGGCATCCTCTTCCACTCCTCCATAATGATATCACAGAGCTGCTGGATGTTAGACACATGGTGCTTCTCCACCTTCCGCTTGAGGATGCCCCACATGTGGTTAATAGGGTTCAGGTCTGGAGACATACTTTGCCACTCCATCACCTTCACCGTCAGCTTCATCAGCAAGGCAGCTGTCATCTTGGCGGTGTGTTTGGGGTCATTATTATGTTGGAAAACTGCCGTTCGGCACAGTTTCTGAAGAGAGGGCATCATCTTCTGCTTCAGAATGTCACAGTACATGTTGGAATCCATGTTTTCCTCAATCAACCGCAGCTCCCCAGTACCAGCAGCACTCATGCAGCCCCAGACCATGATGCTACCACCACCAAGCTTGACTGTAGGCAAGACACAATTTTCTTGGTACTCCTCACCAGGGCATCACCACACATGCTGGACACCATTTGAGCCAAACAATTTTACCTTAGACTCATCAGACCGCAGGACATGGTTCCAGTAATTCATGCTCTTGTACAGGTTGTCTTCAGCAAACCAGGTTGTTCTGAAAAGCTGTAATCACTAGATGCAGGTCCTTCTGGAGCCAAATAGACAATTTGAGACAATCAAATAACTTCTTTTTCTCTTCCACTCATCTCATTGTTCAGCGCTCTGAACTCCTAACAATTACGCTACTGCATTCATTCAGTTGGCAAAGGCAGTGGATACAGCGCTGTGGGCTCTGAGTCACTGCTAATGACTGCTGGGAAGCAGAGAAACTAGATAAAGTGGGACGGGTGTAATTTTCTGGTGGAAAATGGGCGCAGTATGAGCCATATGATAAAAGACTAGCGTGCTTTCCTGTTTAGCTGATCCAGACAAGAGCAGGCCAGCCCAGAAAGCAGGTCCTCACACACGCTGATCTGACAACATCCTGCTGACTACGCCAGTGTCGGACAGAAGTCTGGGCAGCAGGTGGGGCTTTTGTGCTTGGACAGGAAGATGTAAGAAGATGTGACCCCACCTTCTGCTAGATCTCTAATTCCAGACATTGCCATGGCAACTGGTAATGTTATTTTCTGAAGACAGTGGCAGTTTCGGGAGTACAAGGACCTGCTGGAAATTGGGCACAGCAGCGTGTCACTAATCGACACTTATGCCACTGAAGCAAGAGGTTTAAAGCTCAATCACCATGCTCTATTTTATCGATAAAGCACTTCATGAGCATTATAGGTTACATGAATGACAATGAAATTTATGAATTTTTCAAGTTTTGACAATTCAAGAAAAAAATTATAATTTTCCTTTACTGGCACTGGGGGTTTAATACCTTGGTGCATTCCCTGCTACACAGACTTCTTTGGTCGATGTTTGGGCTGCTTCCTCAACAACAGCGGCCAGTGGCGGGACATGATCTGTTGCTGGGGACTTCTGCTTGCTCGTGTGGGGCTGTTCTTCTTCATCCTCCTCCTCTACCTCCATCCTTTCCTCTTTCCCTTTTCCCTCGCTTTCATTGTCACTCTCTTCCCCGAGGATGTCATCCACCTGCCCAAAAGAGTTCAACGTACAATTAAAGGATCTGTCAAGGTTTGTTTGTACATGTCAAATTGTTGTATATTTATTATTCATTTTATGTTCCCCCCTGAGTTCCAATGACTGCCAAAAAGTAATAATTTAGTTCAAAATTTTCCACACTCAATTCAACTGAAATAAATAGGCTGTTTTTATTGCTGCTAAGCCTTTAAGGCTTCTATGTTAAAAAGCCTCTTTGCATGTAAAATGCAACACTCCCCCCCCCCCCCCCAACACACACAAGTGATGGTTTTGCTTGGGGTCCGTTCTTTAATAAAAGCCTCTTTGTAAAGCCTTCTAACATTTTGAGGAACAACCCGTGCTGAAATATGAAGTACAGAAAAAAAAACAAGACACTCTTTCATATTTGGGATCATTTGTAAGTACTTACATGAAGTTTAATTTGTGGTTTCCCATATTTAACCCTTCTTTGGTCATTTTTGACTGATGTCACTTGTTTATTTAATAAAAATGGTTTCTGAGTGGTTCAATCAGTGTGGTTCAAAACTTAGTGACTTTTTTTAACATTGAATTTGAACAAACAAACAAAAAAATAACTTCAATGAGCCCAAGGAGTCATAAAAAAGACACCTTGCTGTTCGCAGACAAAATTGACCAGCCACAGGAAATTAATCAGAAAAACACAGCATTTTCTTAAATATTTGTTGAATAAAATATATATATAAGTCAGAATGCTGAACAAACACTCACAAAAATAAAGGATGTAAACTATAAAACATCCAAAATGCAAAAGATTTACACCCATTCACTCAGAGAGAGTTTGAAATGAATGGGAGTCTATGACTGCATAAATTACTGCAAAAATGACACTTTAAAATGATAAAAAAAAAAAAAAAAAAAAAAAAAATGCTAAGGTTTGGCAAATAATAGTTTGATATTGTCAGCATAAACATTCAAATATTGTATGCATAAAATCAAGAATTTCTTTTTTTTTTTTTTTTTTTACCAGATGGCAGAAATCTTGTCCAAATACAAGATAGATTCTCATATTTTAATTTGTTTCAACTTTGTAGAATTTTCCTCCACGGGTTATTTTCCTATACAAAGGACAGTCAAACTGAAAAATTAAGACCTAAATAAGTTCTAAATAACACTAAATAGGGTTATTTCATTAAACAAAAAAAGTTACACTTTCATTGTTCTGGGTCAAAAATGACAAGTCAAGGCATGACCATTTTGGAACAGTCTAGGAGAGTTAGTGTCAAACATCTACCCTTAGTTTGTGAAAACCCAAAACCATTTTTTAAATGCAAATGTGTGATATCATGAGATAATGCATACATCTTACTAAAATTAGAAAGTTGCAGAAGTTTGGTGCAAGTTATTTCAACAACTTAACTTTTTTTTTTTTTTAAACAGTCTTTTCGAACTGGGGTTTTCAGCTATGAGTTACAATGTGTGTTCATAGTGCAATGAACACTTCCAAAAAATTCTATTTGTCACGATATGACCCCTTTAATGTGTTTGAATGTTAGTACTCAAGTGTTTAGCCTCGGTCTGGGCTTTCACTGATACATGTTAGTGCTTTCATAAAAGCAGACCGGGGGCTCAGATCACCCCAATTATTCTTAGCAAGAGCCGTTAGACAGGCACTGGCAAAAATGATCAGCAACTTCACATACGACTGATCTCTCTACTGGCCCAGCGTAATTGCTCTCTCCTCCTCTTGGGAATAGCAATAACACACACCATTTTTCCCCTTCTGCTTATTATTACAGTGAATGGAGCCTCTGAAACAGCCTGCATGCCATGTACACAGGTTATAAATGAGCTCAAGGAAGGGTGCTTAAAAAATAGACCCACAGAACTTTTTCCAGTTTAATCTGACAGATAAGCGTAATGAGGGGGAAACATTTAATTAAAAGTAGACTGTTTGTGAGGAGTGTTATCTAGAAGCATCTTAGTAGATAGAACAATCCCCAGGCACCCCTGGGATGCAATTATGAATGGCGCCATAGCGACTCTAAGAAGTGAATTAAAGTTATACTTTAAGGCAAATTCTAACGCTGAAGGAGCCATTAACTCCGCCTTTAGCATCAGACGAAAGGTCAAGAGCAACATTATCGCACCGTTCACTAATACTTCACTAGTAAATGCTGATTTCTTATAACATTAAAAATTACAGATATAGTTCATTAATATTTAGGTCAATCTAGAGAACTGTATGTCCAATGTCTGGTATAAATAGGTATAAATCCGTTTTAAGTCAACATGAAATAACGATTGCCACCAATTTTTATTTGTGTGACACAAGCTCTTCAATGGGAAAACAATGTAGGATGGAATTTGATTATATCAATTTAATCAATCGAAGCAATCTTCAACTAAACTGATGTTATTTAATATCCTAGCAGTCAAACACATTCAAAAGAAAATATTTAAATCTCACTCAATCATTCAGAGTAGGGGTGGGCGATATGGAAAAAATATCATATCACGATTTTTTTTAGAAATATCACGATTCACGATTTTATCACGATTCTTTGTCATGTTGGTTTTACTATTTTGCAAGTTGTCTGAGAATTACAGCCAAACTAATTTCCCTATTATAAAGACAAAGCCTTTCAAGGTAATAAAAAAAAAGAAAGAAAAAGAAAAAGAATGGCAGATATTTAGGGCAAAGTGGGAGAAGATAAAAATCTTTATTATTATTTTATCTTTCTTATTAAAAAATGAGAACAAAGATACACATTACAAATACACATAAAATGCAAATAAAACAAAGAGTGCTTTATTTTCAGGTACAATATGTTTATTTAGCGTGAATGAACAAATATAAAAATAAAACACTATATAGACTGATTCCTAAAGCAACTGTATTAAAGTTTTACAGTCAAGAGTAGTGAGTGATTTTTCTCTTTGCGTTTTGTTGTTTTATTAACTTTAAAGGAATAGTTCACCCAAAAATAAAAATTCTGTCATCTGTCTGTCAATTCTGTCATAGTGTTTTATTTTTATACCATCATTTACTCAAAAGTTGTTTTAAACTTGAGTGGGTTTCTTTCTTCTGCTAAACATAAATGCTATTTTGAGGAACGTGGAAAACCAAACAGTTGCTGGTCCACAGTGACTTCCATAGGATTTTTTTCCTACTATCAAATTCAGTGTGGACCAGCAACTGTTTGGTTACCCACATTCTTCAAAATATCTTCTTTTGTGTTCAGCACAAGAAAGAAATTAATACAGGTTTGGGACAACATGTGAGTGAGTAAATAATGACAGATATTAAATTTTAGAGTGAACTATCCCTTTAATGACAGTCGGCTGCATGTTATTACTGTCCCTTTAAGACCTGCACGCATCTAATATACAGGCACATATCTGTTTCTCTCTCATCTGTTTACTTTCATTTTAGACATAACCAACTGAGTCTATATGTAACCCTTGTGTGTTTTGACAGTATTAGCACAAAAGATAACTTAGTTCAGTAATCAAGCGCTGTTTGACAGGGTTTTAGTGCGCGCACTTCTGGTGTATGTGCTCAGAAACAGAGCACGTCAGACCAGCACGTGAATGAAACATTTAACCGGCAAGGCTTGTATGCAAATAATGTATTTTTGCAATCGCGAATAAGTGCAGTGTCCTGTCAGAGCAACTCTACCACTGTATGTCGTGTTGTACAATATATAGAGACGGCGGCGCCAGAACTGTAATTGATAGAATGTGCGCTGTAGTATGATACTACGATATTTCTTCAAAAGCAGATCGTGGAGACATTTTTATCGTCCACGATCAAAAATTGTCATATCGAACACCCCTAATTCAGAGGTCAATTTACATTTTTAAACACTGACCCTATTGTGTTTGAATGGCTCGTTGGTATGGGAGTTGCAATATATTAAAATTTGATTAACTCTTTCCCCGCCAGCGTTTTTTAAAAAATGCTGCCAGCCACCACCAGCATTTTTGATGATTTTCACCTTAATTTGACGGCCCTCAGAATATTTTTTGCTATGAATATAAGAACATCATATATATCAAAATAAAGAACCGAGCCTCTGCTTTTAAACAAAACAAAACAAAACAAAAAAACTATTTTATTCTATCTTCATGTGTTCATGTTTTATCACCATTTGAATGCAGATAGGTTTCATCAGAAATACAACATTTTGGACAAAAAACTGAGAAAAATGCATTTTTATCAAAGTAGTGCATTTTCAAGCAAAATACATTCAGATGTCATATTCTTTCACCTGTAAATACTTATATGAATAATTGAAATTGCATTCAATAAACAGAACAAACACACACAAACAAACATATACATACATATGATTATACACACACACACCCCTATTCAGATCGACGGGTTATCGGTTACAACAAGAGATGTTTCTGTGTCTGTAAAGGCATCTCTCTCACTGACTACTTCATCCCGATCAGATTCAAAATGGTCAAAACATGATCTACATACATGATCTATATATGATCTACATTTTCTCTGATCCTTCCGTTTATGCAGATCGTCTTCTATTCGCACCCTAAAGACCCGAAGTCTCGTAACTCATTCAGGAGATGCGCAAGGGCTTTCCTTACCGTAATACACCTAGAACACGGATTGCTGTAAAAACTCGTCAATGGCGGGGAAGCGTTGGCTCTTAATTGACGAGATATCTCGTCAATGGCGGGGAAAGAGTTAATGGTGATATTTAAAAAATGAAATGCTGATATCATGTTAATACTACACATAGGATAATATGATACGCTCCAACACAGTAGGTGGCGGTGTTTCCCCTAAATGTTGGTTGCTACACATTATAAAAAAAAAAAAATAAAAAAAATAATAGCAACGATGCAGTGTGTAGTTACTACTGCCACACTTTACGTGGTAAAAAGCTGATACTTTGACAGCCCTACTTCTTGCTAGTAAACAAGTTAATCACAGTCCACATCCACCGAAAACAAAAATAGCATTCAAGCAAATCAAAATCCAGTGACCAAATGGGACAATATAATAGATCAGCACCTCTAAAGTGACCTAGTGCTGCTGTAATGCACAGACATAATTAGATGAGCAAGGAAATTAAGGGCAAACAGATGAAGCAAAGAGAGAGACAATTCCCCAAAAGCCCTGTCACACAGATGCACAATCATCAGCTTTACTGGCTGCACAACGGCACAAAATGTGGTATAAATGCACTGTGGTTCCCTCTAAATAGCGGTAAGGCAATTGGTTTCTCATTACTGAGGTCCAATGTGACTGTGAAGCTGTGCAAACACATATGTACTCAAACATACAACCTGAATTGGTCATTAAAAAAAGCACACATTACATGGAAGATTTAGATTTATTGCATGGGGCACAGCCTACCCAAATGAACCCTGGAAAGCAAACAACGGCTCCAGGGCTGACAGCCCACCATTACCAGTGCATACTTAGGAGAGGCACCCACATATTTGGGAGTGTTTTATTAAAACGTTTCATCACTGTATAGTTACACAAAGATGCATGACTCTATAAGGTCATAGCCTTTGATAAAATCTCATTATACAAATATGAACAAATAATCTTACAATGCACATACTTCCACTTTCGCTCATGACTTTGCAAACTCCGGCAAGCCATGGCCCACATTAACAGAAGTAAAATCATTGAGAAAACAGAGCAAAGCTGAGAACATGTTTTCAGTGTCAGAGTGGTAGTAGCGTCAACGTTTTGTTTGTCAGCTTAACAACAGACATTTTTCAGTTAAAATGATTGTGAATTTCAGCAAGGTCATTATGTGTCCTTGCTAGGGAGCCTTATGTGTGGGCAAAGTACTACTCAAAGCCTTTTACTTTGTATGGGCCACGAAACAAAAACTGGCAGCGTGATTCCCAAGTTAATAAAAGCAGAGACTCTGCAAGCCCCCAATTCACTGACAAGCAGAGAGATATTGGGAAAGTGATGGCGACTCATTGCTCGCCAAGGGAGGATTTTTAATACTTCAAAATTTACTTTCAGACACTGGATTTTTGACAAGAGTGCAATCGAACACGGATCTGTCAAGTTAAAAGCAGCACTTATATTACATTACATATTTCGCGAAACATTACATTACATATTTCATGGCACACTCGTTTTATGCGTGTTTGGCACCACCTATTGTTGCGGGTGTATTATTGACATGTAAATGTCTAGACCCTGAAAATAAGACGACCGCGTTTTTTTCAGATGCATTTCCAAGAAAAAAAACATTGTCTTATATTCGGGTCAATATGGTACATGTCTTCCCTACTTTGAGTTTGGTCTTTGATAAAATTTCTCAAAGTGAAGGATCAGCAGTTGCCCTGATGGTCTTGGTATATCGAAAAGCAGACTAAAAATATATACTCGCATTAAAGCCACCAGTGAATTTCCAGTGGAAACATTCTTAATTATTAAAATTCTACACACTGGGACACTTTAGTGATAGACTTGGACTACATTTGGACTACAATACAAACTACATTTGTAATGATACTATGTGCCAGTGCATAGGGTAAAATATATAAAACTCTTCATTGTGTTGCACAAAGATTAGCCTTATTATTAATTTAAAAAGGAGAAAGTTGCCAGAAGAAATGCCAAATTTTCTATCAAAAATTACTTTAAAATTACATTTACAAATCACTTTATAATTACAGCTTCCATGTTTGTAAGCATAAACTTCCCAGAAGGACTTGATGTCGGCATCTTTTACGTAAGCTAATGTGAAGTCCAGGGAACAGAAGGTTCTCAGGCACACTGTGGGTTTGTCTCTTTCATTCTCAGCTCAGTGAGGAGTCAGGCACTGATATATTAAAAAAAGTAATTCAATTACATGTCTCATCACTCTTGCTGGGTAAATGCATTACATGCTGTCTGTGACTTTTTGAAGTTTAAGGCGGCTGCTTTAGAAGGCCACTATCAGCACTACAGCTCCATGCAGACACATGGCTGGAGAAAAGTCGATAAAGTTGAATATTGCTGCTGTGCTTTCAACTAACGTCATACTCAAAGGCCCTGTTCGGATGTGGCCCTGGCAAAGCACTACCATAAAAATGAAGTAAAGATATAAAATAGCCTAGTAATTAATGTACTGAACCATGTTGAGCTGTCGGGCTGTAACCCAACGGTTGGTGTCTGAGTGTGAAGTAGTGGGGATGAGGGTCAGCACCTCTAAACCTGAGGCCATGATTCTAAGCTGTAAAAGGAGGACTTTGGGTATGGAGCGTGTTGCTTCCCCAAGTGAGTGAGTAAGTGAATGAATGAATGAATGAATGAATGAATGAATGAGGCATTTATATAGCACTTTGTGTATTGCTGTACACCCAAAGCACTTTACAATCATATGAGGGGGATTCTCCTCAACCACCACCAGTGTGTAGAATGCACTTGGATGATGCGACGGCAGCCACAGTACAACGGCGCCAGTGTGCACACCAACTACAGGTGGAGAGGAGAGAGTGATAGAGCAAATTCAATGGATGGGGATTATTAGAAGGCCATGATTGACAAGGGCCAGAGGAGGGAATTTGGCCAGGACACCGGGGTTACACCTCTACTCTATATGAGAAGTGCCAAGGGATTTTTAGTGACCACAGAAAGTCAGGACCTCGGTTTAATGCCTCATCCGAAGGATGGTGCTTTTTTTTTTTCCAGTATAGTGTCCCCATTACTATACTAGGGCATTAGGACCAACACTAACACCTCTTCCAACTGCAACGTAGTTTTCCAAGGAGGTCTCTCATCTAGGACTAGGCTCAACCCTGCTTAGCTTAAGTGGGCCACCAGCCTTGGGCTACAGGGTGATATGGCTGTAGCAGGAGGAGTTCAAGTATCTCAGGCTTTTGCTCAGGATTGAGGGTAGGTGGGTCGTTGTACCAGACCATTGTGGTGAAGTGTGGTGGAGCCAAGACTGAGGGCGAAGCTCGCAATTCACCATTCAATGTAGCCTCACCTATGTTCATGAGCTTCAGGTAGAGACCAAAACAATGAGATTTTTGGTATAAGTGGCTGAAAGAGTTTTCTCCACAGGGTGTCTGGGCTCAGACTGAGGGTGCAAAGCTATGACATCTAGGAGGGGACTGGGACAACAACTGCTCAGTGTCAAAAGGACTCATTTGAGGTTTGTACAACTGAGAAGAGACCCCAGAGCAGACCCAGGATGCGCTGAGTGGACTACATGTCTCGGCTGGCCTGGGAACACCTTGGGATACCCCAGGATGAGCTGGAGGAAGTTGCTGGGAAAAAGGGCATGTAGATGGCCTTGCTTAGCCTGCTGGCACCACGACCTAGTCATGGAAAAGCGGCAGGGGAATGAATGAGTGTTGAGCTGTAGTGTTTGGAAGGAATTAATTAAGGATTTGGAAGGATTAATTCTTGTTCAGCGTTGGGTTAGTTTTCTCTTCCTTTCACCGAGAATTAACTCTTGTAAAATAAATATGCAACAAAACTTGAGCCATCCAACACCTGGGCTTGGGGAAGCAACTCAACCAATGGCATACCCAAAGGCTCTGCACAGATGTGGCCATGGCAAAGCATTGTGGTAAAAAGTAAGTAAAAGTATGAAATATGTTGAGCTGTTGGGCTGTGACCTTCAATGCTAACTTGAGTGGTTCATACTCAAAGACCGCCATCATACTCAAAGGCTGTGCGCGGATGTGGCCATGAAAAAAGCACTATGGTAAAAATGAAGTAAAAAATAGCCTAGTAGTTAACGCATTTAACCATCAACCATGTTGAGCAGTCGGGCTGTGACCTTCAGTGCTTGCGTGGTTTGTGGCTGAGTGTGAAGTTGTGGGAAAGAGGGTCAACACCTCTAAATCTGAGGCCATGATTCTCACTGTAAAAGGTGGACTGCCCACTTTGGATGAACTGCTTCCGCAGGAGGAGGAGTGCAGGTATCTCTGGCTTTTGTTCGATAAGTGAGGGCAGGTTGGAGTATGACACTGATAGGTGGGTCAGTAAACAGTGACAACAGTGCTTAAAACAAAGATGTGCTTAAAAAAAAAAAGGACTACACACTTTGTGGATCCCCCACAGCTGTGTCTGTGCTTGTGCAAGTGCCATGAAAGCTAGTCAAATATGGCGAAGCGCGAGACCACTTTGTAAGCATGTTTTAATACTGTGACAACTTCAAAATTTCCAAAACTAGAGGTGAAGACTTGCGCATGACTACCCCTATTCCCATATGCACATATCTTGCAGAAAACAAATTAGAGAAGAATTTTTTTGCCCAGCGCACAAGGGCATAAAGGCTTAAAATAAATGCCGTGCAAAGTGTCAGGTGGGAGGCCATGCAGATTTGCCTGCCAAATCCTTGCGCCCAAATAACAGTCAAACCCCACTAATTTGGAAAGGAACTTTTCATAATGTAGCAGCTGTCTGGGTAAAAACACGAAGGCCGACTGGGAGTGCGTCACAAAGAGCCGCCGGGGAGGAAAAAGCATTTGGACACGTTACATTATTCATAACCTATAAGGTAAAAGATATTGCATGAATTCAGTGATGCTATGTAAAGTTCCCCAACCCCAAATGTTAAAAGTCACCTCAAGGCTGCAGTCGAGCTGCCTTACTGTACGGCCCATCACCGCACAGATGAATTATTCATTACAGCTTCAGTGAAATATACAGCACAGATTTTGTAATATCTCAGAAGGTTCCTATGACTCCACACAGCGGTTTCTCACTGTAAAAGATGAACGCCCAGAGCTTGAAAGAAGTCTCAGGAGAGAGAAAATGATGGAACTCCTGCTATGTAGAGATCTACGAAATGTAATATGAGGCTTATAGCCATCATTTATTTCAACACGACCAAACTAGAATAATGTTTGTCCCCTTCAAGTCAAATCCAAAGAACAATAAATCAACATAAAAAAGTGTATTCAAATGATAAACTGAATTGCAAATAGTTGATTACTGTTGGTTAATTGTTTTTTTTCTAGATCTTTTCTATTTAGGTTTTTTTTTGTTTCAATATTTAAAAAACTGCTTTTATGTTGATATTTGATATAAAGGTAGTTTTGAAAATGGTTGGTATGGAAAGATTTTTTGATGTCATCAATCATAAAGATAAGACACAAAAAGTGCATCATTACCAATTAAATTTTTTTAAATTAAACATACTGTTGACAAAAAAAATATATTGCAAAAGAAAGTTCTAAAAAAAACAACAAAAAAAACATGATAATTTCAAACAATCTTGCACTGACCCATGATTCCTGCTTGAGCCGGAGCTAAACTGTGAATCAACACTGGTAAACTGATTTGCTAGTGGGTTAACCGACCCAAATGCATCCTATACATATGACATTATTCACATATATAGAGAACATAAACATAGCATTACATTATGTAACATAACTTACAACCTCACAAAATTAAGTACAGTAAATACACAAGTGAACAAAAGTTACTCGCTAGTCAGTGAAAATCACTTAAAATAAACAGATATTAAATAAAAGATATTTGTAGATATTTTCGTCATAATTATTAATGCAGTCGTTATATTTCTAAATTTGGGTTTACATTACATTCTTAAAGTACTATAATGCTTTAAGAAACCTTGTAATAACAGCGCTAATAACCATGCGCTTCATACATTTATTTTAGCATTCAGCATATCAAGCTAAACCACAGCATTTTAATTGCAATATTGCCAATAGAAAAGAGCAGAGGTTGTCTATAATTTGCTCAGTGTTTACAGTGGGAAAGAACTCTCACGACGACTCAAGGTGGACAAAAAGTACACTGCACTCACTGAGAGCACAAACTGGAATCAGAAATATATGAGGCAGCGCAGGTATTGAGCTTGTTTATCTGGTGAAATTTGCTGGAGAGACAACACTAAGATAGTGAGCCTGGACTCACAGTCAGCGTTACAAATTGTCTTTTGTTTGAACAAAGGTCTGGTTTTACACTGTGAACTGAAGGGTTGGCTGCAATAGGGAAAATGATTGAGCCAAGCCAATAGTATTGGGGCGATCTGAGCCATACGTGGCAACAGTAAAGCCTCAACAATAGAGGGAAAAAGAACGCCAATAGCAGGTACACTTTTTTAAGTGTACATTCAGCACTCCATGTGAAATATTTTAGGGCTCCTACATCTTACAATAAAACTCCAAAAAAAGAAAAGAAAAATATCATTCTCTTTGAAGCAACAAGCTCAAGCTGTGTCTTCTGTGAATGCTGTGGGATAAATGGAGAGCTTCAGTACGGCCTACAGAGACAGCGACCTGAAGACCTTTAGATCTTTAGCAAGACCTGAAGCAGCTCTGTAAACATTCAATCCATCAGGTTTTCAATTCTGGTCACGTTTCTATTAAAAGCCTAACAGCTTTGTTCACAGCATAACAAAAAGAACATCAGTGTGTCTAATACAATAGAACTTAGCTTGGTGCATTTTCACATGGCAAGCTTGTATATGTACTTTTGAGAAGGAATTTTCAGTATATAAATGTATTACTAGGGTATATTCAGAGTTATTATAATTAAGTTTAAGATGTTTTGAAGATCTTTAAGATCTGCACAAATAAAATGAATACCGTATGTCTATACACATCTCACACAACCATCTACAACATAATACATTATAAACACCATAAAGTAAACGGCCCTAAACCGTCAACAGTTTTACTTGGCATAAATGCATCGTATTCACTTGCATAAGGCTCTCAAACTGCAAAAGTGCAACAGTGATGCATTTTTACTTTGCAAGGTGAAGCACTCACATTAATTTCATTAAATCACATTTAAAGTTCATGACAGAATTTTAGAGAACAACACTGAACTAAATCACAGAATCAGACATCAAATCTGGACCCTCAATTTTAGTTCTGGAATCATTCTTAACAAATCAAGACCAGAAGACTAAGAACAAATCCTGCGATACCTCTCTTTTTGTCAGCATAGACCGCTGAAAAATTTAAAGAGCTGAGAGAGAAAGAGTTTCCCATCATCTCTTATGTTGCTCAAAATGACAACTCGAGAGGATAATTTCATTCCTGTCTGGGAACCAGGCTTTTCAATTAGAAACAGCAGAGCTTTGGCTTCGGCTTGAGTAGAGATGACGGCACTGATGATGATTACAGAGGCACACAGTGACCTGAGTGACAATGTGCTCTGGTTCACAGAACTGCCTGACCCATGCTGTCTGAGACATCCTGACATTGTCAGTACTGTCAGTCGAAACCTAAAGGACATTTTTGTCATCCAAATGGGGTACAAGATAAAATAAAACTAAAGAAATGTACAAATATTTATATAAATCTACAAATACTAGGGGTTGCACGACTACTGATTTCTGCTAGTCGATTTCTTTTTAAAAAAATACGAGTTACTCGACTACTCGTGGTTCATGCTGTAAATGAAGACATGAAATAGTTCTTATCAATAAACGTTTATTAATTCATAGCCTAATCTAACAATTACATAGCATATGTAAATTGTCAAAACTTTATAATTATGACATTATATATTTTATTTTTCATGTAACAGTAAGTATTTGTATCTGTTTTTGTATCTGTAACAATCACAAAATTATTTGTATCTTTATTTGGATAAAACCAGATGGAACTTCGAACTGATAAGACCGTTATGACTGTCTTTTTTTCAGTTATCATTGAACAAATATGCCGTGTTAAACTAAAATAATTATTAATTTCCAAAAAAAAAAATTCTCATACAAGCACAGTGTTGTCATGACAAACGTTTAGTGATCATTTGAACACGACTGAATTAATTCAAGGCACACAATTTCATTACGCAGAATTTTCGCGCTACATGTAAACGATATTCTTTATTGTATTTTCCTGTCAAAATAACAGCTTTCCTTTTGGAATTCTTCAGCTTTTAAGAACTGCCGGGTTTTCCGGTAGTAGGCGGAACTATTGTGCAAACGACAATCTCATTGGCTGGCACTCACCTATTATCATCCCTGTTTTGATTTCAGCAAATCAGTTCGAGCAATCGCACACAACCTGATTAATATTCATGAATATTATATTGTTTTATATTGTTCTTATTAACAGAATTCTTCTTCTTCCTCTTCTTCTTATTATTATTATCATTAGCATTATTATTATCTGATCAGTATTATAGTTAGTTTTCTCCCTTTTTT
This sequence comes from Spinibarbus caldwelli, assembly GCA_039654775.1. Lineage (NCBI taxonomy): Eukaryota > Metazoa > Chordata > Actinopteri > Cypriniformes > Cyprinidae > Spinibarbus > Spinibarbus caldwelli. The sequence goes on from CM077244.1 coordinate 27,213,234, forward strand.
TTTTACAGAAACATTGAATGACCAAAAAAGCACCACCACCAGTCCTAAGTTCAGTTAAAATTACTAATATGTATTCATACATGGTTACCGAGTTTTAATTCTAATTACCAAAGTTCTATCATTAAATAATAGGCCTACTTGATTATCATATTATAATGCTTGACTGTCTGACGTTAAGAGTATACTTTCAGATATTTAAAAAGCTATATATATATATATATATATATATATATATATATATATATATTATTAGGGGTTGAACGACTTCTGATTTTTTAAAGTCGGCTTTTATGTGATGAAAGTCGAGTCAAAGTCGACTAGTCGCTGATGACGTCATTAATGAACAAATAAGTCTGGAGCTGTGACGAACACCTTGTGCACAGCTATGGCATATGACACAGTGCTGCCCACATGGCTATTGCTCCTATAACAGCTCATTTTTATCAGTTCTTTTGTCTTTGGGTCGTTATATTTTTCACAGATTTCTGCTCGTTCTAAATCAGATACAGATAAGTAGCACAGTAAAGATCAGCGACTCTCTACTAGTAGTGAAGCTGTGGGATTTAGTTATTAAGAAATATATGCTTGAACTTTTCAGTTTCTAAGCTATTTTATTGAGAAATCACAGAACAGTGTTGACAATACATTTCCGCGATGAATGATTCTGTGCGGATCTGCGTGGGATGTACGAGCTACTTTCTGAAGCATATGTGTGTGCGTTACAGTGCAGCAGCGCATTATATTAGAATGGCGATTAACTGACCTGTATTATAAGCTGTTTAAAACGTGCATTCTCCCGTTCAATTTCGAGCATCCAGTAATATAATTACACGTCTTGTGGAGCGCTTTCAGAGTATGCATTTAGGCTATTTGTCATTTTAACTGTTTGGAAACGCAGCGTAAATGTGGAAGTCCTTCAGAGATTTCTTATACTCTTGTGTGCTCTATAGGACCAGTGACTAGTCGACGTCAAGCTTAAAGCGTCATGGCAGAGCATTAAAGTCGACAAGTTGATTAGTTGATGCAAACAGTGCCAGAGAGAACCGTTGTATTTGCTAAGTCCTTTACGTCGTAATAAAATGTGATGTGTGGCCAGCACTGAAGTCCAGAAGACTCTCAAAAGAAGAGACAGACACTGTTAAGACTATACTGGCTTCATTTGCTGAGACATGCGTCAAAGCCCTTGTAAACTAGACTCTTCTACTTTAAAATAAGTCACTGATGACAGAATTTGCAAAGTGACAATTGGGCTGCCAAAGTTAACAAAATCTCACTCATGTTCATTAATAAATAATGCAGGAAGATGGCTAATTCATTTAGGGAAACCAGTGTCCAAAATGAACAGCAAATAAATCAAATGCAAGTAAAAATAGGGTTTGGAGAGTAAATCTGGAGTTGGTTGGAGATGTTCAAATTATGCTGCTTATTTTCAGAAAATGCTGTTGTGAGTGACAGTTAATGGTGTCTTTTTAAAGAAATTTGCAAGGAAAAACAGCTAAATAATCCAATAGTCATATTGGAAAACATATTTTAGAAAAACAATGCATGATACATTTTAATGAATGGTAAGAAAAACTGATGGCACTGATCAGATTGTACTTATAATAAAAGTCATTTGCAGCGTCTGTATAGTGGAATTTAATTATTAAAAAAATAAATAAATAAAAAATTCTTCAAAGATGTTAAATGGATAGTTCATCCAAAAATGAAAAGTCTGTCATTAATTAACTCATCCAAACCCTTCAGGCTTTCATTCATTTTTGAAAAACAAATGAAACGGTAGCTCAACTGTTCTTACTGATGCACATACAAACAGCACATTAAATATGGTAAATGAAAGACCAAAAGTTTTTGCCTTACACACGTGAACAAACCTTACTGGTTCTTGCGAGTCAAGAAAGCATGTTTGAGTTTCTGTTTACCATATTTGATGTGCTATGTATGTGTGCTGATCAAAGTTAAAAAAAGACTAAATTAAATCAGTATTGGTTAATCGTATAAAGCGATCATATCTCTTCAAAAGACTTGGAGTGAACAGCTCGATTCATATGGACGAACTTTTTGAAACATAACATTTTTGATCACATGGACTTTTAATGGAGAGATTTAAATATCTTAATTTAATTTAAAGATATAAATTAAATATCTTTAAGATGAACGAAACGATGAACTTTAAGATGAACGAAAGTCTATACGTATGAAAGGCTTATTGGGTCAAAACAACAAACTACTCTAAAGAAAAACATGTTGTTTTAGACGCAGCTTGCCAAATAAGAAAACAGAGCCACTTGTTGGTGTACAACCCATCTTTGAAAGGCCTGTGATAGAAAAGCTATTAGCTGTAATCAAATTTCAGAATCACTGAACACAAACAGACCTCGATTATCAAATCACTGCTAGCTGGACCACTGTGATTGAAGAAAATAAAATAAAGAAAAAATAAGCCTCGTCTTCAAACAACAGCAAATTACACAGGACATAGTTCTGGGAAGTGTTTTTCTGAGAGTAGAAAAGGCACATGCTGGTATGAAAGCATTTCACAGCTGGTGTCATTTCTAATGTATTGATACCTGCATCAGCAGTGGGTGTTTTCTGAGGCGACGGGCTGATGAAGCCTTATCAATCACAAATTTCACTCTCTGTGTCAGCTGATGATCACAGAATCAATGCCTCCAGGTGTGTTAAAACGTTCGGTGTCACTCTAAATGACGAGTGGGTCTCAGTCTCAGGCACTCGTGGGCCACCCACAGGGCATTCACTGTTTGTCTGATACATATCAAATTTGCAAGCACTTTTCAAACTCACAATTTCTGATTTGATTGGCTGGCTTTATGCAACGAATCCATCAGGCCCAAAACACTACAAAGCTAAGGCAAACTTTGCCTAATTTTGTTAAATGGGTCATCGGATGCCCATTTTCCACAAGTTGGTATGATTCTTTAGGGTTTTTATGAAATGTCTGCAAAATACTTTGGTTAATATTCCTCAATGGTCATCAAAACAAAATCAAAACAGCTTGATAACTGAGACTGTTTAGGTTTTTTGGGGATTAAAAAAAAAAGGAGTGAATGGATTTTTATCATTTTAGGGTTGTTGTGTCCCCACACGCTAAGACACATTTATATGCAAACACCATGTAAAATTTCCCAAATTTAGCATCCGTGTCCCTTTTCAAAATCAGGACAGTTGAATTTCAATTCCTTTTAAATCACATTCAAATTCAAATTTAAAATGCATTTCAGAATCCTGTTTGGTACCTCAGTGAAACTGAATTTAAAAGGCATTCTGAATGGTGTACAACTATGGTAGTTGGATGCTTTAAATATCAGTTAAACAATATGAATATGCCTAGTTTTCTTCCTATACTCTGCATTCACATGTTGTTTCCTCTATTCATCAGGTCATCTTGCAAGTCTTTGGTAGTAAATTGAGGGGCTTTCTCAGTTGCTCTGATCAAACATTTTTTCCTCTTGACGACAATGTGCTTTTTTGTCTTTTGTGAGAGCTTGGTCATACTTGCCACTCAAAAGTTACATATTACAGTTGTACAATTTAAACTGTAATAGACTGTTGTTTTAATACTAGTAAATTATATACAGTGGTGGCCAAAATGATTAGACCACTAGTATTTTCACCAACTAAAAAATGGTTTTAAAACAGTTCTATCTTTTGCTGTAGTGTGTCAGTAGGAAATATCAGTTTACGTTTCCAAAAATTCATTTGCTATTAATTGTAATAATCCAGTGAGATTTCTGTCTGACAGCAGCCAGTGCTCCACACAGAGATCTGATCTGATCATCATGCAGTCTGTCTGGAATGACATGAAAAAACAACAAACTGAGACAGACTAAATCCAGAAGAACTGTGGCAATGTCTCCAAGACGCTTCAAGAAACCTACCTACAAAGCTCCCTGAAAAACTATGACAAAGTGCACTGAGGGCAAAAGCTGCTTTAAATGCAAAGGATGCTCACACTAAATGTTGATTTCATTTAGTTAATAGAAGTTAATTGATAAAGAAAATCCATTTATGTCATTTTTGACAGCATCCTCATTTTATGCCAAAAAATGCACTCTTACAACCCTCTATAACATATTATAATATAATCACCAAGAAACAAACAGTCATAATTCATCAGCAGTAGATCACAAGCGATATTTGCATAAATGTGAAGTATTCATTGATTGTGAACTGCTCTGAAACCATGAGCCTGTAGAACGTGCAGCAGCACCACATTTGACATTATGCAGCACTCATATTTATTTCATGAAATCATAGTCTTTTGAAGTTAAATAATCACATTAAGATGTATCGTGATTCCTGGTTTTCCATCCGCAAATTTAAGACTTCTTAAAATGATAATTAAGGTGTTTGTTACAGCATTTAAGATATTTAAGAGTTAAATCAGAGCCATAAGCCTATATAATAACCCTAAATCAGATCCATTTTAAATTTTTAGACTTTTTAAGGGCCTGTAGGGACTTTCGCACGCATGCTTCTAAACACATTTTACAGTTCGCACACATCTATTTTTAGTTGCAAATGCAAGTGAAACGCTTGCACTGTCGAGCCCTGCATTTGACAAGCTCTCTTTGTCACCTCGTACTTTCCTGCCACTTCAAGCTAGAGTCCTGCAGCGGTCCTGTTTGATAAACCCGCACCCGCCCCGCACCCGCAGTAGTTAACCGAATACCCGACCCGTTATCCGACAGCAACACTAATTTAATTCCGAACCCGACTCGACCCGTTTGACATAAAAACCGCGACCCGAACCGCACCCGCATTAAATCTACATAAGGCAGACAAAACACCTTTATTTTATTTTTAATGTAACAAGCAATTAACAAGTCATTCTGAGTTAATGCGTTTAAAAATTAATAATAACATTTAACACACGCAGCCCAACAAGTTAACAGAGAGAGAGAAAGCAACATTCAACGTGTAAACAATATAAAACTATTGCGTACATGTGAACAATCTATTGTAAACCGGTCTAAAGGGCTTAGATTAATAAGCCAAATATGAGCTTTTCCTTCATAACCTATAAAAACAATTAACTTTATAGGATGCATAAAAATATGTAGGACTGGCAGCAGTGTCGAGAGAGAGCGCACAACATTCAACGTGTAAAAACAATATAAAACTATTGCGTACATGTGACTAATCTATTTTAAACAGGTCTAAAAGGCTTAGATTAGTCAAATATGAACTTTATAGCATATTGAATATGTGTTAGGCCTATTTTAGAATGAGAAATAGACTAAAGCTTTTATTCAAACTGTGAATAGATTACAGAAAAGTGAGCAAACAGCGCTCCCTTTAATATAATCACTAGACCTACAGCTGTCAATCAATGTCAATACAGCTCTCGATTGGCTACAGTGCTCAGTGTTTGCAAATCCCGCTGTAGAAGCCCGGTCTTCAGACAGAGCGCGCAAACACAAGCACGGGACAATTTGAAAGGAGCTGCCTATCAGCGTGTACTGGATTAAGTCGAAATAGTCTTGGTTATAATTGTACCCGCAACCCGCCCGTGCCTGTCACCAGTCCGACCCGCACCCGCACCCGACACGTCAATATTATTCCACCCGTTACGTCAATTTTTGCGGTCCGCGTGCAGGACTCTGCTTCAAGCATAACTGCATGTTTAACAATCACATTCCTCCGCGCCACATCCAGGGTTATTTCACAGCTTGACTACTGCAACGTCCTTCTCACCAGCATTGTGTCTGAACATATCTACCATACGTTCCCCTGAGTGCTTGTTTTAAATGTCTGGACATACTCTCATGTCTCTCAGGTCTTTGCAATACGCTGACTAATGGTTTGGATAATATTCAATTTATAACACTGCTCCTGCCATTCCTTCCTCACAGGAATGACAACAGACCCCCATTAGGCACTATAATCAGCCCCTTTACACAAAGAATTCCTGCAGGTTCAGCCCGAGCACCTTCACCATCTTGATCCTCTGCGGTGGAACTAACAACAGTAAGAATGTTTCTGGTGCTTGCCTTTTAATGTCATTTCTGCATCTGAAGTCACTTTGGTATGCTAATATCACACAAAAGGTGCTATAAAAAAGGTAACAGAGGAGATTAAACTGAAGAATTAATACAAAATAAAATTCAAATTAGAATATGTAGCAAAATCAGCTCCTGGAAGCACAGTCTTTCTTTCAAATTTTTTGAAGCACAAAAAGAAGCAAATATACCTACTTCTGTGGCACAGAAGCAACATAAAAGTATGCTATATATAAACTTCTCTTATGCCAAGGCTACATTTATTTAATCAAAATAAAAAAAACAGTAAAAACAACAATATTGTGAAATATTATTACAATTTAAAACTTCAAAAGTTTTAGAATTTTAAAAAAGTTCAAAAAAATATATAAATCGGTTTAAAAAAATAAATATCTTTACCATTATTATTTATTTATTTATTTTTTTACTTTATTTTATTACTTATCAATTAATTTACTGAATATAAGGATCATGTGACACTGAAGACTAGAGTAATGATGCTGAAAATTCAGCTTTGCATAATGGGAATAAATAACATTAAGAATATTCAAATAAAAACAATTATTTTAAATTGTAATATTTTCAATATTTCACAAAAGTGCCGATTTTACTGTAGTTGAGACTTCTTTTCAAAATCCATTTAAAATTCTTACTGAACCCAAACTTTTAAACATTTGTGTACATTTGAGGCCATGCATAATACATTAGGTTCCTGTTCTCACTCTTAGATTAATCTGAGAGCATGTGACACAGATTCATCGAATCAAATATAAACCACTTACAGTCAATCATAAAAACGGTTACTATGGGGGCTGTTATAAAAAGTTAAAGCAATGCTGCTCTAAAACTCTTGAGGCGAGTATAAATCTGTAAGTCTATTATTTGCACTGGTATTGTATCATACAATTATCATCAGCCATAATTATGCACTGCTGCCCTATATGGCCCTGTAATGTAATACATCCTACAGCTGCAAAAATGGCTCTCTATTCTTGACAACTTAAGTGCTGCGTCTGGAGTGGGTGGGTTTATAGAGTCATTTATATAAAACCATGTTTAATTATATGAAAGTGAATATATTTGGAGGAAACCATGCATATGGATACAGACCTTTAACACCCAGCATTTGTTATTCCAGGTTTGAGGTACTTCATTTGCATTTTCAAACATTTGAAAGTGACAAAAAAAAAAAAAAAAAAATAGTGAGTGCAACTGATGGAAAATGCAGAAAAACTGATTCTGTTTGGTTTTTGTTCCCAAGATGGTAAAGGCAGCACTTAGCTTTGCTACTAGCAATCTTTCATTTGAAACGAAGTGAATTTACGTCCCTCAGCTTTAACTTTTAGCTTTTGTGGAGGACTATTTTTTGGGAGAAGAGGCAGAGATGAAGGGCAGCAGACAGAGAGAGGACAGTGTTCTAATTTCTCAACTTGTTAGCACTTAACGTGGTGCTAGTAGCGGTGAGGCGGGTCCCAAAGAGAGCTGAGGTGTGAAATGTGCAATGAAGCTGATAACGTGGTGCTAGAACTGCAATCAAACACACTTCATCACACACATTCTCAGAGAACGGACTCACAATAACAAATAGTCCGGCTCACTCCTGCTTTCACAGTAAGACACACCTCGCATCACAGCAGCACTGACACAAAACAATGTGACTAAGTTCACAAACACACACATCTTAGCGTGAACTATTAAACTCAAAGCCACAACTGTCTGTCAGTTAACAAATCCTCACCCATGATGCCATAAAAGAGAAAAACAACAATATGAGCTTGATTTTTAAATTTTCTATAGAGAATGTGAGTGGTGGCCACAAATCTCACCAACATGATATATCAGAGATTTGTGGGTTACCACAGGGCTGCTTGCTAAGGTGTTCCTAAGGTTGATAGAGTGTTGCTATATGGTTGTTAGGATGTTCTGAGTAGTTGCTTACAGGGCTACATGATATATAGGAATAAAATTGATATGGCAATTATGTCTTAGTGCGGTTATCAAACTGCAAATTAATTCTGCAATTGAATAAATGTAATAATAATGCCATCTGAAACTCATAGGGCATATTTATTTGTTGGCAAACCACTTGATGGTTTCACATAGGGCTGGGCGATATGTTGATACAGTCGATATCTATAATTACCGTGATAAATTTCAAATCTTTATTTCTTTCCAGTTTAAAGGCAATAAATATATATAAATATAGGCAATAAATAACTTAATAGAAAGATTAATTTCTTAGTTTCTGCATGTTCTAAAGAGCGATATTGTTTCAAATCATGAAACATGTTTGTGTTGCCTGACTTTGATGACGTGGGCTATTCATATCAAATTTGATTATATTATTAATGTAGACATGTATTAAAGGAGTAATGGAATATATTTAGTTTTTTTTTTTTTTTTTTGTGATTAAGCTACAGTGTTTGTGCATTTATACTGAGTATATTTAGACTACTGTTTTTCATACAAATACCTAAAAACCAGAAACATATAGTTTTACCATAGTACTGAGGTGCTATATGTGTGGCTTTAACTGTGGTTATCATGATCTAAGTGTATGCTACTATGGAAGACCAGTGGTTCATTTTAATAAAACTTAAACAATAAGAATAACTAAATTTCACCAAATAAAAATTAGGTTGTTACAATTTTTTAGAGATATTGCTGTTTTTGATAATGAACAAATTTACATCTGCATCCTAACTCAAGCTCCTACAACTGCTACTGTCAAATGTGATAAAATGGGAAAAAAATTTAATATTAACTCTTTCCCTGCCATTGACGAGACATCTCGTCAATTAAGAGACAACGCTTCCCCGCTATTGACGAGTTTTTACGGCAATCCGTGTTCTAGGTGTATTACGGTAAGGAAAGCCCTAGCGCAGGTCCTGAATGAGTTACGAGGCTTCCGGGTCTTTAGGGTGCGGCATAAATGGAAGCGTCAGAGAAAATGTAGATCATATATAGATCATGTATGTAGATCATGTTTTGACCATTTTGAATCTGATCGGGTCGAAGTAGTCAGTGAGAGAGATGCCTTTACAGACACAGAAACATCTCTAGTTGTAACCGATAACCCGTCGATCTGAATAGGGGTGTGTGTGTGTGTGTGTTTGTGTGTGTGTAGGCACGATCTATCTATCTATCTATCTATCTATCTATCTATCTATCTATCTATCTATCTATATACATGTGTGTGTGTGTGCGTGCGTGTACAGTATATGTATGCATATGTATGTATGTAGCCTGTGTGTGTGATGTATATATAAAATCATATGTACAGTGGGGCAAAAAAGTATTTAGTCAGTCCCTTTGCAGAAAAACAGCCCCAAAGCATGATGTTTCCACCCCCATGCTTCACAGTAGGTATGGTGTTCTTTGGATGCAACTCAGCATTCTTTCTCCTCCAAACAGGACAAGTTGAGTTTTTACCAAAAAATTCTATTTTGGTTTCATCTGACCATATGACATTCTCCCAATCCTCTTCTGGATCATCCAAATGCTCTCTAGCAAACTTCAGCCGGGCCCGGACATGTACTGGCTTAAGCAGGGGGACACGTCTGGCACTGCAGGATTTGAGTCCCTGGCGGCGCAGTGTGTTACTGATGGTAGCCTTTGTTACTTTGGTCTCAGCTCTCTGCAGATCATTCACTAGGTCCCCCCGTGTGGTTCTGGGATTTTTGCTCACAGTTCTTGTGATCATTTTGACCCCACGGGGTGAGATCTTGCGTGGAGCCCCAGATCGAGGGAGATTATCAGTGGTCTTGTACGTCTTCCATTTTCTAATAATTGCTCCCACAGTTGATTTCTTCACACCAAGCTGCTTACCTATTTCAGATTCAGTCTTCCCAGCCTGGTGCAGGTCTACAATTTTGTTTCTGGTGTCCTTTGACAGCTCTTTGGTCTTGGCCATGGTGGAGTTTGGAGTTGGACTGTTTGAGGTTGTGGACAGGTGTCTTTTATACTGATCAAACAGTTCAAACAGATGCCATTAATACAGGTAACGAGTGGAGGACAGAGGAGCCTCTTAAAGAAGAAGTTACAGGTCTGTGAGAGCCAGAAATCTTGCTTGTTTGTAGGTGACCAAATACTTATTTTACCGAGGAATTTACCAATTAATTCTTTAAAAATCCTACAATGTGATTTTCTGTATTTTTTTTTTTCTCATTTTGTCTCTCATAGTTGAGGTATACCTATGATGAAAATTACAGGCCTCTCTCATCTTTTTAAGTGGGAGAACTTGCACAATTGGTGGTTGACTAAATACTTTTTTGCCCCACTGTATGCATGTATGTGTGTCTGTTTGTTCTGTTTATTGAATACAATTTCAATTATTCATATAATTATTTACAGGTGAAAGAATATGACATCTGAATGTATTTTGCTTGAAAATGCACTACTGCATTTTTCTCAGTTTTTTGTCCAAAATGTTGTATTTTTGATGAAACCTATCTGCATTCAAATGGTGATAAAACATGAACACATGAAGATAGAATAATTTTTTTTTTTGTTTAAAAGCAGAGGCTTGGTTATTTATTTTGATATATAATATGTTCTTATATTCATAGCAGAAAATATTCTGAGGGCCGTCAAATTTAGGTGAAAATCATCAAAAATGCTAGCGGTGACTGGCAACTTTTTTTTTTGAAAACGCTGGCGGGGAAAGAGTTAATATTGCAGCCTGCACTGCAAACTGTGCTGAAGATACGCATCAAACCTGTTTCATGATTTGAAACAATATCACTCATTAGAACATGCAGAAACTAAGAAATTAGTTTTTATTTTAAGATATTTATTTTGTTAAGGAAAAATGACTGGATATTAGGGCTGGTCCGAATACCATTTTTGAGCTTCGAAGCTTCGGTAGTAATCAACACTGAATATTCGAAGCTTCGGAGGGAGAGGGCTGAACATATTCTTCTTTCTAATAAAGGCAGGAATCTCTGTGTGTCTGTCTGTCTGTTTGCATTTTTATTATGCCGAGAACCGTTCATCCAAGCGACTTGTTGCTGAGGACCCAAGGGAGTGCAGTGTCGCATTTTGGTGCAATATGGACATGCAACATGTTCAGAATTAATAAACTTTTAATAAACTACAGAACAGCGCGAGCCGGAAGCAGCGCACCTCACGCGGGCTTTCCAAAAGACACTCCTTGTTCTGAGTCTGAGGCGTTAACAGATACACCGTTCTGAGTCTCCGGCCCGTAATGGAAGGGACAGTAACAGACACATTCGTTCTGAGTCTACGGCCCGTAAGGGAAGGGACAGTAACAGACATCCATTCTGAGTCTGAGTCCCGTAAGGGAAGGGACAGTAACAGACACACTCGTTCTGAGTCTGAGTACTGCAATGGAAAAGACGTTAACAGATACACTGTTCTGGATCTGAGTCTCCGGCCTGCAAAGGTGAGACACTAACAGATCAACCAGTTCTGAGTCTCCAGCCTGTGAGGGTGAGACTGCAGCAGATCAACCTCCGTTCTGAGTCTCTGGCACGTCCCGGAGACACCAACAGATCAACACGTTCTGAACCTCTAGCCCGTGAGGGAGGAGGCAATAACAGATACCAAGTCCTGAGTCTCCAGCTTTGAGGCAGCAACAGATACGACCACATTCTGAGCCTCCAGCCTGCGAGGAAAGAGATAATCTACGTTCAGACTTCATTCAGAGTCTTCGTCCAGCGAGACAACAGATGCAGCACGTCCTGAGTCTCCATCCTAGAGAGACAAAGCGGATCAACCAAATTCTGAGTCTCTAGCCCAGAGAGGCAGAAGACACACAGACATTTGCAACAAGGTTAAGCTCCGGAGAGCAAACCTTCACTCCAAGGTACCTTTGCTTGCGTGTTCCAGATTAAGAACCTTCTGCACCTACTTCAGGGTCACATCTGCGTGTTCCAGATTTTAGGACCCTTTGGTGCTCCAGGAGATCAGCATCCTCCAGCGCTTCGTGTTCAAGGCTGTCGAAACGGATTCCTGCTCCTTTCCCCACTGCATTGTTACCTGCACAACCAGTGGATGAAGTCACTGCCACCGGACTGCTCACTCAACCACAGAGAATGTAACTATCACCTATCCAAACCTCTTCCAGAGATCTTGGCATTGTTGTGTATTATCAGTATATGATTTTTCTAATTGACATTAGATGTTATATAGCTGATTGCAGTTGATAACAAATAATCTTTCAGGTATTTGTTTGATGCATAATAAGGTTCTTCACCTTACTTGTTTCAGAGTAGTGACAGTTTATCTTTCCAGATAACGTAGCTCTGACATAGGAACATCCAAAATAATCACTTGCATTTTATGCATCTTATGCACTTTATTCCTTTTTCATTCTTGGTATTCATTTAGTAGTTGTTGATTACTCTTGTCTATCTTTTGTTAATAAAATTTATTTTATTACACTTGTGTCTTCCTTGTGTTGATAATGCAGTAAGGTTCTACAAGTTAGGTATCCCCCCAATCTTTCTTATGTGATGTACTCCTAACCACACCTTAAGTGACACGTGATCCAAAAATCATAACGTCACCTGTGATGTGAGTACACATCACTACACTATTTTGCCCCCTTAGGTTGGCGAAAGCAAAATTCACAGTTACAGTTGTGATACAAGGCCACATTCCCATCAAACATTGCAAGCAGGTAGACAAGATAGTAAGGCATCTGGATGAGAAAGGTCATGTAGGCCACGTGCCTGTCATGATCTCACAGTCCTAAAATGCTTCTTGGCAAACCACATTGTGATTTCGGGACTGTGGTTCACTGGTGACATTTCAATGTCGAGTTTCGCACCACAATATAATAAGCAGCCAATTAGGGATTTCTTTTTTTCTTCATCCTAAGCTTTCTGAACACTGAAGAATGCCAAAGACATTTGGGCTGCAGAGCTAATAGAAGCGGGATGACATTTGAAAACATGTTTTCTCCCCACCTCAAAATTCACAGCACTCAGGCTTACGTGCATTTCTTTCCCCTTAATGGTGATGTTTCAGGACCAACCCAACCTGGAATGGCCACATTAACTCAGAATAACACAAAGAGATTATATATACAGTACTTCTGAAACGAATTAATAAATAAATGCCAAAATAATCCTCTGGCACTTACCTGCCACACAGAAAAACATAACAGTTGATGTATATCCAAGAGATCAATATGGCTATATGGTTGCTAGGATGTTCTGAACGGTTGCCAGGGCTCGACAATAAGGACTGCCCGATGGCCCGGGACCAGCAGGAAAGGCGCTCGGTACAGCTGACGAATTTGTCACTGGCCCGATCGGGCCACTGCTGCATTATCACTAAGTTTATCATTTGAACGTGTTTTAAGCCTTGCCAATTTACAAATTTGAAGCGATTTTAAAGCATTCAAGCAAGACGCTAAAGACGACTACATTCTACTCGCACACTCGCATATTCTGTGTGTACAGTTCTTATTCTTGCGCTTGAACCGACAAATACATACAAAAGGTATGTACAAAAAAAATACATGCCCATCTTGGTGAGTAACTTTGTAGTTTTAACAATTATTAATCTATATTTCATTTATACAGTGTAGTACAGATGCACCTACGGTCAACTGGACGTTTTTGTAAATTGGGGGTTTATATGAATGTATCTCTGTGGGGAATTGACTGTCTTCAAAAAAGTTTACATGGCGTTTTCTTTTCATCTTGCCTCTGTAATGCATTTAAACAGTGTTAATAAGTGCTACGCTGCTTTTTTTTTTTACAGCGGCAACCAAGGAAACGCTGTATTATTGCTGTTCCATAAGTGCCACCTGCTGGCAAAGACAGAATTTGCATTTTCTTTCAGCCCGTCTGTATTTCCTAAAGCATTATTTCATTTGTATCTTTGTTCTATATATTCAGTTGTGCTATTGTTTGTAATTTGTTCATTTGTTCTTATTTACTGACTGTTTACTTGTCTTTAATAATATTTGAACTTTATATTTATTAGGGCTAGTAGTTTTTGCTGTGGTTTCGAAATTGGAATAGAGAATTGTAAAATTTAATTGGTATCTAAAAGTTTGGTGTCATATAAGCTTATTTATAAGAATAAAAAATAATACGGGTTAAAAACAAAGATAACAGCAGATATTTTATTTTTTTGTGGCAGGGCCAGTAGAAAATAAAATCCTTAGCATTGAGCCCTGGTTGCTCACTAATTTATTTATTTAAAACAATAGGATAGTCAGCATGCCAATGTTGATGTGAATAGTATCATGGGAAATGGGAAGCCACTGTTTCCAAATTGTGTAAAGACAGCAGGGACTGGTTAGCAAAATGAGCTACACTGAAGCAAACTAAACGAATCCAACAAAAAGCCTTAGCATTTAACTGGAAACCATTTGACCTTAATGTATCCTTTAGTCCAGCAGACCACAGTTCACTCAGACCCACAGCTTGTTCTCGCACCGTGAACTCTTGTGTACTTTACGTTCAGACACGGAAAATGTCACATTAGCACAAAGCGCTCCAGGTGCACTCACGCACAAAAACCTAGGTCAATCATCTGTCACTCAATTCACTGACAGATTGATGACATGCTAATACAACAAACAGTGATTGCATCAGCTAGATGTTAAACTAATAGTTTATGAAAAAATAACTCAGCTGGACATTGGACACCAAAGGAGATGTTTAGTAGAATGTTCACACTACTTTTTTTCCACACAACAGTAAGGGACAAAAACCCAGAAGTAGGGCTGAGACGATAAGCTTATCTCCTAAATCAATACTACCACGATACTTGGGTGCTAAATCGATATGTATTGGGATTTTTAATAATTGCGATTCTACAAGTATTGTGATTCGATATTGCAATGTATTGTGGTTTTTTGGGGGGGGTTTTTAACACTATCATTGGGAAATGTTGAATCATACATAGTACATGATGTATAAGATAAGTCATATTTACAAAAACAATTCATTATTGGTTCATTTGTTCAACTGATCATTTGTTAATTTTTAGGCTTTAATAAGACTTTAAATAAATCTACGTTGATAGCAATAATTATTTTCTGAAAAGAGCATCAAAGCTTATGGAGGATCGTCAGTAGCTTGTATGTGTAGAAGTGAAATGATGATTTTTTTTTTTTTATAAGCAATGATTAAAAT
Source organism: Spinibarbus caldwelli (assembly GCA_039654775.1). Taxonomy (NCBI): domain Eukaryota; kingdom Metazoa; phylum Chordata; class Actinopteri; order Cypriniformes; family Cyprinidae; genus Spinibarbus; species Spinibarbus caldwelli. Next base: position 27,228,376 of record CM077244.1, read on the forward strand.
AAAGCAATTTAAAATCAATTAGTATCGATTCTGGAAACAAAAGATTTCATTTCAAAATCTTAAAAAAAAGTTTGTGATAGTTACGTTATAATGATTAGTTAGATGCTACCCAGAAGTAGCATCATAAAAGCAGTCCACATTATTTGTGTGCTGTTTTTGAAGTCTTATGAAGCCACACAACAGCTGTGACAAATAGTCAAAATATTAATCACGTGCATTTTTTTGGGGGGGAAATTTTGGAGAAAACTACTATAGGCTGTTGTTGTATGAAAAAGAGCAACATGAACACTTAAATTCTCCTTTTGTACTCCATGGAACAAAGTCATGAGTTTGGGTGAGTAAATGATGACAGAATCTTTATTATTTTTTGGTGACGTACTGCTTTAGCTAAAGACTGAAAAGGACACAAAAAATAAACATCTACTGAAGCAGAATATGACGCATAAATAATGTCGCTCATGGAGGATTCTTAGCACATTTATTGTGTGCCAAAGCCACATTCACCAACAAATGAGATCACTGCTGACCTCCTACACATAATATGGATGTAAGAATTAACATAATTAACCTGGCTAGACTCTCTGCTTGAGTGGAAGTCACCGCTGTTTATTTGCACACCTACCGGAGACAAGTCATGACTATGAGAGAGAGTGAAAAATAACTGAGGATGATGACGCCATTACAAAACCATTCAAACCTTCTCTGAATGATTTTGGGAGTAACAATTAACATTCACTTTCACTCGGTTCAACATATTGTTCACATTAAAAGTCTATTTTGCAATGCATGAAAGGAGAACATTAGTGCTACCAGTGTCCACACCAGACCTTCTATAAGCTAATTCCTACTTCCTCTGAGCAGCCATGCAAAAAGTACATATGAACGGCGCCCTCAAATGTGACTTTTCAAATAGCAATTTACGTTCAATCAGCCTCAGCTTTCTCATATATTAAAAGCCTGCTACAGCTCTCTCCACACACTAAATATAGAAACTTTTCTATTTCCATTCAGCGGGTCTGGTGAACAAAAGACTAACCCCCTCAATAGCCCAATTCGCAAAAGTCTCAGAATAATGACGCGGTGGTTTCCTGCACCTCAGCGGAGATGTCATATTTGGTGAGTAAAGGGAGCTATTCAACAAAACCCCTGTTAGGCTGCTAGAACAATGAGGCACAAATTGAGCGGTGGCAAATGGTACCCATAAGTGACTAAGGGAGAGAAAATGAGCTTAGGAACGGATACAGAACAGGTTTTACATCTGCAGCATTATGTGAATGACATTTTATAGGATCTCCATGTCAGGATATTTTGCTGAAAGGGATTTACGGTCTAAATAAAGTCCCTAAATAGAAGGTTGCTATAAAGGTGGAGCTTGTTAAAGCTTGATGTCCCCAGTCATTTTGATATTAGATGTCATGTCTGTCACCATGGATACTTCTAGTAAACATACAGTACAAATCACACTTCACCATAAAACATGACCTTTTAAATGAACAACCTTTCCACTGTGCATGATTGCAAAATATATTATACACCACTGTTTTAAAGTCTGGAAAACTTCACGTTTTTGAAAGTAGCCTTTTATGCTCACTGAGGGGGTTTTTATTGGATCAATAATCAGTAAATACAGTAATATTGTGGAATATTACAATTTAAAATAACTTTTCTATTTGAATATTTGAATATCCTTTAATCAAAGCTGAATTTTCAGCATCATTACTCCAGTCTTTGGTGTCACATGATACTTCAGAAATCATTATAGCATGCAGTATGAAAGCTTCATTTGCTTTTATAAAATAAATGAACATTTGGGATGCTGTCGAGCTTTTGAGTCAAATATTGTTTATGCCTGACATATTGGTTGTGGCATGAAGCACTGCAGACTGCATGTGCCCCTCAGAAGCGCTGAGGTGTTTATACTCTGTGTTCACCGTGGCACGACTCTCTGAAATGACAAGCAGCAGTGTGGAGAAAATATCAGCTGAAGCAGCAAGATGCAGCACTGAAAAGTAGTAGTTTGCCGAACTTTACCCTAACAAGGAACAATATTACTTGTTCAAAGGCAGCTTACTGATCACAAATATAGCTAAATTGACAAAGCATGACAATGCTAAGGTCATGGGTTCAACTCCCAGCACAACACCTTGCACTAGGGATTTAAATTTTCAGGTATTTTTATAATCAATTGTCAATATAATCAATTTAAAATAATATGCACTACCAGTCACAAGTTTATGGTCAATAAGGTTTTTACATTTTATGGAAGACTTCTCTTACACTCTCAGAAAAAAAAGGTACAAAAGCTGTCACTGTGAGAGTGCCCTTTCAAAAGGTATACATTTGTACATTATTTACCTCCAAAGGATGCATAAAAGTACCTTAAAGGTACATATTAGCATTGTAAAGATATATATTTGTACTTTTTGAAAGGCACTGCCCCAGTGACAGCTTTTGTATATATTTTTTTTCTGAGAGTGCATACTCACCAAGGCTGCATTTATTTTGACAAAAATACAGTAAAAACTGTAATATTGTGAAATATTATTACCTACACGACACGTTTTCCATTTCAAAATTCCATACTTTTCCAGACTTCCAAACCTCTCAGTACCATATTTAACATAAATGGTTCATACAGCATTATCTTCAGCTTTAAATTTGGCAAATAGTAGTAAATATCTTTTATTTTCTCAGTGTTCTCAGGGTTTTTTTTCACTGATTTTCTCAAAGTGACATTAACATACAGAGCCCCTAAAATAAAAATAAATAAATAAATACAGACTTTTGCATGCACACAAAAATGCATGCTTATGCATTACAATTAGGGCTGGGATGATACGCTAATCTGCTGATTCAATACTATCCCGATACTTGGGTGCCGATTCATATTGCGATAATTGAGTATTGCGATTATATAACTATTGCAATTCGATATTACAATTTATTGTGATTTTTGTTTGCTTATTAAAGACTAGACAATGGAAAATACTTCATTATACCCTTAAAAGAGACTGTATATGAAAAACAATGCATCACATCTTTCTGAACTTTTATTTCAGGAGCATACACAGTGTATATTTAAAGTACCTTGAACCATGAAAGTACCAAAACCCTGAACTTGCACATAAATATATGAGTCAAATGTAACTTCTCCCCACCACCTCTTAGGAAAAGTAAAATAATTAAATATAAATCGATTCTGAGGTAAACCAATTGATCTTTAAATCGTTTTAAAAAGAATTGCGATAGTTAGGTGAATTGATTTTTTTCTCCCAACCCTAATTACAATTTCTTGCTTTATATAACCTATTACCTTTGTGCATCACTGTCATCTTACTGTGACTAAAACGAGGGCATGAATGCACATGAATTAATAGAGAAATTTCCTCTGTGGTGGCGGATAAACCATGACTCAAAATAGGCTGATGGCAAAATACGGCTGTTTTCCTTTGTCCTATTTGCCAAGTTCAAAGGTCTATAAAAAAGACTGGTACTGTAAAAAGTGTTCAAAATGTGGCTTTCATTAGGACAGTAGGTCATATTTCAAGGCCTCTGTGGTGGCCAAGAATCCACACCATGAAACTGGCTGATGACACAACAGGTGGCTCAGTGTGCATTGTCCTATATGCTAAGTTTAATGGTTTCTCATGCGCACATAAAAGTCTGTATATTTTTTTCACTTTTGCAAAGGTCCTTGAGGCTATGTAATAGGGATGCAACAATAGAATCAGCCTACATTCAAAACATGCCTCTTGTTTTTAACCACGGTTTGGTTCTAATGGCATGGCACATCAGAGTGATTTTTTTTTTTTTTTTTTTTTTTTGCAAAATACGATTTTTAAAACAAATTTAAAACAGAACTTCAGTACACTGGAGAAAAACGTGGATCATCATATGTCTACTTCAAATTTCTTTTAAAAGAACTATTATTTTTTCCTATTTTTACCCAAAATAGCATGGATTGGCTATTACTGAACGCTATAAACACATTTAATGTCGGTTTCATTCATACTAGAAGCCAGAGGGCGGAAACTTCACATATGCTTCACAGAAGTAACAGAACTGATGACACTCCAGGAAATCCCTAATATGGGCAAAGGCATCCAGCTTCCGCTGAATAAAAAGAAGATAGAAATGTCTTAAATGATAAAACATGAAGACAATAAATACTAGACTGCAACAATGTATAGTTTATCTGTGTTCTTCAAGCTATCTCGGGTATTTTCATAATAATTAACTATATTTATAATCCATTGCTATTCGGCATAGCCTTTATTACAGAGAATATTTTCAGCTTCATTATTTTAAACACTCAACTGATGTTGTGGAGTAAAAACATGTTTTGTTGGACAACAGGTTTAGAAACACTTCCCATAACAAGGGAAGATGTTCGGCGCGTATTGTTTTTCAAATGCACGTTCTAAGCAGGGAGGCGTTTCCTCATCTCGGCACGTAGTTGTGTTTGACAATCACTAAAGAATCACTAAACAGCTGCTATGAAAATACACTTGTTGTTTGATAAATTTATTTTAATTAAATTCTGAATTTTCTATTATAAAAAACTAATTAAAAGCAAAAGTCTGGAAATATTTATCCATATTTTTTTCAGACCTGGAAATTACTTAAATCAAATTCCATACTTTTCCAAACCACGTAATAACCCTGTATTACAATTTAGAATATCTGTTTTATGTTTGAATAAATGTAAAAATACATATTACTCACCCTGAACAGTAGTGTACATAAATTCTTCTTAGTATATTTCAGTACAATCTATTTTAAACATATTACTTTTTACACACAATGCATTTTTAAACACATTACACAGGACACATACCTTTATTTAGCATCTAATTTAAATGTACCATTAATTTATTACAGTTCGTAATGTTAATAAATGTGTACAGAAAACACAAATAGAGAACACTTTATCCATTAAAACTTCCTTTCGGTTCTCGTGAAATATGCTGCAGATATAAAATGACAAACAAATGCCCTGTGTCTTATAGGGTTTAAGTTTTATGTCTTATTTGGTTTAAATTTTATATGGTTAATGTTTTAGAATTCTTATTGAATTTTACATTTATAAATAAAATTTCCCTTAAAATGCACACTGAAGTCTTTTAAAAATAAATAATTTTTACAATTAAAATTACAATTGTACAAATTGCACAATTAAGTACAATTAAAAGTCAAAATGTTTGCACAAAAGGTAAGTGGATAAACTGTGCAAGAGGCAATATCAAACCATATATTTAAAAATGTGCCTATGAGTGATCAAACCCGTGCAGCTGTGTTGAAGCCACTGCTGCGTTAAAAGGTAAGACGTGGCTTAGTTTCATCCATGTGTGCAAGCATGAAGGTGAACAGGAAAAAAAATGAAGCTATCTGACCTGGGAAGCGCAACACGGCTGTTATGAACACCGTAAGCAGTGACAGGATTTCTGACATGGACTGCTGAGATGTTATAACTGCTAAGCGGAGAACTGAGACAGGCCAACAAATGAGAAAGAAGTCAAAGAAGCTCTGAAGCGGTGTTTCTAGGTCAGTGATTTTAAGAGGGAGCCATGAGGCACATCTTTCTCTTTCACACTTCAGAGAAAAAGTGGAAAAAGACAAGACAAATGCAAAAGAAAAAGCTGAAGAAAAAAAAAACTCATTCCATCTACAGCCTGACAAAGCACTTTGAGCTATGAAAGTGTAGCTGATGGCAACAAAGCTGGGATAAAAGAAATAATCCATGCAGAGTTCATCGTTTCAAGCACACCTTTTTTAATCACACACCCATGACCAATTTTAAAGATCAGATGAAATCATTAATAAAGCAGATCCAGTCAGCATGATGATGACCTTAAATGAAGAGCAAGGTCAGAAGAGGAAGGCTGTACGGAAATGTGCTCATGAATAAGCAAAGCAATATACAGCCATGGCCAAAAATAACGGCACCCTTGGTAAATATGATCAAAGAAGGCTGTGAAAATTAATCTGCATTGTTAATCCTTTTGATCTTTTATTTTAAAAAAATTCACAAAACCTTTCATTGGATAATAAGAATTTAAAATGGGGGGAAATATCATTATGAAATAAATGTTTTTCTCTAATACACACTGGCCACAATTAGCGGCACCCTTTTATTCAATACTTTTTGAAACCTCCATTTGCCAGTTTAACAGCTCTAAATTTTCTCCTATAATGTCTGGTGAGGTTAGAGAACACCTGACAAGAGATCAGAGACCATTCCTTCATCCGGAATCACTCCAGACCCTTTAGATTCCCAGCTCCATGATGGTGTTTCTCTTCAGTTCACCTTACTCATTTTCTATAGGGTTCAGGTCAGAGGACTGGAATGGCCATAGCAGAAGCTTGATTTGTGCTCAGTGATTCATTTTTGTGTTGTTTATGAGGTTTGTGTTTGGATTATTGTACGGTTGGAAGATCCAAACATGGCCCATTATAAGATTTCTAACAGAGTCAGTCACTTATTGATTTTTTATCTGTTGGTATTTGATAGAATCCATGATGTCATGTGTCTAAACAAGATGTCCAGCACCTCCAGCAGAAATATAGGCCCACAACATAAGAAATACAGCAGTATATTTCATTGTACACATGGGGTACTTTTTATCCCTGTGTTCACCAAACCCATCTTGAGTGTTTGCTGCTAAAAAGCTCATTCTTTAGTTTCATCTGACCATAGAAGCCAGTCCCATTTGAAGTTCCAATCATGTCTGATAACTGAATATGCTGGAGTTTGTTTTTGGATAAGCTAAGAGAATTTTTCTTGAAACTTTTCTTGAAATTTTTGAAATTTTTCTTGTGGTGATGTTGGTGCTGTTTGACAATTTTTTTTAAGGTTTTCTGACCCCGAGACTCAACTATTTTCTGTAATTCTCCAGCTGTGGTCCTTGGAGAGTCTTTAGCCACTCAAACTCTTCTTCTCACCATACATTAGGACGATATAGACACATGTCCTCTTCCAGGCAGTTTCGTAACATTTTATGTTGATTGGAAATTCTTAATTATTGCCCTGATGGTGGAAATGGGAATTTTCACTGCTCTAGCTCTTTTCTTAAAGCCACTTCACTAATTTGTGAAGCTCAATTATCTTTTGCTGCACATCAGAAATATATTCTTTGGTTTTTCTCATTGTGATGGATGATTAAGGGAATTTGGGCTTTGCTTTCCCTCCTGTTTATATTTCTGTGAAACAGGAAGCCATGGCTGGGTAATTTCATGTTCATAATCACCCTGGAGTGCTCAAAATTGTGAATATGAATGGGAATATACTTCAGAGATATTTTCAGAGATCCTCAATTCGGAATCGATTCAATTCAAGCAACAACGTAATACAACGTCAAACTCATAGAACTTTTTTGCCCAGCCTTACTTATTTGAACCATAATATACAGACGAAGAACTAAGAGAGATGGACGTTCTACATAATAATGCCAGCTCCTGCTTCAGCAGCACTACACTTATGTGTCGTGATACTTTTGTGAACGTGTGGCAAAGACTGACACGGAAAAGAAGAAATTATTGAATAAAGTCATTGCTTTTGTTTTCTTCGCACACAAAAAGTATTCTCGTAGCTTCATAAAATTACAATAGAACCACTGATGTCACACGGACTATTTTAACCACTGATTTCACATGGACTATTTTTGGGCCTTGAATGTTTCAGTTGAATTGCTGTCTATGCAGGGTCAGAAAGCTCTCGGATTTCATCAAAAAAATATCTTAATTTGTGTTCCGAAGATGAAAGAAGGTCTTACGGATCTGGAACAACATGAAGGTGAGTACTTAATGACAATTTTTTTCTTTTTGGGTGAACTATCCCTTTAAATGCCTTCTATTATGTTCCACAGAAGGAAGAAACTCACACAGGTTTGGAACAATATGAGGGTGAATAAACAGCAAAGCACTAAATAATAAAACTAGTGCTCCATTCCTAACATCTTTAATTCCTCAACTTCCTGTTTGGTAATACATCTTTATCAGGCAGGGACTTAATTTTAATTTTCAGCAATTCAATTTGCACTAGGGCTGGACAATAATTCGATATCAATATGTATCGCGATATAATTTTTTTCAATAACAGTGATATGAGTTTTAAACACATTTCCGATATTTCGATATACATTACTAATGTTTCCCATACATTGATTTATTTGTGGCGTTTGACTTTGTTGAAAAAAACATGAGCATTGCACGTTTTAAAATCAAAACGCAGCGCGGGTGTTTTATATGAATGTATCTCTGAAGGGAACCGACTGTCTTCAGAAAAGTTTCAATGTCATTTTCATTTGATCTGATAAAGTAGCGTTCATGAGCGGAGCTGCTTTGATTACAGCTATCACTGGAAAAACCGCTAGTCTTATCACTCTCATAGCACCTCCTGCTGGCAGACAATCAGTTTGCATTTTCAATAAGCCCGTCTCCAGCAATATGCTTTTGTTGTTGCTCTTCTTTTTTTTTTTTTCTGCAGCAACTCGGAGCACTTTTCATCTTCTTTATCCTGACTGAAGCACATTTGTTTCAGTCTATAATAATAATCAGCCTACACTACCAGTCAAAAATTTTTGAACAATAAGATTAAAATAAAAAAAAAAAAGAATTCTCTTCTGCTCACCAAGCCTGCATTTATTTGATCCAAAGTACAGCGAAAACAGTAAAATTCTGAAATATTTTTTACTATTTATATTTTAAAATGTAATTTATTCCTGTGATCAAAGATAAATTTTCAGCATCATTGCTCCAGTCTTCAGTGTCACACGATCCTTCAGAAATCATTATAATATGCTGATTTGTTGATTACCAATATTTAGAACAGTTGAGTTCTCAACAACAGTTGAGTTTTTCATGATTTTTTGATGAATAGAAAGATCCAAAGATCAGCATTTATCTGAAATAAAAAGTTTTTGTAACATTATACACTATTCCATTCAAAAATATTATTCCACTATTCCATTTTTTGGGGGGAGGGGGGGGGGGGGGGGGGGGGGGGGGCATTATAATATTATAAAGGCATTTATAAGAAAAAAAATTCTGAAAAATTCTTATGAGCTGTTTTCAACATAATAATAATAAAGGTTTTTTGAGCAGAAAATCAGAATATTAGAATGATTTCTGAAGGATCATGTGACTGGAGTTAATGATGCTAAAAATTCAACTTTAAAATTACAGGAATAAATTTAATTTTAAAATATTTTAAAATAGAAAACAGTTATTTTAAATAGTAAAACTATTTAAAATGTTACTGTTTTTGCTGTATTTTGGATCAAATAAATGCAGGCTTGGTGAGCAGAAGAGATTTCTTTAAAAAACATTAAAAATCTTACTGTTTAAAAAGTTTTGATTGGTAGTGCATGTCAGCCTATAGTTTGAAGTTAAAGATATTAATATTAGTGAGGTGAGTCTGAGACGTTTATTTGACAGTTCTTCACATTTCACATTAATGTATGTTTCACATTTCTTGTTTGTATGAAGGCTAAATACAAATAAAAGGTGAACATTTAATTTATTTGTGTCTGTTTTTTTTCTAAAATATTATAGGAGGAGGTTTTGTAGACTTGGCAAATTCATTTTTTCATAAGTTTAGGTACAAACATCTGTTCTGGGCGTTCTTGGCAGTTTTTATGAGGCTTTTTTTATAGTATTCATATCGTTATCGGAATTATATCGTATCGACTGAAATTAAGAAATATATCGTGATATAAATTTTGGCCATATCGTTGAGCCCTAATTTGCACTTTGCTATGATCACAGTAATTTGCTTCTTACATGTCCTCTTCAAACAGACTCGGCATTAATATTCAGCTGCTCCTGACCTCAGAGGGTAATTAACATTGGCTCATCATCAGGGAATGACTTCAGAATATTTGTTCAGGATTTTTAATTAGCTTTTATGAAACTTAAAAGCTTTGTGTTGGGGGGGGGTAACTGTGGCTCAGTCATGAATTGAGCATGTAACGCCACCGTAAACAATTCAGTACATGACCTATCAACACAAATGTCAAGCAGAACAGCACAGCAATTAAACAAAAGAATCAACATTAAAAGGACAACCAAAGAAAAATAAATGAAAATAGATCCACCAAAATCTGACTTTAAACTCTGCTCACACTGCCCCTCTCTTCCATGGAAAAGGAAAGTCAATTCGCAAATAACCATAAGAAATATAAAGTGTGGGACTTTTGACTTTTCTTACTACTCCTGACTTCATACTTTTTATAACTAGTAAAAGTAATGTTTATAAACATCTGAAGTCTATGCAATGTCCTAATTTAGCTAAGAAAGTGTGTGTGTTTAACCTCTTTGTCCATGCTATCCAGGTCTTCTTTGCAGAGCGTGTAGAGCGGCATGCTTTCAGACATGCTGGGCTGTCGTTTCCTGCGGGAAGGTCCAGGCTGCTCATCGTCAGGACTCGATCCTGCAGCCTCATCCGTCTGCTGAGACCCCTGCGCTGACCTGAACAAACACAGAAACAATCAATGGCTCAACATGCACACTCCAGATCAGCGGCTGCTGTAATCAGTCACCGGCTGAAATATGTTTATCAGGCAAAATTGTCCGAGTTTGCTCTGACAGAACACCAAAGCAGGACAGCGGCTCCCCCAGTCTGAGCAACAACTAAAAAACCCAATCGAGAGCAAATCAAACACACACACAGCCCAAGCCTGTCCACAGCAGACAGCAAACATTCAATCACATCTCCACTTCCGTCAGAGGAGTCACATCATAATTATGATAATTCAGCACAGGGAGATAGATGGTCAGCGCAGACAGCGTCTGAACCGATTAACCTCACTACATGTGCTCCCGCAGTCTGTTTAAACAAAGTATTGAACAAGCATTTTTAATCAATGAGTTCTTAAAAACTTGAATACAAAATCTGAAATCTGGGTCTGTTTGGACCCGATAGAATGTCAGCTTATAAAACAGTCATAGATTACCGTTAAAAAAAAAAAAAAAAACTACATTTTATCTGCTCAATAGCTTCTCATTAATGAGTGAAAACACAAACATTTCCGAGTTTTGAATGTTACTGATTTATGTTATTACTACATTTCTCAACAGGCATGAATAAAATTTAGTCACAAAAGTGTGTGTGAGATATGGGAAAAGAGGCTAAATATTTTTTACAAAAGTATTTTTTGAGATAAATCATATTTAAAGATGTAAAAAAAAAAAAAAAAAAAAAAAAAAAATCTGCATAACATCATGTGTAAACTCTCAGTAGATACCTGGGGTAAAATGGATGCAAATGCAAAAATAGTCATTATCTCAAACATTTTTGAAAAAAACTACACAAATGTTCAGCACTAAAGTTAAGCACAATGTTTGTTAAAGGTGAGGTCAGAGCAAGTTTAAACTTTGTTAAACATCGATTCACACAATCTCACATTTTGTTTCATTTCATACTCAAGTAGTAACAGAAGATCTAGATGCAAAATGCTGTCTCGCAACACTCAGCAGAAGTGTCTTCTTGGTAAGGTCAACATGTCAGCTCAAGCTCACCAGAAATCATCACTAGCCAACCTACTGTCATTACACTGACAAAACACTGTCTGCAGGTTTTACAAAAAGCAAGATAGATGCAAGACAGAAAGAAAAAAAAAAAAAGACAAAAAAAAAGAAAAAAGAAAACTTTCAGAGCACAGAGAACATACACTGACATAACATGGTAATTAGCAACAGTCATTTAAGCAGCATATCTATGCTTTGAAATACCCAATCAAATGTTTAACTGCTGTGGACGGCTCGATGGTTTCTGTACAAACTGAATACAAAAACGTTCGGAGTGAAAGGTGCAGACTGGTCTGTAAAGCAAACAAACTCTGAAATCACAGCGGAAAAACCGAGGGACACTGGAGCTTAAACCATCTCCTGCTGATAAGAGAGACAGCGTGACTGACACTAGACAGCAGAGGATTCTGGGAGCTCTGCTGGACAGAGCAGCTTCAGAAAATCCAGGTGTGATGAGTCTCTAACCATTTACTGTCATATTTCCAAGACAAACAGAATTTCAACAGTCATAACATCATTTAGAAACTAAACACAAGAGCAACTTCACAATTTAAGTCTCAACTCCAGTTTTCTGCATAGTGGATATTTCCATTCAGGTTTAAATAAAGAGAAAATTGAGTTTCTTAACCATATAATCATGAGCATGAAACTGGGAATAGTCAATAAAGTTTAACTTTAAGAACTTTTTAAAACTATTCAGACATTTTTTCTTTTTGATGAACTTTCCACATCTAGTTTTCCGTCTGTTTCTTAATTTAACTTAAACAACTTCAAAGCTTCAAAAAGGACACACATCACCATCAAAAGAAGTGTTATAATCCATCTATCACCCATTAATTGCAATAAGCTTTGTGTTTCGTTACTTTTGAAATAAAATCTCAGTTTTCATATTCTGTCCAATTTTATAACAAAATTCAAACAAAGTCATTTTGACGCTCTTTAATGTGACGTGGCAGATTGCATTTGCATCACTACTAATTATCTATATATTTGTTGTTTTTTCACTTTTGCTCCACCTTTTGAATTAGTTATTCTCACAAAGCAAATCTAGTTACAAATCTAGTAGGGCTGCCACTAACGACTATTTTTATTTCGATTAATCTATCGACTAATTTATCGATTCGTCGATTAATCTAAACGATTAATTTCCCACAAAAAATCTACAATTTTACTTAAGAATATTTTATTAAAGCAAATGAAATCCAAATGAATTTCTATGAAATCTTTTTTTAAAGCAAAAGTAAAGTGCAACATAGAGTGCAAGCAGCAAGTGTCCATCTCATAGTCCAAATCACTGAAGTCAAAGTTCAGTATTATAGTGCAAGAATGACAGCATATCTACGTGTTCTAGTCTAATAATAATAAAATTATAATCAAAAAACACTTTTTAAAGTAGTATTTAAGTATTTACCAGAAATATTATTTACCAGAATTTATTTAGGTGAAAAATGTAAATGTGCAGTATTTCTCAAAGTTTTTTTTTTTTTTTTTTTTTTTTTTAATATATATATAAAATCAATTAATTGGAGATGCTTTTGATTATTAAAATTGAATGGAACCATTAAAATGGAATCCAGAAAATAATGGAAAACAGAATTTGGTACAGATAAAACTGTAAAACTCAATTAATTAGATAGGCTTTTTGATTAATAAAATTTAATTTAACCAATAAAACAGAATATAGAAAAATGAAAATGGAAAAAACTAAATTTGGAAATAAAACGGATTTCATAGGGCCCTATAATTATAATACATTTCTTTGTTATAATAAAAATAGATGCAAGTGAACACCAACTTTTAAAATGACTTAAAATACATATATAATAGCAATGATGCAATAATAATTAGTTCAAATAAAGTATCAAAAGCAAGATGATCATATCATATAGTTTTATTGAACAAAACTGTTAAAATACATAATGTATTATAAACAATAGAGCTAATGTAGATTACGCATTACAACAAAAGCCTGCAGGGGGCGCCGACGGCCTGCTGATTGTTTTACACATTACTGCGCGATCTAATCCTTGATCTAATATTGACCAAGCACCATTTAATTCAAATGTCCACTTAATCTTTAATATTTGTCCATTTCTTTAGGACAGAAATGCTATAGCCACTGTAATTAAATGAATATGTGGACATCAAAACGTGTAAACTCAGAGTGAGGTTTTGAGCTTTTATTTTGAAATCGCGATGTATTATTCTCCTGTGTTTGTGTAGATTTAAAAATGATTTACCTTACAAATCTGACGAAATGGCGCACGTTGTGTTCCCAGGTGAACGTTATAAACCCAAACTCAACAACATGCAGAGATGGAGTTTTAGACGCTCCACACATGTAAATGATAACAGTTTCTGTGGAACTACTGTGATGCACGTACTTAACCTACGCGCATGTAAATAATTAAAGCGCATATACTGTGTTAGAACTGCATCGCGTATAAATATTTAATTGAATCATAGCGTTTGTGAATTCACAATTATGCTTAATTATGATTTTTAAATGGCTTTAATATATCATGCAGCCTCGTCCGTGAAATGCGCCACTTCCGGTATTTTGCCGGTGTCCTGACATTTTATCCTACCCGTTAGATTTTCCTACCACGGTTTACTGCGCATGCACTCATCAATATTTCGTCCTTTTTCTCACACTGAACAACAATCTGCATTACTGTAAGGGTAGGTTTAGGGTTGTGGTAGGTGCAGACATTAATAAATCATAATTTAACAGGTAGCATTTTTCGTTGTCGAATTGTACTACCTACTGTTTTAATGGGAAGTAGGAAAATTTGACAGGGTAGCACAAATTGACAGAACACTGGTTAGTCGACGCGAGCAAAATGAAGTTGATGATTTTTAAAAATCGACTAGTCAACTAAAATCGACGAATCGCGACAGCCCTAAAATCTGGTGACATTTCTTGTTCTCCTTGAGGAGACTGTCAAGAGCATTTAAAGAGCTGATCTTGGATCAGGATCACGTCACCTATGTCAGACATTAAACGCTCTGTCAACCACAGTCATACTGAATCAGATAATGCCCCATTGCTGTGTTTTAAATGTGCAGTATGTAATATTGAGAGATAGTGGCTGCAGTCCAAATTCAAAACATTGGAGAGTGTTGTTTCTTCCGCCCATCCTCCTCAGACTTAACACTCACACAGGTTGCCAGATCAGGGTTTTTCCTGGGTCAAAAAAGGCCTTTGGTGGTGGCTGACGGTCATCCACACACACACAGTAAAAAGTAACCCCCCCCATCCCCCCACCACCACCACCACCACGTGATCTGCGAGCCCAATATTGACCATAACTAAAATAAATGCAAAGAAACAGTTTGTGATTTAGCTTATCATAGGCTACTTATTCATGAAAGAAAAAACAGTCACTGTCAGGTCATATATTAAAACTAGCTTTCATATTTTTGTAGGATCCTTCTTTGCTAGACCTGACAATTATTTTGGTATAATCATATCAATATTGAAATGCATTAAAAAATTGCATTAAAAAGTTTATTTGAACTAATAGTCTATTTTTTCTACCATACATCTGAATAAAATTAACAGCTAGCTAACAAATTGCTTTGTGCTGGTTTCACCTCACTCCAGTCTAAACTAAATGATTTTATAGGTAATTTACTATGAATTGTCATAAATGCCCTGAAATTTCTGTGGATTAAGGCTAAATATTTTATTATTATTAAGGTTAAATCAAGGCTAAATCACACTTATGGTCTCATATCTGAGGTGTTCTGAGTAAATTAGGCCTATTTGTAATTGATATACACCAATTCAGACAGTGAGATCTTGTGAGTTGAGTGTTGAACAGATCAGTTGTTTTAACCATTCATTAAAATGAATCGGTTCAAATGAGTCATTAAGTTGCGAATCAGACATTAGAGCGGACGTGGACGTATTGTGTGCTAATCCCGGTTCTTAGTTAGGACATCGCAAAATATTTGTGTCAACAACACGGAAAACACTTAATCACTGCATGATTTTTTTTTTCTTTTATTGAAAGTGTTCATGTTAGTTGCATGTGCGGAATGCTTCATTCCAGTTGATTTTGAGGGATGGAGAGCAAAAACAGTTAGACAGAGAGCAGGTTTACACCTGGTCACTTTATGCATTTTCTCTTTTCAGAAAATTATTTATTCATCATCAGCTAATTACAAAATCGAAGTTCACAAAAGGAGAGAGAGCGGCATCAGCACTGGAAAGATAAGTTAGTTTCACTACATTTAATGAAGATGATTGTCTTTTGAGCGTCTGCGACTTTGTTTCATTTGCTGCAGTTTTGCACGTCGGCTTGCTGGCTGTATCCGCGGCGATGCGTCTAGCATTAGCGCAGTCATATCTGACTATAACATGTCATATAGCCTGTAACACGCTCTCACACGTTTGTTTTTTAACATTTTGGGAGGAGTAAAATGTACATATGTGGTTTCAACAAGCAGATGCATTTACACTTGTCCAGGTTCGTCTGGAGTGTGTCCCAGACACCTGTGGTTTGAACAATCGGATTTTAATCCGCCTCGAAAGCATTTCGGAGGGTATTTACACCTGGTCTTTTCACAATTGGATAGCTATACACTCTTGAGAAAATGCATGAAGTGAGCAGGTGTAAACAGATCCAGAGAGAGTGCGCGGGGAGCGGCTCTCTGCTCTCTCTCCCTCAGTTAACGTGCGCAGTCATTTACATCACTCATAAATCACATTCACTGATCAAACAGGCTTTGGCGGAACAAAAATTCGTTTTGGCGGCCGCCAAAAAAATTTCAATGCAGGAAAAACCCTGCAGATTGAGAACACGCAACAGGAATGAGCACAATTGACAATGGAAGGCGACCAGCCTTAGGGGCCATTCACACAGAACACGTTTTTCCATTCCAATGCGCTACTTTTCCATTGTTTTTCTATGTAAACGCGCTTGACGGACGTGCATGACCGTTATGCTCGCGTCTCGCATCTTTTGCAGTGCCTCGCGCATGAGTGCCGCGTTTTTAAGACGTCGTGTCAAGTTAAAAGAATTTCAACTTTTACACGCAGCGCCGCTCATCAAAGTCAGTTCCAAAGCAGTGGACCAATCAGAAGAACTCGGAGGCGGGGCAAGCGTTGCGAGCTTCTGTTTACAGTAGCAAGTTGGCATGACAACTGCTTTATTTGACGGCAACATGGCGGAGGAGGCACGCTAACGCTGCGCTTTTTTTAAAACCATTCCTGTGCGCTGTGTCTCACGTTTTTAGACGCAAAGACGCGTTCTGTGTGAATGGCCCCTTACTCTGGAAGATGAGTTGATTTTTCTGTTTTAATATTCCTCGTCATAGAACTTTTTAGATGGATGTCCAGGTTTTTTTGGTCGAAAAAAGAATCTGAATCAGAATCTGCGATTTATGATCCAGTTCGTTTGCTGGCTTCTATGGACGCAATACGCAGTTTTTCACCAACTGGCAACCCGGAATGTCTAAATACTATTCATAGTTTTCAGTCATGTGACCGGCTCGAAGACCTGGAGGGAAAAACATCCATAGAACTGCAGGACAAGCCTGTCAATTTTCCATCCGTTTCACAGCTGCAAATATTTAGATCACCTCTCAAAAGAATAAAACAAAGGTATGTGAACAAAATGCAAGTTTTGGCCATTTGCAATCCATATTAAGAAGAAAGAGAAAGTCGTGACGTATTGTCAAGTACGGTGACCCATACTCGAAATTGGTGCTCTGCATTTAACCCATCCAAGTGCACACACACAGCAGTGAATAGTGAACACACGCACACACACACCGTGAACACACACCCGGAGCAGTGGGCAGCCATTGCTCCAGCGCCCGGGGAGCAATTGGGGGTTCGGTGCCTTGCTCAAGGGCACCTCAGTCATGGTATCGAAGGCAGAGATTGTTCATTCACAATCCCCACCTTCAATTCCTGCCGGTGTGAGAATCGAACCGGCAACCTTCAGGTTACTAGCCCAACTCTCTAACCATTAGGCCACGACTTCCCCGTATATTAAGCACCCGTGGCAATATATTAAGCACCCGTGGCAATATTTCAATCATTAAACAGTGCGACAAAACGTTGTAAAAACACTTAAAGTGCCTTAGTATATTTAAAACAGTAATATTTTCTATATTAATGATGCATTGTTTACATAAGCTAGCAGATGAGGCTGGAATATGAACGCAATCCGCTTAATGGTTCAGTGTTTTCTTTATAATGGTTTTCTTTATAATGGTTTTCTATGGGAAACCATTTAGCGTGAAACTTTGCACATTGCCTTTATATTCTGGCTTTATCTGCTTGCCTGTACAAAATAGGCATCATCAATAAGGTCTTTTAATATCTGCGTTTTACTACATTACTACTTAAAGCAAACTGCGTAAAAATAACTGGCGGTCAGTGGAGCAAATCTTAATTTTGCCCTCCAGGTGGGAGTTCCTATAAGGGTGTGACGTCACATGAAAACTATCAATTGGGTAAACTGGCAGTGGGCGGAGTCACACAGACCAAAACAAACACAGAAATTCTGACACATACAACCCGAATTCCGGAAATGTTGGGACGTTTTTAAAATTTGAATAAAATTAAAACTAAAAGACTTTCAAATCACATGAGCCAATATTTTATTCACAATAGAACATAGAGAACATAACAAATGTTTAAACTGAGAAATTTTACACTTTTATCCACTAAATGAGCTCATTTCAAATTTGATGCCCGCTACAGATCTCAAAAGTTGGCACGGGGGCAACAAAGGGCTGAAAAAGCAAGAAATTTTGAAAAGATTCAGCTGGGAGAACATCTAGCTCCTAATTAAGTTAATTGACATCAGGTCTATAACGTGATTAGCTCTAAAAGGAATGTCTTAGAGAGGCAGAGTCTCTCAGAAGTAAAGATGGGCAGAGGCTCTCCAATCTGTGAAAGAGTGCATAAAAAGATTGTGCAATACTTTAAAAACAACGTTCCTCAACGTCAAATTGCAAAGGCTTTGCAAATCTCATCATCTACAGTGCATAACATCATCAAAAGATTCAGAGAAACTGAAGAAATCTCTGTGCGTAAGGGACAAGGCCGAAGACCTTTGTTGGATGCCCGTGGTCTTCAGGCCCTCAGACAACACTGCATCACTCATCGGCATGATTCTGTCATTGACATTACTAAACGGGCCCAGGAATACTTCCAGAAACCACTGCCGGTAAACACAATCCGCCAGATGCCAACTAAAGCTCTATCATGCAAAAAGGAAGCCATATGTGAACATGGTCCAGAAGCGCTGTCGTGTCCTGTGGGCCAAGGCTCATTTAAAATGGACTGTTTCAAAGTGGAAAAGTGCTCTATGGTCAGACGAGTCCAAATTTGACATTCTTGTTGGAAATCATGGACGCCGTGTCCTCCGGGCTAAAGAGGAGGGAGACCTTCCAGCGTGTCATCAGCATTGATGGTATGGGGGTGCATAAGTGCATACGGTATGGGCAGCTTGCATGTTTTGGAAGGCACTATGAATGCTGAAAGGTATATAAAGGTTTTAGAGTAACATATGCTCCCCTCCAGACGACGTGTATTTAAGCAGGACAATGCAAAACCACATACTGCAGCTATTACAACAGCATGGGTTCTTAGTAGAAGAGTCCGGGTGCTGAATTGGCCTGCCTGCAGTCCAGATCTTTCACCTATAGAGAACATTTGGCACATCATTAAACAAAAAATGCATCAAAGACGACCGCGAACTCTTCAGCAACTGGAAACCTATATCAGGCAAGAATAGGACTAAATTCCAACACCAAAACTCCAGAAACTCATAACCTCGATGCCCAGATGTCTTCAAACTGTTTTGAAAAGAAGAGGAGATGCTACACCACGGTAAACATGCCCCTGTCCCAACTATTTTGAAACCTGTAGCAGGCATCAAATTAGAAATGAGCTCATTTTGTGCATAAAATTGTAAAATTTCTCAGTTTAAACTTTTGTTATGTTATCTATGTTCTATTGTGAATAAAATATTGACTCATGTGATTTGAAATTCTTTTAGTTTTCATTTTATTCAAATTTAAAAAACATCCCAACATTTCCAGAATTCGGGTTGTAATTAGCTATAACTGCTTTTAAAAGAAACAAGTATTTGAACTTGGAATGTTTCCTAAATATCTGCAAACGTATTTAGTACAGTCAAAAACTTACATACAGCACCTTTAATGGGCAAATACCATGATCATGTGTGTCGTGTTTAGATCCATATGAAATCCACTACCTTTTTACATATTTCTGCACTGACTTTGGGCAGAGGAAAAGCTGAAAACTGACATTTCCTGATATTTCCATGCTTCTCATGAACATGGAAGCTCTCAAATTAGCAAAGTTTTTAGATGTTTGTCTACCCATTCCCCTATAAACTTGTTTTGGTGGCACATATAGTTATTTTCTCTTTTGCTACCTAGCAACAAAAGAGGAACATGGGTGATTTTGTATTGACGCTTGTGTCCTCTCATTTTCCATTCTTGAACCATTCAACAAGCCCTGTTGCCTGGAGACCAGTACATCCTCTCATCAGCAGCGCAAGAGCACTCACTGCCAGCCTACATGGGACATGTCGTAACAGTGCTCCATGCACATCAGGCCTGCTGCAGACGGGCTGCACTGGGCTGAGCGATCATTACCATTTATTAGTTCAGCTCGCAGACGACCCAAGTGTATCTGTCTGGAGGGTCAGTCAGGTAGAGCTGTGGTTTAAATATCAAATTTAGCTGTGAACTCTTGTAAATGGTTAATAGAGGACAAAGGATTGCTTTATTAAATTTGTGGCCCCCTACATGGACAGCAAGTGCAAGGATAAGGCAGAAATAAGACAAATGAAAGGAGTCTGAGATCAAGCTGAGAGCGGTTAACAGAGAACGAGACAGAATAGGATCCCCAATCTTTCTCCTGGCGTTCTACCTGCAGAGATGAGATCCAACTATAATCCACACCTAAACCAGCCAATCCATTTCTCCAGCTTTGTTTCAAAATCACAGGTAGATATGTGAGAGCAGGATTGGCACTATGGGTGTCCGATGCACTGGTAAATAGAAAAAAAAAAGTTGTGACCTGCTTGGTACAACACAAAACTAGGTTTCCCAATTTTAAGTCCCAGATATACTCATACAAAGTTCTTTTTCATTCTTCATTTAGAAGCAAAATAAATAAATAAAAAATAAAAAAATAAATAAAAAAAAGTTTGAAATACCCTTGTAGCAGTTACTGTTAGAGAACATCCCAATGCTGCTGACAGCAACATTTAGATGAATATGTACTGCATGCTTTCTTCTCAATAATGAAATAAACAAACAACATAATGACAGTGGTGAGAAACCAGCAGTTAAGAAAGCATCTGACTGCAGAAATGTCTATATGTTTGCACCAGCTCTGCAATTTGACACTCCGGTACAATCCAGTAAACTTGATTTATATAGTACTTTATACAACAGATTCACTTAAAGAGAATACTGTTAAGCTGCTTGCTTTAAAGGGATAGTTCACCTTCAGTTGCTGGTCCTCATTGAATTGCATAGTGGTTTTTTCCCATACTATGGAAAGTCAATGGGGACCAGCAACTGAAGGTTAACTATCCCTTTAAAGCAAGCAGCTTGACAGTATTAAAAAAAAAAAAAGTTTCAAGATAAGTTTCTGTCCACTTTTTTTTCACTGTAATGACTTGACACTTGATTTATTCAATAAGGTGCCATTTTTTTCCCAAACGGCTTATGAAAAGTTAAATACTAGGAGCTCTAAAGGTTTTTGAATTTTTTAAACTCTTTTGCTTTAGATCATTTATTTTCAAAGCTTTAAATGTACTCTCATTATGAAAAGAACTTTATTATTGTTTATTTAGTTCTTTATTTAGTTCATGCTCAAAAGTAACCAAAACAAAAATAATTTGTTTATAATCTCTGCACAGGAGGTGTTGTTTCTAAACAAAAGGAAATGTATATCGCTATTGGCATCAGCTATTGGCCAAAACTAAGTTGAAAAATATCGCCAAAAAAATGTGGATATTGCCAAAAAAAACAAAACAATATGCATCCCTACAATTTTTTTTTCAGCATTTTAGGTATCGACATAATTTCAACGCTAAAGTTAAACAGAAAATGATTGTGTCGACACTTGAGAAATTATAGAAGAAATGAACCCGGAGAAGATTTCCACATCAAAAAAGGAATCAAAACAGAAACCAAGATCTTAAAAGTTCATTTTGGCAAGCCATTTCGAACTACAGAAACAAACTCCAAATGAATTCCTTTTTGGCCTAATTTTGTTCATTCTTCGATTTCACAAGTATATAGGGGCCTTTTAGTGTGTGAGTGTAGGCAACTTTTTCTGATTATAATGGAAATATGCAGTTTTGCCACTTTACAACACGCCACTCATTCAGGTGTCACAACTGACATGCAGGTTATGGAACAGCGTGGAAAAGAGAATATGAGTAGTAAAAAAGAGAGAATAAACAGCCTCGAAGACAGATTATAAACAGCATATTGGAATCATTACTATGCTAATAAGCTCATTTTTGAACCTTCAGTGGATTTGTTTCGGTCACCTAAAAAATGAGGTTTTCTGCTGTTGCCTCAAACCACACAGAATAACTTTTATTAAAACTGATAAATTGAAGTTACTTGTCTACTGTAACTGTCAAATAACAGGAAGGAAGCCCTGACAGCAGATCTGCATTATTCATATGAAAATGGCATTAAAGAAAACAAAAAAACCCAAATTTCCATTGTTTACTCAGCCTTATGCCATTATAAACCCAGGGCTCATCAATAAGGCTTGCCGGCTGTGGTTGGGTCAGTTTGAAAGAGCTGCAGGCCAGCTGACATTGAGCCAATGCTATATCTTAATTTTTTATCATGTATGTCATGCATATGAGTGTGTTTTTCATTTTGTTTTCTTTGACAATTGGTGAAAAATTCTTTTTAACCCTTTTAACCTTGTATATGTATTGCATAAAAGTTAGAGGTCAATAAGATTTTTAAAGTTTCTGAAAGAAGTCTCATAGGCTCATCAAGGCTGCATTTATTTGTTCAAAATATAGTAAAAACACTAACATTGTGAAACAACTGTTTTCTATTTTAAAATATATTTCTTCTGTCATATGATCCATCAGAAATCATTCTAATATGATGATTTGCTGCTCAATAAATGTTTCTTATTAATATCAATGCTGAAGTAATTGTGCTGCTTCATATTTTTGTGGAAACTGATACTTTTTTTTCTCAGAATTCTTTGATAAATAGAAAGTTCAAAAGAACAGCATTTATTTAAAATCTTCTTGAACTATGTAAGTGTCTTTCCACTTTTGATCAGTTTAGCATGTCCTCGCTACATAAGTTTTAATTTCTTTCAAAATAAAAATGTTAATGGCCACAAACTGTTAAACGCTACTGCATTTGTGTTTAAAAATGTACAATAATAAACTATATATATATATATATATATATATATATATATATATATATATATATACACACACACACACACACACATATTTATGTTTTTTAAAGAAGTTTCTTCTGCTCATCAAGGCTGTATCTATTTGATCAAAAATACAGAAAAGAACTATTATTTTGTGAAATATTATTGCAATTTAAAATAAGTTTTTCGATTTTAATATACTTTAAAGGTGACATATTATGCTCCTTTTTACAATATGTAATATAAGTCTCAGGGGTCCCCAGAATGTAACTGTGAATTTTCAGCTTAAAATACCTCACAGATCATT